>CM060900.1:518477845-519677845 GCA_030762935.1 Hymenopus coronatus | reverse complement strand
GTTTGCCTTCCCACACAACATACTAAACATTGTTGGCGTTTTTTATGTGCTCGGTATATGCACGTGTAAAATTATATACAAATAGTGTAATCCTGTAGTAAACAAGAATTATGTTGTGCAAGAGAGATATTACGTATCCTCCCTGAAAGCCTGGCTAAATGCTCATTGCGCAAACATAATACAAGTTGTGTAATGCAAAATATACATTGTAACCACAAACAATTTCCGACATATTAACTTGCTTCATAGCTCAGAAACAGCAGAGCAGCTGTACGTACAATGAGAACGTTTACATTTGGTTATCAAAAAGTACCCATTCTCTGCAAGAAGAGTATATGGCGCTGTAAGCGAAGCGGAAGAAATTTACTACTCCGCCAGCACTATGATGGATAGAACGGTGGAGTCATCGTAGGGACTACATGTCCAACATGCACGTGTTGTCAATGTTGTCTATTCCATAGACTCTGACTTAGGAAGGCCAGGCGCTTTCTTTGATTTAATGAGAAAGCAGAAAGAACAAAAGTATTTAAGCAGATTAAACCAATAACTAGAGTTAGACTGAAAAATTTAATGCCATATCCGGTATTTTAACCATAGTTCTCCCGATCTCTCTACCACTCTGCTACCATGGTTACAGGCCGGCATTAAACGTTGCCCCCAACGCTATAATTTGAGATCACCTTGTGGTTTACCGGGAAACAAGCGAGTTAGTTGAGAAGTTTAATGCTATCCTGGCATGTTACCATGGTAGATGAGTGGTAGAGAGACCGGAAGACCCGTGGTTCCAACCCCGGCTATGGCATTAAATCTTTCAGTCTAACTACGTATCCAACTCCTGTTCTACACACGGCCTGTGTGGGAAAAACAATTAAATTATCAAAAACAAACCGAGTTGTAAAGCACTAGTGTTTTACATCAAATTCATAGTTCAAATGTTAGAAGCAATGATGACGCAACCTACGTTTAAGGATCAGTTAAATCCGCTCATAACCGGATTACACAAATTATATCCACGCTTTCATAATCTACTATGGAAATATTTTTCCTACGACCGAAAGTAATTGAGTAGTTTACGAGCTCATTTCAGATCACGTTCTTGATTTTTACGGAATCCACGTGCAAAGAAGCGCAGCACGCCTAAAGTAATTTTGTTCCAACTTTACGCTCGCCAAAATAATTCACGAAATTAGTGCACATATCACTGATCAACAGACTCCACTCCATAAATTTCTCATATTGTACCTCAAACTTTTCTGGAGCTAGCAGGTAGTAAATTTGATTCTGCTTCTTTCGCAGCTCTTAAGTATATCATAATTATCAAAATCTGTCATTTTCTCAACATACATCACAGAACAATAACTTTGGTTTGTCACAGCCTGCTATAAACGTACCGTCATCGCGCCTAGCAATGCGAAATAAATAACGAACTAACCCTTGGCGAATGGCTCCAACTTAACCTCAAATTTATTTCATTTTTCGTTGTTTTTCTTTTAATATCAGAAAATTCGCGAAGAAAAGAAGCGTCGGATGATACGCGAGCGTAAAGTTTATTTTTGACTCTCGACTGCCTCTCGTTTCACAATATTCCCGCTCGGATCATCTTAAATCATAAATAATTATTGTAACTTTAATATCTGCGACGAGTTTTCATTTGCTATTGATTTTATGTATGGGGAGATATCCACTAATAGAAATCGTGCTGTATCTATTTTTTTTTTTTTTTTTTTTTTTTTATTTTTGAGTTCGACATTATCCTCGTGTATAAGCAGTAGTAGACTTTTAAAATTTGTCTTTTTGTGGCTGCTGATTGATCTTCCTATGTTCTAAATATTTTTTCTGTGATCCATTGCTTTCGTGAAGAAATAATGAACTTGGAGCTTCATTCAGTGGCAGACGAATTAACAAGAAGGAATCAGATTGGCTCCATTCTTACTTCATGTGGCACCACAGGCGGTGGGCATTGATAATCCATTTATACTTACTCTAAGCGTGCAATGTACATAGTGAATACCAAAAATTCGATACAAAGGTTTCACCGGAAATACATGTTTAGGGACACCCTGATTCCAAAAAAAAAAAAAAAAAAATCATTCTTAGAAAAAGTACCGCGCGCGCGTGCGTGTGCGTGCGCGTGCGCGTGTGTAACACATAGCTCAAAAACGAAAAGTCCGTTAAACACCAAAATGGGTATTTAAGTTTACTATCTCCCAAGGATGCGACACGAAGATTTTCAAGAAAATCCCCCACCCCAACTACCCTTTACATGGAAAAGATTTCGAAAATGTATCTTCTCAAAAACGGCTTTCTCATGTTTAAGATATTTAATGACGAATTTATATGTTACATTTTTGGGAATGGCCTCTGAAGACCTCTCTATTCTGGATGAATTTTGCCTTAACTATTGAACCGTAACAGACAAAAACTTCCTACACAAAAAATGTAGAGCTCCGTAAAACACACATATATCTCACACACATTTTGTTTGTGGAAATGAACGTTTTTAAGATATTCCTTGTTACTGGTTTCAGTTTGAAAATGCTTAAAATTTTCTCTCACAGGAAGTTGTCAATTCTTGGCCACACAAAGAAATGGATTTCAGTTCCATAGCAACTACATTTTAAAACATTTGACTGTCGATTTAGTCTAATGTATTCCCTTATTTCCCTTCTACTTATAAGGAACTAAGTAGTAAGAGCGTTTGTGCTAGTGTTTACCTCGATTAGCATGAAGTGGATAGAAGAATAAGCTTATTAACAATAATTTGTTACAGATATGTAGAGAAAGTCATGTGAATGGATCATATAGATTTTACTACACCACACACGTACATGACACTAATGATAAATGCGATGAAGTTGGAGCACCGGTGGAATGCGAGGGCTAGGGGACCGGACAACCTGGAGAAAACCCGCCAGAAAACCCCACATCCGCTCGCTTGGGATCGAACCCTATCCGCCTAAGTGAGAGGCGAATGGGTTAACCACTCAGCCACGGCGCGGCCGTGATAATCCCTGAAATGAAATAATTGAGAAGTGAAATTTGGGAAGGAAACGTTTCAGGCATAATTTAAGGTACCGATCTGGCATTTTTTGTTCTGAGGATTGAAGAAAATCTTAAAAACTATCAGGGAGGAAGATCCTCTTTTGGTTTGAACCACAGAACTCCTGTTCAAGGACTTCGGCCACCTGTGTCGTCTATAGGAATGTATTGAGATGCAACAGATTCGCCAGAAACCATTAAAATAATCATATCTGATATTTAAAGGTTTTAAGCTTTCTCGGTGTTGATTATTACAAATGACTTCACGGGATAGCAACCGAGTTAGATTGGAATCCAAGAAATCCAATTTTTCGACCATCTTCACTCAGTTCCCTGACGAAGACCACAGAGTTAAGATGGTCGAAAGCTTAAATTTCTTTGATTCCAATATAACTTTGTTGCTGTCCCGTGAAGTCATTGTAAATACTTGGTAATATTTGTCTTTAATCATTACAGCCAGTTGACAGCATTCTCTCCACTTCTTCTTCTTCTTCTTCTTCTTCTTCGAGTAAGAGTGTCTCCTGTCCCGTCCTCAGCTTTCCACCTTGCTCTAGGTCGACTTGCATCTCTACTCCTTTGTAACTTATAATCCAATACCTGTTTCGATACTTCTTAGATGGTTCGACCAACGAATTCTGTATTCCTTTATTTTATCTGTAATTGGGAGTAGATTTAATTCATTTTATATCATTTCTATATCTATCCAATCTTGTACATCATTTTACTCTTCTGAGAAAATTCAGTCCTGCTGAATGTATTCTATGAATATCATTTTTCTTCAAGGTCCTTGCTTCTTATCCATGTAGAAGAGTCGGTACAGCCATTGTTTCATACAATTTTATTTGCGTTCCTTTCCATGTTTTCTTCAGAGTACATCAATACTGCACTTGATTAAATGCCTTTCAGATTAGAAACTGCACTAAATGTTTCATTAAAACCCGATTTTATTCCACAAAAATGCTCCTCCTCCTCCAAAAAAAAAATATAACAGGTCGGCGCCTGCGACGGGAACAGATGTTTATGTAGCGTTTGGTTTTAGGGTTTTTATTGTTATATTTATCGCTAGCCAGTTATATTTTTATGTCACAGAAAGTGATATTATTGTTAAGATTTTAACAATCTCTAGTACTTATCTTACTTGAGGCACGCTGTAAAAAACTTGTTTTTTTTATATTGTTTCTACTTTCTTACTCGAAACCTGTGTGTCAAGGAGAATATTATGGAAATTCGTAGTCGCCTTCAATAGTGTAATGGTTACCATGCTAGTCCCATATACCGAAGGTTGCGGTTTCAAGGCCGGCGGAGGACGGTGGGTTTTATCGGGGGTAGACTTACGACACGTGAAATAACCTCATGCATGATAGAGAGGCCATCGGTCTTTCTTGCCCAATATAGAATGGGACGCTGAGAAGTACAGTAGTCGCCCATAAATAAAACTCGATTTTATTTTATTTCATTTGGAAACTCGTGTTCCAAAATTTTGGCAAATTGAGATCCCTGTTCTTATATTTTAGCACTTATGCAATTACTGTTAGGACTAGCTGAAAAACTGCAGCAGTCGGGAATCAAACCGTCTTCTCCCGCACTCCTTGCACTCCAACCATTGAGCTACTTCGACAACGTGCCGGCATGAAATTCAATCCAAATGATTCGTGTTTTTTATCCGGTCAACCAACCAGCATGTCTCCCTTGGCGAGTTACATTCATGAGTACTAAATATCCGGGTAATGTTAATTTAGTTATTTCCAACTATTATTGGATAATTTTATGATTGTCTTGGTAATACACTATCTTTACTCACCATGGGTATATACTTTTCTTTCTCTACACGTACCGTGCACAGAGAAAGCATTGTATTGCACCCAAAAATTTGATATCGAGATTTCAACGCAAATAATCGCTTTAGGACCCTCTGAATCCAAAATAAAATCCTTTTCAGAAAAATGTCCGTTTGTGTGACTTAGGGCAGCATAGCTCAAAAACTTAATATTGAAGTTCAGCATCTTCCAAGGATAAGACAGAAGATTTTTAAAAAAATCCCAAACCCTTTACTACCGTTTACATACATGGAAAACATTTCGAAAATTTGGTTTTCTCGTAAATGGCTCTAGCAATTTTGATTAAAACTTCTTAAACATTTTATTTTCCATGTAAATATCTTAGATACATCATGAAATTTCTGGGAACAGCCTTTGAAGGCCTCTTTATTCGGGATAATTTTTTCTAAATTTTGCTTAACTGGTAAACCGTAAGATATCAAAAACTTACAACATAAAAAATGTAGATCTTGAAATACACAAGTTATATAATTTTTATTTTTTTCGTGGAGTTGACCGTTTTCGAAATGTACCTTTTATTAGTTTAAATTTTAAACTACTTCAAATTTTTCTCATACGGGAACTTGTCAACTCCTGGCCACGTAAATAAACGAATTTCAGTCCTATAACAACAACATTTTAAAACATTTGACTGTCAGCTTAGCCTAGTATATTCCCTTATTTCCCTTCTACTTATAAGGAACTAAGTAATAAGACCGTTTCTACCCATGTTTATCTCGATTACCACGAAGTAGGTAGAAACATAAGCTTATTTACAGTAATTTGTTACAGAGATGTAGAGAAAGTAATATGAATGGAGCACGGAACTTTTATTGCTAGAATCGGCTGAAAAATTCTGTGCCACAGCCGGGATTTGAACAAATTTCTCCCGCTCAGTGCGGTCGCTCTAACCATTGAGACACCGTTACATCATGCCGGTATGATATTCAATCCCTCAACCGATTCGTGTTTTTACCTTGTCAACCAATCGGTATATCTCAACTTCAGAAAGTGCTTAGGGCTGGTTTCACTAAACGATAATTTTATTTAACTCCGGTTAAATATGTTAAAGCCGCGTTTTTGTAAAGTAGATCTTTCAACAACCAAAGTAATGATTGCACACAAACCCGGCCATTTTCCACCGTTTATGAATCCAAATCATAGCTAACAAAGCACAAAAGAAACTTGGCGCCGCAACAAATAACATATATAGTTATGGACAACGACGATTATGTATAAAGGTCGCAATGATAAATTGTGTGGAACGAGAGAAATAGAAGACAATGGGCAAAGTTCAGATAGTTGAGAAATTAAAACTTCAATGTACACTATGATGTTGACCTTGTGATGTGGTCCCATCTTACAAACCATTATCTTAACTGCCTTCTTACCAAAGAGTTACGTGTTCGCATACTGGGTGCAGCGGTTCATTTGTTTTTCTCTCCTTCTACAGTGTCCCCAAACATGCATGTGGAAGCGTTTCAAACTGGAAATAAATTATTAAAGGCCATCGTTAAAATAATGAGCTACAATCAGCGAATTGTTTTTGAGTCAACGTACCTGATATGACTAAAAGTTTTAAAACAAGAAATCCAAAGTATAACCGGTTAAATGCTAAAATTTACATTAGATATGTGCAAAGGAATGTCACTTATTTCACTTGCACTAGTACCCGATATATCGGCTGCAATGAAAGCCAATTTTGTGTTAAAGGCAAGAAAAAATACTTACTAGCCCATTCCGCATTTTCTTCTGAATGGATATGCCGTCCATTTGTTCGTTTTTTTTTTTTTTGTTTTTTTTTTCCAACACATGAAAATGCTGTTTTACTAATTCTAAAAGAGTACACTTTTTCCGCACCCGCCATGTTTGGGCCTTTCCCCCCTTTTTTCCTCCTGTGGACATTTCTATTCGCTGGTATGGTAATCAGTACAAAATTATATAATTCACATTTTAATCCTGTGCACCCACTGTTTTATCTTCAAAAGGAGGCGAAAGGAAGAAAAACCAGAAATGGCGGATGGTGGTTCTTGCTTGTTATGTATAAGAAATTGTTGGTTGTGTAGTAAACATACACCAAGTCGACGGTTATATTAACGGGGTTTACAACCTCTTGGTGAAATGTCCTTAAATTTCCCCGATAGACACTAATATCAGCGATTATATAAACTACGATAACAGGAAAAGTTATCGTGTTGGCGAAAGCGGCCCTTAATATCCGGTTAATATAACCTAGATTTTCAGCTGGTCCCAACAGTAATTTGCGAGATTGTGCACGTGACTGATATAAGCGATACATGGTCTCCGAATAAACATAACGCAGCTACGTAGCGTTAAACGTGTGGGTATCACGAGATAAGTCGGTGTTAAAGCAAAGCAGGTTGAAAATATGGCTTAGAATGTCTTCAAAACTACTGCCCGAGTATAGAAATATAGTTTTTTAGCACCTAGTTACTAGCGTTCTCAAGATTTAATGTCGCAAAAAATTGTAAAATCTCGAACGAATCACTTGATAGTGCGACACTGAGAAGTCGTTCAATTCGTTCTTGAGTAATGTAGTCTACTCTGGAGACGTTTTTTTCAACTGCTCTGGTGGCTTAAAGCGTAACGCGGGTAGTTGCTATCCCAAAGGCCAAGAGTTTGATTCCTGTCATAGAATAAAATGTTTTTATTATGATTTTTTTTTCATTCCAGACGAAGTGCCGCGATACGTGGCATACTGGCACTTCAGAAACTTATAGCCGTTACTTCGAAATTTCAATAAACAGGCCGTAAGTCTCTTATCTCAAATTACTTATTTAAGAAATCTACATATTCTGTGAAAATATTTCGGTACAGTTCATTAACACATATATACCTTTGGTAGCGCAAATATAGCCAGCATTATCAATACAATCTTACTTTTGCGATTGTGAGTGGCTCTTCCTCCTGCCTTTCCAAAGAAGCTGAACCGCTTATGACTGATAGTAATATATATTTTGTAATATATTCATCGCATTCACCTTTCACTACGAGCTTGTTCCTTCTGCTTGTTTTTCCGAGCGATTGAGACCCGACCTGTTTTCATCATTTCACTGCGTGAAGCAATAAAACTTGGCAATGAAACAGCAGTTAACTCGCACAAACTACCTGCGTCCTCGGCAGCAGTAGCAGCAGCACATTGATCCAGTTAACAGCATACATTTAAAACGTAAATGATATTGGAAAAGTCAAAGGATAGGAATTACAATTACTGGTATACACCACTGTATTAATACATCAAAAATATTCATTATTTGTCCACACCACTGTGTTAATACATATAAATATACATTTCTAAATTGCTTTACTTAAACACAGTTTCCATATCACGTATGTACATGATCATTTAAAAATTCTTCCTTGGAGTAACAACCGTCGAATAGAACAATAGGGTGGATCTAAAATATGTTATTTCCCGTATAGTTTTCAATTTTATTTGGTAATCTGTTATATAGGGCGGCGACGTAGCCGAGCCTCACTTACACGGCCCGAGTTCAACCCCAAGCACCCGCATGTGGGATATGTGCCGGACGAAACGGGTGTGGGTGGGTTTTCGCAGGGTCCACCGGTTTTCCCCGCCACTCATTGCACCAATTGCTCCATTATCACCTTTCCTTTCATCCATTTTCTCATGTTCATGCCTGGCTGTGGGCCGACCACCAGTTCCAGGTTCTCCATCCTGTAATTTCATGCCGTTGGCTTCCCCACAAGCTTCTGATCCCTAGCCATCTGCTTGTAAGCCCTAGGGGAGGGTAAACTGACTACGAAAACAATCCGTTATAAAATATGGAACTAGAGTACACCACCGTGATAAACTTAGCATTTTCTTTCGTTGTGTGTAAATTTCAAACGTATTTCAAATATATACACAGGATCATTAAATTATAAGCTAACCCTTCTCGTAGCGTCTCTTCATTGGACGAGAGAACTGCTAGTCGCCGAGAAAGAGGTGCCGGCATAGGCGCACTGAAGTTCTTACCTTATAGTAGATGCTGGAAATGTTGACTTTCTGCTACCAAACAAGCAGCGCATCAAGTAAAAGTGTATTCGCCCATTCTCTTAAGCTCTACGGCAGGAATCCTTGTTTAACCTACAGGAACTTAATAAGTCATGCAAGAAATCACAAAGACTCCTACAAATATTGTTAAAAATTGAGCTTTTAATCAGTTTGGATTAAGGGATAATCCTGTAAATAATGGATATCAATGGACAAAACCGGCTTACTACAAAACCTAAGAAACCAATGGCTGATATAGCTCAAAAGCTGCTAAGCTTAGCCGAGTGAGCGAGAACATGTTTGCAAGACATGCTGCCTGTTTGGGAGCAGGTGGTCAAAACTACCGGAATTTACCTTATGATAAGAATTTTATTGCACCTTTGCCGGTGCCACTTTCCCTGCAACTCCAGTTCTCTCGCGCAGTGGAGAGGGACCGCGAGAGGGGTTATCTTATAATGTAACTATATATATATATATTATATAAATTCAAAATATAGGTTTTATTTGTGCTACGAATAACTTTAATGTACCGTATTTTAATCAAGATCATTACAGCCATTTTTGAGAAAAACAAAATTTAAAAAAAAGTTCCATGTAAATTTAGTTTGGGGTGGGGGATTTTCTTGGAAATATTCGTGTCGCATCTTTGGAAGATAATAAACTTAAATGCCAAGTGGAAACATGCACAATATGGACCTTCTTTTAAACTTTCTTTTTCTTTTCTTTTTTTAATAGAGAGTCTAAAAACATATTTCCGGTGAAATATCGGTATCGAATTTTTGATTGCAATAAGATACCCTCCCTATACACTATATACGTAGTACGTGTAGAGAAAGTAAAAACTATATATATATATTGTTTTTACTTACACTACACTTTATACTATATACACGTACTATGTATACCAAGATATTCCTTTTTGTTGGTTCCAATTTTAAAATACACTTTTCTCAGACTGGAAGTGTCCGTTTTTCTTTTACTCTACTCTTAACCAAGCAAAGAAGGCAATTTCAATGACAATCGCATAACGATAGCTTTCAAAATATTTGACTATCGTTTTAGCACAGCGCATAACTTTTGTTTCCATCTACTTATGAGCAACTAAGTAATAAGTATTCTGCTAATGTTATCTCGATTAGCATGGTGTAGAAAGAAGAATAATTTTTGTATCAAGTCTGTTTGTAGAACAGCTAGAGAAAGTAATGCGGGTGTCACACATCAGATGTTTTACATTATGAAGAGCTTTTACAAATAGGATTCTTTCAACTTGTCAAAATCATTAAATCTATTTTTGACAACCTCTTAACGGTTTCCCTTTATGTTAATATCTTCCAAAGATGCGAACCGAAGATTCTAGAAAATATCCGAACTCGCAACTGGCCTTTATGTACATGACAAACTTTTCAAAAAATTGGCTCTAATCATTTTGATTATAATACTATATATTAGAGCTATTTAACATGACAAATAAAATGCTTATATTGGATTTTCTGAGAGTATGATCTGAAGTACCTACACCTCATTCCGGATCACTTTTGCAGAACTAGTAAACTTGTAAGAGATGGAAAAATATCTTACCGCACAGGTTGTCAAATACCCGTTTTCTCTGGGGCATTAATCATGCGCGAGATATTGTCTGTGATTAGTTTAAATTTTCCAATAATTGTGAATTCCATAAACATGCGAGTTCGATTTGTTCCCGTTCTTATTTATTCTCGTCATGCAAGGAGAATGAAATTTCAACGCCTTCGCATAGTGACCAGCTCTAAAAAGATGTGACTATCGTTTCAGCCTAGTATATTGCTTATTTCTTTTACAAGGAAATGTGTAATAGAATCATATCTGATTCTGTTTAAGTCTTAATTAGCTTAAAATTGATAAAAGAATAAGCTTTAGCAAGAATAATTCGTTGCAGAATTGGCTGAGGAAGTCATGTGAATTAATTAGATTTTCTCAGATGTGTTCATAATATTAAAGCAAAAACTGGTTCAAAAACTTAACAATTTTAACACTAATTTTAGTTTAATGCGTTTTTAGTTCATTAAAAGTTTTAGGTTGTGTATTTTAGTACTTCACTTATTCTTAATTCTCACAGCTGTTCTTAGGTATGGCTAACAGTTTATTAAAAAAAAACTTATAGGTATATGAAAAATCATATGACTTTCTCTACATCTCTGTAACAAATTACTGTTACTAAGGCTATTCTTCTATCTACTTCAGTCTAACCGAGATAAACTTTAGCAGAAACGGTCTTATTGCTTAGTTCCTTATAAGTAGGAGAAAAATAAGGGAATACACTATGCTAAACTCACAGTCTGCTTTAAAATGTGGTTGGTATGGAACTGAAATCCGTTTCTTTGCGTAGCCAGTAGTTGAATAGGTTCCGTATGAGAAAAGTTAAGTGTTTTAAAACTGACAGCAATAACAAGAAATATTTTGAAAACGGTGAACTCCACGAAAAATGTATATGACATAAATTGTGTTTTAACGAGATATAATTTTTTTGTGGCGTGAGGTTTTGTCCATCTCTTACAGTATACAAGTAATGTAAAATTCAGGAAAGTTCATCCAGAGTATAGGGAACTTCCGTGGCTACATTTTATTCGTCATGTAAATATCTTAAATATACGAGATTTCTCAAATATGGCTCTAACGATTAATTACAAAGCACACTTTTCGAAACTTTATCCATGTCCGTGGTAGTGTTTAACGCCCGCTTTAATTACTTATGGCACCGCAGGCGGTCTTTATCCATGTACAGTGTAGTTGGGGTTGGAGGGATTTTCTTGAAAATCTTTGTGTCGCATCCTTAAGAGACACTGAACATAAATAAAAAGTTTGGTATTTAACGTACTTTTCGTTTTTGAATTATGTTGCTCACACACACACACACACAGGGACATGTTTATAGAAATGCTTTTTTTCTTTTATGTATTCAGGGTGTCTCAAAACGTATATTTCTGGTAAAATCGCGGTATTGATCAAAGGGTATAAAGGGGTATTTAAAAAGCACAGACCATTGAATATAATATAATTAAGGAAACTTGCAGGGTACTTATATGTGGCTAAGCAATTTGGTATATAATTACGATATTTTTCGTGAAAAAAGTACGAAAACAAGCTACAGGTATTTCAACAGAGGATGACTGAAATTTCACCTATCAGCCCGCTAATACAAAAGGCTTGTTTTATAAACATGTTGAAAGGCTATACCAATAGGAGAAGGCAATATAAAGAGAGTGAAAGCTGAAAGTGATGAAAACATGTATACTGCTATTGGGTAAATAGTAAACCAGCTGATACTAGGGAAGAGGGAAGGACGGTGAAAAGGGATAAGAAGTGATTGTAATGTTTTATATATATTTTATGTCATGTTTTTCGGTCATTGTTTTGTTGTTAGTATTGTGTGTATATATTTCTCTTAAATGTATTTTCTACTATAATAGGGTACATTAATACATCGGAATACGGTTTACTCTGTGTTGTAAATTTATTTTCTTGTATTTGAATATATTTTTCGTGTTCACTCTTTCCATTTGTTTTTGTTTGTTTTTAACGTTACTTACTATTTTGTGTATTGCAAAAGCACGTACGGTCTGTGGACCCGCGCGACTGTTTAGATCAATGTATGCATACTAGTATTTCAACAAATACGCTTATTCATACATTCCAAATAAACCACCTATGAACGTGCTGCACGTGGAGGAACTCTTGCTGAAGTTTGTTAGCTACGTAACAGCATTTGTGGTTAAAATAAACCACTATGGTAATCACTTATTTATGCACCCGGAGTTTCTGCATTTTTAATGGTATAAATGATTCCAGGCTTATATATTTTCGAATGAAAGCATTTTTACTTTCTCCACATGTACTATATGCATAGTGTATAGAGAAGGTATTTTATTGCAGGCACAAATTTGATACCGAGATTTCACCGGAAATACATGTTTTGTGACCCCTTGAATCCAAAAACAGGATTTTTAGAAAAATGTCCATGTGTGTGTGTCTGTGGGTAGCATAGCTCAAAAACGAAAAGTACGTTAAATGCCAAACTTCGTATTTAAGTGATGATGGTGCAAATTATCAAGTTAAAACGCATAAGCATAAAAAACGATCCTCCTTACTTAGTGTCATATCCATAGGGAAGTGACTAGAATAGAGAAGCTACCGGTTCAATGCTATTTATCAATTCCCGGTTATGCTAATGTAAACAATTAAAAGTGTCGTTGACGTTTGCTGTATTTTATAAACAAAGGCTCTGAATGAACTACGTCACTAAAAAGGTCTGTAACCTAAACAACGCCATCCGTACCAGTCAGCAAATATCACTTCGAACTAGCCCTTCGAATGAATTTGAACGTACTTGGGCATTTTAGATTACACGCTCCACTCATAAGTTTTGATGGTTGCATATGCAGCAAGGTTCACGCTGTTCTGTCTTGGTTTCCTGTCTCATGTTTGAAAACTTCACACCACTAATTTTAAGTCAATATTACATCAAAGCACTCTTGACTGTTTCAGGAGAGCAGAATCTCTGTAATAGGTTTCATTATGTCCATCTTAATACATTTCCTTTCACTTCAATACCCAGTTCAGAATTCCTTAGGATCTCAGCCTTTCTCCCATTTTTCACTTAGTCTAGCGTCTTTGTGACGGACCAATATAGCCACTGTTTGAATCAGCAGGTGTAATAGCGGCACAGCTGCAACTTCCGCACACGCAGTACATCTTTTCCTACCTCTGCATCCTTATGGTTGAGAGTTTCATTAGGTATGGCCATGTTGGCGACTCCCACGCTGTCAAGAGTCCTCTTCTCTGTCGTCTGTAAAGAGGATTAGAGCCTCCACTACATACATACATTTATTTATTAGTCTGACTCATTAATAAGTTTGCCCAGTGACACAGAATAAAATGTACATTTAGCCGTTCTAAACAAAAATGTTATATGTATATTACAAACAAAATATATACATTATAATACTCATATAAAATTACGTTATGAGAACAATTTGTATCAAGGGTCATAAAAATGTGCTTTCTAAACCTAATACATTTTAAATACTGTTAAAACCATACACATAAACTCGAAAGATACCTACGGTGTGATTCCATGTTCAACACTTCTATCAATGATATAGTTTACACTATATTTCATAAACACATTTGCAATTGTTCCTAGAAATAAAAATATGATGTGTTCCATTCACATGACTTTCTCTACATCTCTTCAAAAAGATATTAAAAAGGGTATGCTTCATGCTAATCGAGAAAAAATTAGCAGAAATAGTCTTATTACTTTCTTCCTTGTAAGTAGAGGCGAAATAAGGGAGTACCATAGGTTAAAATGATAGTCAAAAGCTGGTTGCTATGTGACTGAAGTTGTTTGTATGGACAGGAGTGACAAATTCCTGCATGACAAAAGTATAAGTGTTTCAAAGCTGAAACCAATAACAAGGAGTACCTCAAAAACGATCAGCTCCAAGAAAAAACTATATATTACATAAATTGTGTGTTTTAACGTGCTCTACATTTTTTTTTTTTGTTAGCTTTTGTCCATCTCTTGCGGTTTAGCATTAATGCAAAATTCCGTAAAAATGCATCCAGAATAAAGTAGTCTTCAGAGACTATTCCCAGAAAATTCAAGGTATACATTTTCTTTGTCTTTAATATACGGTATTTTAATAAAAATACGTTAGAGCCATTTTTGAGAAAATCAAAAATTTCGAAAAAAGTTCTATGGGAAGGGTAGTTGAGGTAGGGGGATTTTCTTGAAAAGTTTCCTGTCGCATCCTTGGAAGATACCAAGACTAAATACCACGTTTGGTTTTTAACAGACTTTTCATTTTCGAGATTTGCTGCCCAAAGACACACACATACACCGGACATTTTACTAAAAATGTTTTTTTGGATTCAGGGGTCTCAAAACATGTATTTCCGGTGAAATATCGGTATCGAATTTTTGGATGCATTACAATACATTCTCTATACTTTATGTACATAGTAAGTGTAGAGAAAGTAAAAAAGGGTCGACTACCTATATTTTTTTAGGTTGTTATGTTTTCTTTTTTAAAATTATGTCATGTATTTTCTGTTTCTCTGGACGGACTTCTTGAGGCTGGTCGATGGAGGGTCGATTATCTCCGATTCGGATTTTCTTCTGTTTATCGCAATGTCAGTGAGAGAGAGACAGACAGACAGACAGACATACAGACAGACAGACAGACAGACAGACAGACAGACAGACAGACAGACAGACAGACAGACAGACAGACAGACACACACACACACACACAGGGTTAGGAAACGATTTCACTTCCAAAAATCGCAAACATTTTCAATACAATAAACTAAAACAAATACTAACTGAACTAGTGGCTTCCAGCAGTTCCAAAGTACATTCTATATCTAGTTGTGTCCAACACTACTCATTCATCCAACATTTTTACTTGAATAACTAACATTATCAATTACCTAGTATTAAAATTTTAAATAGTATTAAACATTCAACTGTTAAATAATATAATTTTCTTTAGTTCAAAACTACATTTTAAATATGTTTAAAATGTAAGATTTTTATCTCGTCCTTTTATTTATACTGCTCAGTTTCCATAATATTTTCTGTTCCTTTGTTCAAAATTTAAAACCGCAATTAAATATATCATTCACACAACACCGACAATTGCCTTTTTTATAGGTGACCTCGGACTAGTTATGTGAAGTATTCCTAAGGGCCATGATGATTCAGAGTTCACGGCAAAAACTGTAGGCCCTCTCAATATGTCGTCATTCTCATTAGCATGATACCATTGGAGGTAGCGTGTACCGCACACTGGGTGCCTCTACCTAAGAAATAGATCCAATTTCTTGGTGGAATGAGTTAACCGGAAGGTCGATCAGAGCATATGGGGATCATTGGCATACATTACCTACTCAGATATTTGCATGTTGCACAACGATTCCTTCCGAAAACATTTTTGTGCAATTTTACATAGGAACAAAGAAATCAAATGTGTTGATGCCACCTGCCTAGTGCTTAATTTTCAACCTCATTCTAGTTAATTGAAATAAATATTTCAACCTTTTATGAGCTGATCACTACGTGATGACCTTCAAATTCCGTTCTCTTTGCATGGCGAATTGCAAAAATGAATAAGACACTTCCTATTTGAACATAAATATAATTTTTGAAAATTCAAACCAAATAACAAGCAATATCTCGATAAGGATAATTCTAGAGATAAAATTATTTACAAATTCTGTTTTAAAAACTACATTTAAGTAGTATGATGTTGTCTCTTACGGTTTAGCAATTAGGAACAGGTCATTCAAAATAAAAGGATTTCAGAGGCTATTTTCATAAAATTTAAGATACCCGTTTTGTCATGAAAATATCCGACTAATGGCATTTTAATAAACACTTGAGAGACCTGTTTTTATAATAAAAAACTTTGAGAAATTTTCGAAACCTTTTTTGCATAAAAGGTAGTTTAAGGTTGGCGAATTTCTTTAAAATCTTCTTCTGGCATCCAAAATGCTGAACTTAAGACGAAAATTCGGTTAAATATCTAACTTGGTATTTGAATTATGCTGTTTTCTCTCTCTCTCTCTCTCTCTCTCTCTGTCTATCATACACACAAAGAAACAGACCTTTTTATATTTGTTGCTTTTTTTAAGCCCAAAGGGCTTTAAAATACTATTTCCGGTGATTTATATATTTTTTTTTTTTTTTTTTTTTTGACGGAACGCATTATTTCTATTACTGACCATACTTAATAAAAAAAAGCAAAAATAATCTCTCAAAGTTAATGAAACTCCTTGCCCTATAAACATCAATGCTGATGCCAATCAAATTATTCACGATTTCATAAAGTCTTAAGTTAACAGGATGCTAGATCACCTTTTTATCATAATTTTAATAATACGTGGGGAAAACATTTTAGTACTCCACGTGCATGGAACACGTTTTGCTAAAAGACAATGTTACGGTTCTTACATTATGATCTCACTAGTAAGCAAGGATATTATCTAAGGTAAATCTAGGCGGATACATTTTAAGGTGTTAAAACGTCTGAAAAACCTCCTCTCTTATTTTTAGGCAGCTCAAGGATGAGCAGTCAGAATCTGCATGATCACCTACTCTTTCTCTCAGATAAACAATATTTTTATTTTATTTTACGAATAACAATAATCACGCGAGTGATGCTCAGAATTTAACTTCATAACACAACTGACCTTAGACCCAGTAAATCATATTTCTATTATGTTCTCCTTCGGTTTTGTGTTAAGCTTCGCAAGGATATTTAAAAATATTTAACCCTTTGAGAGCCAATCACGATGGAATATTGATCTGAAAATTCTGTGAAAATTGCCAATCACGATCTAATCGTGCTGCCGTTTTCATAAGTTT
Organism: Hymenopus coronatus; assembly: GCA_030762935.1. Classification (NCBI taxonomy): domain Eukaryota; kingdom Metazoa; phylum Arthropoda; class Insecta; order Mantodea; family Hymenopodidae; genus Hymenopus; species Hymenopus coronatus. The sequence goes on along the minus strand of CM060900.1, from coordinate 519,660,564 downwards.
GAACTCTTTCCAGCGGGAATGCCTGCCTATTTTCTACGTCATAGCCATAGAGAAAAGTTTTCTGGAGCGTTTCCGGATCTTATCTTAACTCCAAAACTCTAAATTATCTCCAAATTTAATTTCTCCAGCCGGTGTTTGTTATATTGGTTGAAACATGGCGTCGTCTAGCCGAAGGTTACGAACCAAAGAGAAAATAATAGCTTCAGTTCGCGATGCATAAGAAAGCGACTGTTTTTGGGTTTTCAGACCTTGTTGAAAGAGTTTTTGACATTGACGTAAGAGGGAAAGACATATATTCTATCTTCAGCGATAACAAAGGACCTCGTACGCATGCAAATAATCGCTGTACTTATCAAAATGGATTTACGGAAGTGTAACCAGATGGCGAATACAATGTGAATCAACCATTCATCTACGCAACAACACAAGTGCTAAATTAATCAGTAATTTACGTCACATTTGTATCCAATTGCTATATGCCGTTTTCATTAACAGTGGTACAATTGCTTTTGTTTGTGCGAATTCATTTTTTGTATTTTAAAAATAAAACACCAGACCAAAGTAGGGTTCTGTTTTAGTAAAGAGATATCCATACTTTCATTTAATTAGCCTGAACATCCTGTATGATTAACCATTGATTATTTTTGGGGTTTTTAATTTTATTTTAAAATTTTTCTTTTGTTTTAATTTCTTAAAATTATTGAAGATACTTCCCATACATATAATGCATATTATACAGTAAACAAAAGGATTTAGTAAAAATGAAAAAAGATTCAGCTCTTTATGCCATTTGGTACTCATTTTATTACCAATAATTTAAAACCCTTCATGCTCTTCTAAAATTGCTTGGCACTTTTCCGACAGCATTTTGCTATTCGGACTGGCATTGAAAGGGTTAAGTACGGTGCTGATATGTAAAATTTTAAAGCAATATTATACATAATTAGAGCTCTAGCTTCATTGAGTTTTCATTGCCTTTAAATTAGATACATGTGCATGAACGAAACCCCGTGTATGATGTCACTTCCACCCCTCCAGTCTAGCCATAAGTCAACGGGACGTGCACTCATTGTCAACACGTACAGAAACCTGATTTTAAGAGAGTACAGTGTTTTAAAGGGAAAGCCATGTCAGATTTATTATTTATCGATTATCAATACACAGTTTAACCCATCATTTGTCGCTATTTGGGCTTTTGCTCGTACTTTAAATTCCTTTCTTTTTTTACGGTAACGACTGCTAATAAAATCTCCTCGTTCAATCTAACAAACTTTCCTGAAGCAGTTGTTTAAATTAGATACAACAAAAATCATATTGGTAATAATTTATGCAATCTTTGTCCTGTTGTGGTACATCTGTGAGCGGTTTTCTCATCAAGTGACAAACCGTGCTGTGAGGAATCATCCTGACTAGAAGCTGAAATGTAGAAACCCTATTTTGTGCTAGTTAAAATATTCAATGTTTGAGTTGTTTTCACTGATATTCAATCAGCTGTTTACAATGAGTAAGGCTAAAAAAGTCTTCTGCAAGACTTACAATAGGATGGAAGGAACTCTCAAGATATGCTTATTTTCAGTTTTTGTTATAATAAATGTGTAGCTAATTGCCATATTTTCAACGTTTCTTTCGATACGGTTCGAGCACGGCTATGAGAATTGAATTTAAATCAATATTAGATGCCATAATCAATAGTACAACATTTTCTAATTATTATTATTAAATGCATCATTGTATGTTTGAGAGAAACTAGTAGCACTGTTGACCTAGACAGCGGTGATTTGAACCAGGAAGGATGTGAATCTGATGAGTCCTCTGATCATACAACAATCTGAAGGTATTTTATCAGCAAACGGGCCTCTAATACATCGCAACAGATAAAACAATAGTATGGTCCATGCATCTACGTCCCAAGGTATGAAAACCTAGACATAATACAGTTAGAACACATCAGAGCTGGAGAGGAGAGCCAAAAAAAATGCAACTTCAATGGCAGATGCATGGAATTTATTATTTACTGAGGAGACAATCTTTCTTGTTACAAACTTTACTAGCATATATCTAAAAAAAAATGCTCATAGTGCGACAAACCGTGTCACAACAATAGTAGTGACAAATGACGGGTTAAGTATATCTAACCATATTTAGAATTATAATTATATTTAATAATAGCAATGATATTAGTGGTAATAATAATAAATAATGCATTGTACAAGTAATATACTTAGTAAAACAGTATGATTACACCACTTTAAATTAATTTGTATCGCAAGTTTCTGCTGTGGAGCTACTGAAAATTAGAATCCGGACAGCTGTGGGATTCGCTAAGGAACAGGCAACTCCAGCTTCCTAGAGTTATGCATTGATACCTGAGCTAGAGAACCAGTGTAAACTAACTCTCATCCTAACAGTCAAGGATGCCTTAATAGCACTCTCCTCAGAACAGGTAAAATCAAAATTAGTTTTCGGTTGTCTAAATATCTAGCCTGTCCTGTCATATCACAAAAGGCCCGAAATACGGTGGGTGTCAGGGCACCAGGGCATTTATACAAATGAAACAGTTGATCAAAAGGCTAAACTGAGCTCCAAGATAACCTATTTTGCCCTGAATCGGTGGTTGCAATCAGTATACAAAATGCTTGGTCAAAATATGGATTAGGAAAAAAACCATTCAGGCGGCAAACCAGTCCTGGCAAGAGTATCCAGGAAACAGATCTTAGGGCCATTCAACTCTTATTCCCTAATTTTTTCGAGGTTGGATGAAATATGTATGAGGAAGAGTAATTTTATTAATTTTTAAACATAGTAGTTTCAAGGAACATTTACGTAAACTGTCTTTACAAGAATGAACACATCTGTAGAATGTGCAAAGAGTACAGCTATCTGCCTTGCATATCCTTTCAATAGCCGGAGAAGATCTAAGAAAGAATGCACAGCCTGGAACCAAAAAACTGCAAACTTGTTCAAAGAACAGTTTTTGAGAACAAGAAGTCATCCTTGCCAATAGGGTGGCACAATGAGACTTTTGGGTTGATGTGCGGGAGATGAATTAAACTATAACGCGCGCGCGCGCACACACGCACACACACACACACACACACACACACAACCTCTATGTATCCATGTCTATCTATGAATTTCTACTACATACCTGTTACCCTCGGTGTAGGTTAACTCCAGCCTGTTTCTGAAAAAAAAAAAACGAAAAAAATGAAGTTTTTAATTTATAGAATATTTGTACTTTGTAGACAATAATAAAATAAACCAACTGTTTTAATTGATTTGTTCTAAATAGAGCACTTATGATATGGAATTCTTCCTGAAAATGTGTGCTTAAATCTCAAACGCCAAAAATCGCACCAGTGCAAACTATACTGCAGAGCTTCGGTGCTTTGGTCCAATTCTGCTTGGCTCGGGACAATTCACAGCGAGTATGATCAGGGGAAAGGTAAGGAAATGGGGGCACAGGCGGAGCTACTGCGACAAGCGTAAGGAAAGAGAGAGACAGCGCTATTGCTGGCAATCGAGGGTTGAATTTTGCACTGTCATCAACTTAATTATGTCCTATTTTGCAATGCATCCTGAGAGACTATGGCAGAAATCGACGGCATTGTAATAAATGTTCATTTCAATTTACTGCCGATGTGAATGTTTGTTGTTCTGGCTTCGACGTCGTTCACAGAACTCGATTCCCTCGTTTCTCAAGTCCAGTCTATGCTATCCGAATTATCTTGCTGCTCTGCCAGCTCCGTTTATACAGCCCGTGATTACGAGCAAGACATTTCGATATGTGTGGCTCGTTATTGCTCTCTACACGCCGGTGTGACAATGCAGGACTAATGTGAAGCGTCCGCTCGGGCACGTGTTCAAGATATACATACCCGCGACAATGCAGGGAAGCTATGGAAAGCAAGAATCCATCCGCGCACCAACAACAGTACAAGGTGAATAACCTTAATCATTGATGAATTTCTAAGCAAACATTTAAGGAGAATAGGCTAACGTGTATAAATGAATCGCGTTTTTAAATAACAGAATAATTTGTAAGTCAACAATGGAACCTTCTAATGCGAAGCAAAACTGGTTTGAGAGTTGCACTTCAGATTTTTCTATAAATATTACTTAGCAATTAAATCAGCATTAGTCAAATTCTGAGCAGCAATAGCTTACAAGCTTGATATTCGTAGTCCGCCTGCAAAATGTTCTGCATACAAAATAGTACAACGCAGAGTAAAGAGATACAGCACTATAATTACAATAAAATGGCAGCAAACAGTTATAGCTAATAAGCAACGCAATTGGTTTACAGTCGAGAGCAAACAAACGTGCCGATGCTTTTTGTATCATATAGATTTTATGTTGGCAGAATCCCCTTATCATTTGTGTTCCACACCTACATGGTTGTAGTATCTTATTCGTTTGAGCAATGTGAGCGACAGGTTACAGGAAACGGAAGTATATTACATGAGTGGCTGGAATACACTTGCTATATGCATCAGCTTTTTGTTGGTTTGAAGTCAAAACCTGGTACTCAAACCCTATACAATGAACAAACTTCTGTTTCCAGCTTAGAAGTGAAAGAAAAGGAGGGGAGTATAAGAGAGGAAGGATGTAATTGCGTTCTCCTCTTTATTATGTCATTTGAACATAAAGAACATGGACAACTAACCGAAAATTAGCTGGACCACCGGAGAAGTTTGGCATAAAGATTAAAAGTACAACATCATAACAAGGAACAAAGTTATACAGAAATTAACCACGTGACACGAAAAAAGTACTCAAAGTGCTGGCAACGCTCTTTATATTCAATTTCTTGAAGGACTCTTGATAACATTTATTTACGGTAATCGTAACTCCGAAGTAATTACGGAAACGTAGAGTTAGACCAAGTTCTGTGTCATATTCGGAATTTGACCACCAAAGTTCGTCTTCCCGAGCCACTTTTTTTACCACTTGGGCTACGAGATTATGTAAGCAGGTTTTGAAAATTGCCACACGATCCGAATTTTCTCTTTAAAACACAGGTTCTCAATTTCTTTTGGAATAATATACCCCAAACCAGACATATATGTAGCACGTATGTATAGTGTACCTAGTAGATAGAGCAAAGGTATTGTATTCCACCCACAAAGTCGATACCGAGGTTTCACCGAAATTTTTTGAAACCCATTGATTCCAACAAAATAGCATTTTTGAAAAGTGTGCATGTGTGAGTGTGGGCAGCATAACTCAAAAACGAAAGGTCCGTTAAACACCAAATTTGGTATTCAAGTTAAATATCCTTTAAGGATGCCACACGAAGGTTTTCAAAAAAATCCCAGCCCCTAGTATGCTTTACATGGGACTCTTTTTACGAGAACTCTGATTTTCCCAAAAGTAGCTCTAACGATTTTGATTAAAATTTCATGTTTAAGATATTTTTATGACTAACAAAATGTATATCCTGAATACTCTGGGAACAGCCTCTGAAAAATCTCTTCATTCTGGGTGTCATTTGTTTATGTGTAAATTGTACGAGACAGGCAAAACCTTGCACCAAAAATGTAAATCTCATTGCTATATACATTTTCTTTAGAATAAGCCGTTTTCGAGGCATTCTTTGTTTATGCTTTGAATTTTAAACTGCTTAAATTTTTCTCAAGCGTGAAATCAACTTTCGTTTCATCTATCTTGTTTTATTCCCAGGAATACAAAAGATAACCGAATTTCAATTGCTTCACATAATGATTGCTTTAAAAATATTGACTATCGTTTTAGCCCTGTGTATTCCCTTATGCTTACAAGGAAGCAAGTAATAAGAACATGCTAATGTATGTATCGATTAACATGACTTAGATCAATACATCTTTTGTAACGAAACTTTGTTTATGGAATAGCTAGAAAAATTCATGCGATTTGAATACATTAGATTTTTTTTTTTTCATTCCGATTCTACATTTCCTTTCTATGGAAGAAGAATTAATAAAACTGGATTGATAATGTATTCTCAACGATTCTAAGACAGTCTTGGATCCTAGCTTCTGGTGGACATCCGCCACTAAAAATAAAAAATACGCCAACCAAGTTGCTGACGGAATCATAAAATGTGGGAGGAGCTGATTTAGTAATTCCTTACCAACTTAATACATATATTGGCACGTCTTCTTGTTCTCGACTATGCGTCTGCCTTTTTGGAACGAATAGAGCAGGAAGATAAACTAGGACCGGAGTGGCCCGAAGTTCAAGTAGTTTGAATCTTATTCTGGTTGTTATAGGCCGGTGTACGAAACACAAGTCTTTAAAACTCCCTCAATTAATTCATTCATTCAGAAAAGCTCATATAGCTTCAGATATTTTTACTTTCTCTACACGTACTATGTATATAGTGTACAGAGAAGATGTTGTATTGCACCAAAAAAATCGATACCGGGATTTCACCAGAAATCATTTTTGAGACTCCTGAATCTAAAAAGTACATTTTTAGAAAAATATCCATGTGTGCGCGCTTGTCTGTTTGTGCAGCATAGCTTAAAAACCAAAAAGTCCGTTAAATACCAAACTTGTTACTTAAGTTCAGTATCTTCCAAGGATGCGACACGAAGGTTTCCAAGAAAATCCTTCCATCCACAACTACCCTTTACATGGAAAAAATTTCGAAAGTTTTGGTTTTCTCAAAAGTGGTCATAACGCTTTTGATTAAAATCTTTTATATTTAAGATATTTACATAAGAAACAAAATGCATATCTTGAATTTTTGGAATAGCCCCTAAAGACTTCTTAATTCTGAATGAATGTTTGAGTTTTGCATAATTGGTAAACCGTAGGAAAAAAAACATTTACTGCACCAAAATGTAGATCTTCTTAAAACACACAATTTATGTCATATACATTTGTTTCGTGGAGTTGGCAGTTTTCCAGATATTCTTTGTTATTTGTTTCAGTTTTAAAATACTTACAACTTTTCTCATACGGGAACTTGTGAACTCCTGGTCTCGCAAAGAAACGGATTTCAATCCAATAGCAACCACATTTTAAAACATTTGATTGTCGGTTTAGCCTAGTGCATTCCCTTATTTCCCTTATAGTTATAAGGAATTAAGTAATAAGACCGTTTGTGCTAATGTTTACCTTGATTACCATGAAGTGGATACAAGAATAAGCTTATTAGCAATAATTTGTAAGAGACATCCCGAGAAAATCATGTGAATGGAACACATCAGATTTTTAAAAATTATCATAACAGCAAACGCATTAGAATTATAATAGAAATATTCATACTATTTAATAAGAACATTCCAACTAGCTTTTAAGATATATTAAGTTAACACTGTGCTTCCATTTTATCAATTTATCAATATTAGGTATAATGTTTCAATTGCCCACAAGTGTATTAGATGTGCATCTACAATGGTTGAATTTATTCCTAATGGCATTCAATGTAACAAAAGTTAGTTCAAAATGTATTTGGAGCCAAATCTGCAAGGGATCCTTAGAGTAGGAAGCCTGTTGAAGGGCATAATCCGAAGTTCAGTTAACCCTTTCCAGCCCAACGGTACCACATGGAGTCTTTATTTGTAGTTATTCTTTCAGGTGGGTAAAGGATAACGTTCAATACCTTCATCGTATATATTTGAGTATTTTCTTTAAAATTATTGATATTAACATGACTTAGAACAAGTAAAAGCCAAAATAAAATCCCTTCAAATATACCTTGTTTGTATAATAGGCACAGAATTTTATTCCGCTACAATGCTACCGAGGTCGGATCAACACTTAAATAATCAATCAGCGTTTATTTCACCTAGGCCCATCCCATCCTTTATCACGGCAGCACTGTAGCGAGGATTCCAATCTAGATTAACTAGTAACACTGAAAACATTATCAGTTATGTTCAGTATTTTAGAAGTTTAGACAACTGAGCTACGATTAGGAGATCAGGCAAGATTAACTTTTAAAATAAAAAATGTATCCTATGACATCAATTTTCAGAAAGCAATTTCAATCCAAAATAAATCGGGCTGGAAAGGTTTAAATTAGGAGAAAAGAGCGATTCATTTTTTTTTCTCAAAACGTTCTGAGTGGTTTTTATTTCTGTTACAATTATTTACAAGTAACAGGATAATTTATGAATCTAAAGACCCTGAAATGCAAAATGGATTTTAAATACAGGTTGTTGGGGTTATAAGTGCAGGTATTTATATTGGTAATAAAAGGATGGTGTAATGAACAACATTACATAAAAATATGAGACGTACAGTCCGTTAATTTCGACTCTTGGCCGGGGACCGCCTCTAAGCGGCTTGATGGCGGTGTTAAACTCAAGTGTATAAGTGTATCATGTGGCCTAAGATAAAAAATAAGACACTGTGTTTAACGGCCGTCTAAGAGGTTATTGGCACTCTACATACATCAACATTTAACTCATTTGCAGACTAATAATTTTAGTACTAAAGAGTATGCTTTCAAACTGATTAGTGCCACCAAGTACGCGTGGTGCACTCAAGCCACACGTATTTATGTTCCTAAAGGGGCGATGCGGTTGTTGGGAGTCGTAAAACAGAGTGGTCGAAATTGAGTTCGAATTTTTTTCTGGAAGGGTAACGACCCAAACTATCTGGTACAGCATCTCAAATATTCAAGTGTGAACACGTGGAAGCAAAACGGATGGTCTATACTGACAGGTGTTTTTCATTTCGCAGCACAGTTGCGCCCATTTAAAAAACATTAGGCAATAAATTGTGCAACGTATTTGTGGGTAAACTATGGATGCTGAGAAAAAAAAAACTAACACGCCGAATTGGGTGCATAATAAGGTTCCATTTATCAAAACACCTATAACTATATATCCCTAATACACTGTACAATGAATGAATGAATGAATGAATAAGTAAGTGAGTGTATGTATTGTATACATTTGTCTTCATCAATCGCACAGGTCCACAGACCGTACGTGATTTTGCAATACACAAATAGTAAGCAATATTAAAAGAATAAAACGTTAAAAGAGTAGACACGAAAATAAAAGGACAAAGATATTGAAACACAGCAATTTAAATTCCACACAGAAAAAACGGATGTGTCCTATTATAGTAGACAAATACATTCAAGAGAAATATATCCACACAATACAAACACCACAAAAACAATGACAAAGGTATGACATACAATATAATATGTAAAACATTATAACACTTTTTTTTCACCTCTTATCGCCCTCCCTCTTCCCTATTATCAGCCTCCTCAGATCTCAGCTTTCTTGCCTTAAGTAGAAATTTACCTAGCCCGTTCGCGTCTTCTATGCCTGCCAGTGGTGTCCAACATGCTTCTAACTCTCCATTAGCTGCGGCAAAGAATCGCGGTAAATACATTTCCTTCCATTTCTCGGTACCCCTACATCTTGCCAAGATATGGGTCCACGACTCTTCCTCCTCGCAAATGGGGCAGGTTCTCATGCCATTCTCGTCAGTAACTTTTATGATCCGCCATGCTCCTAGACTAATCCACGCAAGTCCCTCTGTAATGAGTTTGGTACCCGTTTTGATATATTGTTCCATACCCCACCCCGGATTTAGCCCAGACTGCACTTTGAATGGAATCTTCTCCGTGCATTGCGCAATTATTTCCTGCCTGCCAATATCGCAGAGTACTCCCTCTGTTTCCCAGCCCCACCATCCAAATGTATTCCATCCCAATGGTTTCCAACCTTTGTTTAATTTTGATTCTCACATCAAATTACCTTACATTCCCAACTATTCACGGAAGCAGAACACACTATACCTACGCTACTACTTACGCATTTGAAGGTGGAAGAGCTCGTAGTGATACATAGCTTGGACGTGTCATCAAAATGTCTTGACGGGTACTTACCTGGCACGTGAGTCTGAGGTTGGTCAACCCTGATTTAGGTGATCTAAAGTAAGCTGTAATACAGAGCAAGGTCTACTGCTCCTATCGCTAGGAGCCAATACTCCGTGAGAAGGCAACAATTCCGAAGTTCAGCTCCATGCACATATTTTTATAGAGAAGAAGTTGTCATTGTGAACAGCTAGTGGTAAAATTGTGTCTTTCATGATTAAACTGATGATGTTTACACAGAGGTTAACGTACACGCAGCGGCATCAAACCCACAGACAAATATCCGGCCTTTATTAATCAACATATAGTTTGTCAAACTGCCTGTATTTCACGTGTGAAGATATCCCTTGCTGTATTAAGAGTTGCAGAACTCGCTGGACTATTTCAAGCTAAAATTCAGTAGTGGAGCACCGTCGAGATTGACCTTCGTTTTACCCCTCGCAATGAACGCAACACACTCTCCGCTGATAAGCAAGACGATGAAGCGAAGGTCATTCTTGACAGGCCTCCACTGGCTGGTTTCAACTTGAAGTAATGGTGACTCCGGCAGCCGTGGTCATGGTCACGTTTAGCGTTGACGCACTGCTGCTAAAGAGTCGCGAATTCGAATCCCCCTATGGATATGGATGTATAGTGTTGTGTGTTTGTGTACAGTTTAAGTCATTCTATCCTCTTGATGTCCAGCTAGGTTATTCCTGTTGGCGAAAAAATATTGTGTTCCATTCACATGACTATCTCTAGCCGTTACATACACAGCATTCCTCACAAAAGATTAATATTTTATCTACGACAAGCTAACAAGGTAAACATTAGCAGAAACTCTTATTACTTGCTTTCTTGCAAGGGAATATACTAGACTAAATCGATAGTAAAATATTTTAAAACGTGGTCCTATGTAAACAACTGAAGTTCAGTTCGTTTTCCTTGGCCTACAGTAAAACAAGAGAAACGAAACGAAACGTCCCTTCCCGTTTGAGAAACGTTCGTAAGTTAAAATCGAAACTAATAACAAGGAACGTCTAAGAAACGGTCAGTCTTACATAAAGAAGGTATATGACAAACTATGTTTTTTAACCAGATCTACACTTTTTGTGTAGTAAATTTTTGTCTATCTCTTACGGTTTAACCGTTATGCAAAATTCTGCAAAACTCATCCAGAAGAAAGAGGTCTTCAGAGGCTATTCCCAGAAAATTCATTATATAGAGTTTGTGATGTAAATATCTTTAGTATACGGGATTTTAATCAAAATCGTTACTCATTTTTGAGAAAATCAACATTTTCAAACATTTTTCCATGTTAAGGGTAATTTGGGGTAGGGGAATTTAATTTAAAATGTTCGTTCGCACCCTTGGAAGCAACTTAACTTAAATGCCGAGTTTTAATGGTCTTTTCGTTTTTGTGCTATGCTGTTCACAGACATAGATACACACACAAGGACCTTTTTCTAAAAAAAATCAGGTTCAGGGGACTTCAAAACAGATTTTCGGTGAAATATCGAAATGGAATTTTTGGGTTGAATACAATGTACTCTATCCACTATGTACGTTGTACATACGGGATAGAGTAAGTAAAAAAGTTGAAACAGCCCCCTTGAATTCTGGAAGTAAAATCTGCATATGTCAAATACGGGCGCTTGGGCTACCTGGTATTTTTAGTAGTTGATTAAAAGTTATTAATCTAATTCGGAATTGGCACTTTCCTTTTAGAAAATCGAAACTTGGAAACTGAGAAACAATAATTGAGCAAAAATTTATGTAAATCTGAAATGTCTTGATAGACAATGCTGCATTATGAAAATGCTGGAAGGCATTGTATTAAAAATTGTTATTTACAGAGCACACTGCAAAAAAGTCTTTATTTGTATTTTTAATTACTATTGGGCCTGTTGTATAAGACTCACTAATCGCAGTTTCATTTTAATCTTAGTTTAGCAAGAAACAACTAAAAAACTGGTTTTTATGTTGTATATAACTAATCCATCTCTATCAAACCACGAATCTGTATTAACCATGAATAACATGGCAACAGCGCGAAATGGAAGGCAATTGTATCTACGGAGAAAATTAGCTGTTTAGCTCAGAGAAATTAACAAAAGCAATTCTTTCTTATAATACGAGTAACCATGAATCGAGACATTTTATATCGACTTTGCTTATCACATTTTTACTTTCTCTAGCCCGTATTTACAATGCACATAGTGGATAGAGAAATTATTGAATCCATCCAAAGATGCGATACCGAGATTCCATTGGAAATGTGTGTTTTGAAGTCCCTCAAGTCCGAAAAAAGCATTTTTGGAAAAAGGTATGTGCGTGACCTTCTGGTGTGTCTGGACAGCATAGCTTAAAACGAAAGGTAAATTTAAACATCAAACTTGTTATTTAGGTTCAGTGTCTTCCAAGGAAGCAACACGAGGATTTTTAAGAAAATCTCCCTATCCCAAACTACCCTTTACATGGACTTTTTTGTTTTCTTAAATATTGATTTTCTCAAAAATGGCTGTAACGATTTTAATTATAATACCGTATATTAAAGATATTTACATAACAAAATGTATATTTTGAAGTTTCTGGGCATATCCTCTGTAGATCTCTTTATTCTGGACGAGTTTTGCAGAATTTTGCATAACGGTTAAACCCTAAATGATACTACACAAAAAAGTAGATTTCATTAAAACACAAGTCTTGTGCATTGGGCCGTTTTCGAGATATTCCTTGTTATTGTTTTCAATTTTAAACTATTTAACCTTTCTCAAACGGGACTATGCAAACCGAACCGAACATTAATTGTTTCACATAGCGACCAGCTTTTAAAAGACGATTATCGTTTTAGTCTAATGTGTCCCTTTATACCCCTTCTTACAAGGAAACAAGTAGTTTATACTACTATTTATTTGGATTAGCAAGATAAAATAATCCTCTTTGGTAAGAACATTTTGCTTGAAGAAGTTGTGGGAATGGAACACGCCAATTATTCTGTTTTAAAACCGATATCACAAATAACTTGAATATTTATTAACGAAAACTATCCATAATTATTTGTGAATATCTTTGTATTATTGCTCTTAGGGAATACAACTATCATATGCCATGTGTACGTCTATAACATCTATAATTTCTGGAAAGTTACGGATAGTGTAAATATCAAGCATGACTTTTCTAACCTCAAAGACTTCAGTTGGTATTTTAATGAAACGAGATCTCAATCTTGCAATTTCTCCGCCAAGTTTACGACTCGTTTTACTATGCAATTGCAAATAAGTATATGTAAGCTTCCAGTGGCATAAAATCTCAGTCAGTAGTATCATAAACATCAGGTTCAAAGCACGACTTCTATTGTCCTTGTAACCGAGGAAGTAACCTCTCCTAGTTCTACAACAAACTTGGGTAACCAAAATCCCATTTAGTATTGCAGTTATGCAACAAAGATGCTTATTTAAGCTTTTAGTATTTTAGTGGACATTTCTTTCTATTTTCGTATTACACTAATCTTTTGAAGTTAAAGATTTTGCCTTCTTGGAATCGAAAAGTGTGGGAACATGTATGAGCACATACCATACACTCAGAAAACATATGAAAAGGGAAAATGTATATAATATTGTAAGCTTATAGAAAGCATTGTAAAATAGGTATGAATATTTAAGGGTAGAAATATGCATAAATGCAAGTTTTTGTAACTTAGGTAATTAAGGCAAGGCGAGCTAGCTTAATTCCAGGTAACAGTTCAGCAACCGCAACCTGCTAATGATCACTGGATTTAGGCTAAACAATGTAAGATAGAAAAGTACAGACATAGAAAGAAGTGAGACAGGAATAGTGACCTGTCTTTCAAGTAGCACAGGGAATTGGAGAAACAGAGAAAGCAAGCATAAAGTTAAAGTGAGAAGGAGCAATTGTTTTTTTCCAAACGCGTCATGTGCACGCTATGACGTCAAAACTTGGCACAATTTATTCACATAACTTGTGAGGTGATACTAACTGAGAATCAATATGAGATACTGTTGCATTTTATGGCTCGAAAGTTGGCGTCACCCAGGATCAGTATTTAAGGCACGGCAGATATCTTATGTGATTACTCTGTTACTCTCTCTTGAGCTTGTATTCACGTCACATTGTGTTGCGCGCACGTCCACGTGCTTAAGTGATGGGAGAGCGATGTGCAGATTGTTAGATTAGGCTCCTAATTGATAATTTAAATGGTTGGATGGTATTTGTTTATAGCTCATTTTGTAAGGAAACAAGATATCCGCCCGTTAAATCTGTGATACAATAAATTCACGTCATAAGGGATAATGCAGTGTTTTTAATATTAGCCTCACCCACAAACCCCTGAGATAATTTAATTCGAAGATTAGGAGTGGAATCTTCATTACCAGACGAAGCTGAGGACATTGCTGAAAGAGACAGCGACTTCCCGCGACAAACATCTCACGTATAAATAATTAGAAGAGATTGAAAAAAATAAAAGCCAGATACCTTAAAGTTCTAGGAGTATCACAGAAATCGAGGCTGGCCTATGAGCTCACCACAGAAAATATCCTAATAAAGCATCTGCGAACGACACTGCTGCTGTCTTCTATAGTGACTTTCAATTGGGATGAGGTTTGTCCTTGAGCGCCACTAGGCTGGCAGCCAATCGCAATGCTGCTGTGTTGACACATTGCATTCCCGCTTAACTGGGGAGTAACGCGCTAAGTGATTTCGTCTCTCATAAATACTACTTGCGCTAAGACAAAATATTCAAATTTTGCAAAAAATAGTTCACTAGGAAGTTAGGGAGTGATGCTCGCAGCAGAGACGTAAAATCCAATTATTTTTAGCTCAAATAGTTTTCATAATACACATGAATAAACATTATGTCGCCAGGCAGATTTGCATGCTCAGAGTGAGAGGGAAATATGAAAGGAGTGACCTGGCAACGAAGAACACGATAACGCATCTCATTCGCTGCAAAGTAGAACTCTTACCATTTGAAAAACATTATAGTGAAGCTTACCATGCACTTCCACACGACTTGCGTGAAAAGAAAAAAGACATAGCAATGGAGTTCTATGCAACATGTGCGATGCAAGAGAGAAGATCGTGTGACAACAAGATTGGAGTTCATAGTTTCCACCATAAGATGTGCTCCAAGAAGGTTTACCACGAACCTAGTGATACCTGTGTCTGTGTTTTGTGCTCAGAGAAATGTAAATACCTGTGCTCAAGTGGAAGAAAACGAAGTAAATCTATCGCTGCTTATAGCTAGAACAACTAAATTCACGTATTGTATTCTGCACAGTTTGTGCGCTGTTCTCCGTCATCATTAGCTGCTTATACCAAGAACAATTAAATTCATGTATTTATTCTGCACAGTTTGTGCGATTGTTCAACATCATGATTATTATTATTATTATTATTATTATTATTATTATTATTATTATTATTATTATTATTATTATTATTATTATTATTATTATTACTACTACTACACTAGCCTTCAACAATACAACTAGCCTGGATTTTAATATAGAATATTAACATTATTGCAAAAAATTGTTTTTTTTTTTAAACAAAACCCATGAAACTGATTTCAAATGTAGCCCCATCAGCATTTAAGCTTGCCCTCACACCCGTAACTTTACTTGGGCCCTTCCGCTCCATTACCGTTGCCACATTTGACTGCAATCGCTAGACTCGAACTCGATTTGAATGGACGCTCGTATCATATCGCTCTAACGATCACGGCTATTCGAGTCGCTTCAGTTGTGGTGCCGGTGAAAGGGATATAAATACCGGTTTGGGAATTAGAGGGAGAACGGCATTTGTAGCAAAATAATTCATGCATAAAGGGTTAAATTGCTTGTCATTGAGTGGCAAGAACGGAATATTTCTGCCGGGAAATACTCGAGGAGCACAATGTAGCTCTTTTTTACGGTCTGACGAGATATCATTATGATCTGAAATAAGAAAATAATATTTTTGTAAAATTAATTGTTTTCCAGAGGTACTTCGTTATTCTTTGATATTTTGAAGTAAATCTACTCATATAACAGATGTTTTAATTTTACAAAAAAAAAAAAAAAATGCTTTAAGAACTTTGTTAAATTTGAGCGTGAGCATTGTAACCCTCCTTTTAAAACACTAAATCTATTACAGTAATAAACATATATATATATATACACATATATTTTAAAAAAAAAATTGTGATAAGTATACACACTATTCAAGAAGTAATTTTAACCTGTATATTCCTAATTTTAGATTAAATAAGAAGGCATCAAGCTATCTAATAATGGGCGTAAAGCTATGTAATAAAGTAACTCTAAAATATCATAGGTTACCTCTTCCCATTTTAAAAAAAAATCTAAAGTTGGCTAGCTTTAATTCTTTTTATGCTATTCATTTTTTTGTAGTGTTCAACGCCCGCTTTAACTACTTATGGCACCGCAGCGGTTTATGCTATTGATTATGTAAAAATGACAAATGTTTCTTTTTAAATTATGTTTTTGTGTGACAATGCCATTGTACATACGATTTAAGGCTTAATAAAAACTACAATTACAATAAACTTAATTTAACGTAGACAGCTTACTGTGTGGTTATTTAATTACCTGCTCATCATACAAACTTATATTCATCCTCATTCCCTGTAATATTAGCATAACATTATGATAATTATGCACTTTATTAGCAGGGCCAGTTGACAAAGTTGGATCCGCAAACACAGTTTCCCGGGAAACAATGGACTGTCGGAAAGTACACTGGCAAGAGGATGCGTCACCTTTAACTCGGAGTTATTCTTGAGCTATACTTGAGGTACGAGTAGAGAGTTCTCAAGGAAATGCCGAGGTGTATCACTGTATGTAATATTGCTTAGTGGTGGCTGGCTAATGGCACTGCAGCACTGGTTCTAACTTTGTATCTAATAAACCAAATAAGCACACCTAAAATACCCTGCAAAATTGGCATGAGGTTTTGCAGTTTAGGAAAGCTCTGTCTGCTTAAAAATCCAATACTTATTAAGTGGAGTCGAAATGGGATTTACATACTTTTTTCCCCATTTTCATGTTTTAAATGCATATCAATATTTCGAATCTCCACTCATTTTGGTATGAATTTCACAGAAGCATGTTAATTGTAAATATTTTAAATATATTGTTGAACATAATCCTGTGAAGCTAGCTGTCACCCTCCGTGGAGTAATGGTTGCCATGCTAACTTCATACACCCAAGGTCGCGGGATCAAACCCGGCGGAGGACGATGGATTTTTTCGGGTGTAAAAATCCTTAGCATGGCTTCCTTCGGAAGGGAAGTAAAGCCGTTGGTCCCGTGTCGTAGATTTACAGTACGTAAAAGAACCTCAAGCCTGCTAGAGAGGCCTCTGAGCAAAAATTAACCGTCTTTCACGCCCAGTTTATAATGGGACGCTCAGAACCTCAGCAGTTAAAGAGCGTCCATAAATAACACGTCATTTACATTTTTGTGCAATAGCTTTTTAGATAATTCTGGTACACTGACTTGGTCTTACACTTCTTCACGGTTTGACCTTATTAGTCTGTTCCGGCTCCAAATTGCTGCTGATTCCATCTTTTCCTCGGTCTTCCCAAGTTTCTTCTTCCTCGTAGTGAACAGTTATATACTGCTGTTTTCGGTATTCCATATTAGGTGATGTTTCCAGTTTGTTATATATTTCACTACTGTTATATTCAGTTATTCTTCGTTTAATTGTTTCTGTATTATGCTTTTTTCTGTTCTTTGGTATCCTGCTATTAATTTGAGGAATCTCATTTCTGCAACTTGTATTCTTTTTTTTTTTTTTTTCCTTTTAGTAGTGTTTAACGCCCGCGTTTACTACTTGTGGCACCGCAGGCGATGACATTGTTGATACATGGAATGTAGTTGGACCACCTGTGAACTGCAATGGCGGGGGAAACCGCAGTACCCAGAGAAAACCCGCCCCTGCGCCGCTTTGTCCACACAAATCTCAAATGCGGTTGCATGGCATCGAACCCGGGCCATCTAGGTGAGAGGCGAGTGGTCTAACCACTCGGCCACGGCGCGGCCCTAGCTTGTAATCTAGCCGAATGTTGTGCTGTCATAGTTCATGTTTTGGATCCATACGTCGTAGGAATTGCCATCGTCTTATATAATTTCCATGATAGATTCTTTTCTGCTTTACTCACTTGTTACAACATCAATAAGTTTGTAAATATTAGTGTTAGAGCATATATGTATATTTATTTATCTTTGATCGGGAAGTTTTAGTTTAGATATTCGCATGAATGGCATCTGAGAGTTTCCAAGTACTGCGAAGTTGTGTGTGAAAAATTAGGTTGCATTATTTGTAAATGTTATGTTCGAAAGCAATTTCTGAAGAAAAATTGTCTTTACAAATACCCCACAATTTCAGAAACTAATTGACACTAAGATAAATGTTACCACAAATGTTCACCTAAATAGGCTTTATTTTAACGAAAAAGTTTTTATATATACTGATTAGTAAGCTTTTTTACATTTAAAAATCACAATTTTTCAGCAAAATTTTAAGGAAAAACAGGTACGATTTAAAAAAATCATACCTTTCCTTCTAATCAACAGAAGTATTCTATCCTTCAGCAATCAACAGTAAAGATATTGCGGAATATACCTTTAAAATTTAGCTCATTATCTTTAAGTGCTGAGATAATGGGTTAAACTTTAATTTGGTTAGATAAGGCATTTCGATTCCCCTTAAATAAAGTATCCCAGTTTAGAAATTATGTTTGACCTAGTTTCGGCCTATGCAAGATCACTTCTCATTGTTTTAATCTATGAAATGAGGTATGTTAATTAACCATATGATGAAGGAAATAACATTTTTCAAAGGTATTCGTGCTATTAGGTGTCTTAGTCGGTTTTTTGTCTATAAACAATTTTTGATTTAATCACATTTAATCTTGCCATAAAGCCAAAAGTGAATAAAATTTAGAAAATATGCTAACGTAGATTTCTGTCCAATAATGTAATTTTCCTTATAGTACTGGGAGTCTTAATTTATCGATAACTGAAGTCTTTGAGCATAGATTTAACCTGTAACTTCAAACCTTCCCTTCTGAAACACTCGGAGTCAGCCAAAACTGGCATAACTGGTAGATCTGACTTGAAAGTCGAGGTGAAGACAACACATCTAGGATAAATGTCCGAAAAGCATCTGCGAGTTCAGGGGTGGCAGCCCCACCAAGTGGCCAGAGTGAAATTCTTACATATTGAACAGCCCGGAGAACTCTCCTAAACCATTAAGAGTTGATGATAATTTAATTTTCTTCCTTCCTTCCTCATAAGTAGGACTTGCCTAAAGCCAATACTGGGGTCAGACGCCTATGAGGATCAGTGGCTCTGGAACAGACGGAACCCAGGATGTCTGGTGTGAAAGCAAGAAGTTATGAAATGGAGGATGATTCTTGAGCAATTGGTGGAATCAATGGAGGGGAAAACCGGAGAACCCGGAGAAAACGCGTCCACTTACCCCACAAATGTGGTTCATGGGGATGAAACTCCGGCCCCCTAGGCGAGAGGCGAGCGTTCTAACCACTCGTTCATAGCACCGCTGTAATTCTCGGAAATTTAAAGCATTGCAATAAAAAAAACGCACTTTCAAATACAGTTTAGCGTCTCGTCTAACTCAGAAATTATACTATAAATTTGAGTAACATATGCCGTGCTCTAAAATATATCAATCATCTGCAAGACAGTACATATATGTTCACCTTATGTTATTTCCAACAATGTCTATGTATAAATGTACTACATATATTGAACATCAAACATTGTTAGTTGTTTTTTCCCCACACAGGACTTATGTTGGACAGGAAAGGATAGGCAGTCGGACTGGAAATTTCAATCCCATAGCTGGGATATGAACCACGGAACTCTGTCTCTAGCTGGTTGCTTTAACACTGAGCTACCATGGTAAAATGCTGCCACGTCATTAAATTCCTCAACTTACTCGAATTATTGATGATAAACTTTTAATTTAATTTTTATCAAATAAACCATGAAATGAAGTATTACTACATTCTTTCGCCGGGGTGGTTTAGCAGTTTCGTTCAAGGCATCCGTGCTGAGTATCCGTGGTTCAATTTCCGGCTCTAGGATGGCCGTATCAAATTCCTTTACCTATAAGTCATGTGAAGTTCCCCAAGGCCCAACGGCAAAAGCTACAGAGTACATTTGAGATACGTAAAGACTGCATATTTACCTGTAGACGCAAGCAGCACGTGATCTAAAACCGGTTTTTGAGTAGCGAAGGCAAAATAAAGGCAGACAGGTCCAGTGCAGTCTTTGCATAATGCACGTTTCAGGAATGCTTTTAAATTTTACTGTATGTTTATACAAACATGGAAACGCTATTTAAACGTGTATTTAAAATTCATATAACCATTGTACCCGCAATAAAATGTAACGCATATATCAATGCTTTGTGTATTTACAATATTTGGACGCAGATTATGGATCGTACGTATAGTAGTTTATCTGTGTTTTACTGCTTTAGTCTCCATCATGGTCACATTTAGTGGAATGGAAAAGAATAGCCATCGAGTGCTTTTTGGATGATTTTCATGGCATATTTTGTTAAGCAGCGCTTATAATAATAAAAAAAACACCTCTCCACACCATCAATAGTAGGAGTTCCGATGCAAACCCTTCTTCAAATGACTGCATTTGCGATTGCCGCTTCTTCGATGCTGTCCGCAAAATATCTTACCAGTAGTGTAGCACACAGTTCAAAAGAAAGCAAAAACGGGAAGATTAGCGAAGTTTCGTCTTTTTTTTTCTTTTTAAACAGTAACGGAGTCTGATCAGGACTCCGGTACTGTATCCCTATTTACATTTCCCCCCGTAGGTTTTACTGATTACTGGTTTACTGGTTTTACTGTTTCTTTTACAAACATATACACATTGCACAAACATATAACACCCAAGCCCAAGTCTTGAGCGGACAGTGAGTATACTACGCTACCTGTCTCTTGACACCAATCCCGTAGTGCTGTAAACTTTCTATCCCTCAAACGTTTCCTTATCTGCGCTCTCTCATCAAAATCATACCCTATCCACCACAGAGTCTGGTAAGTAAGTATGAGAGAGTGAATATGTGTATGTTTGAGGAATTAGAAACCGATTAAAAACCTGCAGTCAGGAGTTGTTTCTAAAGCAAAGCCCCCGATATGACCATAGATGTTAAAGAAAAAAGAAGAATATATAGGAGGGCGATCCAGAAAATGACGAACGTTTTGGCATTCTAAATAATAACGAAAGATAAGAACACAGAACTTTATTTACAAAGTTATAGTACCTTACACTATTTCTCAACATGGTGCTTCGTGGGCAGGGGATCGAGGGTTCGAGTCCCGCCTTGGGCATGGGTGTTATATGTTTGTGCAATGTTTGTAAAAGAAACAGTAAAACCAGTAAACCAGTAATCAGTAAAACCTACGGGGGGAAATGTAAATAGGGATACAGTACCGGAGTCCTGATCAGACTCCGTTACTGTTTTTAAAAAAAAAAAACGTAATCGCTATTACTATCAAGGAATATATTGTCACGTGGTACCGGTGTTTCAATGCCTTCCACCGCTAAAGATCTGCGCCAAGATGTTGAGGTTTTCACTGGTAGCGAAATTTTTTCCACCCAAAAGTCAGGTATGGTGACTAAAGTGAAATACCGTTTTTTTTTTTTGTTTTTTTTTTTTTTGTTTTTTTTTAATACTTTCAACATTTGCTTTCAATTCCTTTATACCGATTGATGAACTTCCACTCTGGCCTTTGTCGGGCACACTGGTTCTTCGTAGATTACTGGTAAAGTTTGGGCAATTTCCTCACTGAAGAGTCGTTCATTGCATTATCACAATACACTTGAGTTTTTTGAGTATGAAATTCGATTGGCCTAACATTTTGTGCATTCACAGAAACGAATTAAGTTCTTTGGTGGTAGAAAAGTATAACATCGTTAAAAATTGGTATCATGTGACAGTAAATGTCTTGACAGAATGGAGATTACGTTGAAAAATGGGGTAAGGTACTGTAACTTTGTAAATTAAGCGTTGTGTTGGTATATTCTGTTATTAAGTTACGCCAAATTTTCGCTAGTTTCAGGATGGCCCTCGTATAAACATAAATGGAAAAATTGTCTGTACAATTGTTCAAAACTAAGTTTCTAGCAGCTTCGCAACCCTTGTGAAAGTATAATCTAAATTGTATCGTAACACATACAACAACGGACAAACCTCTTCTGTTGTTTAACACATTTTTTTCTCAGTGATTGCAGCACATGAAAGGTTATTAGGTGTGAACAGTGTGACAGGACTGAAATAACAGTGGTCAGGTAACATTGTTGCTCTGGCAGATGTGGTGGCACTGAATAAACCACCTCCACGTCCAGTCTGCAGAGCGTTGACCGCAGCCTCAAACTGTTCACTAAACTTATTTCTCTCAGCAGGATTAGTGATCCAGTAATGAACTTCTGCAAAGTACATATGTAACTCTGTAACGGGCAGGAAAATGTGGACTCCTCTCCGGGTCTTTTCATTGGAGCGTGAATTTTGCTTCTAGTTAATGTACGAGTATGTGTTGATGGAACATATGCATAGCTTCTGTACACAGATTATCCTTAGCGTGTATAAACAGTTTCAGAATACTCTTATTATCAAATTATTATCGACGCAGAAGTTAATGCTGTTGCTTGGCCATAAGGTGAACCTTATTTCTGGTTACCCATATTTCAGGAAATTTTAAAAAGGACGGGTTAATACCTCATGTCTAGGATTGTTTTCAAAAAAATACTCAATTTGGTTGGTACTTATATGCGGTTAGATGGCTTACGCAAAGTTCAACGGTTATCTTTTACTTTCTCTAGCACGTATGTACAAGGCAAGAACGTAGCAGTTAGAGAAGGTATAGTATTCCACCTGAAAATTCGATAGTGAGATTTCACCGGAAATACATGTTTTGAGGACGTCTGAATATTTTTAGGAAGGCTCTCCGAATATGTGTGTGTGGACAGCATAATTATAAAACGAAAAGTCCTTTAACTACCAAACTTAGCATACTAAGTTAACTATCTTCTAAAGACCTTAACACGGTGGCAGCGCAGCTGCTTGTCAAGCGGGAGACTAGGGTTCGATTCCTGGTACAGGCGTGGGGAATTTTCCCCGACTAGGGGACCTGGTCCGGGGTGCACTCAGCCTCGTGAGGTCCCTAGGGGGTCAATTAAGGAGCTACTTGATTGAGAAGTAGCGGCTCCAGAGAAGACCGCATCGACCGGCCGGAAGAGACGCAGGCGCTGATCACGTTTCACCCTCCAGCATTGCACCTACTCATAACGCCTTCCTGGGCCGAGGTGGGGGATGCAGCGGCCGAGCGGTAGGCCTTGGTCCCTTGCGGACTGTTCTATTCTGGAGTTTTTTTATCTTCCAAGGATGCGATACAAAATGTTCAGAAAATCCCCCCCCCCCCAAGGTGTACTAACCTTTATGTGGAACAATTTTTTAAATTTTCGATTTTATGAAAAAAGAATGTTCAAAACGGTTTTGATTAAAATGTTCTACATTAAAGATGTTTACATAAAAAAATGTATATCCTGAATTTCTTGGAAATGGACCTTGAAGTTCTCTTCATTCTCAATGACTTTTGCGTAACTGGTAAACCATAAGAGACAAACAAAAACTGTAGAACTCGTTAAAACATACAATTTATGTCCTATACATATTTGTAGAGCCATTCATTTTAAAGATATTCCCTTCTTTTGGCTTCAATGTTAAAATACTTAAAAATTTTCTCAAATGGGAATTCTCATCCGAACTTATCTTTCTTCTTTTACTCCTGGCCATGGGAAGAGAACCGAATCTCATAGAGACAGCTTTTAAGTAAAAGATTTGACTGTCGCTTTAGCCTGGTGCATTCCCTGATTTCGCTTCTACTTATAAGAAACTAAGTAACAAACCAGTTCTACTAATGTTTATCTTGATTAGCATGAAGCAGACAAAGGAATAATCTTTTGCAAGGATCGTCTGTTTGCAGAACAGATAGAGAAATGCATTCCATTCAAACGACTCCAATGAGGAATTAAAATTTATTTGATTTTTCTTCTCCGTTCTTTATGAAATAGTTTTACGGTGATCTAGAGGACGTTTTTTAATCCTTCCCTTTCCATCTTATTATTTTAATTCATTTATGGAAGCCGACCACTGAAAAAGGACAAAAATCCCGATAACCATCCTAAAGAACTGAAACATAGGCGGGACATCTAAATTCTTTAACCTCACTCTGAAGTTCTGGAGTTGCTACATAGTCTCTAAGTATCCTTTTTCGGTGGAAGAATTCATCCGGATAGGTCGCATAGTTTTTAGGTAATTAATGTTAAGTTAAATTTTCAAACTTCGAACCTTCTGTGGTCCCATACCTATTTAATATTATGAAAGCTAAAGCATTTCTCATAATGCAGAAGCTCTTAAAAAATATCATCTATTCATTCTCCGTGGACATTCCGGCCTCTGGTTCTCAAGGTGGCTAATTCGCGGGTCCCCATGGCCACGCTCGCTGAAGTGCCTCGCTTTGGTGTTTCGTGGCGCAGGGGATCGTGGGTGTGAGTCCCGCCTTGGGCAGGGGTACTTATACGTTTTTAAAATGTGTATGTGTGTGGGTATTGAAAGCAAACTGAAAGTCAAACAGAAATCAATGTTAGGAAAATGGCGAAAGAATATACAGCGCCGGAGTCCCGAACAGACTACGAAACTATATTTTACATAGAAAAAAAAGAATAAATGAACAAAGTCAAACCACGAGGAGGGCAATTCAATTTTTCGGGCATAAAAGTACTTATCATTGCTTTTTACGGAAGGGAAGTCAAGCTAACGTAATTCAGCCTAAGCGCAGGCGTGAGGGGAGATATTCCCAATTTTCTTAAACGCCCTCTTTTACTGCATAAGACACCGCAAGCGGTGACACTGATGATAAATGCAATGGAAAATGAGCACCGGTGGAATGCGAAGGCGGAGGAAATTAGAGAATCCGGAGAAAACCCGCCCCTGCGCCGCTTGTCCACCACAAATCCCACACGCGGTTACTTGGGATCGGAACCGGGTCGCCGAGGCGAGAGACGGGAGGTCTACCCACTCGGTCACTATTTACAATGCAGTCCTAAGTGTAGCGCCAAAAGCCTGAGCTTCTAGACCCTAAACTAAATGCGAAAATCTTCCAAGGGTACTGCAAGTTTCATATTGAATAACATAATCAACAAAGTCATAAAAAATTCACTCGTCTGTTATTGATAAATAACGTATAAAATTACACACTATCTCCACACTTCGATGCCAAAAACCAAAATTTGTCCGAGATAAGATTAGTTGTAGTCTACTAACTTTAGGTCGCTAAACACGAGAATACCCTCCATTTTTCTTTCTCTACACATACTATGCACATAACATGTAGAGAAGCTATTGTATTGCATCTAGCACTTAGATACCGAGATTTCACAGGAAATATATGTTTTTGAGACCCCTTGATTTAAGCTGAGTGTCTCGTGATGCGACACAAGAAAATTCCTCCACCCCAAACCACCATTTACATGGAAAAATTGTGATTTTCTAAAAGAGACTGTTAACTACTTTGATTAAAATACCATATATTACATATATTTATATGGCAGATAAAATGTATATTATGAATTTTCGTGGAGTATCTTCTGCAGAAATCTTCATTCTGAAAATGACTTTTGTATAACTTTCGTATAAGTGGTAAACTGTAAGACCTACTATATAATAAGTGTAGATCTCGTTAAAACGTATAATTTCAAACATTTTATTGCGGAGTTACCGTTTTTTGAGATACGTTATAAGTTTCAATTTTAAGCTACTTGAATTTCTCAAACAACAAAACATCTTTCTTTTCGTCTATTTTGTTTGACTCCCAGCAAGCAAAGAGAACGGAATTTCAATTGTTTCACACAGTGACTGGTTTTTAAAAGAATTATTGTGTATCGCTTAAGCCTAGTGCATTTCCTTATTTCCTTTCCGCCTATAAACAAGCAAATAAAACGACCAAATCTACTACTGATATATCGATTTGTGTGATATAGATAAAAGAATAATCTTTTGTAAAAAAAAAGGAGCTAGAGAAACTCACTGGAATTAAATATATAGGATTTTCTTATTAATTTTGCAGTTTACGAGAAAAGAAATCTTATACAAGACTACTGCTTTTACTAATTGTGGTGAAACGATATTTGGGATAGTGTAAAGTAATTCACAACATATTTATAGTTAGTGCTTCAGGAGGTTTTCTCCAAAATATTAAGGAAATTAATAACCAAATACAGTTTGTTAAACACTTTGAACGTGGAGAGAGAGAGAGAGAGAGAGAGAGAGAGAGGGGGGGGGGTTAAATATAAAATTTGGCCTGTCTTTAAAATGCTTTTTTTTCGAGGGGGGAGTCAGGAGTTCTCAAAACATATTTCCGATGAAATCTCGACATCAATTTTTTTGGTGGAATACAATACCTGTTATACCTACTTTGTGCGTTGTACAAATGCGCTACAGAAAGTAAGAACCTGTTTTTAACATTACTACTTTAAAATTCGTTATAGTGAAATAACATTCATATATGAAAAATATTTCTGCATCATATATTTCACTTTATTTTTTGTATCCAGACAACAAGTAACCATTGGAGATACTGCAATGAAAATTAGTGCAGTTTCTAATTGGTTAGCGTATTATTTTACGTATGTTTTCAGAAACATACGTTTAAAGATGTAGAACATAAACATTTCATCTATGTATAGGTACTTATCGTTTTGAGATATCTGTACGATCTAAATGTAACCATTAGAACCCATCCAATAGAATATAATCAATTATCCTTCCAGTAAGAGGGAAGAATTTGGACCCCTGCATACTAACAAATTGTTTTTGTATTTGATACCACACATATATTTTTCTTTTCAAATTTTCCAGCTAAAGTATGGATTTTCTGTCTTTACAAAAGCAAAAAGGAGAAATTAAAGAATAATGGCAAAATTAGAGCCAAATGGCAAAATTAGAGCCAAATGGGAAAATTAAAGCAATATGGGAAAATTAAGCAAAAAGGAAAAACGAGCATCGAGAACAAAAGAAACATTACAGCAACTGAGATTTTCCGCTCCCATGTCGATATTTTGGCAGTCATGCGTATTATGTGTAACTTCAAAATCTAATTTAAGCGACAATTACTATTGTGCATAATAATATGATTTTGAAAGCAGCTTTGATGTTTATTCTGTTCTGTGTTTACTCTGTTACTTCCAATTTAGTGTTAATCACTTTATAGATGGACTAAAAGAAAAATGACAGACAGAGAATGGGGTTACATTAAGAGCAAAGGCTGGTAAAATTTAGTTTCGCTATCATAGCGTAGTTGTAGAGTATTACATTACATTGCAATCTGCAGATCCTGTTTTGAGATTAGACACAAAGTCCAACTTTAGGATGTAGATCAAGTCATATTTATTGATTACTCTTGATAATTATTAATACATTTGTTAACAAATATCTCTGATATTGAGACTATCTGAGGTGTAAATATTGCATAATTTCCTTTTACATGTCTATATGCATTACAGCATGCATTCTTAGAATATCCATGTATATTATATTTGCAGCAATGCATTAATTATTACTAGTATTTTTGATTGCATGAAACCCCATCTCTGTATAGAACGTGGGAGTATTGGAGTATCCTTTTAATTCTAAACAAAACTTGTTTTTGTTCACATGCAATTCCTTAATAGGAGATGGAAGTGCATTAAATGAAACTATACCGTTGTAGTAAACCCCTTTTTATATAGTTGATGCTAAAAGTAGTGTCAGTAGTGCCTTTGTTTATGCTTCCACGGCCTCATTTAAGTAGGCTATGACACTGCAAGCTCTTATCGATCGATAAAATGGCGGATGATTTAAATGTCATGAACATGGAATCTGAACCAGACGAAGTTATGTAAGCAGTGGAGAGAGCAAAATTACAACTGTATTGTGTTGCCCTATTTTCATAGGTGTATTATGTTCACAGCCTCCGTTGAATAGAATGCTTTCGTCCTGTACGAGTAAGTCATCATGTTGTCAGCTCTGATGCTAAGGAAGGCAACAAGCGATTATCGCAGACCATTAAGCATGAACTCCATGAAATAGGTAAAACTATCTATTTATAATTGAGGAGATTTCTAGAAGAAGGGTCTATAAGACAATATGGCGAATTGAGATATTTGCAATCAAAGATTTTTAGTACGTGTAACTTAATAAAAACTACTTGTAATATAACTTTCTAACTCATTTTGCGTTTTCAAAATAGAAGTATTTTACTTTTTACTTTGAAAATTAAAGGTACTACAGCCTTGAAAATATAAGAACAAGAGTAAACCTGCACATGGGTCTTCTTTCCAAATTGGCAGTAATTGAGTTTTAAGATTAGGTAGGTTTGTAATGTGATTAATTTTATATGTAATGATACACATTAAATCTAATAATATAATAGATATTTTTATAATTATTTTAATCATATATTACAATACAATATTACCTATTACATTTCACAATTTTCTTTCAGCAAACATCCTATCCAATCAAGAACAAATCTCTTCATGCAAATATTTAAATCGGCTACGAACATCATCTTTCACAGTTTATATTGGTGCCTGATTCAGCTTCAAATTCAACATGCAATGTGTTTAGGCTGACAATATTCATGAAAACCACTTCTGCTGTCCTGTATTAGGATCCTATCAATGTAAGCTTCAAATGGCGGAGGATTCACTCTTACATTGCTGTGAGATACGTTATTGGCTCCACTTTCTTCAGTTTTGTTTTTATTAGTCAGATATTCCTGTCGCATTTTCCGAAAAAAATTTCCCGGGCAGGAAATAAGTTTGTAACTTCCAGTTGGACTCTGGCTAGCCATGAACAATATTAAGTAATAATTAAATTTTTATTTTGCCCTCTGCAGCATCAGGAAGCAAAATTACTTTTTCACATTAGAGAATTGCGACAATATATTATCCCGTGGTGTATTATTAGTTTTGTAGAGGTCTAATATAAGAAATATCTGCTTCAGTAGAACCCAGAACCTTAGGGTGTAGAAGCTTCTCGCCAAGGTTATTTGCTTTGTTAATGCCAGAGAAACAATTGCCTTTGTAGAGCAAGATTTTTTAGAGCATCAGACACAAGCAACAGGTTGAATGTTAAAGAAAGGTTATTTACCAAATGCATTGGAACCCGGGGCTTTTTCAGTATAAAGAATGGTCAGGTGGGTTGAATACAAAGAATTTACCAAGTTAGTCACTATTTTTCGCGCTTCTTTTGAGCCAATATTGGAGGTTTTAAGTATTTAAGCGAAGCGTGTAAAAGAAATCGGGTTATCGTTATCATGAATGTTACTCTGACTGCAATTCTTAGCGTGAATGTTACGTTGACTGTGAAGCTTAAGGTTACTGTTACTGCGACTCTGAAGGTGATAATGGTTATTATATTCTGTGTGATGACCGTCAACAAGAACTCAGCCATAGCAGAAATTAGCACCAAGTATCATTATGTCATCGCTATCAGGAATTTTTATGTTGGGAGTCGCTCGTAGGGTTAGTGCCTCAACAAGTAACAACGAAAAATAAAAGTATTCATTTTTAGGGGAATCAAGTGAAATATCTCTTTTTTTGAGTCTACCCCGTGTTACATACCGTAGTTATTCTTTTCCCCCCTGAGTAAGAGACCACTTGTGTTCTACAGGAACGAGCATAGCCGGTGCAACAATGGACTCTTCAGAGGTATGTACACGTTTACTTATAGAGTATTTCTCGGGTGCTAATCCTTGACCAACTCTGAGGTAGACTAACATAACAGTGATATACTGGCGCCACACCAGATAACAGCGACATAATTCAGCATGGTTTAGAAATGAGGCTACTGAATTTTAATCCTTTTTCGCCTCCATTTCCATAAAACAATGCATACATGAGGAACTGTCATCGTGTATGTGAAATTAAACGCATACCACCATAGAAGCCTTTTATAAAATTGGTTGGTTACATTCAGCTTCGGAACCGGTCGGTTTTGAGAATAGTTGAACTCAACAATTCAATTCAATTTATTTATTGCTCATGAAACTTTTACAAGCATGGAGCATTGTCAAAAGTTTAACACATATACACTCCAAATTATTCAATTGTACACAATCATAGTTATAAATCTAAAATTTACATCTAATAATAAATAACTTGTTTTACAAAACTTGCATACAGTTTAAGAAAAATGTTCAATTCTATACCTTTACAAAACATTGACTGATAATAAATAATTAAAAGACAATTTGTGAGTGCAAGTTAAAATCAAAGTCTATTTGTTATTTACACATTTTATATAAAATTATATTACAATTTTAATTTAATTACTTATCTCTCCTTTAATCAATCTCACTATAAAACAGCATAAGTTTTCTTGAATCTACTTTTGTCAATTTTATAATGTTTACTATTTTAATGCAATAGGTCTTCCAGTTTGTATGGACACTTCTCAATTAGATGCTTTTTTAATTCTTTTGCAAAGGTATTTTTCCCTGTGCACTCCTTAATTTTTTTTGGTAGAGCATTATACAGCATCATTCCCATAATTATAGGATCCTTTTTTGTTAAGGCCCTGTTTAGGTGTATTCTGCAATAGTTTGCCTTTCCTCGAGTGCTATAGGAATGAATGTCTGTATTTTTGAGGAGTGGTTTGTTTTGAGCCAGTATTATTATTCTGTATGCATAAATTCCAATAATGGTTAAGATTTTATTATTTCTAAAGAATGGCTTACATGTATCAGTATTTTTTATGTGATAAAGATAACGTATGCATCTTTTCTGTAGCAGCATTAACCTATTTAATTTTGTCACACCACATCCTCTCCATATTTCTATACCATATTCCAGGTGGGTATATATGATTCCATAATATGTAGATTTAAGTTGTTCTACATTGAGGTAATTGGCAAAATAATTTAATTTGCAGACTTCCTTTACATGCTTTTCATAATTTAAATGTTTGTCTAAATATATTCCTAAAAACTTTTGACTAGGCACCTGTTTTATCTTAATATTTTCTAGTGTTACATTTATGTTATTTTGTTCTTCATTTCTATTTGATTGGTGTCGAAAGTGAATAAGTTTGGTCTTTTTAACATTTAATTTTAAAAAATTGTTGGACAAGTAATTTGAAACCCGAGAAAGATTCTGAGTAATTTTATCCTCTAGATGAATCAATTTTCTACCCTTACAGATTAGTGACGTATCATATGATATAACTTTTAGCTCAGTGGATTCTGCCAGATCATCTACATATATAATAAAAAGCAATGGTCCTAAAACAGATCCTTGAGAAATCCTTGATTTTACATTTTGAATTTCTGATTGAATAAGCTTTATTTAGTTTCAATACTGCCAATAACGTTCACAACATTGTTTGCGATTAAATATGTAAGACTGCAATATTTCATTTATTGTACCTCTTAAGCCATAAGTTGCTAGTTTTTTTTTAATTATAGCTCATGTGATACACAATCAAAAGCTTTTCATAAGTCTAAAAATAAGCTTACAGTATTAACACCTTGTTCCATGTTTGTAATCACTTCATGAATAAAGTTAACAGTCGCAGTAACAATTGAGAATCCTTTACGAAATCCATGTTGGGTATTTGTTATTATGCTATTTTCATTTAAGAAACATACTATTCGTTTTTCCAGCCCTTTTTCAAATAGTTTTGCAAAAACTGATGTTAAAGTAATGGGCCTATAATTAGTCTCGTCCATTTTATTACCACTTTTATAGATAGGACGAACCATACTAATTTTCAGCATTTTAGGAAAAATACCTTCATTTATTGAGCAATTTATTATATGTACCAATATATTTAATAAAGCATATTTACATTGTTTGAGCATAGCAGCGGAGTAATCATCCCAGCCAGCAGATCTCTTGTTTTTCAAACTATTTATTATACCTTTTAAGGAGGGTCCAAGATAAGGAGGGTCCCTTTTGCTCTCTTCATGAATAAGCGTCTTTCTGTTTTCATTTGGTGCGTTGCATACTATAAAAACATGTATTGGAATAATTCTCAGCACATTTTCACATTATAAG
Organism: Hymenopus coronatus; assembly: GCA_030762935.1. Classification (NCBI taxonomy): domain Eukaryota; kingdom Metazoa; phylum Arthropoda; class Insecta; order Mantodea; family Hymenopodidae; genus Hymenopus; species Hymenopus coronatus. Next base: position 519,628,582 of record CM060900.1, on the reverse strand, counting down.
CAAAAATCACATATGTCTTGTCTTTTGCTGCTTCAAGGTATAGTCATAATGTGATTTAAAATATTTTAAATAAACTACATATTTCCTAGTTTTTACTAGTCTGTTCAAATAAGTATTTGGAGAACATTTCAAATAATGTCTTGATATTTAAGATTGGATTCTCAAAGTAATTCAAATAGATGTTACTGCCAGAATACTGACTATCTTCACTAGGGATCATGCTTACATGTTCATTTAATTTAATCAAGGCATTGGACTCCAATTTAAGTGGATGGCTAACTTCTAAAGTTCCATTAAGTAATGTATTTTTCTGTATGACCCTAAGTCTTCTTATTGACACTTGGAAAAGCTTACAGAGAGCTAAAGGGTAAACAGCAATCTTAAATCCTGCTAAATATAATTTATATCTTCATGTGTTGTTTCGAAAGCTCTTTGGGTTTTCGGTTTTCTATTTGGTTTCTTACTTTTCAGTTCCATGGTGCGTGCTAAATCTTGCAGGTCCGCACTCGTTTCACTATAAAAATTCCAGTTATTGGATTGGTGACACATTTTAGAGTAACGTTCATTCATTGGCGGCAAAAACTCATTTTCCTAACTTCAACTCCAGTACTGTTTACATATATACCACCACTTGACCTCCTCTTAGCTTCCGACTTCTTCAAACTAGTGCTGCAGTAAATATTTTTCGTTTTTCTTCCATTGGTCTCCATTTTACTTTGTCTTATGTAAAAACAAACTTACATAAACTAACCAAACAGATTCAGTGCAAAGAATCCAGACAACTGCACATCGAAAACGAAAAGTGTTGCCATTCACTAAATTGGCGAAAGACTGAAAATAAACTTGGCGGATCACTTAAAACAGTTTACCGAAAGATAACTCATATGTCTATAGGTCCATATTCCAGAAAGCTTCTCAATTATAATATGTGTATAAATACTGAGAGCTGTCTAAAAATAGTGTATGACACGTGTTAAAATTGTTTTACATTGTTCGTTTTGCAAGCTTTTTGCTCACAATATAAAACACCACTTATATCATAAATAGATATTTTGGAATGACTACAAATTATTTGTTGGTCTATGTAGGTGCTGTCAATGTGTAGTCACGTTGTTATGTATATCTGCATTTTTATAAACTTTTCTGGGTTATTTATTACAAATAACGACTAGAATATATTCACTGGTTAATGGTAAAATTCCAAACATTTTGAATAACAGTTTACAGTGAGTTGGGCGTCTTGCCCCTGGCATTAGTCTGATTACCCTTTTTTTTTTTTGCATATTAAACACTTTTTTTTTTTTAAATTCCACCGAACTTCTTCAAAATATTACCCATAGGTCATCAATGAATGAAAATAAATGTTATAAGCTGGTTTAAAATGCTATTATTTATAAGCTGATTTATTGATCTGATTGCAAAACACGCAGAGTTCAGTTAGGGTAGGATACAATCAATATGGGTTTCCAATTCATCTATAGTAAGACCCAGGAATTTAGAAAGAAAGGCATTTGCTTTTTAGGTTGATCAGTTTAAGATATTTGTATCTGTGAAATGACAAAAAAAGTTCTAAAAAGCTTAACTTTTAGAAAAATGAATTCCAAACTTTGGGCATTCAAAATACCAATCAAGTGAAGCTATTGATGTATGGGCGCATTCTTATTAAAAATACGTCTGCTTTTAAATCTTACTTCTCGAGGAAGACTTAATAGATAACATTTTCGGGCAGAAATTATATGGCAAACGAGAAGCATTTTGAGAAAAACAATGATGTTGAAAGTTCATACGTCTGTAGAGCGCGAAGCAAGAAGGGGACAAATAAATATGGAATTTAAATGAAAAGCATTTTCGTATTTACGAGAATAATGATTTTACCAATTAATGAGAAGTATATTTTAACCCTGGAACCACAATGTGGGTTTGCGGGCGAACCAGACATGTCTTATCTCTCTTTCAACACACACAATTTTTATCGTAGATGGGTATCGCTCCATAGACCTTCAGTTGTTATGTTCACAAAGTGTTTATTGCATTTATAAGCATTCTTCCTGACTAAAGTTGTGTTTCCAGCTCGTGAACCCTGAAAGGAATGCGTACACAACACCCCCCCCCCCCCACACACACACACACACATTAGCATTATGCTTGAAAATAGACGTGAACACTCTAGTTGCGCAGTAAAAAGAGTGGGGGGAAAGAGGCGGAGTCTTCAAGCGATAGCCAGCAGCATTGCCGGTCGACCTCAGCATCAGTTCATGTCATTGCGCATCATGTTGAGAGTGTTCACGTCTATTTGCAAGCATAATACATATAATGTGGTACACCAAATATAAACGTTGTTGAAGAATAGCATGCAGTCTATCTTAATATAGTAGTGGTCGTGCAAATTCCTGGTCACGCCGTTTCATTTTCTGAAGAACAAGAAGAGGTCTGTGGGTGTCGGTGGCATAGCTCAAAAACGAAAAGCTCGTTAAATACCAAAGTTGGTACCTATTCAAGTTCAGTATCTTTCAAGATGCGACACAAAGATTTTCAAGAAAAAAAACCATCTCCACTACCGTGTACGTGTTATTTTTTGACAATTTTGATTTTCTTAAAATTAGCCTTAACAATTCTCCCCCCCCCCAAATATCTTTCACAATGGGCAGCAATTTCCTGGCTGTCGGTACTCGTTTCTCCCTAACATAAAATGCGTGTATTATTCTTCGTATAACGGCAGCATGGTCATCTCCTTAGCGCGGCTGCTTACCAAGCGGGAGATCTGGGTTTTATTCCCAGTACCGGCGTGGGGATTTATCCCCCGCTGGAAGACCTGGTTCGGGTTGTTCTCAGCCTCGCGAGGTCCCTGGGAAGGTCAATTGAGCTTTTTGATGGAGAAGTAGCGAATCCAGGCCATGAGGACCGCATTAACCGGCCGGGGGTTCGAGGCGCTGACTACGTCTCACCCTCCAATACTGCACCCCATCCAAGACTGAGATGAGGGACCCAGCGACTGGCCTGTAGGCCAAGGTTTCTTGTGAGCTGATGTGCCATGGATCTATTTATAACGGCAGCATCATCAAAGTCATCGATTTCTAAAACAATATGTTCAGGCCTAGCTTCCCCCCCCCCAGGAGGGCTGAATACACTAGTGCTTCCTCTTGGCCACAGCTCTTTCTTCTCCTTACGAATTCTCTTTATCATTTGCATGAAAATACCAGCATAATATGCAGCCCGTTGTGTCACTTGTGACACTGGATATAAATACTGTTTATTCAGAGCTTCTTTATTACAGTCATCTATAAAGCAACTTTCACGCCTTTCTGAATTCACGACCTTACATTTCTTAACTTCAGACATGGTGAAAAGAATACAAATCTTCTTACAGCAATGAACTACTTCTGTAAAGTGAACTGCACTAGACTAATACACATATCTGCAGGAATGATCACTGCATAACAGCTCGCCGGGTAACCTGATATCACTTTCCCGTCCCCCACACCTCATCCTACGGAGCTCAGGAGCCCAGAACACAACTTTTATTTTTAGCTCTGGGTCGCTGATGACCCCACAGTGTTAACGTTACACCTTTTTATCAGGATTAAGTTTTGTGCAACTGCAAATAATGGTGCACACACATCAGCCAATACCGGGAAAAAACCTTGAACGAGTTCTTCTTGTAGAACTAGCAGGTAGTAATACAGATTTCTCTGATACGAAGTTCACTGAACTGGAAGTCACGAGAAATATAATGTTCTTAATAATGAAAAAAATGCTGATTTTAATGTAGATTTAGCAGATGAATATGAAGATTTGCCTCACAGAAGAATTATTTATGGAAAAAATGGACAAATATGGTATACTAATCCTTTTCAGTCCAAGAATACATGAACTGTAACCAAGAACATTTTTCCTCATTTACCTGGTGCAACAGGCGAAGCAAAGAATGTCACTTAAGTGAAAGATATATGGTCTCTTATTGTCAAATGAACTTATAGCAAAAGAAGTTAGTCACACAAACGAAACTGACAGGCATAAATACCAATATAATTAAAAACAAACCTATACTTCACACACTAAAGTTACAGAGCTGCTTGCACTAATAGGATTGCTACACATGAGAAGGCAAAGCATTTGTGCTATTTTGGAGATCGAATATGAATCTAAATTTAAAAAACCAGAATTTCGGCCTAGACGTTGCATATTATGACCTCGGGAAGAAGGATAGAAAAGCATCACCCAGATGGTAATTTGTGCTAAACAAAAGTTAGGTATACTGGGCTGTCCCAGAAGTACCCGACCTGACGTATATATAGCGGTTGTTGTTTCAAACAACAATGGTAAAAGTACCAACCTTAGAAAGCTTAAGTTTTAATTTTGTCGATTTTACATTGTTTAGCATTTGTTTGGCAGCCATGATTAGTGAATGCTCTCAGAAATTTTCTAAACATGGATAAAACTGCTCATTGTTATGAGAAACAATACTTTCATTTGAAAGGTCTTAGTCCAACTAATATTAAAGCTGAGCTGGATTCTACTTTCGGGAAGTCTGCCCCTTTTTATACAACAATGAAATATTGGATAGCAGAGTTTAAGCTCGGCCGTAAGAGCTGCCAAGATGAACATCGCAGTGGTTCGATCAAAGGAGATTACCAGTCAAGAAATTGTAATGAAAGTCCACAAAATGGTATTGGATGACCGTCGACTGAAATTGCGCAAGCTAGCAGACATTGCAGGCATTTCAAGTAGTCCTGTACATTGCATACTGGATGAAAATTTGGACATGAGAAAGTCGTGTGCAAGGTGAGTGCCGCGTTTGCTCACAATAGAACAAAACCAGAGTAGTGAGGATGTTTCAGTCGAATGTTTCGCTGCAATAAAGCTGAATTTTTGCGTCGATTTATAACAATGGGTAAAACCTGGGACCATCACTTCATACATACGATGAAGGAACAATCAAAACAGTGGATTGGAAGGGGAGAATCGGCTCCAAAGAAGGCGAAGACGGTTCCATCTGCAGGCAAGGTCATGGCTTCAGTTTTCAGGGACGCACGCGGGATAATTTTGATTATCTCAAAAAAGGAAAATAAATTAGTGACGAATATTGTACAAACATGTTACAGCATTTCAGTGACGAAATCGAGCAAAAACGACCGCATTTAGCGAAAAAGAAAGCTTTGTTTAATCAAGACAATGTACCAGTTCTCACGTCCATTATGGCCAAAATTAATGAGCTAGAGTTCGAATTACTTCCTCGCGCACACCATTCACCAGATTTATCCCCCTCTGAATATTTTCTGTTTCCAAACTTGGAGAAATGGCTTGGCGATAGAAGATTTGCCAACAAAGAAGAGGTGGAGTCTGCAGTTGATGGCTATTTTGCAGATCTCAATAGTTCTCACTATAAACAGGATATCGAGGCTATTGAACAGTGTTGGGAAAATGTATCGTGCTGAAAACAGACTATGTAGAGAAATAAAAATGTTTTTCCCCAAAATTTGTGTGCTTTCTTTGTTAGGTCGGGTACTTCTGGGAGAACTCTATGTCCTGACTGTAAAGAAGATTCACTTTTGATCAAAAGTGAAAGTATTTAGACATAAACAGCTAAACAGGCAAATCATTATTGTTTGTTAATACGATGTACGTCCAGAAAGTAAGTTCCGTTTCAATTTGTCTTCACTGCAGCGCTGCGATCGCAGTTCCGCACATGCGCGGTAGACGCTCTTTATCAAGGAGAAGAAACGTGCGCCATTTTGAGATCGCTGTCAGCCACATACGCTTTGTTGTGCTTGTTTACAATGTCGGTGTTGATTGAAAATCCCGCCGCTTATGAAATCAGATCTGTGAATCGTTTTCTGTTTGCTAGGAAAGTAAAACCAATTGAAATTTATCGGCAAACTTGCGAAGTTTACGGACAAAATGCGATGAGTGAGTCAATGGTGAGAAGATGGGTCCGACAGTTCAATGAAGGACGTAGTGAAGTGCACGATGATAAAGAAGTGGGCGTCCATCTTTGGTTACACAAGAACTGGTTCACGCGATTGATGACAAGATCCAGGAAAACCGCTAGTTTACAATTAGTGCTCTCGCTATGGAATTTCACCAAAGCTCACGATCGCTAATTCATGAAATTGTTACCGAAAAACTGAAATTTCGTAAACTTTGCTCACGTTGGGTACCAAAGATTCTTACTGAGCAACACAAAACAAAACGGATGGGTAGTGCACTTCAGTTTTTAACTCGTTATGATGAAGACGGCGAAGAATTTCTGACACAGAGAGCCACAGAGATGAGACTTGGGTTTCTTACGACACCCCTGAAAGTAAGCGGCAATCAATGGAATGGAGGCGCACTTCATCCCCAGCAAAGGTTAAGCCGAAACAAATCTTAACACCTCGAAAAATGATGTGCACAATGTTCTGGGCCTGGAAAGGCATCTTACTCATTGATTTCTTACCGCGTGGTCAAACAATCAAAGCAGATGTTTATTGCGAGACATTTAGGAAATTGCTCCGCGCAATAAAGAATAAGCGCCGAGGATTGCTGTCAAAAGGTGTTGTTTTTCCTTCACGACAACGCACGACCACACACTGCAAATGTGACGAAAAACCTCCTCCAGGGATTTGGCTGGGACGTGTTTGTCCATTCTCCGTACAGCCCTCACCTCGCACCTAGCGACTTTCATCTGTTCTTACATCTCAAGTCTTTCCTTGGCGGTCAACACTTCAACAATGACGAAGAGCTGAAAGAAAATGTTTCCAACTTTTTGAAGACACAGGCGGCAAACTTCTATGAAGAAGGTATACAAAAACTTGTGCCACGCTATGACAAATGCCTGCAAAATTTCGACAGTTATGTGGAAAAGTAGTTTTAGAGTTGTAGAATGTTGTGCAATAAATAATTATTCTGTATCTGTACACAATTTAATTTTATTACCAAACGGAACTTACTTTCTGGACGTACCTCGTATGTATTTAAAACACTTGTTCAGTATTTTGCAGGAACATCTTATATTAGTTTTTAGCAGCTTAGCTATATAAACACTGATTTGTAGTGCTTTGTGTGACCATGAATAAATCTATAAAATATCCCCTTATGTTACTCATGCATTTGTAACTATGAAGAAAGATGACAAATATTTGCTTTCATACGTGATTTTTTTTAAAAGAACGTAAAGAGTAAATATGCAATTTACTTCATGGGTCGTGGACAACCCCACGGTGGGGAATGAGTTACGAAAAATTCACAGTGTTGTTCCAGGGTTAATGTAGATATAATCACATTTACTGTAAACTTTTATTTTTGTTACGCATAATTTTGAAAATGCACCATGTGGAACATTTGTTAGTAAAATGAATTTAGACTGCAAAACTGTTAAATTTAATTTATCATTCAATTTAACTTATCAGCAAATTCACTATAGATGCACAAAGATTCCAAAAAACTTAGTGTTTATGTTTAGTATCTTCCAAGGATGCGACACGAAGATTTTCAGAGTTTTGAAACCTGACTAAAGTATCACATATTATGCATAATAAGTGATATAAATTCAACAACACATCTTGCACAATGCGGAATTCGCAAATTTCAGACGCATTACCAGAATTTTATTTTGAATGATAAACGAAAGTATTGCTGAATTACAAAAACAAAACGTTTATATGCATTTGACACGAAATTAATATGAACTTGTGTAAAAAATGCAACACTAACACCACTACTTATTTGCAGGTATTACTTCTCTTTTCCGCATGTACAATGTACATAGTGGATATAGAAAGTATTGTATTCCATACAAAAATAGAATTCGAGATTTCACAGGAAATATATGTTTTGGGGTCCCCTGAGTCCGAAAAAAAATTAGAAAAAGGTCCGAGTGTGTCGGTGGACAACGTAGCTCAAAAACGAGAAGACCGATAAATACCAAACTTGGTATTTACGTTTAGTATCCTCCAGGGATGCGACACGAAAATGTTCAAGAAAATCACAAACTACCCTTTACATGGAAAAGGGTTAAAAATTTCGGTTTTCACAAAAATGACTAACGATTCTGATTAACATATTGTGTATCAAGATATTTACATCCCAAACAAAATGTATATCTTGAATTTTCTGGGAATAGCCTCTGAAACCCTCATTATTCTTCATGAACTTTGCCGAATTTTGCTTAACTACTAAACCGTAAGATATAGACAAAAACTTGCTGCATAAAAATATAGATCTCGTCAAAACATACAATGTATGTCCGTTACATTTTGGTTGTCGAGGTAACCATTTCAGAGATATTTCTTTTTATTCACTTCAATTGACAGTACTTATACTTTTCTGAGTCAGAAAGTGTGTTTTGTTTGTTTGTTATACTCCTGGCCAAACAAAGAAGCGATTTACAATGACAATCGCATAACGACAGCTTTTAAAACATTTGACTGTCGGTTTACATAATGTACTCCCTTAGTTCCCTTCTATTTATAAGGAGCTAAGTAATAAGACTTTCTACTCATGTTTATCTCGATTAGTATGGTGTAGAAAGAAGAATAATCTTTTGTAAGATTTTTATAGAGCTGCTAGAGAAAGTCATGCTGGCGTAACGCATCGGATTTTTTTTTAAATGGTTTTCAACACAATATAGTACCTCTGTGCAGCACCTAAAGTGGTAATATTGCCAACACGGTAGGCATACTATAAAGTTTCGTAAATATGCTGTTTCGCGGCCAAATACGTATATGAGTACAAGAAAAATGCGCACGCATATGACCTTTTCCTGTATTTTGGCGAGATAGTGCACGTCGCAAACAAATGAAACAACGTGCGCGCACGTCTAGGGAAATCCCGCCACGGAGCCTTGAGGCATGGCAACCCGGACGTACCAAGATACAAAAAACGACCACCATGTCTTGAATCAGTTTATAATAAACTGAAAGTGGCTACGCAGCAGAGAGAGAGAGAGAGAGAGCGTGAGTACAAAAGTCACTTAAATGAAGGCCGATACAATGCACAAGGCGTGATCTTTATTCTTCGTTTTCTCTTTTGGTACATCCACGTTGTGCATGACGAATCTCCTGCGTTCACAGCAGGGTTGCCAACTTGGAGACTTTCTTGCTATATGCAACGACCTTTTTCCCCTCTGTTAGTGACAAATATAATTTTTTACGCCTAACGACAAACATGGTGACATTTTCAGCTAAACGCAGGGACATTTCACATAAGAAATCGCCAAATATATTTAATGCATTTGTTAGATATTTCTAGTTTTGCAAAAAATCACTTGTAAACTTGTTGACAACCCGTTTGCGAAATATTCCAGCCGAATTATCATTTAGTTTCTCTGATGTTATCAGTGTTGCGAAGATATGATTATTTCTTCCGTCAAGACTAACACCCTCAAAATCCGTCAAAATTATCAATTTCAGCATTTTTTAAAAAAAATCAAAATCAAATTAAAGCTCAAGTTCATAAATTCCTTGGTTAGATCTAAAAGATGATCAAAGGATCTAATTACAGTGAAAGAGCAGCTTCTGGGAGGAAAACAAATGAGTTCTTTTCAATTCAATTTTCGCTTACATCCTATTTGCATTTAATGCAACATATATATATATATATATATATATATATATATATATATATATATATATATATATTTGCAGGTACACACAGATTTACATCCATAGAAGTTTTTCTAGAGAAAACCAATATAGCATTGGTTAATAATTTCTACTAATATCCGTCAAAATAAAATTTTGTCCGACATACAACTTGAAAAGCCGTCAATTTTGACAGAAAATCCGTCAACTTGGCAATTCTGGATGTTATTTCTGTGAAGTAGAGAAATCGGATAAGGACTTGGCGAAATCACAAGTCAGCAGTATAAACAGAAATTGGAAGCAGAATACAATAATCGCTGGAGTTTCCTGTGATTATACGTGAAAGACTAACACGGGTCAACGTGCCGGGCATAATCTAATTCAACAATAAACAGAAATTAGAAACAAGCGTCACTTTGGCATTTGAGTTTCCATGAGCAGGGTTGCTAGCTCGACGGATCTTCAGTCAAAATTTTGTTTAGACGGATGATAGATTTTTGGACGGATATTAGTAGAAATTATTAACTTATGTTATACTAATTATATTTATGCCTATATTACTCCAGCATAAAAATATTATATTGCATAATTATGTAATGAAATGCACGTATTTTATTTTATAAATCGGTGTGAATTCTGGATGAAGCAGTGCTAATTCGGTGTTCCATTGATTCCCTCGTAGGTTTCACCCTTACTTTATAGTGCTGTTTCTTCAAATGTAATTGCCTTATTGAACAGAAGGCTAAGCGGTATGTAAAAAGAATGGTTAAATAATGAACAATTAAAGGAACCTAGTAGTGCGCGCTGCAAATATTGTCCAAATAATGTGAATGTGCATTTTTAAGATTTACTTCTTCATAAAACAGTAGGAAGCATTTAAAAGCAGCTGAACTCTTTTCAACTTCGTGGTCAAAATTGTCATTTCATCCTATCAAAGACACGTATCAACGTGCTGCTGCAGAAGCTGCAATTACATCTCTATCATCTTTCAGATCTAGGTAAGATTTTTCCAAAGTGCTGACCTTGAGTTGTATTTTCATTCCTATTTTTGATAGAAAATAAGAAAAATTTTAATTTTGACACAATTGTATGTGTTGATCTGATGGAAAACTAATGTGTTGGCAACACTGGAGAGCCCATTCGTACTTCTGTTATATAGTTATAAATGTGATACTTAGCACGGGAGTTTAGAACTAGTACTAAGTTTTATTTTAACTGTGCGCGACTTTAGAAGTGCAATAAATGATATAAGTGAAGTGGTTAATAGTGAGACCCTGCAAAATAACATTGTTTTGCTGAATACTAATTAGACACGGTGTATCTGCCGCTGTTGAAGAAAATCTATGGACAACACTATAAGGGAGGCCGCACACCAAACACGTCATCAGATGCAACACGACATGTACGATTATTATTACATGCGCTTGTTTGTCACTCGCGTGATTCAGACATCTAGACGCACTCCGCGCCGGGGCATTATGGGATTTGATTCTAAACGACAATTTAATGTCATATTTAATGGAAGCACGTGCACTACGAGATAAAATGTTTGTGTAAATGTTGTATAGACTTCTTTGGTGTGTGTGTGTGTGTGTGTTTGTGCGCGCGCTCGCTTTCTTTTATTGTTATGTGGTCGTAGCGCGCGAGCGTGTGTATGCGTCTGTGTGTGTATTTTCAATGTTGTATAGATTTATAAAATAGATAACTAGGCTATATTTTTAATTCAAGTGTTTTAGACAGCATGTACGGTCACACGGCCCATGCGACTGTGTGGCGCAAATATTGTATTATTGTAAACTACCACCACCACCATCACTGCTGCTGCTAATTCGCTTACCCCTGAAGTAACGCCGTCTTGGGCATTTCCGAAGGGAAATTTGCATTGATTCTTGCAGGAGTTTTTTTAGTTGGTGGGAATCCAACTCGCCTGTGGTGTCTTTGTAACATGTTTTTCCCCTGCTTTAAAAAAATTAGCCACTACCACCATCACTTCGGCATAATCAGTTGTTGAAATGACTTCAAGTAAGGACGATGTTTTGATGTTCATGTGGAAGATATCGCGCAACAGAAGAAAAAGGAAATGGGTTCATGATTTTAAATTGCCATGGACTCATGGCCCAGCATGGTCGTTACGTTCTAGCGGAGTATTTATTAAAAGATTTTGTAAAATTTTAGTCCCGAAACCCACCGAGGGTTTCTCCATTTTTAAAACAGCAAGACACAAAATATAAGAGAGCTGCAAGTCCCAATGAAAAGCTACTTATAACACTAAGGTAAGATTAAGACTTAAAATAACTTCTCAATTCCTATTTTAACGTTAACCTTACTAGTTTACAAACATATGCCTTTATATGCTGATAATTTAGGGAATAATCATATCTTATCGGATATTTTGCATTAACCTTAATGTTGATCTGATCTTCACTCATGCTAACAAAAGTCTCTGAACGTAAGTTATTTGTTGACATTCCTGCAGGTTAAATGTTCTGAGAAGGCATACACACACCTGTATTATAGCGTTGATCGTAAGACATGACGCATAGACATGGAGCATGCGGTGTCTCATTGTGTGTGTCTGCAGCAGGATGCGGATGAGAGCACCAAAACGCAGACCATTGCGCGGCGATTTTTGTTTTTCCATTGCATTGTGTCGCGTCATGTTGCAGACATTGACTGTCGCAGACGCGACTTGGCGCGTCCGGTGGGCCGCCTCTATAAGAGTGAGAAGAATAACTTCCGAGGATGGTTACAACATTCAAGTACAGATAAATCAAAAGCTTACTGTAGAACTGAAATACACACAAAACTACACGATATAAGAAACCACAGACTGCCTCCGTGGTCAAGTGGTCAGCGAGCTGACTTCTCACTGGGGGAGTCCCGGTTCGATTCTCGGCTGGGGCGGGAAATTTTCCTTTCACCAGAATTATTCCCTATCCCCCCAGGGTCTGGAAGTATGAATGTTAGAGTTTGTTGAACGATATAAAAGTGATTAACCTAACGTCCTAAACCTACAGTAACATAAGTTGTTTCACAACAGGACAACAGAAAGCTGATTATAGCGATTACTGTGTAGCTCTCTTCTGACAGCGAAAAGGAATTTCTTTTTACTTTCTCTAGCCCGCATTACAATATACATAGTGGATAGGAAAGGTATTGTATTCCACCCAAAAATTCAATGTCGAGATTTCACCGGTAATATATGTTTTGGGCTACCTTGAGTCCGAAAAAAAGCGTTTTAATAAAAAGGTTTGTGTGCGCGTGTGACTGGACAGCATAGCTCAAAAACGAAAAGACCGTTAAATACTAAACTTGGTATTTAGATTTAGTGTCCTGCAAGGATGCGACATGAAGATTTTCAAGAAAATACCCCCACCACAAACTACCCTCTACATTGCAAATTTTTCGAAAATGTTGATTTTCCCAAAAGTGACTTAACGATTTTGAACAAAATCCCGTATATTAAAGATATTTACAACCCAAATAAAATGCAGGTATTGACTTTTCTGGGAATAGGCCATTTGACCTCTTTATTCTGGATGAATGTTCCTTAACTGCTAAACCATAGATAAGAGACAAAAACTTACTGCACTGCTTTTGTTGTGGAGATATTCCTTGTTTTTGGTTTCAATTGTAAAGTACTTACACTTTTCTGACAGGAAGTATCCATTTTTCTTTTGTTCTACTTCTGGCCAAGCAAAGAAGCGATTTACAAAGACAATCGCATAACAACAGCTTTTAAAATATTTGACCATCACTTTGACCTAATGTATTCCCTTAGTTCCCTTCTACTTATAAGGAAATAAGTAATAAGAAAATTCTGCAAAAGTTTATTCTCCTTTTTACAGAATACTGATTGAGATAATGTTTTGTAAGAAGTTTGTCGAGCAGCTAGAGAAGGTTATCTGAGTAACACATCACATTTTTAAATCTAATGCTCTAGCGTTTTCCCCGTTTTTGACGACTTTTGATTATTTTTTAATGTCCTTTAACGATTTTGGCGACTTTCTAGCATTAAAATAGCGGCATATACTGGCCACATGTTGGTAACACTACTTCACGGTGAGTGACGGCAGAATCTCTGCAACTGCATTAGCTGTGCACGTTCTCTGCGGTGTACATCGTCTCCAACCTGCACAAAACAATGGAGAAACTCGACGCACATACGCTGAGCATCAACACTGCTACTTTCAACTGTTTCGCTATTTGCACTGGTATTTAAATCCACCCGTGGTCAATACCTTTACTACTTTATCTACATGTACTAAATAAATAAACATCTGAGGTGTTCCATTCACATGACTTCTCTGCATCTCTGTAACAAAGTATTGTTAAAAAGCTTATTCTATGTACCTCATGCTAATCGAGATAAACCTTTAGCAGAAATTGGCCTTATTACTTGGGTCCTTGTGCGCAGAAGAGCAAAAATCTAATATGTTCCATTCCAGCTGTTCGGAAAACAAACCTTGTATTCAAAACAATGTGTTACCTAGATCATGTTAATCAAGATGAACACAAGTAGAATTAGTCCTATTACTAGCTTACTTGTAAGCAGAAGGGAAATAAGAAAGTGTACAGGCTAAAGTGATAGTCTCATGCTTTAAAAGCGGTCTCTATGTGAAAAAGTTGAAATTCCAATCTCTTTGCTTGCTGGAGTTAAACGAGAAACGAAGAAATATATATTCCTGTTTGAGAAAAATTTAAGCGGCTAAAATTGAAACCAACAATCTCAATTGTTTCGCATATTGGAGAAATCTATTAATTTTGGGGATTGTGACAGTTCAACATCATGAACATATTCAAGATTTCCACAACTTCGAGCCCTCTGTTATAAGAGAGCATTAATTCATTATATTTCATATTGGGAGCAGTATAAACTGAAAAATATTATTTATAAGTATACTTTTTATCATATTTTGCATTCAAAATTAAATATAAAGATTATATATAAATATTTATTATTCACATATAATAGCATCAATAATTTTGCTCAGAGGTCTCTTTATCAGGCTTTCCGTTACTCTACGACACGGAACCAACGACTATACTTCCCTTCCGAAGGAAGCCATGCTAAGGAATTTTACGCCTGAAAAAATCCCATCGTCCTCCGCCGGGTTTGAACTCGCGACCTTGGGTATATGAAGTTAGCAGGGTAACCATTACACCACGGAGGACGACATGTATTATGTGGCTCATTTTTATTAGAACTATATTGGATAGTAAAAATGTTTATGTAAACAACAATGTAAGTTATAATTGATAATGGTAAAAATATAACTATTATTTTGCATAATAACTGTTATAAATTTCAATAAGAGATATTACACATTGTGGATTTTCCAAATTTCGCAAATGCATCACTTTAAGCATCTGTGAAATTTTACCAACAATTTTGAAAAATTGAAATATTGTAGCAACACATTGCACTAGATGGTGACGTAGGTCAGATGGTGGAGCACTGACGGTACCCGGGGTGGAAAAAGCTTCGGGTCATGGGAATGGAAAAGTTAGAGGTGCAGTAAATAAGTAAACTTTTATTCCATAAAAACTAGCTCCCACCGCTGGTTTATTGCTAGATAAATGCACTGAGGGTATGAGATCTCGGAGGGGGTGCAATAATTTATGAGAACTCGCACAGCGTACCTTGATATCCTTGGTCGGCCTTCCAAGCACCTGTTTATTAAAACTTATCTCTGCGTCCAGCACATCGGGCAGCGTGACTGCGCCCGTGTGTGGTGTGCTGTTTCACTCGACCTTTCCTAATATATTATTGTCATAGTTTCGTCAGCATTTCACTGATAACAATGCCTCAAGTGTACTCATTTCAACATGTACGTAACTTTGTGTAACAATACGGTGTTAGATTCGAACCCAGTGTGAAGATTACAATATTTTTCTGCATGTTGTTGTTTCACGTTCTCTATTAGACCGCTCGCCTCCCATTTTGGCGGCCTGAGTTCGATCCCAAGCGCCCGCTGGTGGGGCTCTTGGTGGACAAAGCGGCGTCTGGGGTCCGGTTTCTCTCGCCACTCATTTCACCAATCGTTCCATTATCGCCTTTCCTATCATCCACCTCCTCACGCTCATGTCTGGACGGGCAGACCTCTCGTTCCATTATCGCCTTTCCTATCATCCACCTCCTCACGCCCATGTCTGGACGGGCAGACCTCTCGTTCCATTATTCGGCTTCGATCCGTTGCCTCGACAGCAATGTGTATATGTTTGTAAAAGAAACAGTAAACCAGTAATCAGTGAAACCTACGGGGGGAAATGTAAACAGGGATACAGTACCGGAGTCCTGATCAGACTCAGTTACTGTTTTAAAAAAACAGGCTTCTGACCACTAGGCATCCCACTAAGTCCTAGGGGGTGTCAGTCCTACAAATACAGGGAGGGTAAGCCGACTACGGAAAAACGAATTTAAAGTAATTACTTGAATAATTTGAATTATTTTTAGCACTATTTTCTAACAATTTAAAAGGTGCATAAAACATCCTATAACAGTTCAACAATTCATTTGAGAAAAAAATGATTTAATAAAGGTTGCTTGGTTTGTTGTGGGGAACCAGAACATATACAAAAATGACCATGGTTACATTTAAAATTCCAAGTTTGGGCCCCGCGGCCACATATCACAATTTGCTTGCTCCTGTAAGATTTGGAATTCCTGCCATTTGTTTTTTTCTATTCGTTTAAGAGATATTTACCAGTAACTCTATGGGCCACCATTTCTATGCCTTAAATAAGCTAGAGTTAAGAATTACAAAGATTTCAAACCAAACATTTCAAGAGACCTAATATGATCAGAAGATTCTAGACATGATATACATATTAGGAGATCTAGAAGGAATAAGGAAATACGCGAAGAACTTCCGGGTTGATTGAGTTATTTATGTACAAGGGAGTAGACGTCAGGTCTCATCCTCCCCCCCCCCCAGCCCCTGCACTGAACGTCTCCACGGTTTACTGAACAGCTCTTCTTCCTATCCTAATAATCGAGTTCTATATCCCTAAAAATGCCAATAAGGCGTCTTATTATGTTTAAGATACGAGATCCTTCTCTAAGAGGATCCTCACAATATCAACTTAATATCAACAACTAAATATACGTTTTTACTGTACCAGTTACAGTAATATGTTTATTAAGATCAAAGGTAATGTTACAGAAATAGCAAACAGATTTATATACCTTGGATTTGCGTTAGACTCATCTTTGATATGGACGTACCATATTGAACACATTGTCAGTGAAACAAGCCGTTATGCTACATTCACAATGAGAGGCAAGCGCAGACGTAGCATAGCATAAGCGCGGACGCAAGGAAACACCATTCACAATGAGAGGCAAGCGCAGACGTAACATAGCATAAGCGCAGACGCAAGGAAACACCATTCACAATGCAATCATAAGCGCAACGCAAGAAGTTGTCACGGGTTTCTAGATCTGCAAGTTACATGCGAGTATCTTCCAAGCACTCCGCAAGTTACAAACTGAATAACATAACCAACAATACCACATAAGAAAATTCACTCGATCTTTTACAAAATAAATACATTACATACTAACAACTGACGTCACAATAATTGCTCATTCAAAATTATGACTGCAGAACGTGATAAAGCTAGATATTTAATGAACTAAGAATTATCTCTCTGCGTCTTCGATTTTTGAGAACTAATAAATCTATACACAGATGATAGTTACATCCTTTAAATCAAAGGAGGATTCGCAAGGAGACTGTCATAACCTCTTGAGGGAGATTAGAGATGGCGCGGCACGGCCAAAAAGAAGAGCATGCATATACAGCAGGCCCTGCAAAATCTTGCAGAGCGATCGTTTGTTATTGAATTCATTGGCAATTCATAGAGAAAAGAAGCACAATTCTTCCTCTTTGCACGCAAAGCAAGGATAAAGTTTGAAGTTTGCAAACTCTTACGTTGCGTCTTGCATGTTTCTATGTGAATGCTTACATTTATAATAATACGAGACCAAACTCTTGCGCGTACATTGCGTCTGCGCTTGCATTTCATTGTGAATATTATTCGCATATTATACAGACTAAAATATTTAGACTTAGATAACAGCTGTAAAAGATGTCTTTATTTTGCGCTCTTAAACCCCAATTTTCTACAAAAGAGAGCAATTACCTAAAATGCTTCAAGGATTCAATATTTTAAAGCCTTCCGTAGAAGTATTTAAGGAACCAAACATACTACCATTTTCCTATCTCTGTAAATACAAAACTCAAAATCACCTCCTATGCACCAATTCAGTATTCAAACACTAAAAAATATCCACTCTTACAAAACAAGATCAGAGAGTCACATCTCATAGAAATCAGTTAACTCTACCAAATATGAAATAAAAAATATATTACATAGTGCCGCCAAAAGATACAACTGTTTCCCACTTATCAAAGAATCGCTTAATTCATCCCAATTTTAAAACAAACTTTTCAAATACCTTTTTGAGCAATACTGTAATTCCTAAACATTTTACAACAGTAAATCCTTATGGTGTTTGTTGAAATATTGCATTAAGGCTAATCACACACTCACACAAAATAGGTTTAAAAATCATAAATGTATAGATAATTCATACTTGTGTACTCCTTTGTGTGTTTATCTTATTCTTTGCATTTTGCTTATTGACCCACTAAAGGGCAGTTCCTACCTAGACATTGGGACATTCTATGTAAAGAGATATATTAAAAAAGACCATAGCCTCGAATGCTATCTATTTATGGCGTTTAGTTTTCGTTTAGAAATTTTTGGTTAGGTTTCTCTTTGTGTAACACGGACCCAGACTATTAAAATTATGATTAGCAATCTATAAATTATTGTTTGAGATGTAGCGTTTGAACATGCCTTACTCACCTCTCATTCTCTTGTCAAGTGATGAAGGTTGTTTTGATACAACAAGCGCAGTGGTGGCTTCCTTTCACCTGCGCGGGGGTAATAATTTATACGTCAGTATTAACTATTTTGTTTATGGATAGGTAGAGTGACTGAAAAAATCAATGCCATAGCCGGCATTTGAACCACAGATTTCCCTGTCTTTAGCCGGTTGCTCTACCACTGAGCTATCATGGCAACATCCAGTACGGTATTGAATGTTTCAACTGACTCGCATGTTTCCGGTAAACAATAAAGTGATCTCAACTGATTTCGAGGTGACACATTCCAATGGCAACTTACAATGTTGTACGTACTTTGTGTCCCAGAATTTATAGTATAGCCAACTATTATAATGATTTTTTTTTTCACACAGGCCGTATGTAGGACAGGAGTGGGATAGGTAGAGTCAGTTATTTTCAGTTTGACTCTACCTATCAAACTCCTGTCCTGTACACAGCTTGTGTGAAGAAAAATAATTAGTCGATACTAATTGACCATAATAGTTGGCTATACTATGAATCCTAGGACTTAAAGTACTTACAACATTGTAAGTCGCCATTGAAGCATGTCATCCCAAAATAGTATGAGATCACCCTGTGGCTTACCGAGAAACATGCGCGTCAGCTGAGAGATTTAATGCCATGCCGGCATATTCTATGGTAGCTCAGTGGTAGAGCAACTGGCTAGAGACCTGAAGATTCGTGGTTCAAATCCCAGTTATGGTATTGAATTTTTCAGTCTGACTATCTATCCAACTCCTGCCCTACACCTACTGTGCTTAGGCAAGTTACATAATCTTCAACTTTATAACCTTCCTTTATCTTATGCACGTAATATTCTTACGCTGCCTTAGTATTAACATATTTAATTGTTTCTCTTTCGTAATAAATAAAACAGTAAATTTCCATTGCTATTTAGGCTTAAAATGTTTCAAAACAATTTGATCAACATAATAAACCATTTGATTTTAAACTCAATATTCTATAACTTGCGCGTAATGCCTTTTCTCAGGAGGTTTCTCTCAGTGGTGCGTGTGACTAATTTCGGTTAGTTAAGCTTACGTTTTCTCTCCAGCCTTAAGAGAAATAATTAAAAATATACGTCATATATTATATTAATATTATATATAATTATGTATTAAAGTCCATCAAGTGGACCTAATATGCACTCAACTTTTTAGACGAGTTAAATTCCGGATACCTAATAAACTAACAAGGAAAGAAACCCCAACAAAGTGGAATCATATCATCCCATTTATATGTTTACAAATACGAGTATTAAGAGAGTACCTTTTGAAATTATAATTAAATATCTGTAAGCTCACCAAAGTGTTGTTTGTCCTGCTGATCATAGTGGCGTTTGATATTGCAACGCTTTGTACAGAGCTTCAGAACACTTTTACAACGTCGGGAGCTGTGTTCCTGACATCGGAAAAAGAAAATATGTCCATATAAACATAATGCTCTAAAATGCTTCGTTTTCACGTTATGAATTTACTAATGAAAGTCGCCTTCACGGCTTTCCAGGTCCAACCTAATAACTTAATTTATTTCATTTATTTGACCCGTATTATCCTGCAGAGTTGGCCACTTTGTTGCCATGGTTACTTATTAACATTCGCTATTTATTAGATGTGTAATACATTCCACCAGCACGCTTTACAAGTGCTCTCTACAGGGACACTCTCCCAGATTTTTTTTTTGTAGTGTTTAACGCCCGCTTTTACTACCTTTGCACCGCAGGCAATGACACTCATCATACATGGAATAAAGATGGAGTACCGGTGGAATGTGATGGTGGGGAAAATCGGAGAACTCGTGAGAAAACCCGCCCCTGCGCTGCTTTGTCCACCACAAATCTCACATTTCTTTCGCAGCTCTTAAGATATCATAACTTTCAAAATCTGTCATTTTTTCAAAATACATCACAAAATAATAATATTGGCTTCTCATGACCTGCTATAATCGTACCGATATCGCGCCCAACAATGCGAAATAAATAAACTATAACGCTCAAACCTAATGAATGGCTCAAACCTAACCTCAAATTTATTTTGTCTTTCGTTGGTTTTCTTTTAATATCAGAAAATTCTCAAAGAAAAAACGTTATATGATACGCGAGCGTAAAGTTTCTTTTTGAGTCTCGCGTGGTTGTGAAATGAGACGCAATCAAAAACCATAACTTTACGGTCTTATATCATAAATAACTATTCTAAACCTGTTCAGTACGAATTGGTTTCGGGGAAGGAAGTGCACACAAATGTTTGTGTTAATTTCTCTGCACGTACACTACAGATTATGCCTACGCTCGTGACTGCTGAAAGAAATATTTACAAGCAGAATAATACACGTTAAACAGAAGATAGCGTAGTAATACTCTATTAACTTCTTATTTTTATTGTCAGATAAACCGCAGCTTAGCTTTGTGCTACTAAAAAAGAAGTATTGTAAGTTGTATTCCTGGAGCAAAGTTGGTCTCCTTGTGAAAACGATTAATGTGCTATGATTTATCATTCAGAGTTGCTTCTGATAGTCAAGATTCCTTTCCACGCATATCTCAGAAACCCAGATACTTGCAAGCAATTTAAAAGCAGTCAATACGAAGCATTGAAATGAAACATAACCGAGGCAAATGAACAGAATTGTTTCACGATACTTAAGGAGTTCCCAGAGCGTAATCACTATGCTAATGCACGATAATGTTAACTATGTAAGATTTAATATGTTGCTGGCAATATCCAACTTGATTTATAGTCAAGAAGATGGCGCTGCTACAATTACTGTTGCAAAACGTATGAGCACATTGTAGCGGCAAACACGTGACGAGTTGCTGCTAATGAAACAAGATGAGACGTGGAGGGATTTCTGGTCTGTGTAATTGTCCTCTGACTATAGAGAAGTTCCCGCTTTTTACTTTCTCAACACGTAGTATGTAGCCTACATAGTCTATAGAGAAGGTATTGTAATGCACCCATAAGCTCGATGTCGAGATTTCTACGGAAATTTATGTTTTGAGTTTCACCATGAACAAAAAAGCATTTTTAGAAAAAGGTCCATGTGTACGTGTATGTGCACTTTCTTCCCGCTTCTAGTTCCCTGGCACCGCAGGCGATGACACCGATGATACATGAAGATGGAGCACCGGTGGAATGTGATGGTGGGGGAAACCGGAGAACCCGCAGAAAACCCACCACAAATCTCACATGCGATCGCTTGGGGGTCGAACCCGGGCCGTCTAGGTGAGAGGCGAGTGGTCTGACCATGGCTCGGCCCGTATGTATATGTATGTGTGTTTGTGGACAGCTTAGCTCAAAAACTAAAAGTGCGTTAAATAACCAAACCTGGTATTTAAGTTTGGTGTCTTCCAAGGATGCGACACGAAGATTTCAAGAAAATCCCATCACCCCAAACTACCCTTTACATGGAAAAATGTTTAAAATTTTGAAACATAAATGGAGTGTTATTTATGCACGCTCTTTTTTATTTTTTCAAATATATTTCATTCTATACTGGACGTTAAAGGCTGCTTAATTTTGCCTCTATCAGGTTTGAAATTCTTTTACTTTCCGTAAATCTATGACACGGGACCAACGGTTTTACTTCCCTTCCGAAGGAAGCCATGCTAAGGATTTTTAACGCCCGAAAAAAATCCATCGTCATCCACCGAGTTTCAACCCGAGTCCTTGGGTATAAGAAGGTGGTAACCATTACGCCATGGAGGTTGACTGAAATTTTGATTTTCTCAAAAATGGCTAACGATTTTGATTTAAATGCCGTATATTAAAACTATTTACATCACAAATAAAATGCATATCTTGAATTTTAGGGAATAGCCTCTGAAGACATCCTCGATAAATTTGGCCCAATTTTGCATAACTGGTAAAAATCTTAAGAGATAGACAACAATTTGCTACACAAAAGGGCAGATTTCGTCAAACAACAATTTATGTCCTTTACATTTTCGTTGTGGAGGTAACCGTTTCTGAGATATTCCTTGTTATTCGTTTCAAACTTGAAATACTAATACTTTTCTTAGACAGGAAGTGACCCTTTTTCTTCTGGCGAAACAAAAAGTGAATTTGCAGTGACAATCGAATTATGAAAGCTTTAAAAGGTTTAACTATCGCTTTAGCATAGTGCATTCCTTTAGCTCTTCTATAAAAAACTAACTAATAGGTACGTTCTGCTAATGCTTATCTCGACTAGCATGATGTAGAAAGAAGAACAGTCTTTTGTAATAAGTTTGTAGAAGAGCTAGAGAAAGTCAGGTGAGTGTAACACCTAAGATTTTTCCACAAGATGTGTATAGGATTATTTTTTAGAAATGTATGTTTTAAAGTAAAATGCTTGAGGACCATAGGTTACATATTCTTTGCTGATAAAACTTGAGAAGATTTATAACTTTGTGGTCGATTATTTATCACAGCGAAACAAACTGTAAATAGCTTCCAAAACATGTACTACATTTCCTTTCTTTGCATCTTGACAGAGGCTCCACCAGAAGTTTTCTTTCCGAACTTATCCATTTCACTTCCATTCTTATTAAGAATACAATACTAACTGCCGCACTGGCCACTTATATGTACAGTAATACAACGGTGGGTAGTGCGATTGAAACCAAATACGTTTCCGACTCTACCTATCCAACTCAGTCCAATTCAGTCTGACTCTACCTATCCAACTGCTGTCCTACATACGGTTCTTGTGAAACAATTAAATGAACACTAATTGGCCGTAAGAATCCTGGGACTTAAAGTACTTACGACATTGTAAGTCACCATTGGGGTATGTCATATCAAAATAATTTGAGATCACCTTGTGGTTTACCGGGAAACATGCGGGTCAGTTGATAGCTCAGTGCTAGAGCAACCGGCTAGAGACCGGAAGAACCATGGTTCAAATCCCGACTATGGCATTGAATTTTTCAGTCTATCTAGCCAAATAAATGGTTTAAATCATCGCATTGTTGAACTGTGCGCGAGATCTTGCAAAGTAGCAGCAAGGTGAACGGAGTGGATCGAAAATAGTTTCATTATCGAAAAGCAGGTTCGTGTGTGCAAAAAATTTGGAACCGTTGTTATAGTGCAATACGTATGGTTATTTTTTACTATACATGTAACGGCACGCGATGATACATGGAACGAAGATTGAGCACCGGTGGAATGCGATGGCGGGGGAAACCGGATAACCCGGAGGAAACTTGCCCATGCGTCGCTTTGTCCACCACAGATCCTACATGCGGTCGCCTGGGATCGAACCCAAGGTTCAGTGGTCTAACCAATTTGTACTGAGCAGTACCATATTTTTACGGAATAAAAGGCCAGTTTTTGTTCTATTTTACATATAATTAATAAGCCGTGTGTATTACGACTATAAAATACCCTTCCAAGATACGGATATTCCGAAAATGTCCAAGCAGAAAGAAAAAAAATTGTGAAACTCTTAATGAAAATATTTTCTAAAATCTTAAAATCTCATAAGCTAAAAATGTATATTCACTCTTATTGCTAATAGCATCTCATTTATGATGTGTTTGCTCAGATGACGTAAGATAATTTTCTTAAACTGTACTTTCAGAGGTCTAAGGAGCTAGTGTGGGACGATACAGGAAAAACTAAGTCAGAATATATTGAGGTTTAACTCTTTATGGCTGTTATTGTTTAAAGTACAGAAATAAAAGAAACTTGGTCACAAGTAATAACATTTATCAACTTAAACCACTTTAATCTTACCTTCATAAATAGTGTGCTTACGCTGTAATCACGATATATGTGTGAGATACTTGCTTCGGAAGGCATAAGCGATTGTTGCTGTGCATTGTTACACCTGCGTGAGTTGACACGTATGACGTTGGGGAGTTCTTTCCTTACTCTAATGTCCCACATGATTTAATTTTCTATTTCGTTTCAATTTTTTGTGCTGTCCCTTTGAAGTATGTACCTTAAGTAAAATGACCATATACTTTTTCGAAATAATTTTCCACTCTTGATAATTAAATTAATAATTTGTTTTTTAAAGAAAAGAGTTTTGAAAGAACAGAAAAATTAATAATTTTTCAACATAATTAGGGGATACTATAAAAAATCTATTGTGATCTATTTATAAACGTGAATATTTTTAAAAATGCATTGTATGATGCATTTTTACTTTTTCTAATGCGTATGTATAATGTACGTAGTAGGTAAAAAAGTATTGCATTCCACCGAAAAATAATGTCGAGATATTTCGCCGGAAATGTATTTTGGGGACCCCTGAATCCACAAAAGAATTTTCGTAAAATAGTCCTACGTGTGTTGTGTGTTTGTGTGAGGGAGGGGGGGGCAGCATAGTTCAAAGAGGAAAATTCGGCTAAATGCCAAACCTAGCATTTAATTCAGTATTTTCCAAAACGGCGACAGTAAGGTTTTCAACAAAATACCTGCACCCTAAACTACATTTTCTGAATTTTTTTTATTTTTTAAAAATGTTTTTTACGATTTTAATTACAAAGGCGTATATTTAGGGACATTTACATATAAATTGTATATCCTGAATTCCTTGGGAATAGACCCTGGAATCCTCTTCATTATAAAGGACTATCGCATAGCTGATAAACCGCATGAGATTGACAAAAACTTACTACACAAAAATATAGATCTCTTAAAATACAGAACTTATACCATACAGTTGTTTTAGAGGTACTTCCAGTTCCTGATTTTAATTTTAAAATACTTAAAAGTTTCTCAAAGTGAAAGTTCTTATCCGTTTGATATCGCTTTTGTTTTAATCCTGGACGTGTAAAAGAAGCGAATTTCAATGACAAGCGTAACAGCTGAAAGAGTTGACTATCTCGTTAGTGTATTCCCTTGTTTCCGTTCTACTTAATAGGATTAAGTTGTGAAACCATTCTGCTAATGTGATAACTTTTTAACTGTTTTTCTCACAAAAACAGTGTGGGTTAAGTCAATGCCATAGCTGGGATTTACCGGGGAACATGCGAGTCAGTTGAGAATTCCATGCAATGCCGGAATGATATGGTAGCTCAGTGGCAGAGCAACCGGCTAGAGACGGGGAGATTAGTGGTTCGAACCCCAACTATGGCATTCTACTTATCCATTCCGCTAATGTTAATCCCGATTAGCTAGAAGCAAATAGCAGAATAAATTTTTGTAATACTGGTTTGTTACAGAGTAGGTAGAAAAAGCGATATAAATGATACACACAACATTTTTATTAGAAAAATGAATTTAGACTCTCAAATCACAATAATTGGTATACATTTCAGAAAAGTATGTTTCACACTATGGTTTTTAAAAATGATCCTACCTTAAGAGTAATGAAGTAGTTAGTGTTTTATCATAAAATGATACTACAGTGAAATAAAGTAGATTTTCTTCTCTATATGGAACGTATCCTAACTGTATTGTTACTGTTGTCCTCCAGATTAACAGCAACACCACAGTAAATTAATACTGTGTTCTACTATAGTTATGAGGTATCAGTATGTTAACGGCGGGGGACACCTCGGCAACTGCGACTAAGTACTAATCTATTGCGACCTACCACCCCCGGGGGAAGGAATGAGAGGAGGGGAATCCACAGGCCACCATACAGGTAACAACGGAGCTAAAGTCGCGGAGATCCATAGTGATCCCTGACAGCTGATAAGAGGCGTGTCTGCCTCTCTGCCAATAGATTCATGCTATAAGCAATGATGTCATCCTTGTTGCAATATGTAACAAACATTCCTCAACACAGTTTCAGTTGGCACCAGTTTTCGCTGGTACTGCGCTATTTTGCTTTGCTAGTTTTTTCTACGTATTGTAATGTACTGTTGAGAAGTGTGTTAGCGTTTTAGTTTTAAAATGCCTTACTGTCCTGCTGCAGCCGCGGACGGTACGATCTGGCAATGGTGTGACGGAGCGGCCACGAGGTAAGGCAACTGTCAGGGATCACTATGGATCTCTCCGACTTTAAGAGCAGTTCATTAGATTGCAGCGCTGGCGCGCTATGGCGGCTATACAAGCGCCGGGAGGCCGGAAAGAGGCCTATACAGCGGCACCTATCCTCAATCAGGGGGAAGAGAGTTTCACTCGAAACAAGGAACCGTGCCATCTGCCTGCAAATCCTCAAGCCGCACCTGTTACCGACCTGGGAGATGAAGAGAAATGAAATAAAGAAATGAAAGGGAAAGGAATTGCAGTAGATATACAGTATCCCAGCATTCGCTTAAGGGGTGCCAGAAAAATCAACGGGGACCGAACCCGGGCCTACAGAATGCCAGTCCCAGACGAAAAACACCACAGGCACCTGTCGCGGTCTGTTGTAGTTACACAATCGAAAAGTGTATTTTTATTAGAAATATCGTGCATCAACAGAATAGAATAGCTTAATGGAAACAAGCGACATTGTGTCATGTGCTATAGGTCACACACAGGAAATTCATGAACCTAGACATGACAAATGTAATATCGATGTAATGCAAGTGGTGCATTATTGTCTTGGTCTGAGCCTATTGTCCTCGCCTTGTAGCCCGCAATGTCATGCTAATCAACTATCACAATTGGAAATTTAAAGCTATTGATTCAAAGTCGTGTATTCTACATAGCAATTTGTAAGGTAACTTACATTTTCTCCCTTAATGGTATCGCAGAGAATATCCCAACGTAAATTATAGAACTGTCGCTTTCTCTTTAAAATGTACATAAAATTGCTTATACTTTAACTTTATTTAGCGTATATGTGTAATATACATAGTAGGCAAATAAGGTATGTATTCCACTCGAAATTCCGATACCGAGATTCCTACGTAACACATGCTTTGAGGAACGCTGAGTGCAAAAAAACATTTTTAGATATATATCTGATGTGGTCCATTCACATAACTTTCTCTAAATCTCTAAAAAAAATTAATAAGCTTATTCTTCTGTCTACTTCATTCTAATCGAGATAAACATAAGGAAAAACGCTCTTATTACCTGCTTCCTTGCAAGTAGAAAGGAAATAAGGGAATATGCTAAACTGACAGTGAAATGTTCTAAAATGTGCTTGCTATGGGATTGAAATCTGTTTCTTTGCGTGACCAGGAGCTGACAAGTTCCCGTATGAGAAACGTTTAGTATTTTAAAACTGAAACCAATAACAAAGAATATCTAGAAACGGTGAACTCCACGGAAAAAAATGTACGACATAAATCGTGTGTTTTAACGAGATCTGCACTTTTTGTGCAATAAGTTTTTCTCTGTCTTACGGTTTACCA
This sequence comes from Hymenopus coronatus, assembly GCA_030762935.1. Classification (NCBI taxonomy): domain Eukaryota; kingdom Metazoa; phylum Arthropoda; class Insecta; order Mantodea; family Hymenopodidae; genus Hymenopus; species Hymenopus coronatus. The sequence continues at coordinate 519,600,887 of CM060900.1, read as the reverse complement.
GTTATGTAAAACTCAGGAAAATTCATCCAGAATAAAGAGGCCTTCAGAGACTATTCCAGAAAATTCAAAATGTACATTTTATTTGTTATGTAAGTATCTTAAGTATAAGAGGTTTTAATGAAAATCGATAGACATTTTTGAGAATATCAATATTTTTTAAATTTTTCCCATGTAAAGGGTAGTTGGGGTTGGTAGGATTTCTCAAAAATCTTCTTGTTGCATCCTTCGTAGATACTGAACTAAAATATAAAGTTTGGTGTTTAACGGATTTAGTTTTTGAGTCATGCTGTCCACAGACAGACAGACAGACAGACAGACAGACATACACACGAATATTTTAAAAATGCTTTTCTGTTGTTTTTTTTTTGGGGGGGGGTTTAGGAGGTTGCAAAACGAAGTCATCCAGAATGAAAAGGTATACAGAGGCTATTTCCAGAATTTCAGGATAAACATTTCCTTTGTCATAAAAATATCTTTAACACAAAGTATTTTAAATAAAATCGTTAAGAGCCGTTTTTGAGAAAAAATTTCGAAAAGTGTTTGAAGTAAAGGGTACTGACATATTCCTGAAACTCTTTCTGTCGTATCCTTGGAAGATAATGAACTTAAATACTAGGTTTGGTATTAACAGAGATTTCGTTTTTGAGTTATGCTGGCAACAGAAAAACACACGGGCACCTTTTTATAAAACTTCCGTTTTTTGATTCAGAGGACTCCAAAACATTTATTTTCGGTGAAATCTCAATATCGAATTTTCGGGTGAAATACAATTCCTACAGTATCTAGTGTGTACATTAAATGGAAATGGCGTGCTATTTACGGACGCACTTTAACTGCTGTGGTTCTCAGCGTCCCATTCTTAATTGGGCATGAAAGACCGCTTAATTTTGCTCAGAGGCCTCTTCAATCAGGCTTGAGGTTCTTTTACGTGCCGTAAATCTACGACACGGGACCAACGGCTTTACTTCCCTTCCGAAGGAAGCCACGCTAAGATTTTTACACCCGAAAAAAATGCATCGTCCTCCGCAGTTTGAACCCGCGACCTTGGGTATATCAAGTCAGCATGGTAACCATTACACCTCAGAGGGCGACTAGTGTGTACATTGGACATACGCGCTAGAGAGTAAAAATCACATATAGAGAGAAAATTAACCTAAAATGTAGCTATAAAACGTTTAAGTGTAAATATAACTTTAAAGCGCTTGTATTTTGCGTGTATCCCATTGAACTTTAATTAAATTGCCCTCATATGCAGCATGATTCGATTTACAAATGTAATAGTTGTATCTGGATTCAATTACAACCTATTCTCTTATTTTAGAAACCAATAGTCCGTAAATAAACTTCAAGTTCCACTCAAATTTAATGACTGAGGTAAATTTTTTCAGTGCTGCGATATAAAAAAATTAAGGATGAAATGCGTTTTGTAAAGAAAATATGTCTTGGAAACCGAGGTTATAATTGTAGTGGTGAATGAGACCGTGGGTCTTACTCCAGTTGAGAATGAGGGAGAGTAATGAAATGAAACGGAACGGAGTTTTATTTATGGACGCTCTTTAACTGCTGTGGTTCTCAGCGTCCCTTCTATATTGGGCATGAAAGACCGCTTTCTTCTGCTCCGAGGCCTCTTTAACAGGCTTGAGGTTCTTTTACGTGCCGTAAATTTACGACATGGGACCAACGGCTTTACTTCCCTTTCGAAGGAAGCCATGTTAAGGAGTTTTACGCTCGAAAAAAATCCATCGTTCTCCGCCAGGTTTGAATCCGCGACCTTAGGTACATGAAGCCAGCATCACAGCACGAAGGGCGACACGACACAACACCTTTTCTTAAAACTCTCATGTATTTCCGGAGAAATCTAGAGGTCAAAATTTTGGGTGGAATAAAAACTTTTTCTACCTACAATGTACATAGTACGTGTAGAGAAAGGAAAAATAGAACAGACGAGCGAGGTCTTACATGTGAGTTGAATACCGGCAAGGGAGTGTTTGTCAGTAACAAATTTGATGTGTTATGTTCACATTAATTACTCCATCTATTCTGTAAAAAACTGCTCTTACAAAAGTTTATGCTTTTAACTACTTCATGTTAATAAAGAAAAACGTTAGCTGCAATGGTTCCATAGCACTGTTTCTTCCAGATTTAAGGAGAATAGGGGAACACACTAGGCTAAAGCGATAATGAATCGTTTAAGAGCTGGTTGCTGTGTGATTGTGTTGAAATTAAGCTTTATTTGCTTGCCAGGATGAAAACATAACCTGATGTGTAACATCCACATGTCTTTCTATAACTAGTCAGGAACAGACCGTTTTACAAAATCTTATTCTTTGATCTACTTCGTGCTAGCTAAATGAAATTGGCAGAAATTAATTTACTAAATATGTAGATACAATCGGAATATGAGGGTGTACCAGCTTATGCGGTAGTGAAATCCTTTAAAACCATGTGAAGGTGAATGAATTCAAAGTTCGTTCTTCTTGCAAGATCAGGATAGAAAAAAAAAAAAAAAAAACTAACAAATTAGGGTTTCCCCATTTAAGTAAAGTATAAGTATTGGAAAATTTAACCAATAACAATGAATATTTCGGATGTGGTTAACTTAAAGTGTGTGTGATAAATTGTCTGCTTTAAGTTTACTTATATTTGTTGAGTAGTAATATTTTGCTTATCTGTTGTGGCTTACCAAATACGCAGAACTCGAGAGTGAACAGGATTTCAGAAGCTATTCTCAGAAAATTCAAGATTTGTATGGTATTTTAATCAAAATTTAAGAAAAAAAGGAGGATCCTTACTGGAATGGCTAACAGGACTACCAAACCAAGCCCGTGCCCCCAGGGTACGTTATGGGCTAATACTAATCAAAATCGTTTAGGCAGTTTGTGTCGCATTTTTGGCAGATATTGAACTCAAAATACCAGGTTTAGTATTGAACCGTATTTTCATTCTCTCTCTCTCTCTCTCTCTCTCTCTCTCTCTCTCTCTCATATACACACACAAGGCATCAGGTATTTTCTTTTCTCCTTTTTATTTTCTTCCAATAAAATCTCGGTGTTTAATTTTTGTGTGGAATGCAATACCTTCTCCCCTTCAAGAGAAATTGATAGTGTGGTACTCGTGGTCGTGATCAACATAGATTATAAAGCAGTTCCATAAATTTTAAAGCTGGATGCTAGTGGCAGATGCGTTGTTATATTAATGCAAACAAAGTTCAAACCAAGCAAGGTGGATCCAAGAAAATGTTAGACACACTCATTGGGAAGTTAGTGGGTTCTATTCGCGTGGACGCCTTCCTCCTTACACTTTTTTCGGGGATTTTCCTGAATCGCGGGGGGGGGGGATGCTGGGACGGTTCATTACATCCCAGAAATTTTCAGTCCATTTCCTGTTCCTATCACTTCCTTATCTGTTTCAGGGTTGAAGGCTCGAGGTGTTCAATGGGTTGCAGCTGGTGGATTGGCATCGTTTCCGGACCTCTTTACTTGGACCCGCATTCGGGCCATCCCCGGAGACTCCGGGCTTGAGGGTTGAGTTCGGGTGTTTAATGTGATGCCGTTATAAACCCAGACCATGTTTGCGCCCGTCATCATACGTATCTGGTCGCCCCAGTCTCTGATGCACACATCCGTTTGTCATTCCAGTTCAGTCCACTAAATTTCAATCTCGTTTCTTTAAATATGAATATAGTGATTTTTTTAATAAGTTAATTCCGAACATGCACATTCCATATTTGCATATATGTTCACATTCATATTGTAGGATACCCAGTGTGGGGTAGGTTTTAGTCCTACATTGCGCATACTAGGGAGTGGTAACATCAAGGGTAGAGCTGTTCGCGCATACGAGAGGGAAGCGGATGGCATCAGGGTGTAAGGGGCAGGTGATTGAAATGTTGGTTATAAAGGTCAGGAGCCATTAATAAATATGAAGGGTGCGAGGAGACACAGGAGTTTTACTCTTAAGAGGATAACGTATGGTTGGGAAGAGGAAACTCAAGGGTTACCCAAACTCAATTCTATTCACATGGTACATTATGATCTTAGTTTCACTTTAAAATAAAAACTGTTAGCCCGCCTGTGTAGTGTGGTGGTAGCGTGTCGCGAGTTCGAATCTCGCTTAGAGTGAATTACCCGGGTAAGGTTTATTTCAGGGTTTTTCCTTATCCTGAGAAGACGAATGTCGAGTAATTTTAAGCTTCATGGACGCCGAGATCATTAGAGTATCATTTGAACAACTTCATTCATCGTCCGATATGACCAAGCCGGTTAAAGGACGTTAAGCTTAAAAAAAAAAAAAAAAAAAAGATGCCGTTTGCAGTAAGTCTCATGACGTCAGCAGCTGAAATGAACAAGGCTGAACAAAGCTAACAATACTAGACATAGCTTAACGCTCCTCTGAACTATTTACTCAAGCCTTTATATTAAAACCCATGCTTATGCCAGCATTGCGTTAGGAGAGCACATCTAAGTCAGCATTTCGACATCTTGCCACTAATATCGATTGCTGAACTGGTGCAACATTACCTCTTACTAAATGAAATATAATTTACTCAAATGACATATCAGATGCCCTAAATATATTCCATCTAAATTTTTGCGAGTTTTATTATTAAAGCATTTTTATACGATTTTGACGGAACTTGGTACACTTGCGTTTTAGAATTTTGAAAAAATGAACTTTAGTATACTTTTCAAAGATTCCACTACCCATATCTTGAATACTACCTTCTACCACTAACATAAAAGTCAACAGTATTTGGCCTGTGTAAAGAAACCTTTGCACACATACTATACCAGAGAACGAAAATTCTAGGCTGCCTTACAGATCTCGAAAGCTACTCCTACCGCATTAATAATTATTTATGCAGCAATCTGCTCTGTTTAACACACATGATTAAAATATTTTACATTTATAATACGAACGTGGCAAAACTTAAAAGTTACCTAATTTTTTCCAGCAACTAACCACCATATTTTGATTGTATAGTGCAGACATCAGCAACTGGATGCTCTATGTAAAACAGAGATAATAACCTTGCTCGTTGCTCGCACAGAGTCACCAACTGTGCACAAAGTGATCTTCAGCTGCGTTGAAATTCGTTTAATGCAGTGGCGATATGCAACATTTTCCGATTAGAACATATAATCCTACGTTCATAGAATTCTATACCTATTATAGGTTCATGACGGGAAGAACAATTGTTATTTTGTGTCTCAATAACACTTATATTTCTAATATGAGCATATGCATATTTTATGGGTTTGGTAGTCTTAATATAAAATAGCAAAAAATATGATTAGTATAGTATTCACATAGTAAAAAGAGCTCCTTAGCTTTCAACACCATTGTAATACTATTTTAACGCTACCAACATGAGATTTAATTTGTATGAAAAAAAATAGCATTTATAGCAGTGAATATGAACAGCCATCTTGGTAATCATTTGGTATCTAACAACTCACTTCAACGTACGAGAATAATTTATTACAATTATGGAAGCATAACAAAATAGCTTAAGCGTTATTTATGTACGCCACTTTCTATAAATAAACATACTCCTAGGCAGGTTAAATGTATGTAGGAGTCGATGCGTTGTGTGTTCGATTGGTTGTTATAAAGTGATACACGATACACTGTGCAAGGAGTGAGACACCATTGCTGTCGGAAACCTGTTTGTAACTGATATCACTGCAGCGCACGGAGCAAGCCTGCTTGTTCGAGCAAAATATCCAGCAAGTTGGTGACGCGAATTAAACAAAAAATCAAGCCCATTCTTCGTTGACAACCACTTACAACAAACTATATACTGTTCGGGCAGTCAGGCCACAAACTTGTGATGTAAACTATATGACATCATGAATGTTCAAAATGCTTCTGCTCTTCCTTTTAGTACAAGTTTACACCACTGTACCATTTTTGGCACAACTTTCAAAACTTACGCTCTAGATTAGAACAAATATGTTAAGCTACACCTTCAAAAACCAGTCCTAGCCTTCATTTCAAGCCCTTACTTTCAGAATGAATGCATACAATTCCGACACAGATAGCAGAGGTCGTTAAGGCACGGCTCGTGAGTGGTAGGTTGATGCCTCAAATCCCGCCAAAATCGTTCTTCCGCTTTTCTCAGTCTAGAAATCCAGCAAGTGCCAGGGAAGTAACCTAAACATTATCTTTAGAACGTTTTCTCCTCAAATTTCCTTTCTCAAATACATCATTTCTTGTATCGTCAATGCCAACCACCTGTGGTGCCGTATTTAGTAAAGACGGGCGTTAGACCTACTAAAAACATGCCACTCATCTAGATGGCCCGGGTTTGTTCCCAAATGGAGGTGAGATTTTGTGGTGGAAAAAGCGCCGCAGGGGCGGGTTTTCTCCGGGTTCTCCGTTTTCCCCCGCCGTTGCATTCCACCAGTGCTCCCTCCCCATTCCATGCTATATCAGTAGCATCGCCTGCGGTGCCATAGAAGTAAAAGCGGGCGTTAAACACTATGAAAAGCCATGTCATGTAATGCACTATATTACTACCAGTAATGTATAAGAAAAGAAAGAAAGACTTTACAGAGGAACGTTCTCCATATGTTCTCACGTTCCAGCTTTCTGCATTAAAGTTTTTCCTTGGGGAATGAATCCCAGAGGTGAGAAAATGTAAACTGGAGAAGATTTTTAAGTTCAAGTTCAGCACAATTCAACCTCATCATACCACCATATTAATAGCTACAAATAACTTGAAATAAAATTTAGCAATTATTCAATGAATAATTAAATAATTTTCTATATAAAATAAAATAAAATTCAGTATTTTAAAAACGATGAAAAAGTGACATGCGAATATTGAAATTTTTGGAGATTCTGCACACAGAAATAAGCAGTTGCCTTCAGTAATGTTTATTTCCAAAATTAATTTGGTTTTGTTCGTTAAATCTGTGTAACATATTCCAATTTTAGAAAATACTTGCCTAGTTTTACCAAGCGAGGTAGTGGCTCGATAATGTGAGATATTTACATTCGAGAGGTCCCCGGTTCAAGTACGGCGACCGCCCACTCCGACCCGAGTGTTTCGCGGTTGCCAGACCACTGCTGGGGTAGATTCTCCTATACCAAAATTTCCCATTATTTCCCCCATTCGTTTCCCTCTCATCTTTCACGTTGAAGTCCAGGTTCATGGGGTATCTCAAAATGAAATGGAGTTTTGTTTATGGACGCTCTTTAACTGTTGTAGTTCTCAGCGTCCCATTTTATACTGGGTGTGAAAGACCGATTAATTATGCTCAGAGAACTGGTTCTTCTAAGTGCCATAAATCTACGACACGAGACCAACTGCTTTACTTCCCTTCCGAAAGAAACATGCCAAGGATTTTTTACGCCCCTCCCCCAAAAAAACCACCGTCCTCCGCCGGTTTTGAACCCGCACCCTTAGGTATATGAATTAGCATGGTAACCATTACACCACGGAGGTTGACTGCATATGGCAGCGCGGGCAGATGGCACAGATGTATGCTCAATAGAAGTATTTGTCCCCGTGGACACTAGGTGGCTGCCATGTCTACGGATTTCTTGCACGCTCAATGTCGGCCATCGGGCTTGTCAACGTAAGGGAGTTCCGCGCGTCTCTGGTGGTTTATCTTGCCTGTAGCCTGTTCCCTCACATGGTTCCTTCATCCCATCCCAACCTTCTGAAGGAAGTAAATCACAAATCTGCATAGGTCTTAGTGCACGAAGTGTGCTCCTGTGTGTCTACCCTTAACCAGTGTACCTTTTGTTTCATACAGTACCCACAGCTTGAGAAGCCTCTGAAGAGATACTTTTGTGTGATTTTCATATTGAACCTGTCCCAAAGCCAGTCGCCCTCCATGGTGTAATGGTTACCATGCTAACTTCATATATCCAAGGTCGTGGGTTCAAACCCGGCGGAGGACGATGGATTTTTTCGGGTGTAAAAATCCTTAGCATGGCTTCCTTCGGAAGTGAAGTAAAGCCGTGGGTCCCGTGTCGTAGATTTACGGCACGTAAAAGAACCTCAAGCCTGCTAGAGAGGCCTCTGAGCAAAATTAAGCGGTCTTTCACACCCAATATAGAATGTGACGCTGAGAACCAGAGCGTCCATAAATAAAAAAACGCCATTTCCCAAAGCCAGTCTAAGCACAACCAGAGACTATTGCTGCAATCACAGCTTCCTTCTAATCTCATTTTAGTACCAGCTTTATGCCTCAATGAGCGCATGAATTCTCCTCTTGGCTATGTTCACATAAGTAGGTGGAGCAATGGTATTTCAGAAAAATGCGCATAACTCAAGAGAAAGAGATGCAGAAGCAAAGATAATATTCCCAGCCTTAAACAATTACATTCTCTTTTGCACACTTGTTTCTTCCATCTCGTTGATTGAGTGAGGTGATGGAATCTGCAGAGTGAAATATAAGCGAGGAATGTGGGGAGAACTCGTTCATAAGCCCGCTTTTGTTTTAACACATTAACTACTAACGGAAATATAAAAAATCCTTTGCTAGCTTTTATAAACACTGGTTCTGGCAAAATAGCACATTAATAGTTCAGTCAAAAATAACATAAGTTTTAGGAATGTTTAAGTATTTTAAATAAGATTTGTACATTCACGCGCATAAACGGTGGCGCATTGATTCCAGATTGTATTAGTGTTTTCCTTTCCGTAAGGTTCCACCTTAAGGTAACCAAACTGACGCCCAGTTGGCATCAGTTCTCTGTACGTATAACCTGAAAAACAATTGGGGATCTAAGAACTAACCAATGAAGGATTTTACAAGGATCATCCAGAAAGTGACAGATGATTTGGCATAACTAAATAATAACGAAAGATATTTACAAAGTTACAGTACCGTACCCTATTTCTTAACGTAATCTCAATTTCTTAACGTAATTTAATATGACGACTACACTAAATGCCGTGTTATACTTTTCTACCAAAAAAAGACATTCTTTATTCTGAATGCACAAAATGTTCAGCCAATCGAATTTTGTAGGCAAATAACGCAAGCTTATGGTGATAATGCAATGGACGAGTCTTCAATGAGAAAATGAGTTTAATTTACGAGCAGTCAAGGAAGAACCAGAGTGTAGAACAAAGACGGAATGGAAGTTATTCAATCCTTGGGGAGGAGTTGAAAGCAAGTGTTCAGAAAAGAATTCACAAGAGCAGGTATTTCACATTGTACACCGTACATGACTTTTTGGGTGCAAAAGATTTCCCCATCCGATGAAAACCTCAAAGTGGCAGTGATTACCTTGGCTTAGATCTTTAGCGATGGAAGAATACAACATCGGGATTGAATAACTGGCACCACGTGACAGTAAATGTCTTGACAGAATGGACATTACGTTGAGAAATAGAGTAAGATACTGTAACTTTGTAAATAAAGTCATGTATTAATATATTTTGTTATTAGCTATGCCAAAACGTCTAAATTGCATATCCTGAATTTCTTGAGAATATCTGAATGAATTTCGCACAACTGGTAATCCGCAAGAGATAGACAAAAACTTACCTGTACACAAAAACTGTATTAGTAGTTAAGGCAACCAATTTTTTTTCTTTTGTTTTTTGAGCTAACCATTTCAGAGTTATTCCGTTACTGATTTCAATTTGTATATTCTTTATTCTCAAACGGGAGGTCCTCATCATTTTCATCTCTGTAGTTTTCCTTCTGGCCATGGAAAGTGAACCTAGTTTTAATGTAGTCACTTAGCGGCTGTCACTTTAGCCTAGTGTATTCCACAGTTCCCCTTCTACTTATACGGAACTAAGTAATAAGACCATTTCTGGTAACGTTTTATCTCGATTAGCATGGAAGTAGATAGAAGAAAAATGTTTTGTAAGAAATTCTGTTCATAGAACAGGTAGACAAAGCCATGTGAAAGGAACACACAAGGTTTTTTTGTGTAGTAAGCTTTTGTCTCACTCATTACCACTTATGCAGAAGGAAGATATCCTTAAAGGTTATTCCCAGAAAGTTAAGATATACTTTTCATCTGACAATATATCAAACATTGGTGTTTTAATCAAAACTGTCAGACATTTTTGAAAATTAAGAATTTTTTTTGGAAGTCTCGTGCCTCATCCTTGAAAGATCTATAACTTAAGTTCGGTATTTAATCGGCGCCAAGCTTTTAATTGTGGTGTTTCCGACAAGTTTTCTGTATCTGCTTTTTGAGCTCAGGAGAACTCGGAACATAATTTCCGGTGAAACACAGACATCGAATTTTTGAGTGGAATACAGAACTTCCCATACTTACTATATGTGGTAGAGTAAGTATAAAAGTTTGCACGAAGACTACGTTTAAAGTGTTGCTTATCTAATAATATGCATGCAACTATCCATTTACAGTATTAGTTAATTGGTAGTTTTCAGTTATGCAAAGCGAAAAAGGCTATATTGTCTTCCGGTTTGGAATTATGTTATTTTACAAGGGTTAGAGCACGTTAACGGCGGGGACACCTCTGCAACTACGACCAAGTGCAGGTCTATTGCGGCCTTGCCCCTGGAGGAAGGGATGAGAAGAGGAGTAACCATTGGCCAGCACACAAAACGGAACATTCATTAGATTGCAGCCCTGGCTCGCAATGGAGGCTATACAGGCGTCAGGAGGCCGGAAGGAGGTCTCTAGAACAGCACCCAGCCTCAACCAGCGAAACCAGGGGGAAGAGAGTTTCACTCGCAGTAAACAACCGTTCCATCTGCCTACAAAGTCTCAAGCCACACCTGCGCCGACCTGAAAAATGAAGAAGAGAAATGAAGTTAAGGAATGAAGGGAAAGGGACCGTGGTATATATACAGAACCCCAGCATTCGCCTAAGCGGACCCAGGAAAACCACGGAAAAACTCAGGGCCAGAGTGCGCGACAACAGGGAGCGAACCCGGACCTCCCACATGCCAGTCCCAGACAAAATGCGTGAGCTACCTGGCTTGGTTTTTACAAGGGTCATTCAATAAGTAACGAGAAATATTTTTATTACGAGAATGGAATACGACAGTTATTTTTCAACGCAATCCCCTGCCCCTAAGTTCTATGCACTTGTGCCAGCGCTCGACAAGCTTCGTGTGTAAGCAGTTATGCAGTGATGCCTAGACTTCATCATCTACGAACCTGGAGTCGTTAAGAGCTTCTATCAATGGGTTAAAAATGTGATAATCTGTAAGTGCCAGATCCGGAGAATGTATGGGGGGGGGGGGGCTGGCAAGAAGACGAACTTCAAGTACTTGATGGTATCTAAGGTGACTAGCAGGTTGCATGGTTCCGCGTTGTCATGTAGTAATACGCCACTGGATATCAGTCCACGCCAATTCCTCAAATTTGTCAGTTTCAAATTTTGACTCATAAGGTTTCCGTAATCTCATTGTTTCTATTTTGACCTCTCGGTACGTAATGTTCAAGAATTACTCCCTTATAGTCCCAACATGGCTATCAGCACTTCTTTCAGTTTGCACCAACTTTGGTTTTGGAATTCCTCGTTTGAACTTATCTGCCCACCACATTCACTTGTGTTCGACTCAAAATAACTTTCGCCGTATTGCACTGCCATCCAACGGTAAATTTAGGTTGGGTTCAACCCTTCTGCTGACAAAAATTACTGACAATCCGTTGCTCCACGGTGGCACAAACCTGTAACATATTTTCACTGAATATCAGCATTTCGTTCGCGAGGCAGAGGTGCAAAGTCATCTGATAATAGCTCTAGGACACCACCAGAACATAAAGTGGCACATGCTTTGTAGAACTTCTGCATTTCTTATAAAATGTCTCCGGTTAGTTATTGAATCCATCTTCTATTAAGAGATAAGAGTATTTTTTAATTTCTAAGTTTTTGGTTAAATTTCGTAGCTGTATGAAACAGTTGTCTTAATTGTAATCAGTTTCAACCTGAAGAATGCAATTCTGATGGTGTAACCATATAGTAAGACTTAAAGAGGAGAGGGTAGAGTATGTTAACGGCGGGGGACACCTCGGCAACTGGACCAAGTGCTGACCTATTGCGACCTACCACCCCCGGGAAAGGGATGAGAGGAAGGGAAGCCATAGTCCAGCACACAGGAAACGAGGATCTAAGCGCAGAGACTCACCGAAGTCCCTAAAATGCACTAGATGGCAGCCTTGGCCCGCCACGGAGGCTATATAGGCGTCGGGAGGCCGCAAGGAGGCCTCTACAACGCCATCTAGTATAACCAGCGCAACTAAGGGGAACAGAGTTTCACTCGGAACAAGCAACCGTGCCATCTGCCTGCAAAGCTTCAAGCCACATCTGCACCGACCTGAAAGATGAAGGGAAATGAAATGAAGGAATTAAATGAAAAGGAACCATGGTAGATATATAGCAGTCCAGCATTCGCCTAAGCGGCCCCAGAAACCCCACGGAAAACCCCAGGGCCAAGGTGTAAGTCATTGGGGAACGAACCCGAACTTTAGAGTGCCAGTCCCAGACACCTGGCTCGGTGACTTAAAGACGAATTCTTTATTTATAACTAGGAATACCTCCTTGGAGACCAATAACGGGACAGAGTCTAAGTTAGCGCAACATGGTATACAGTTGTGATGTGTTGTCAATGCAGTATGTACGTAGTGGTACTAATAGGAGGAAAAAGGAGGCAGTGGTTGCATGGTAGACTTTAATGTTTTCATAAGCAGTGAAAAGCGACTGAATTTGGGTGGGTGGTAAACATAAGTACCACTGATTTACGGGAACTAACAATTAATATTTACATACATTCAATTACTGTTGATCAACAAGTCATCAGCATCATTATCAGTTTCATTTTCTATCAAGATACATAGATTACAATGCACAACATACATTCGTAACTTCTCAAATGTGAATCGTCTCCGATTGGCAGGTAAACAGGCAAAATTGATGGGAGCAAAACGGAAATAGGACGCATCATTGACTAGTGGGTAAGATACTCCATCAGCATTTATTTACGTATCACCACCTCGTAGCACATTTCACACATCATTGAAAGTCCGATATTTTTCCCAAGACTGCCCTTACTTTCTTTTACACACGGTCTAGAATAGGTGTCCCGGGTCTCTGTTTAATTGCTTGCACAAGTTCATCGATAGCTTTCAGGGATCGAGGCATTTCAATGCTTGATGTTTCAAAATATGTGTTTATTGTCGTAGATATTTATGCAGTCCATTTGAAGCAAGAGATATTACAATCTTGACTGAAGAGCATGCATTATCACCAAATGTATTAATTAGCTGTAAAACATTCTATGTTGTAATATACAGCATAACAAACTGCTGATTCGAGTCACGTTCCCCAACGCGTTACTACATTTTGTTTACATGTGGCGCGTGCAGTCGCTAATTCTGTTCGGTCTTTACTCGGTATTTGCATGTCTCCCGCTATAGCTATTTATAACTTTGATGCTATCCCTATTTAAAACTTTGAAGGCAAGAAAAGAAACAGATCAAGAGTTGCATAAAAATAAGCATAAAAATAAAATCAAAGTCCTATCTGATATAAGAAAAACCAAGGGTAAATATTTGATCCAAAGCAATGTGTAATATAAGTGTATTATGAGACATCGAAAGTTGGATACAATTTTATTGAACACAATTTATATCCTACTTTTTGTGTCCAATTCGATTATGTGGCATCCAACCTGAATGTGTAGAAAGGAGTAGAAACCAATTATTGTCGTTTCTGGTGTGTGTGGTCGTCGTTTTTTCGCCACCCTTATCTTTGTCATGTCTGCAGAGTGTTGACAGACAGTAAATAAGTACTTAGATGAGTCCACCATACTTGATGCAGCACCTCTGAGTATGCACATACCTGGTAATAGATGTTCTCTGCTTAGCTGTTGTGGGTTCGGTAGCGCAATTACTCCAGGAGTGGTTAAGGCTACTGGATGACAAATAAGAAAACAGGATCCTTGTTCACTCTGTTGATTATTTTCTGACGTTAAACATCAAGTACTTTCGGTGATGTCACCTCGACAAATCAATTATCATACATTTAAATGTAAACACTTATGCTTGGAGAAACCATGATAACACTCGTTAAAAGAATATTGAGTCCACTATTTTTCACTGTTACATTTCACACTTTTGTAATAAATAATTGTCGCGCGCTTAAAGTATTTTAGCGCGATTTCATTATGAGTGACGGTGATTATGCCTCAGAAACAGGAACCACTGTTATAATTAATACTTGTCACTCAAAGTTTCTGGCGCAATTTCATGATAAAATCGTGCTAGTATTATGCCTCTGAGAGACAGAAAGCACTGTGAAATTTTCAGTTTGTTACAGCTTAGATAGGCATCTAAGGAAGAATGCTTATTGGTTGACACTTGGCTATGAAAGTTACACTCTACGTCATCAGATGACGTTCTATTTTACTGAGACCATGTGATAGACGAATACAATGAAAAGTACCTCCTTTGCAGAATATTTTGGATTTTTCCCGAGTTCTCATTTATATCTGTAATGCATGCAAGTAAAATAAAGAAATCCTACAAATTCTCAAGGTTTTCATATATAATAGGGGTTGCCTTCTCAACTATTCGACTGCTTACATTCACAACTTTGCCTTAGCACAAGTTAACATAGCTAACATTACAATTTAAGACATAAATACGAAATAATACAGTACGTTGCTTATCTAAAATATTTGATTAAAATAATTAAAATAATGTTGATTGTCTATAAATACTTGATAGCAAAACACTCGCTTTTATTATTCAGGGACGCCAAAAAATTGCCGTCTCATAATTTATACGGTTTTGCAATAGGAAGTGTACAACGACCCCACATCTACCGCCACTAAGCTGTACTTTAATTTCTCTTTGCAAACGATTATGACAATTGCTTTAGCTACTATAAAATGACTTCTTAAAGAAATAAAGTGCGTCATGAGTAGAGGAATGCAGAAGCTATCATTCCACTTGCATATACACAAGGGTAATTAAACTCGAGCTAAGTAGTTTTAATGTATGCTTCACGCTAGTCCAGCAGAAACGGCTTCCGTACTCGATCCTTGATAAAATAATGTCCACAGCTGAGATGAGTGGCGCATGTAGTGGACGAAGCGGCCTCTGGGCGGGTTTTCTCTAGATCCTCCGGTTTCCCCCGCTATTCATTTCACCAAGCTTTCCATCATCACCTTTCCAATCATCAATTTTGCTTACATATCACCCACTTCAAGTTCATGCCTGGCTACAGGCCGACCCCCGTAACAGGTTCTCCATTCTGTGGTTCCGTGCCGTTGGCTCCCAGACAGGCTTCTGTACCCTAGGCATTGGCTTTTAAATCCTAGGGGGCTGTCAGCCCTACCAATACGGGGAGGGTAGGCCGATTACGGAACGAAACGAATGACTGAAGTTTTGAAACTAATAATGCTAACATTTTAAACACCACGGGTTAACATAGTGCAAACAAGTTACAATGCAAATTTCATCCATTTTACTCTAATGTTTTGGATGTTATGGTCAAATTTGTAAATGTTCTTGTCACGTCACTAAAAACAGCACTTACGACAAAAAAAATAAATAAAATGTTGGACTAGTATTTTAACCTTAGGTTCACAACACGTCTTATCTTTTAAATTACCCCAGGTAATTTGTTTCTGTTTACTTTGGTTTAGGCTGCAAGTTTTTTTAAACTTGCAACTTTTTTTTGTCATAAAAATATCATTTGTGTTTGAAAATTGAAAACATATGCGGAAGTACATTTGACAGTAAAACCTAAAGCAATTCTCATTCAATGAAAAGAAAAATGCTGAAAATATTAATAGCTGGAAGACGAGGAAAGATTTGAATGCATGGCCCACATTAAAATCCACTATGTTGGTGGATTGGACCCTCAGCTTTCTTTTTACTCTCCTCTGCTGCCGCCGTTTCTGTCCTTTCCTTCTTGTATTGCTGCTTTTCTTCTGCACAATTTCAATTTTTACTTTACATGGTGCGAATGAGATCTCGTCGAACTGAAGTTTTTCTTGCCGAGTACAGAACAGTTTCACCTCTAATGTTCCTGTAGCTCCAGTTAAAGCATTTAAACATGGCGCTTGGTGGCCAATTAGACCTTTTTTATATTCAGGAATATTTAACTTTATTTATGGAATTAAAATAAAAAACTAGATTCTTTGTGATTTTTCAGTCATACATACCCTTAACTAAACCCAAAGATCTAACATTTCTTTGTTTACGCGTGTCTTGCTTATGCAAGCTGCCTCTTTTCGAAATATTCAAGGCAAAGCTGATTTGCCTTCTTGGTGAAATTTGCTTTTAGCAGTGTTTTACGATTTTTGTCTCACCTAGGACTCGATCCTAAGGCGACCGCATGTGGGACTTGTGGCGGACAAAACGGCGCAGGGGCGGTTTTTTTTTTTCGGGTTCACTGGTTTCCCCCGCCATCGCATTCCACCGGTGCTCTGTCTCCATTCCATGTTATCATTATTGTCACCGCCTGCGGAGCCATATGTAGTAAAAACAAGTCTTAAACACTATAAAAAAAGGCAATTATTATAACTGGAGCTCGGTCATGAAATTGCCAGATTGAGGTTCGGTGCACACAGAGTATAAACTATGACGTGATGGAGTAGACTTGGTCTATTCAGCCCGTTTCGAAACGTGTTGCACTATGCCTCGCCTCGTTCAGTTCCTGCTAGTTTGTTTTTTTCTTTAACTTAATTCTTTCTTCTTTATATTTATTCCTACGTTTCTGTCGTTTCCCCATTTGTTTCCTTTTTTACTTTCTGTACACGGACTGTGTACTTAGTGTATGGAGAAGGTATTGCATTCAAACCAAAATTCAATACCGAGATTTCACCGAAAATGAATTTTGAGACCCGCTGAATAAAAAAAAAACATTTTTAGAAAAATGTCTGTCTTTGTGCCAGTGTGTGAGCGAGTGTGTGTGTGTGTGTGTGTGTGTGTGTGTGTATAGCATAACTCAACCACGAAAAGTCCGTTCAATACCAAACCATGGTATTTATGTGTCTTCCAAGATGCGACACGAAGGTTTCCAAGATAATTCCCCAACCCTCAACCACCCTTCACCTGGAAACATTTTCTAAAATTTTGATTTTCTAAAAGTGACTAACAATTTGTATTAAAATACCGTATATTGAAGATATTTACCCAACTATCGTTTTAGCCTAGTGTATTCCATTATCTCCCTTCTACTTACAAGAAAGATTTTTGCCAATGTTTATCTCGATTAACATGAAGTAGGTAGAAGAAAAGCCTTTTAACAATAATTTGTTACAGATATGCAGAGAAAGTCATGTGAATGAAACAAGTTTTTTTTTTTTTTTTTTTTTTTTTTTTTTACTTTTTCTACATGTACTATGTAGAGAGAAGGTATTGTATGGCACCCAAAAAGTCGATACCGAGATTTTACCGGAAAATACATTTTTGAACCCTGAGTCCAAAGAGAAAATTTTTAGAAAAATGTCTGTGTATCTGTGTCTGTCACTGTGTGTCTGTCTGTGTATCTGTGTATCTGTCTGTCTGTGAGGGGCCTGGGAGGGGGGGTGGGGTGTGTGTGGGCAGAGCATAACTCAAAAACGAAAAAACCGTTAAGTACCAAACTTGGTATTTAAGTTGGGTATCTTACAAGGTTCCGACACGAACATTTGCAGGAAAATCCCCCTACCTCCAACTACCATAGAAATATGTTCGATAATTTTTATTTTCGGAAAAAAGGCTCTTAACGATTTTCATAAAAATTCCGTATATTAAAGATATTTAGATCCCAAATAAAATGCATACCTTGAATGTTCTAGGAATAGCCTCTGAAAAACTGTTTATTCTGCATGCATTTTGCTTAAATGCGAAACCGTAAGAGATTGACAAAAAGTTACTACACAAAAATGGTAGACCTCATCAAAACACACAATTTATGTCCTTTACGTGTTTGTAGTAGTAGTGTTTTATTATTAAGTTTAGTCGCATGGGTCCGGTGATCGTACGTGCTGTCTAAAAATACTTGAATTTAAAATATTACCTACATATATATTTTATATATCTTAACAACATTGAAAATACACACACAGAAACAATACAAACTGATGCTCACGCGCTACGACAACAGAACCACAGAACAATAAAAGAAAGAACAAAACACCAAATAGGCCTATACAATATTTACACAAATATTTTCTCTCTTAGTATAAGAACTGCCATTAAGTATGTGCCCAGTTTTGGCTGTTTAGAATCAAATCCCAGAATGCTGTCCTTCGTCTGTTTGAAGCTAAAGATACTTCCGGCAATGATTTTTTCCTAATATCCTCCATCTACACGCAATCTGCTAAAATATGCGTCCAGTCTTCCTCGTACTCGTATAATGGGCAAATCCGCCTACCAGCTTCATCTTCCATCCTCCCAACCTGAGCCATGCTATTCCCCACCTTTGTTTCATACCCAATTTTCAAGCGACCGCATGTGAGATTTGTGGTGGACAAAGCGGCGCTGGGGCGGGTTTTCTCCGGGTACTCCGGTTTCCCCCGCCATCGCATTCCACCGGTGCTCCATCATCATTCATGTATCATCAGTGTCACCGCCTGCGGTGCCATAAGTAGTTAAAAGCGGGTGTTAAACACTACCAAAAAAAAAATACCCAATTTTAAAAAATATGTTTCTTTACCCCACTCAATTTTTATTTCATTTTGTAAGTGCAGTGATGATTTGTTTCTACATTCACATTCTATTTCCTGCCTGTTTATATCGTATAGTCGTATTTTTACTTTATTCACGACGTTATAACTATTTTCCTTACCCCTTATCGTTTAAGCCGTGGAGGTAACCATTTCTGAGATATTCCTGGTTTCAATTGTAAGGTACTTATACTTGGACAGGAAGTGTCCGTTTTTCTTTTGTTCTACTCCTAGCTAAGCAAAGAAGCGATTTGCAATGACAGACTCGTAACGACATCTATTAAAACATTTGACTATCACTTTAACTCAGTGGACTCCCTCAGTTCCCTTTTACTTAATAAGGAACTAAGCAATAAGAACATTCTGCTAATGCTTATCTCGATTAGCATGGTGTAGAAAGAAGAAGAATCCTTTGTAAGAAGTTTGTAGAGCAGCTACAGAAGGTCATGTGAGTAACACATCAGATTTTTTAATGTTCGTTTCTCTAACACAAGTAGTTTACATATTATGCAGAGAAGGCATTGCATCCTATTAAAAATCTGATAAGAAAATCTCACCAGAAATACATATATGTATTGATGACCTCTGATTGAACGGAAATGTGTGTGTGTGTGTGTGTGTGTGTGTGTGTGTGTGTGTGTGTGTGTGTGTGTGTGTATAGGGGGACATAAACGAAAATTTTAAGAGAATTCCTTCTGGCTCAAACTACCCTTTAGATGAAGATTTTTTGGAATTTTCAATTCTCAAAATTAGCTCGTAACGATTTTAATTAAAACACCACACACTAAAGATATATACATCGCAAATTATAGGCATATTTTATTTTCTAGGAATAGTTTCGGGGACCTTTTCATTCTTGACAAAAATATGTTCTAAAAGAAATGGACGTAATAACAGGTTATATACAATGCCTATATCGTAATTTCTGGTAATTTTTGCGCAACTTTCACAGCCGATCTCCTTCTCCAAAGCTGGAGTTTTATCGGAATGAAAAAAGTCAATACCTCGCTCAATATCAAATTTCGTTTAAGAATCATAAAAAGTATATTGTGTTTAACAAATTTCGTTATTTAAATAATTCCGATAGAATCCATACTGGAATACCATATTTGTTCTCATTATTATTCGTCTACGCAGAACTGTTACAACGAAAGCTTTGTTCCCAATAATCACACTGCAGGCATGGAGAACAAGCACAATTAAAGTGTACTGTTCATTATTTTATGTTTATTTTAATAAATGCCCCAAAATGTATTTTATTCTCTATTTTCGATACATATTACGTAAGTTGCACACATTGGAGAAGAATGACTGCGACTACACGGGAAGATTGATAAGGAGTGGAAAAAGAGAGGCCGATATGTAGGACTAGAATTATCGCGAATGGGCCCCCAGTCACTGGGGCAGAGTACAACACGTAAGCCCTTGTGGCTCTTCGCGACTTACGTGACGCCTAGAAGGGAGAAGCCCCAAGGGCGATCAGTTCCGAATGACGGGCGCAAGCATGAACGGGGTCCCTAACGAATCCGACAGCACCCAGGCCCTATCCACGAGCCCTGAGGGTCCTCAAATGGTGCTCGAAAGCAGGTCCTGAGAGAGAGGTTCCATAACTATGCCAGGGAAGAAATCTTTGCAAGCCGTAAACCACCTCAAAGTCACAACCCGCCGAGCATCGTAACGTGGTCTTTCAAACCTGAAACTGGTGACAAGGTAGTGATGGATATAGGATATTGTTGCAAAGTGGTGTTAGAAGATTAACCACCTCAGCATTCCCCTTCTGACTCTAGAAAACCAGATAAAACATACGGGTCAGAATGATTTGTCACCAGGGATCGAAACTGGGACGTCCTGAAAGTGGGCCACAGACATTACAGACATTCTTTTCGGTGACCAATATGCAAGGAGATAAACAAAGAAGAAATTCCCGCATTTAAAGCGGTAAAGGGAGCGAAAATGCGGTATCGAAGTTTACGTGTTTTTCATGTAATTAGCCTCATAATAAATTTTTAATATTGCATGAATTGTTGTATTTTATATATGTATATATACCAGGTGATGGGGGGAAAAAAAAAAAAAACGCCCAAACCGGCTGCACCGAGTTTCAGCTGTGTGCGCTCGTTGCCGTCTGCTGGAAGGTCGCAGTCGCTTCCTCTCCCTTCTCCGCCCCTACAACGCGCAATGCATTTTTAAGTTGGTGGTTTACTTACTAATACCCCTGTCCTGTATATCAACTAAGAATGATTCACAATCAGAGTTGAATGCAGTATTCAAATTTGAAAGTTAATCTTAAAAAATCTTATGTGTTCCATTCACATGACCTTCTCTAGCTGTTCCATATACAAAGGATAATCCTTTTATTCACGTCATGCCAATCTAGATAAACATTAGCAAAATTGATCTTATTACTTGCTTCCTTGTAAGTAAAAGAGAAATAATGGAATACATTAGGCTTAAGCGATAGTCAAATCTTTTTAAAGCCGGTCGCCATGTGAAACAATTGAGGTTCGGTTCGCATTGCTTGTTCCCGTTTGAGAAAATATGGTGGCTTAAAAATGAAACCAATAACAAAGAATAACTCGAAAACGGTCATCTGTCCAAGAATAAATGACCCAAGTTAATGTGCTTTACGCGATCTACATTTTTTGTCCAGTATTGTCTATCTCTTAGGGTTTAACCGTTGTGCAAAATTCTGCAAAGCTTATCCTGAATAAACAGGTCTTTAGTGGTTATTCCTAGAAAATTATTTGCGGTATAAATATCTTTATGTTATTTTTATCAAAATCGTTGGAGTCATTTTGAGAAAAACAAAATTTTTAAAAATGTTTAAATACCAAATTTGGTAGTTAACGGTCTTTTAGTTTTTGAGCTTTGCTGCCAACACACACACACACACACACACACACACATGGGTCGCGCCATGGCCGAGTGGTTAAACCACTCACCTCTCGCCTAGACGGCCGAGGTTCGATCCCAAGCGACCCCATGTGAGATTTGTGGTGGACAAAGCGGCGCTGGGGCGGGGTTTCTCCGGGTACTCCGGTTTCCCCCGCCATCACATTCCACCAGTGCTCCATCATCATTCATGTATCATCAGTGTCACCGCCTGCGGTGCCATAAGTAGTTAAAGCGGGCGTTAAACACTACCAAAAAAAACACACGGACATTTTTCAAAATTGTTTTTTTTTTCGTATTCCGGGGACCTCAAATCATATGTTTTCGGTGAAATGTCGACGCCGAAACTTTGGGCGGAATACAATACCTTCTCCAGCTACTATGTATATGGTTTGTACGACTAGAGAAAGTAAAAATGCTTCCCTAAGTGATGACAACTGTAATTTAATCCTTTTCAGCCCGATTTATTTTCGAATGAAATTGCTTTTTGAAAAGTGACGGTATAGTATGGATACTTGTAGCCTTGAAACTTTGGGCCTACCCGTCTCTTAATGGTAACTCAATTGTCCAAGTGAATATCTGATGATTTCAAAGCGAGATTAACTTGCTGCATTGCTACTAGGTGGATAAGGATGGGATGGACCCAAGTAAAAGCAATGCTGATTGGCCTAAGTGTTGATTGGACCCAGTATGACTGTAACGGAATACAGTTTTGAATTTGTTTTCTAGGTATCGCTGAAAAAAACAACTATTTTCACTTTTACCTGTTTACGCTATTTAATATCAATATATTTAAATGAAAGACCAAAATATACACCAATACAGCTAGAGAGTTATTGAATGTTAACCTTTCTAGTCCAAATTATTACCTATATATGTACCTCGAACAACAAATACACATTGTCATAGAACCATTTGGGTGGAAAGGGTTAAATGAGACTAAAATTGAAATAGCGAAGGTTTAAGAGATTTTTTCTACTAAAAGTTGGGTAAACATTAATAAAAAACACTTATTCAGGAAACACACCTCTAACAATATCGCACTGACATCTCTCCTAGGGTTCGATCCTAGGCGACTGCATGCGAGACAAGCGGCGCAGGGGCGGGTTTTCTCCGGGTTCTCCGGTTTCCCCGTCATCGCATTCCACCGGTGCTCCATCTTCATTCCATGAAGCATCAGTGTCATCGCCTGCGGTGCCGCAAGTAGTAAAAGCGGGTATCAAACACTACCACTAGATAGACCTCCAACAGGTGTTTGTTCTTGCTTTGAGAACTCTCGAAATTTGGCGAGCAAATCTAGTATTTCAGGCTCTGCAAGATAAGCATTCCCTCACTGACTTAATTTCTTTTGGCTATGGACCAACTTGAAAGCTTCTTTACTGCCTATAAACTTCATACAGAACGAGAATGCTGTAAAAGGCTTTCATGGTCACCTTTCAAGGATGAGAAGCTACAGAAAAAGGTCAAATACTGAATGGTCTTTGCTTTAGTTTTCAAGTGCATCCACGCCAATGAAATCCGTGCCGAAGGGAAAAGAAGCAATTCTGAAACACTCGCGTGCTTCTTTGTTACTGCGAGGAATGATTCCTATAATCATGATCGGCTCTGCAATCAACCATTGCGCTTTATTTGCTAAAGAAAATCCTACCCATTTATATAATTTTCCCATTAAGCTTCTACAGTAGACACGTTTAATAGCGAAACGTGAAAGCAGGTTGCCCGCTGGCGCGCAGTTTTGTTTTATTGAGAGCTTTTGTGTCTATGCTTGAGGTGTCAATTATTGATGCGCGGTATTCACATAACCTTCTCTATTACTTAGTTTATTTTCATAGCATTTTTATACCAATTACTACAAAAAAAGAATCTCATATGCTCCATTCACATAATTTCTCTACATCTCTGTAACAAATTATTCCTAAAAAGCTTATTCTTCTGTCTCCTTCATGCTAATCGAGATAAACATTAGCAGAAACGGTCGTACTACTTGCTTTCTTGTAAGTAGGAGGGAAATGAGGGAATACACTAGCCTAAACCGGCAGTGAAATGTTTTGAAACGTGGTTGCTATGGGTTTGAAATGTTTTTATTGGCATTGCCAGGAGTTGGCAAGTTGCCGTATGATGAAAGCATATTTTAAAACTGAAGCCAATAACAGAATATCTCGAAAACGGTAAACTCCATGAAAAAATGATGATATAAATGGCCTGTTTGAACAAGATCTACATTTTTTTTTTTTTTTTTTTTTTTGTTAAAGAAGGTTTTCTTTATCTCTTACGGTTTACCAGTTAGACAAAATTCAGAAAATTAAAGATAAACCTTTTTGTTTGTCAACTAAATATCTTTAATATACGATATTTTAATAAACATTCTTACATCCATTTTTGAGAAAATCAAAATTTTCGAAAAATGTTTCAACTAAAGGGTAGTTGAGGGTGGGTGATTTTCTTTAAAATCTTCGTGTCACATCCTTGAACTTAAATGCCAACTTTTGTGTTTAACGGACTTTTCATTTTTGAGCTATGCTGCCCACAGATACACACGCACACAGATAGACAGACAGAAAGATATACACAAGTAGGCTAAAGCGACAGTCAAATCCTTTAAAAGCTCGTCGCCATGAGAAACAATTGAGGTCCGGTTTGGTTTGCATTTTTTTTTTTTTTTAGTGTGTAACGCACGCTACTGACACTCACCTTTGCGGCGCCTTGTCCACCACAAATCCCACATGCGATCACTAGGGAACGAGAGTCGAATGGTCTAACCACTTTGCGTGACTCGGTTTGAGAAAAGCTGAGTAGTTTTAAACTGAAACCAGTAAAAAGAAGTATCTAGAAAATGGTCAAATGCACAAGAAAAGCGCATGACATAAATTGTGTGTTTTAGCGTTATCTACATTTTTTGTGTGGTAAGTTTTTGTCCATCTCTTACGGTTTAACCGTTATGTAACATTTATCAAAACTCGTCTAACATAAACAGGTCTTCAGAGGCTGTGCCCGGAAAATTCAAAATATACATTTATTTTTGTGGTGTAAATATCTATAATATATGGTGTTTAATCAAAATCGTTAGAGCCAATTTTAAGACAAACAAAATTTTCAAAAAAGGTTTCCTTGTAAAGGGTAGTTTGTGATGGGAGGTTTTCTTGGAAGTCCTCGTGTCGCATCCTTGGAATATATTGAACACAAATTCCAAGTTTGGTATTTAACGGTCATTTCGTATTTGAGCTATGCTTCCCATAGACACACACACCTTTTAGGTGGAATATAATACCTTTTATAGCCACTAGTACATTGCGTATGCATACATGCTAGAGAAAGTAATTATAACGTACGGGAGGTCCATTTAATTCTTCCCTGGTAGACTTTTTCTATTTTTATCTTAGACCTCATAACTGTTAAATGGCTGGGATATAAAGTTAGGCCCGGAATTTTTCCTTCCTTTCCTTTCCCGATAAACATTTCACTTCATGTTATCATTGCCCACCACCTGTGGTGCCGTATGTAGTAAGACGCTGCAACACATACTTTCTACTAATCATGATCACTGTCAATTAGTATTTTAAATCGTTGTAGAGAGAAAATAGAGATTTAGGAATCAAAAATCAAGGTCTTGGAAATATTCTAAAATAAAATATAGTGTGATTCTAGAAACCTCCGGGAGGAATACGTAAAACGAAGGAGCCGTAGACGACCAGAGAATTAGAGGGCGTTTTCTGCTTGCACCGTTGTAGGTAAGGCTTAACTGCCTTATCCCAAGCGGCACCACTTCCATACGGCATTCAGACCTATTTTCCATGAAGATATTGTAGTTTTTTTCTTTTCTTTCTTTTTACTTTCTCTATATGTATTATGGAAAAACATGGTGTATCGAGAAGTTATTGTATTGCACCCAAAAATTCGATACCGAGGTCTCACCAGAAATACACATTTTGGGACCCCGCATTTTTAGAAAAAGGTCCATGTGTGTGTACACCTTTGGTCATAACTCTAAAACGAAAAGTCCGTTAAATACGAAACTTTATATTTAAGTTCAGCATCTTCCAAGGATGCCACACGAAGATTTTAATGAAATTCCCCCAACCCCAACTACCCTTTACAGGGAAACAATTTCGAAAAATTTTATTTTCTCAAAAATGGCTCTAACGATTTTGATTTAAATCTCTTATATTTAAAACATTTACATGTCAAATAAAAGTAATATTTTGAATTTTCTGGGAATAGCTTCTGAAGACCTGTTTATTCTGTATGAATTTTTCTGAATTTGCACAAGTAGTAAACCGAAAGAGATAGACAAAAACTTACTACACAAAAATGTAGATCTCGTCAAAACACACAATTTGTCACATACATCTTTTTTTTTAGCTTTGACCGTTTTCGAGATATTCCTTCCTATTGGTTTCACGTTTAAAATACTATAGCAACGACTTTTTAAGACATTTGACTGTCACTTTAACCTAGTGTATACACTTATTTCCCTTCTACTGACAAGGAACTAAGAACTGTTTCTGCGAATGTTTATCTCGATTAGCATGAAGTGATCGAAGAACAAGAAGAACAAGCTTTGTAACAATAATTTGTTATAAAGACGAAGAGAAAGGTATTTGAATGGAGCACATCATATTTTTTAGAATTAGAAATTGCTTATTTTTTGACATTTTTTATCAAATGAGTTATTGTTTGTTTTGTTTTTATTGTTTACTTAAAAATCAAAAGGCATAAATCATATGCAACCTAAAAAAATAATTATTGCATAATGCTTTAATTAAAAACATAATTGCATATATACCTAAATAAAATTGTTTTTGCAATCCTTTGAAACGCTTGCAGGCTATCTATTGGTACATGGCTGTATCAGATATTGAACCCACGGATCAGGGTACGAGGGAGGGATGGGGGGGAAGCCGAACATCATGACAATTCTAATGCTCATGAAGATATACAATATTTGCAGAGTATCTAATTGTTCTTTTTTCTCTGATCCTTACCAATATTATAAAGAAAGGTCGCACCGAGGCCCTTAATTTCACCGAAAATACAAGTTTTAAGACCCCTTGTCTATGCGCGCGCAAGGTATAGATCAAAAACGAAAAGTCTTTTTAAAACCAAGCTTGGAGTTGAAGTTCAGGGTCTTTCAGAGAGAACTGGAGCGTAGTGCTATAATTCCCGACCACGTAATACCCCGGGTTCGAACCTGGGAAACTGACTTCAAGCCCCGGTTATAAGACCGGTAGCCAATCAACTTCTCGAATAAAGTGAGAGGCCGCGATAGGCAGTGGTCCTGGCCAAGAAAGTCAATTTCCGGCTAGAGGATGATGATACTGACACGCCATCTTTGTATTGGTTGAGTGATTGGCCCGCTTTACCGTTAGTACGCGGGGTGAACCGCCAGACGTCTTAAATGGAAGCTTTTTCGAAATTCTCAATTTGCTGGAAAATTTATAAATGCATCTTTACACAACAAATAAAATCTTATCTTGAATTTTCTGGCAATAACCTATGAGGTCCTCTTCAGTCTGAAATGAATTTTACACAATCATGTATAAGCAGTAAAGTTGAATGCACAAAATAGCACTGCACAATTAATGTAGATGTTTAAAACACACAATTTCAAATATTTTTGTGACATAAGCCCATTTCATATTCATTATTAATTGTTCCAAAGTTCAATACTGGCATTTTTAAAGGCATATGGACATCCACTTGTTTTTTGAGGTTGCTTGGAAAGGCTATGGAATATTAAGGCCGGCCTTCTTAAATATTTGACTATGGATATTCCTTTTTCCCTTTGTTCAAGATACTAAGACGGGCGGTTAAATTCATAGAGAGAGGCAAGGGTTTTGGACTCACGAAAAGCGAAGAGAATAAACGGGCGCCGTTAAAAATTAGGTGTAAAACACATAGGTTAGTCGCCCTATTTATAGCTTATACAGGTTTAAATGAATGGGTGGACGTTAGAGGTTTAGAAAACTCAGCATACTATGGACGAAACGATCATTTGAATAAAATTAAGGGTAAAAAATACAGAACCGACGTAGGACCATTGAGGAATGGAATGAATTGCCTGTAGCAGCCTTTCAGGGCTGCCCTCTGACCTTAAATAAGTTTAAGGATAATTTAAAGAGAATAGATGTTAGTTAATTTGAGTAAATATTGTGAAGTGATTAAGGATCTCAAAACTGTATTAGTATATATTATTATTAATGTATGTACTAATGTTGAGGCTTCATAATAACTGTCACAATAAACATGGTGGTAATTAACATAAGTATTGCTATACTGAGTAATAAGTAGTCAGGCATTTAAAGAAGAACATGTATGCATTATATGTTACTATTCTTAATCTAACTGTAAGATTACTGTAAGTGAATTTTGTACATTTAACTCTGCCAATTGCAGAGAGTAAATACATACATACATCTCTAATGAAATGTATACTATGACTATTTCTGCAAAAGTTTATCTCGGACAAAATGAAAAAGATGCCAAAATAAACTTTCCTAAGCATAATTTATCGGTGGTAGCGCGGCTGCTTGCCAAACGGAAGACCTGGGTTCGATTCCCGGTACCGGCGTGAGGCATTTTCCCCCGCTGGGAGACCTGGTCTGGGGTGCACTCAGCCTCGTGAGGTCCCTAGGGGGCCAATTGAGCAGCTACTTGATTGAGAAGACCACATCAACCCGCCGGGAGGCGCTGATCACGTCTCACCCTCCAGTACTGCTCCCCATTCATCACGCCTTCGGGTCAAGATGGGGGACGCAGGGACCGTGCGGTTGGCCAAGGTCCGTTGTGCATTGTCCTGCCATGTAAAACGATGAAGTAGGCGTCTTGTGAATGTAAATCATATGTTTATTTTCTCTAGCACTTATGTACAATGCGCATATAAAGAAAGTATTGTACTCCACCCAGAAATTCGTAACTGAGGTTTCCACAGAAGTACGTGTTTTGAGGACCCCGATCAGTGCATGTGTCTAAGTGTGTGGACAGTAAATACGAAAACCGGTTAAATGCCAAAGTTTGTATTGGCGTTTAGTATCTTCTAAAGCAGATTTTCATAAAAAATCCGCCCAACCAAACTATCCTTTAGATAGAAAATTTTTCGACTTTTCGTTTTTCTGATAATGGCTAACAATTTTGATTAAAATGCCGTATATTAAAGATGTTTACATGAAAAATAAAATATATTTGCCCAATTTCTTGAGAATAGCCCCTGAAATCGTTTATATTGTTAAAGATTTTTGCATAACTGATAAAGCGTGAGAGTCAAACTTTTATAACAAAATGTAGATCTCGTTAGAATACAAAATCTAAGTAACAAACATTTTTTGTATAGCTAACCTTTTCAGAGATATTACCCGTTATTGGTTTAAAGTTTAAAATATTTAAACTTTTCTCAAACGGGAAGCACTCATGCGTTTCTTATGCATAATGTTTTACCATGGAAAGAGAACCACATTTCAATGACAATTGCCGAGCAACAGTTTTTAAATATTTGACTATCGCTTTGACCCACTGCATTCGCTCATTCCCCTGCCATTTATAAGGAACTACGTAATAAGACCATTGCTGGCAATATTTATCTTAATTAGCATTATGTAGTTAAAATAATGATATTTTGTAAGAATGGTTTGTTTGCTGAACAGATAGAGAAGGTCAAGTGAATTGAACAAACTGTTTCGAAAATTAAGCCACTTTTGAAGTAGCAATGTCAAACTTTTTCTAGTTAAGTTTTACATTAGTGAACCACATGCAATTGGTTCTGAAGGTTTATGAGCAAATAAAAACAGATTTTTTATATAAATCATTGGTTTTGTTCCGCTATTTGCATGTAACCAGGCCAGTAACAATATCAAATTCTTGTCAAGTATTAATCGTAATTAATGATGTAAATATTTCGAAATACAAACATGCCAGGGCTATATACAGGGTGTTTCAAAACGACACCAAACGAAGATGTGGCCCACTCCAAGAGAGATGCCGGTTGGCAGCGAAGGTTCCTGTCGCGTGGTGTAGGCGTGGTTTGATAGACACGCCGACGCGGGATAGGTCACCTTAGTAATGGAAAACGTAGCATGTGGGTGTGGCGTATGATAACCGTTGTTCTTTCGCTGCCTAATCCCAAATGTGTGCGATTTTTAAACACACATAAAACTTTGAATAGAAGAGTCTGAAAGTTGAGACATCAAATTTCGGACAGGTGAAAGTGTAAGCTAATCGACTGCTATCTTCTTTTGGTGTCGTTTTGAAACGGCCTGTAGAAAGTGACAGCCAATTTCGCATTAAACTAAACAATAGCGAAAGTTATCAACACAACTTTATTTGTACCTTACCCAATTTTTAAACGCAATCGTCATTACTATCAAGGTATTTGTCACGTGATACCAGTTTTTCAATGCAGCCGCTATACCCTTCCACCGCTAAAGACAAAAAGTCATGTACGGTGTTGAAAGTGAAAAACCGGTTTTTCTGAATTTTTTTTTTATCAACATTTGCTTTCAATTCATCCATAACGATTAATGAGCTTCCACTCTGGTTTTTGTTGTGCTCACTGGTACTTCCTTGGTTACTCGTAAATCTTCCGCCATTTCCTCACTGCAGATTCGTTCATTGCATTATCACTATACAATTGTGTTATTTGCCTATAAAATTCGATAGGCTGAACATGTTGTGCATTCAAAAAAAAAAAAAAAGAAAAAAGAAGAAGTTCTTTGGAGGTAGAAAAATATAACATCGCCATTGAAAAACTAGCACCACGTGGCAATAAATGTCCTGACAGAATGGCGATTACGTTGAGAAATAGAGTAAGGTACTGTAATTTTGTGAACAAAGTTTTGTGTCGATATCTTTCGTTGTCATTTAGTTATGCCAAATCACCTGTCACTTTCTGAATGACCCTCATATTAACATAAGAGTTACCCGAGGTGTGCTAATGGAAAGAGACTAATTTTGTGATATGCAGTCTTCTTAGCGAGTTGCCTATATCAGCGGCTTTGTGTTTAGAAATAATCTGCAGTTGAATATTTATGTGGAACTTTGGATTGACGTTTCAGTCTTTGAAGTACACTCACTTTAACTCATGCGTTCATACTTTTCACATAGGGATATTCTTAGCACTTCATCTTTTATCTGGGAAACAAATCAGAGGCGTGTGT
Source organism: Hymenopus coronatus (assembly GCA_030762935.1). Taxonomy (NCBI): domain Eukaryota; kingdom Metazoa; phylum Arthropoda; class Insecta; order Mantodea; family Hymenopodidae; genus Hymenopus; species Hymenopus coronatus. Next base: position 519,570,229 of record CM060900.1, on the reverse strand, counting down.
TCTTTGTCGACGTTTTCTAGTGCTGAAAATTTCATTCTACTTATATCTGTTATTACATGATAAAGAAAACTTAGTGGAATAACTCAATTTTATCTACTTTTAGATTCTACGTCAGACAGGCTGCGCGTCAGAAGACCAGCATGATACTCGCAACTCGCATGGGTCTGCCTGCACCATTAAGTACAACTTGATATTATGTGTAAACTGTTGTCAAAAATAAAAGGGGAATCCTTTGTGAGCGAAGTGAATTAGGTAAATGATGAAAAGTAATAACATATGTAAATATACACGAGTGCAAAATATTGTTCTGGAAAAGTTTAAATAACTTAAAAACAAATTTAGCAACGGGAATAGGAAAAAATGGATGGAGAAATAGTAATCAAGAGGGTTTTGGCCACGAAAGGAGAGAAAAGTATAAACTTTGTAGTTAAGTTCTTGGGTAAGGTCAAAGAAAAATGGTCAAGAATGATCTACAATAATATTAGTGAGGAAAGAGGTTAGAAAAAAAAGTAAAAATAATAGCATGATGTCGGCCAAGGTCCAATATACATATATAACCGTGGAGTTAAAGAGTATGGTGGACTAAGGGACAAATACAAATAGCAAATCTAAGTAAAATATAAGAAAATGTTAAGAATGTATGTGCAATATTTGAGTTTATAAAGACATATCACATCATATTTACAAAAATATCGTACAGTTATTAAAAATAGAACATAAAATAATTTACAGACTTTACTGTAGTAAGCCTAGGCAATACTTTGTACAACAGCCGCAGAAAAAGTCTTTACATTAACAAGTTTCTAAAGGCCTAGGGGAAAATGTCTAGGAAATTGCAAAACAAACTGTCTGAGTTTCATCATATTTATTTTCAATGATTTTTTTTTATGAACGAGTTATTACAAATGTGTGTTTAACTTTGAAGACATTTTTACATTTTAAATGTAGTTTGTAAATCCGGAGTATAAATTATGCATAATTTATAGGCAGTGAAACAATTTCTGGTAACATTTTAGTAATGAATTAAGTGTCTGATTATCTCGAGCAAAAGTGAGTTTTCAGAATCCAAAATTTTGACTTACGAAAAGTATAATATCCCCAATTCTGCCCAAGCCGAAAGAAACCCCACTTTTGTTTACACCATGCGGCTACGCAGCAAGCTTCGCTGTTCTTATTGAAAAGAATACATTCCCACGGAGATGCTCGGAGCTGAAGACATTATTCTCTCCCACAATGGCTTGCTAAAAGTAGCGGGGCTTGGACCAGTCTGCTCTTTCCCACCAGATCGCAGCAAGGCTGCAAGTGACGTCGCTCTGGCACGTTGTATAGAGATCTTGCTTCTGCCATAACAGTGACGTAGGTGGTTACCAAGAGAGTGGTTTGAGCTGAGGAAGGGGGTAACAGCTTAGGATACATTTACAACAATTTTTACGTTAGTTTATATATCGTAAAATGCACTTGTAAGTTTAATATAGTTATAAGAAAAATTACCGGATACCAGTACAATAATTGCCGCTGGATTCTGCTACGAAATAGGAAAGATAAGGCTAGAAATATTTGTATTATAGATAGCTACCAGTTGTTTATGTTGAATTCAGTATAAATATTTATATTTTATTTTTATAAAAGGTTATTTTATTGTTTTGTAGTTTATTTTTAATTTAAATGTAAAACGTTTGGAAAAATATAAAGTATGAAAAAAGTAGAAACAACAAAATTAAAACTATGATGGGAATTCAGTGATTTAAATAGAGGAAGAATTAAGGTGAAATGAATTAAAGTTTAAATTATTAATCACTAATGAAAGCTTTAAAATGTGTTTCAAAAATAAATTTTAAGAAATTATAATCGATAATTTGTTATTCAATTTTGTATTTAATATCTTTAATATTCAGGTTGTGTAAATTAAAATAAATGAAGTATACTTTTAAACTTTTTAGAATTGAATGAATAATATAATAATATAGACACACACATATTTTAATTAAGGTTAATTTCGTTGTTTTATGAATGTTTTAATTTCTTTTCTTTTTAAAGGTGTTTAATGCCCGCTTTTACTGCAAATGGCACTGCAGGTGATGACACCTAAGATGCATGAAACGAAGATGGAGCACCGGTGGAATAAGATGGCGGGGAAACCGGAGAAAACCCGCTCCTGAGCCGCTTTGTCCACCACAAATCTCGCATGTGGTCGCTTAGGATCGAATGGAATGCTTAGGTGGAATGGTTTACTGAGTATTATTTAGGAGTATTAGATAAATCTATCTCTAATATAATGGATGTAAGAAATAGTTTTAAACGTGTATCTAATTAATACAGATTTTGAATACATGCCCTGGTTTAAGAAATTAGGTGCCAGGATATGATATTGTTTATTCATTTGTCACAGCTAAATGTGTGTGTAGTTTAGCTGGACGTTGCTATTTCTTGGCGAATTCCTTTGGCACACAGACACTGCGGGAGTCCATTCTTATCGGTAGACAAACGTCTTCCCACGAAATAGTCAACGGGATTAGCTGGTTTTATGCAGCGACGTGTTTTGGAAACTTCAAAACTAAAGGAAGCTCATGACAAGAATACATGTGTCTATATAAAAGAAAACTTTTCCGTACGAATAAGTAGCATCTCGTTTATGCGTCCCATTTGAGTTACTTACAACTGGCTTTTGTCACACTGATCTTGCAAATCCAGCTGAGGTTTCTTTTAGTGAAAGTAGATCGAAAGTAAAAATTCCTGTGCCTGTGATCTCTTCCATAGACCAAGCTTTCCGAAAGAAAAATATTTCCAAATTACCATGATTCCCTAATGATATTTAATCACTTCCATATATCGATGCTTAAAAGATATTAAACGAGAGAACTTAAAACGAGAGAATTTTCTGGGAATAGCCTAAGAAGAACACTTTATTCTGGTCAATTTCTGCAAAATTTTGCACAACGGTTAAACCGTAATAGAGATCCACAAAAACTAACTGCACAAAAAATGTAGATCTCGTTAAAATACAAATTTGTATAACATACATTTTTGTGGTGGAGTCGACCGTTTCCAAGATATTCCTTGTTATTGGTTTCAATTTTAAAATACGTTACTTTTCTCAGACAGGAAGAGTCTATTTTTCTTTTGTTCTACTCCTGGCCAAGCAAAGAAGTCAATTTCAATGACAACTGCATAACGATAGGCCACCATCAGCAGGATCTTAGCTCTCCGGAGGTGTGTCAGCAGAAACAATGACGTTTCAGAAAAAAACTTGAATGTTCCCTGGTGATTACTGCTTTTAGGCGATGTTGATTTAAGAGTAGCACTAAAGCAAGATAATTTCAAGTCGGCTTTTATTTCTGGTTAAACGGCATTTTTTTCAGTTATTCCGAGTGTTAAAACGGGGCAAGCGAGTCCGCTAGAAAATTGGTAGGGGACTCATTTGCCCCACCATCCGTGTGTACAAAAGTAATATACACTAATGAATATATTTTGAACATTTATAAGAAGCCATTATTTTTATAGTGTAGTACAGAAGCTGCGATCCAGAAGATAGTTTAATTATATTGAAATCCCTAGCAAATATGGTTCGTAACTACAACTGATATAAGGGAAGAGTGGATGCTCAAATGAGGTTAGATCTGGTTTAACACGTGTCAAAAGACTACGCTGAAGTACGACATACCAAGGTTGGCACCTAACAGATATCTTATGTGGATCGAGATGAAATTCTGTTTAACTTTAAGTTCGAGTAACAAATTGTTTTGTGCAAATTTTATGCATAAATTATCACTACTTTTTGTATTTTAATTAAACTAGAAGCAATACTTATTATTGCGGAGTAATGGTCATGTTTATCCGTGCGTTGTTTAAGAGTTATTGATAGCCTTCTTAGTAAGAACACGTCTTTTTTCCGTTATTGTATGGTTTCTTTTTGGAAAGATAAGGTTTCGTTACGCTTTTGTTTTCTTGTCAGTCAATTTTTGTATGGTGACGAGTAGTTTAATTTTGAGTAAATAACTGTTTTTGCAATCTGATAAGATTTTGAAACGTCATTCACTTCTCAAAATGCCCGCGTCGGGGAAGGAGGTCTGTGATAATTATTCTCCTAGTGGCTGCGTGAAATAGGTAAAACAATTTATTTATAATTATAGTATGTCTGCAATACTAAGAACTGTCTAAGAATAGTGTATGACACAGTGTTAAAATTGTGTTATATTGTTCATAGGTTCCTACTCACGATATAAAACACTTGTGTCATAAATAACTATTATTGCACCAAGTCATTGTTCCAATAAAAGTTTTCTTCACAAAGTATTTTTAGAATTATTCTCATAAAAATTCGGTTGCAGTCCGAGTGTGAAAGAGGACGGTCGTGTTTTGTGTCTTGCTCGTAGCTACCTGGAAGAAGTTCGACAATGGAAAGCGTACGAGAACTCATTGGACAGTTGAGGCAAGAAATGCGTTTAGGATTTGAAAAGTGCCGTGGAGAATGTGTCAGTTCGAATGCGTGCTCTGGAAAAGAAAATGGATTATTTAGAGAACCGATCTCGTAGAAATAATATTGTGCTATGTGGTGTGACAGAAGAACCGGGAGAGAGTTGGGAGATGACGGAGGGAATAGTGAAAAGTGTCATCTCACAAATAGGAATCGAACTCCGCGAGTTTGATGCGGAGAGAGCCCACCGTGTAGGTCGACGTGGCAATGTAAGGCGACCTATTGTGTGTAAACTGGCCCATTATAAACTCGTGGCCATCCTTCGAGATGCTCGTTATTTACGGGGAACGGGAATAAGCATTAGCGAGGACTTCAGCCAGCGTGTTAAGAGAAGAGAGAGAGAGAGTTCTTAAAGGGACACATGTTTGAGGCCAGGAAGCAGGGCTGTCATGCCGTATTGCGCTATGACAAGCTCTTCATTAACAGTCGAGTTTGGAACCGACAGGAGCTGGAGCGCATGGAACAGCCTAGAAGCAGTGCGGAAACCGAACCCAGGACAAGGCAGCAAGAGCAGGTAGCCAGTGCATCAGCCCAGCAGGTAGCAGGTCCCTCAGCAGAACATCAGGTGCCACAAGTTATGTCGACAGGGAGGGGCAAAGAGAGGAGGGTGACACAGTCTTCGCCGGAGAAGCCAACAACAACGCCCCTCCGTGCCTTTAGGCTGACAACAGCTCGACAAAGGGTCAGCCAAGTTGTAGGAAGACCAACAGCAAGGAAACAATAGGACCCAACCCCTTCTCTGAGGATTGTCACATGGAATATCGAAGGCTTCAAAAAAAGGTTGGGTAGCGAGAATTTCTTGTATTTCCTTAGTGATTTTGACGTTTTATGCTTAACAGAAACTTGGTTGAAAAACGTGGAAAATGTAACACTTGCTAATTTCCATAGTTTTAGTAGGGGAAGGGGTTCACGGGGAAGGAGGGGAAGGTGGCCAGGGGGGGGTATCAGTTTCATTCAGGTCTGAGCTGGAGGCTGAGATAACTAAATTAGAAATCAGTTTGGAAGGGGTGATTGCTGTATCTTTGGCACAGGGGGGAGTACATATAATAGTTATAGGATTATACAACCAGCCAGCAACGTCCAAGTATGCAAACAGTGACTTAACCGAAACGCTAGTGGAGTTACAGGAAAAGTTTCCAGGAGCTGAATTAATTCTTTTAGGAGATTTTAATGCGAGGTTAGGAGGGGAGAACATTTCTCTATCGGGGGGTCACCAATGGGGGGAGGAATTCCGCGAAGGTCAACGAAAGAGCAAGGATAGTTTTATTAATGGGGAGGGCAGACAATTACTTGCTTTCTGCGATGCCTTCTCTTTAGAAATAATGAATGGCAAGTACGGTGAGGATCGAGAGGGAGAACTCACTTTCAAAAATGAAAATGGGGGTAGTGTAATAGATTTTATTTTACTAAGTCAGGGTTTAATTGGCAGAATTAGAAATTTTTGGGTGGGGTATCGTAACGAGTCGCATCACTGTCCGGTTGCCCTGGAACTGAATATAGAGACGGTCATGGCGGCGCTAGCACCTGAAGAGCGGCAGGGGGACGAAGGGAGATTCATTAGTAAATTTATATGGAAACCGGTAGAAAAAGAAGTATTTGTTCATAAATTAGAAAGAAGATTAGGGGAAAGGAACGCAGACACAGCGGAGGAACTAACGCATATAATAGCAACGGCTGCGGGGACAATGAAAGTCCAAATGCATAGTAAGTTAAAGCGATTCAATGGTTGGTATGACCAGCAATGCAGAGCTGTAAAGAAACAAGCAGAGGAGGCTCCGTCAAAATTCAGAAGGGAGGGGGGACATGACATTAGGAATTTTTTTTACAAAAAAGCGAAGGGAGTATAAACAGCTCTTACGGGAAAAGAGAACTACGTGGCATAACAAAATTACTCAGAAAATTAATAATATTTTAACGCGGGGGGATAACGCTGAGATGTGGCCAGTAGTAAAACATTTAAGAGGCAACTGTCAGGCGCCCATCGAAATTTCTCCCAGAAAATGGGCAATGCATTTTATGGGAATATTCGGGAAAGGTGAAAGGGAAGGAATTTTTATAAAGGAAGTGCAAATTTTGGGAAATCTTGAGATCCCAATACTGGACGAGGAAATATCAGCACGAGAAATAGCATAGGCGCTGAGGAGTCCGAAGGGAGGCAAAGCTCCAGGGTTGGATGGGCTGCCCCCGGAAGTTTTTAAAGCCGCAGCCAATGTTAATGAGTTTGGTAGGAGTATGCTCCAGATATGTAACAGATTGTTTATTGAGGGGAATTACCCTACCTGTTGGGGAAAGGGCATTATTCATCCCAATTATAAAGGGAAGGGAACTATTGGAAATCCGGATAACTATAGGGGGGTTACTCTTTTGCCAATTATGGAGAAAATTTATTGTAGAGTGTTATATAACCGGATAAAGGACTGGGAATCTAAATTTGGCAAACTTTCAAAATTTCAAATGGGTTTCAGAGAAGGACACAGTACCATAGATGCCGCTTTTATATTAGACACTTTAAGGACGAAGCAACTGTTAATTAAGCGGGGAAAGCTTCATTGTGCTTTTGTGGACCTTAAGAAGGCATTTGACTATCAATCGAAATGCATTATGGTACAAACTAGGCATAAATGGGTTATCAAGTAAAATGGTTAGAGCATTGCAGGCAATGTATCAAAATGTCGAATTCTGTGTGAAGTACGACAGAAACAGAGTGTCCGAGAGCTGCCGAACCTATAGGGGAGTGAGGCAGGGTTGTATTTTATCTCCCTTGCTATTTAATCTCTTTGTGGATGATATTACTAATACAATGATAGCAGAGAATATCCAAGCACCAGTAGTAGCGGATTTGCAGATCCCAACACTTTTATACGCAGACGATTTAGTATTGTGCTCTACGACAGTAAACGGATTGCAACGAGGACTGGACAAACCTAAGAATTATTGCGATGAATGGCTACTTACAGTTAATGTGAATAAGACTAAGGCAATGACTTTCAAAAAGGGTTGTGTTTATAGCAGGGAGGAGACATGGACATATGCAGGACAGATACTGGACAATGTTAAATCTTTTGTGTACTTAGGACTCATATTCACAATGAACGGAAAATGGACAAAACACATTGACATTACGAAACACAAGCAAGGGTGAAAGCGACGGAAGCTCTCCGGATACGCTACAGAATCCCGAATATATCTATAACCTTAATGGAAACTGTATACGGAGCGACAGTTAGATCCACGATGACATACGGATGAGAAATATGGGGGTGGGAACAAACAGGGAATCTGGATCATATGAATACCCAATTTTTTTTACAGGAATTCTGGGTGTAGGGAGGGATACGGCTAACTGCGGAATAATGAGGGAATTCGGGGCACATAGTGAAACGATACAGTGCAAAATCAGAGCAGTTAAATATTGGCTGAGAATCGTTCACGGAAACCAATCTCTAATTAGGGCAGTCTGCTACCGTAAACAGTTGCGAATGGAAGGTAATTCGACGTGGGCAGCAAAATTAAAGAAAGGGTTGGAAACCATTGGGATGGGAGACATTTGGATGGCGGGGCAGGAAAACAGGCGAAGTACTTGGAGAAAAATTAAGAACCGCCTCTGTGATATTGACAGACAGCAAATAATTGCGCAATGCACAGAGAAGGTGTCATTAGAAGTACAGTCTGGGCTGAAATCGGGGTGGGGTATGGAGCAATACATAAAAACAGGTACCAAACTCATTAGAGAGGGTCTCGCGTGGATTAGACTAGGAGCATGGAGGAGCACGAAAGTTTCTGACGAGAATGGTACGAGAATCTGTCCCATTTGCGAGGAGGAAGAGTCGTGGACTCACATCTTGGCAAGATGTAGGGGTACGGAGCAATGGCGGGAAAAATATTTGCCGCGATTTTTTACCACTGCGAATGTAGGGCTAGAAGCATGTTGGACGCTACTGGCAGGCACGGAAAACATGGACGGGCTAGGTGAATTTATACTTAAGGAAGGACAGCTGAGATCTGAGGAGGCTGCCAATAGAGAAGGGGGGGGGGAATAAGATCAACTAAACAAAAGTGACTACATTGTTCTACATACATATATATTATGTCATACTTAGGTTACTGTTGTGCTATGGTTTTATATATGTTGTATATATTGTGTATATATGTCTTTTAAGTGTAATTTTCTATTATAAGAGGGTGCATTTATGTAGGTATACTCTGTGCTGTAAATTTAAATTGCTATATTTGAATATCTTTGTATTTTTTATTTTCGGGTTCACTCTTAATTCTTTATTGTTGTTTAATAATGCTTTGGACTGTGCATTTCCTTTGTCTTTTTATTTTCGTGTTTACTCTTTTAATTCTCTGTTGTTTTAATATTGCTTGAAATGTGTATTACAAAAGCACGTACGGTCTGTGGACCCGTGCGATTGTTGAAATTCTATGTATGATATTGCTATGTCAATAAATACACTTATTCATTCATTCATTCATAAAAATTCAAATTTTACAGTAAATAAGCTAACACATAAATCTATGATACTCATTTTATAAACCACTAATTATTTTAAAAAGTAATTATTTTTTTGTTTTCTCCAAAACTCTTGGGTTTTCAAAAGTTAATAACTTACCTCTCAAAATTGGAGCATTATTTCCTAAAAGTAAGTAGTCGTTTTCTTTAATGTACTTATGAATGGCATTTCTGTATGTTTTGAACAAATTACTTAACAATTGTAAAGGTGGGGCATTTTGAAAAAATATTTGCGATAAAACAAGGCTTAAAGCTGGGTGAGTCCATTAATAGGCATAAGTATACTTAAGAGTTTCTGTAAATTGGTAGTTCAAATACCCCAAGTAGGAAAAAGAACACATTTCCTTAAAGAATTTTTAATGTTTCATAGTTTTTGGTTAATTAAACAGATGCATCGCCTTAAATAAAGGATAGAATTTGCTGGGTTAGTTACTCAAATCTGGCTTTTTTTGCGCAAAGTTTTTCAAGTAGTATACAAAAAAAAAAACAAAAAAAAAACAATTTCTGGAACTAGTGCAATTTAATTTTAATTTTCAAAACTTTATTAATAGGAAATCCCTAGACCATTGAATTGAATTAGTTCTTATCTAAAAATTTAACCAGAAACAGCTATCAATAGCGTTGCAACTAAAATTCGATTTCATCAGCATTTATTAAGTTTATACTATGATTCAAATTTACATTAAAGAAACAGTGTTGTCTGGGTTACACTGCTACCAGAAGTCACGTTTTGAGTGTCTTAAATCTTAAAATAATTATGCTGAAATTGATAGCACACTTGGTCTATAGGAACTACTTAGAAAATAGGTTACACTATATTCTAAGATAGTTTACAATGGCAAGACCAACCGATAAACATGTATAAAGAGAAACTAAAATGTATGTGTGAGTGTGTTTTATTAAGGAGTTACAATGATATAGCTTTTGTGGTATGATTAGATACAAACAAAAGCATTCGTTGAATACATTACAGAATACAAATAATTCTGTTTCAAAATAATAAGACTACCAGTGTTTAATACCTTATAAATACACCATTTTTCAGAGCGGACACATTGCCCATCATGTCTCTACAGAGTTCTGGCAGATGTCGTAGAGACATCCAAACATATGTCAGAGGTTCTTAATTTCTATACATTGACATTTACTTTCCATCACGATAAACTAACCTGCATAAGATTCCCCAATTGCATTTTCCAAAGGGCTTAGGTGTGGAGAACTGGCCATTACACTAAAACCACTGCGACGAAACCTATTCTTTGGGGATCCAGCAGTGTGGATTGTCCTGCTGGAATATCCAGTCCTGTGTGGAACTGGTGAAAGGTGCTCTTCAAGCAATGTTTGATACTGTATGACCTTCATACGACCTTCAGGGAATAAAAGATGTGCTTTTTCTCCGTAAATGAATCTACCCTTTACCATAGAGATTTCCCTCCTTGCTGACTCCTGTGAATAGTTTACCCAGTCAACGGCCGTCTAAGGTGAATTTTTCTCTTCAATGAATATTACGCTTCCATTTTTCCTTCCAGGTGGTGTTTCCGTAGCCCGGTCAATACGTCTATTTATTAAGAACTGTCATGTTTTCAGTTTTCTGTATTTCAACATGTTTATCTATTTAGCTTAGATAACTTCAATTTGTGAGCTTTAACGGTGGGATCACGAGCGAGTTGTCACCAGAACTGAGACTTCTGATCACTTGCTTCTTCTGTCAAGACGTAAATTTTCGGGTCTTTCAGATGAATTTTTTGTGCCATAATTATTTTCTAGCTGCAGCATACTATTTGTCACTCATGATGACCTGCCAAATTCTTCCGGAGACAAATAATCCTTTTTTTAAGGAAATACAAAGTTTGGAATTTCAAAGTAACTATGCTAGTCTCTTTAATTTTATACTACACGTTTAAAATAATGTAAATAACTTAAGAGTGCAAATTCCGTCCATTTTTCTCTAATGGTTTGGAGTTTATGGTCAAATGTATTTGTATTGTTTGTGCCTCACAAAAAAGTCCCTTGCAACAACAACAACAACAAAATTGGTGTAATATTTTAACCTTAGGTTCACAATACACCTACTTTTTGAAACTGCTCTAAGTCTTCTTTGGTTTAGGCTCAAATAATTTTTAAAATTATGAATTTGCTTTTTTGTTGTAAAAAATATAATTGATGTGTTTGAAAATTGCAAAACTTCTGCTTAAATAGATCTGACAGCAAAACCTAGGCAATACTTATTGATTGTCTTTTTGTGAACATGTACAGCAAATTTTATTTGTGTAACATAAAAACCTATATGGAAAATTGTGTTTCAACGAGATCTACATTTTTGCAAGCCAAGTATTTGTCTCTCTCTCTCTCTCTCTCTCTCTCTCTCTCTCTCTCTCTCTCTCTCTCTTACGGTCTAAATTCATGGTATATTTTTAACCTGTAAACATCTTTAATATTTGGCATTTTAATAAAAATCGTTAGAGCCAGTTTTCATAAAATAGAAAGTTTCCATGTAAAGGGTAGTTTCGGTTGGGGAATTTTTCTGAACATCTTCATGTCCCATCGTTGGAAGCCGTTTAACTTAAATACCTAGTTGGTATTTAACCTACATTTCGGTTTTTAGTTATGCTGTCAAAAAACACAAAACTTGTTCCAAAAATGTTTATTTGGATTTAGGGGTCCTTAAAACATGATTTCCGGTGAAATATCGGTATTGAACTTTTGGGTGGAACACAATAGTTACCTTCCCTACCTTACTATGTACATTGTGCATACGTACTAGAAAAAGTAATAGTTTTATCTTTTCTATACATGATGATTTGCGACAGTTGGTATCATTTTGCAACTTCTCTTAGTTACTTTGGCAAAATGGGAAGCTTTCAGAAGGGGTAGGATACAGAATGCCACAAGCTTAGCAGCAAACATTAAAATACACAGACTCTCAGTAAAAGGACGGGTCCTATGATACAGAAAATTAGCCCGAGATTAGGCTTATTCACTATAGAAAAATAGTATACGTTTTAAGTATACTGGAGATTTTAGGTCTTCTCGTATTTTCAAACTCTTCCTCTTCTTCAATGTTCACTTATCGCCACTTATCTCAATAAACTAATTCAAACTAAGGTCTGTAACTATGTACACATTCTAAAACGGGCAGTGCTTTGGATAAAATGTAACCTAAAAAGCTTAAAAACGAACGCGAGGAACATTACTATTTTAAATCAGTTTAAGAGTTTATTTTACTTGATAAAGTGTACTAAAATATTTACCCTATCTTTCATTACGTTAGCTTTCTTTTCCCCCGATTTGTGGGTTTATCCTCCCCTAGTACTTACAATCAGATGCCTAGGGGCCAGAAGCCTTCGGGGAGTCAACAACACGAAACCACAGAATGAAGAACCTGAGTGGGGAGGGGGTGACCGGAGGACCCGGAGAAAACTCGCCCATACACCGCTTCGTTCGCCATAAATCCCACATGTGGGCGCTTGGGCTGAAACCCAAGTCTACTAGGTAGGAATGAAATGAAGTTTTTTTATTTATGGACGCTCTGTGACTGCTGTGGTTCTCAGCGTCCCATTGTATACTGGGCGTGAAAAACCGCTTAATTTTGCTCAGAGGCCGCTCTATCAGGCTTTAGGTTCTTTTACGTGCCGTAAATCTACGACACGGGACCAACGGTTTTACTTCCCTTCCGAAGGAAGCCATGGTAAAGAGTTTTACGCCCGAAAAAAGCCATCATCCTCCGCCGGGTTTGATCCTAGGTAGGAGGCGAGCGGTCTAACCACTTATAAATGGCGCCGCCTATGTTAAGTTACTTGTAATACTATAAATGATCAATTTTGCTGCAGAGAAGTCATGAACTTTAGCTGATAATGATACTTCTGTTGTGAAAGACAAGGAAGTAAGAGGTTAATAATTTGAGGTCAATTGTGTGTAAGAATATGTCTAAAGTATGGACAGATGCAGAAGGATTTTAAGGTGACGCATCTGTCAAATTTAACCCAAAATTAAAAATGTATTATTTTTCATACTAAAATCATATTAATTCTAAACTTTAAAAAACACTTTTCCCAACGGACGCTTTAACTAACAGTAAACAAACAAAAATTGGGCATGCACATGCTTATTAACAGACATTCAATCTTATTTCCTTGAAAACTTTTCTGTAGACTTTTCCATAATGAAAATCCTCCAAAGAATACAATTTGTTGTTAATCTGCTTGAAAACTCTATACTGCCTCTCAAAAATAAATTAAATAAAATACTTATATGCTTTTTCGAAATAATGCTACCATTATGGGAAAAAATTATATTTTGAAAATTAAGAATTTTGGAGACTTCAAAAAAGTAATGATTTTTCTAGAAGAATTAGGCAGAACATAAAAAATGACAGAAAATTAAATGGATGTTTAATTATGGACGCCTTGAACTACTGTTGTCCTCAGCGGCCCATTCTATACTGGGCGTGAAAGACAGATTAATTTTGCTCAGAGATCTATCTATGAGGCTTGAGGTTCTTTTACGTGCCGTAAATCTACGAAAAGGGACCAACGGCTTTACTTCCCTCCCGAAGGAAGCCATGTTAATGACATTTTATGCCGGAAAAAATACATTGAACCCGCGACCTTGGGTATATGAAGTTAGTGACCATTACACCACAGAGGGTGACAAAAATCATTATATATCTATTTGTAAATTTATTTGGTGTAAAACTTTAAAGTATTACGCGAATATTGTTTAGAATGCATCACGTGGCCCATTATTACAACAACAAACTTAGTAAAAAATATTTAAATAACCATCCCGAATATCAATTTCATACATGACAGAAATACTACTTACTCTGTAATAATTGGTATAAATTTCAACAAGATGTCTTACCTACTATGCATTTTCTAAATTTCACACATGCATGGCCTTGAATATAAGCAAAACTACCTGAAGAACTAAAGTTCACTTCCAATATGCCAACACAGGTCACTGATGGAACTAGGCTATTGGGAAACATTTTACGCTACCTTTGTGGTACAACTGCATATTTAACCTAATTTTATGCTTAAAACTCTAGCCATTTAGTGTTTGTCTAAAAAATAAAATAATTGTATTATATGGAGGAGGCCATTTGTCACCATATCCTATACGGATCCACAAACATTCAATCCCAAGAATTAAAATTTCGGAATGCTATCAAGGGTACATATATATGCCGTTCCTAAGTTCTATAGCCTCTAGTGCATTTCAAGTTATTAATGGTAGACAACAAATTAGATTAAAAAAATCAAACTTTTACGGTCATGAATATATATTTTATTCGTTTCGTAGTTGGATTACCCTCCCCTTATGTAGGGCTGACACCCCCCTAGGAATTGCAAGCGCTTGTTTAGGGGCCAGAACCTTGTCGCGGAGCCAACGGCACAAAAACACAGAATGGAGAACCTGGAACGAGTGGTCGGCCCGTAGCCAGACATGAGCGTGAGGAAGTGGATAACATGAAATGCAAGCGAAGTGGATGATAGGAAAGGTGCTAATGGAGCAATTGGTGGATTGAGTGGCGGGGAAAGCTGGAGAACCCGGAGATAACCCACCAGACGCCGCTTTGTCCACCACAAATCCCACATGCAGGCGCTCGGAATATTACTTTTACCTAAGGCTTATTTAAGAACAAATGTTGGGAACAAATGTTTTTTGTTTTAGTTTAAGAGGAAACAAATTTACGAAAGACTATTTTAACTAATACTAGTGTCTGAATTAGATAAGTTTAATATTCCTAAAATAACTTATAAAGAAACATCGCAACATTTTAATACCTGTGGTTTTAGATGCTTCTCTAAAAAATTTGAAGGAAACTGAAGAAAAATTGCATCCTCTGGAACATGTTGAACGCGTAAAAATGTAGAAAAAACAAAGCGAGAGAAACAGCTTTGCCCCATCCGGAGATCGCTGGTTCGAATCCCAGCTGGTGCGGGGGAGTTTTCTTTAAGCAGAATGATTCCATATACCCCATAGGGTCTGGTAGGTATGAATGTGCGTGTGTTTAATGATATAAAATAATTAACCTAATGTCTATAACGCACAGTTAATGTACGAGTTGATTCTCAAGTCAAAGCACCCAATATGAAGATTGAAGTTAAAGAGGTATATACAAATGGAAAAACCTGATGTGTTCCATTCACGTGACTTTCTCTAAATTTTTCTAACAAATTATTGTTCAAATGCTTATTCTTCTATCTACATCATGCTAATCGATATAAACATTAGTAGAAATTTGTCTTATCACTCGGTTCCTTGTAAGTAGAAGGAAAAAACCTAATGTGTTCCATTCACATGATGTTCGTCAAACAAACCTTTTATTGAAAATATTAATCAGTTATCTACATCATTCTAATCAAGATAAACATACGCAGAATTAGTCTTATTACTATCTTCCTTGTAAGTAGAAGGAAAATAAGAAAATACACAGCCTAAAGCGGCAGTCTCGTCCTTTAAAAGCCGGTTGCTATGTGAAACAGCTGAAATTCCGATCTATTTGCTTACAAGGATTAAACAAACTTGAAAGGATATCTTCCCGTTTGAGAACACTAAGTGGCTTAAAACGGAATCCAATAATCCGGAATATCTCGAAAAGAGTTAAATCTACAAAAATATATAAATGACATAAATAGCGTTTTCAATGAGCCCTACATGTTCTGTGTAGCGAGTTTTTGTATATCTCTTCTGTTTGTCAGTTATAAAAAAGTTATCCAGAGGCTATTTTCAGAAAATTCAAGATATGCATTTTGTCATTAAAATATCTTAAACGAACTGCATTTTAATCAATCACTAGCCATTTTTGAGAAAATCAAAATTTTCGAAACATGTTCCATGTAAAGGGTACTTGAGGTTTGGGAGATTTTCTTTAAGATCCCCGTTGCGCATCCTTGGAAGCTACTTAACTGAAGTACCAAGTTTGGTATTTAGCAGACTATGCTGCCCACAAAACACACGAACCGTTTTCTAATTTTTTTTTTTTTTTTTTTTTTTTTTTTTTGTCTCAGGCGACCTCAAAGCATCTATTTCCAGTGAAGTCTAGGTACGGAACTTTGGGTGAAATACAATACCTTCTCTATACACTATGAACATAGTACGTGTAGAGAAAGTAAAAAAATATGTTTTATAG
The DNA here is from genome assembly GCA_030762935.1 of Hymenopus coronatus. Taxonomy (NCBI): domain Eukaryota; kingdom Metazoa; phylum Arthropoda; class Insecta; order Mantodea; family Hymenopodidae; genus Hymenopus; species Hymenopus coronatus. Next base: position 519,554,101 of record CM060900.1, on the reverse strand, counting down.
GGTTATCTGACCTTTTGCACAGCCACATTTAAGAAGTGGTAAAATTGAATCCAATGGTTGGTAATAACAAAAATCAATCTACTTGATTTAGTCTTAATACACTAATAAACAGGAATTTGATTTTTTGAAGAATTTCGCCCAACGTTCACCTATGTGAACCCTTATGAAAGTGAGCGTATTAACCAGCAAATGGCATTTTAAAATGCCAAAATGAAATTTCCTCTTAGCTGAAAATTTCTATGTCATTACACAAAATATTCGAGCTATTTTTGTGTAGTAGTTAAATGCCACGAATATACTCATATTTTAGTCCACATATATATATACACACAAAACACACCGTTAAATGGGGCATTTAGACGGTCGTCACAAACTGAACCGAGTGCAATATACCAATATTGGACCTTCATTTAGACCTGAGTGCATAACCTTTTAAATGGTTGAGTTGAGTTATGCAGTACGATTTTTTTTATTTACTTATTTAACTCCAGGCTGAGAACTTGTGCAACAATTCAAAACAATTCCAAACTTTATAGACCATTTATAATAAACTTAACGAGGTAATAATTCAAATTCCTTTGTTAAGTATCACATTATCACATTAACAAATTTAAAGGTTTAAAGGCAATTTCAAAATACTGTGAAGCCGAAACTGTTTTTAGAAATATTATTTTGACAAATCAACTTCCAGAACTCTAATCCAATATCAGAGATGATTAAAACTATATTTCTACTGCAAAGTAGTTGTTTCTAAACTTCTTTTATCCACATAAATAGTGTTACAAATGTTTTAACTCTGTAAGATTTTATTTTACTGAATTAAGAGTATCCATTGATAAAATTTCTAAAACCAAGTTTTAAACAAATATTTCCAAAATTTTGTTCTTTATTGCTCTACGACAATTATAAGTGTGTTGAATATTCCATGCAGATATTCATTAAATGTTGAGAAATAGATTATTTCACTTGTGTTATGCTACTTAGTCATGTGTTCCACTCGATGTGGAAAGCGTAATTTTGATGAAATAAAATTACTCCCACATTTAAATACTAAATACACAGAAATGGTACATATAAATTTTTTATTCTTCTGGTTGTATAAGAAAAAATATTTAAACTTTTGAGTATAAATCACATGCCTGGCTTTTAAGATCATTGTCTCAGAGTTTATGCTGAAAATATTAGGAGCAAGATTACCTATTAACTACATTATGTGGGAAAATTTTAATAAAAAGAATTGTTATAAAGTCAAAAGTCTAAAAGACATTAGAAGTAAATACAAGTCATTAGACCGTATGCTCTTGGAAATTTAATCGATTGCGTGTTGAAGCTTTAAAGGGCTAAGAGAAAAATATATACTATTTAATTAAAGCTAAAAATTCAAAGCATTTTGACCTAAAAGCTAATTTTTTGTTTTAAAAACAACGATAGTTAAATTTTAGCTATAGGTAAGCTGCCCCTAAAATCTGAAAATTTCAGAACCATATGTTAGCGTATTTTCTTACCTTTGAAAATTATACTGAATCTCTTTTCAAGATCTATTTTTAAAAGGTACTTCATTAACTTCGTGAAATATTTTAATATCACAGAAACAACTTATATTAGAAATTTTCAAAATACTAAATCTGGAATTTCTAACAATTTTGCCTGAAGGATTGAACATAAGTTTAAATTGGTTGTAGCAGTTATTGCAATACATTTAAGAAGTCAAACTATGATCCGCTAAGGAGTATCTCGAAGCCACGATGTTATAATACGATTTGTGATGCATTAACTGTAAAGTTGCAAGGAAAGCATAGTTTTGCACACGAATTGAATATATTTTAAAGCATTTATTTGAAAACAATAGCACAGAGAAGGGATAGTTGCTAACATAACGCATTATGCAGATAAAGGGCCGCTTGAAGCATCGAATTAAACTAAGTGCGATCGATGGATCTTGTATTTGTGATGGCGATTTCAGAGGTTTTATTTGGCGGTCAAATAATAAAGACAAATTCATGTGCACGCTGGAACGTTTGGTATTTTACTTATATGATAGATACCAAATAATTAAATATAAACGCGTATTATATAAATAACTGGTTTTATAATGTTCAGAAACATATTTCTCCGCCAATTACCACAATAGAAAATTAGAATCAAACTTATATACACACACTAGCCTTAACAGATTCAAACCTAACCTCGCGCTAAATTTGAAAAACACATGACCCAGGGGTTTTGTCTACAGAAACAGATTAAAAAAAAAAACTCGCAGAAACATACTCCTCCACCAACTGCTATACTCACACTAACCGGTGAATTATTCCTACGGGTTCTCACGTCGCGGTAATTCTGCCAAGAGCGACATATGACGTTCTTGCATATCAATAGTTACAGTGTCTTCCACTAGAAATGAAACCAAGCTTTTTCATTATAAATCCAGTTTTATGCCAGCATTTCAGCATATACACGTTATTTATTCATATAATACTCGTTTATGTATAATTATTTGGTAAATATCCGTCAAATACGCAAAACACCAACCGTTCCAGCATGTACACGAATTTGTCTATACAAAAAAAAAAAAAAAAAACTTGACCGCCAAATAAAAACTTGAAATTGCCATTGCAAATACAAGATCAATCAATCGCACTTAGTTTTATTGGACCTTTCGAGCGGCCCAAATTCTGCATTATAATTAAATTACAGATATTAATGTAATTTTTGTTTAGGCTGTATCTTTATTAAATGGTCGGTATTCACATAATATTCTAAGGCAGCCAGCGGGAGTTGGATCAGACTGCACCCTCTTCCCGGAAAAATATTATTGAGTAGATTGAGTTATTTTATTAGACGAAAAACAAGATTTGATACCTTTGTCACTTTTTGAACAATTTTCACAGATGCCTCACAATAAATTAAGAAGCGTCCGTTGTCCCCAGTGTATTGTGTCGATTGCCCAAACTTTGCGTTTTGCAACAACGGGACAGATAAAAAGGCGATTTTTTTTCTTCTAACATGTTTGTAATGTCAAAACAAGTGCTTATACAAAGACTACTTCACGAGTTATTGACATATTAACGAGCTGGGGAGGGGATGACGTTGGGTTTCATGCAAGAAGAAATCATATTTGTTACCTTAATTGCTTTTTAGTAATACATAGATTTCAAGGTGGTTCCAGTGCCGTTATCAATTTTTAAAGTAATTTATTCGGCTGTTATGAATGCAAACTAGAAATAAAATTAAAGTTTTTGCTTTAAATAAATGATTGTCGCTTCAATAACCCAACCAGATAAAAGGATTATAATTGAAAAGTGCACCTCACAGAAGTTTTCCACACCGTTCACCTAAGTCTTTAGCTCTTCTTCACACTGCACTCACAAACTCAACTGACACCGTTCATTCAACCGCATTCAAGCAACTAACCTGGGGGTTGATCACGTGTCATAGGATATTCTGATTTCAAATCCTTAAGTATATATTTTAAAGGCAATGTGAATTTTCCGATCAGTATATCTATATTTTGATTTTTAGGTAAATAATATTAATTGCTTTCCTATTACTTACGTACTGTGTACATAGTGTATAGAGAAAAGAATTGATAACGAGATTACACCGGAAATATGTTTTGATACATCCTGGATCCAAAACAAAGCATTTTTAGAAAACTGTCCGTGTGTATGGGCAGTATAGCTCAAAAACCAAAAATCCGTTAAACATAAAATTTAATAATTAGTTCAGTATCTTCCAAGGATGTAAAAATCTTTAAGAAAATTCCCTCACCCCAAACTACCTTTACATGTAAAACATTTGGAAACATTTTATTTGCTCAAAAATAGCTCTAACAATTTTTCTTAATATTTAAGAAATTTACATGACAAATAAAATGCATATCTTGAATCTTCTAGGAATGGCCTCTGAAGACCTCTTTATTCTGGATGATTTTGATTGAATTTTACATAACTAGCAAACAGTAAGAGATAGGCTGAAACTTGCTACACAAAAAATGTAAATCTCAATAAAGCACACAATTTATGCCAATTATTTTTTTCGTGGAGTTAGCCGTTTTCGAGATATTCCTTGTTATTGTTTTCTGTTTTAAAATACTTAAACTTTTCTCAAACGGGAAATTGTCAACGCTTGGGCAGGCTAACATTTGCCTGTCGGTTTAGCCTAGTGCATTTCCTTATTTTTATTCTACTTATAAGGAACTAAGTAGTAAGACGTTTCTGGTAATGTTTTAGCATGAAATGGAAGAATAAGTTTATTAACAATAATTTGCTTCAGAGATTTAGAGAAAGTCATGTGAATGGAACACATCAGATTTTAAAGTAATTTATTCGGCTGTTACCAGTGTAAAGTTTTAGCTTTAAATATGTAACAGTCACTTCAATAACCCAACTGAGATAAAATCAGTATTATATTTGAAAAAGCTCATACCTCACAGAAATGTTCCACACAGCTCACACAAGTCCAAGGTCTTTAGCTCTTCACACGATACTCACAAACTCAACCAACGCAGTTCATCCAACCACATTCAAGCAACTAACCTGGGGGTTGATCACGTGCCATAGAATTCTCCGATTTCAAATCCTTAACTTTATATTTTAAAGTCCAATGTGAATTTTGTGATTAATAATTTATATTTTGATCTTTAGATAAATAATATCGATTACTTTCTTATTTATTGCTTTCCTACACGTACTATTTATATAGTGTATAAATAATGTATTTTATTGCACTAAAATAATTCGATACCGAGATTTCACCGGTAATATATGTTTTGAGACCCCCTGATTCCAAAACAAGCATTTTTAGAAAAATGTCAGTATGAGTGTGTCTGTCAGTGGGTGTGTGTGGGGGGGGGGGGAGCATGGCTCAAAACGAAAGGTCCGTTAAATACCAAACTACCCTTTGAATGGAAACATTTTTGAAAATGTTGATTTTCTCAAAAATTGCCGTAACGATTTTAATAAAAATATCATATATGAAAGATATTTACATAGCAAATAAAATTAATATCTTGAATTTTCTGGGAATAGCCTCTGAGCACATCTTTATTCTGGACAAATTTTGCGAAACTTTGACTAACTGGTAAACCGTAAGAGATAGACAAAAACTTACTTCACAAAAAATGTAGAGCTCGCTAAAACACACAATGTATATTATATAGATTTTCCATGGAGTCGGCCGTTTTCAGGATATTCCTTGTTATTGTTTTCTGTTTTAAAATACTTAAAAATAACCTCATACGGGAACTTGTCAATGTTTGGCCAGGCAAGGAAACGAATTTCAATCCCCTAGCAACCACACTTCAAAACATTTGACTGTCGGTTTAGCCTATTATATTCCCTTATTTCCCTTCTACTTATAAGGAGCTAAGTAGCAAGACCGTTTTTGCTAATGTTTTAGCATGAAATAGAAGAATAAGTTTACTAACAATAATTTGTTAGAGAGATATAGAGAAAAGCATGTGAATGGAACACATCAGACTTTCAAAGTAATTTATTCGGCTGTTACCAATGTAAACTAGAAATAAAATTAAAGTTTTTAGTAGCTTTAAATAAATAATAGTTGCTTCAAAGACACAATTCAGATAAAAGCACCATTATACTTGAAAGCAGCTCATACCTCACAGAAGAGTTCCACATCGTACTAGGTCACCGTTCACATAAGCCCAAGGTCTTTAGCTCTTCTTCACACTGCACTCACAAACTCAACTGACACCGTTCATTCAACCGCATTCAAGCAACTAACATGGGGGTTGATCACGTGTCATAGAATACTCTGATTTCAAAACCTTAACATATATTTTGAAGTCCAATGTGAATTTTGCAATTAATACATTTATATTTCAATTTTTAGGTAAATAATATCGATTACTTTCGTGTTTAACACTTTCTCTACACTTACTATATACCTAGAGAAGGCATCGTATTGCACCCAAAAATTCGATACCGAGATTTCACCGGAAATATATGTTTTGAGACTCCCTAGATCCAAAAAAATCATTTTTAGAAATGTGTATGTATGTCATTTTGAGCAGCATAGATCAAAAACGAAAATTCCGTTTAATACCAAACTTAATATTTAAGTTGGGTAACTTCCAGGGATGAAAAACGAAGATTTTCAAGAAAATCCCACCACCATTTACATAGAACAATTTTCGAAAACTTTGATTTTCTCAAAAATTGCTATAACAATTTTGATGAAAACATCGTATATTAAAGATATTTATATGGTAAACAAAATGTATATCTTGAATTTTCTGGGAATAATCTCTGAGCACATCTTTATTCTGTATGCATTTTGCGGAATTTTGCATAAGAGATAGACAAAAACTTTGCACACAAATAACGTAGATGTGGTTAAAACACAATTTATGTCATATACGCATTTACTTTCTCTACATGTACAATGTACATAGTGTGTAGAGAAGGTATTGTAATGCACCCAAAAATTTGATAACGGGATTTCACCGGAAATACAAGTTTTAGGACCCGCTCCGTGCGTGTGTGTGTGTGTGTGTGTGTGTGTGTGTGTCTGTGGGCAGCATAACTCAAAAACGAAAAGACCGTTAAATACAAAACTTGGTATTTAAGTTCAGTATCTTCCAAGGATGCGGCATGGAGATTTTCAAGAAAACTCGCCCACCTCCAACTACCCTTTACATGGGAATATTTTCGAACATTTTGATTTCCTAAAAAATGGCTCCAACGATTTTGATTAAAATATTGCAAATTAAAGATGTTTACATGACAATTAAAATGTATATCTTGAATTTTCTGGGAATAGCACATGTAGACCTGTTTATTCTGAATGAATTTTGCGGAAGTTTGCATAACTGGTAAACAGTAAGAAATACACAAAAACTTACCACACAAAAATATGTCGTTAAAACATAGAACTTATGTCATATATATATATATTTGTAGAACTGGCCGTTTCTGAGATATTAATTGTTATTGGTTTCAGCTTTAAAATATTTGTACTTTTCTCAAATGGGACCACACAAAGCGAACCGAACCTCAATTATTTCACATATCGACTAGTTTTTTAAAGAATTTGACAGTCACTTTAGGGTAATGTATTCCTTTATTTCCCTTATACTTCAAGAAAGTAAGCACTAAGATTAATTCTGCTAATGTCTATCTAGATTAGCAAGACGTAGATAGAAGAACAATCTTTTGTAAGAAAAATTTGTTTGTGGAACAGCTAGAAAAGGTAATGTCAGTGGAACACATCTGGTTTTTACGAAAGGTGTCCAAAGCGAGAAATGTAAAAACTAAATCTCATATCTCCTTTAATACCTGACACTCTTGTACCTTGGCTCACTTGAGGGCTCTTGCATTGTGACTCTTGTCTGAGTTTCTTTACAATCACAGTAGGTTTTCTTTTGACCCATTCCGGCTTTAACAAAACCGGTTAGTGTTACCATAGGCTATAATTATTGTTGACCCCAGTTTGTTAAACTCAGCTAAATCACTGTAACATATTATTGTTAAAAAGTTTATTCTTGTATGTATGTATGTATGCATGTATGTATGTATGTATGTATGTATGTATGTATGTATGTATGTATGTATGTATGTATGTATGTATGTATGTATGTATGTATGTATGTATGTATGTATGTATGTATGTATGTATGTATGTATGTATGTATGTATGTATGTATGTATGTATGTATGTATGTATGTATGTATGTATGTATGTATGTATGTATGTATGTATGTATGTATGTATGTATGTATGTATGTATGTATGTATGTATGTATGTATGTATGTATGTATGTATGTATGTATGTATGTATGTATGTATGTATGTATGTATGTATGTATGTACGTACGTTATTCTTTGCAAATTGGGTACTGCCCCTGGCTGAGTTAAATGTACAAAAATTCACTTACAAAAATAATCTTACAGTTAAGTTAAGAATAGTAATAAAACTAACATACTATATAATACATGCTTTTTTTTAATACCCAACTTCTTATTATTCTGTATAGCAATGTTTATTTTAATTACTAGCATGTTTATAAACAGTTGTTATGAAGCCCCAACATTAGTACTATACATTACTAATATATACATTCATAATAATATATATTAATACAGTTTTTGAAATCCTTAATTACTTCACAATATTTACTTCAATTTATATCTAACATTTATACTCTTTAAATTATCCCTAAACTTCTTTAAGTTCAGAGAGCAGTCCTGAAAGGCTGCTACAGGCAAATCATTCCATTCTTCAATGGTCTTATTAAAAAAAAAAAAAAAAAAAAATCCTACGTCGGTTCTATGTCTTCTACCCTTAATTTTATACAAATGATCGTCCGTAGTATGTCCATACATTTAAACCAGTATAAGCTTAAAATAGTGCGACTAACCTATGTGTTTTACGCCTAACTTTTAGCGGCTCCCATTTATTCTCTTCGTCAAAATCGTTACCTCTCTTTATGAATTATACAGCCCTTCTCTCTATCTTTTCTAGCGAACTGGTTTGGTTAACCCTGTATGGGTCCCAGCATGCTACTCCAAATTCCATAACGGGCCGCACTAAGGACTTGCAGGCAATTTCCCCGGACTTTGCGCTCCCCTGCTTCAGTATTCTCATTACGAAGTGCAATATCTTCCACGTTTTCCTAGATGAAGAATTTATCTGATCCTCCCATCCGACATTACTTGACAAGCACACTCCCAATATATTCACATCTGTTCTCTTGTATAATTTGTTCTCTGTGCATATCTGCTTCATGATAATCAAGATAAACGTTAACAGAAATTGAACTTATCACTTCGTTCCCTGTAAGTAGAAGGGAAAAAATCTAATGTGTTCCACTCACATTATGTCCTCTAGCTGTTCGGTAAACAAACTTTTATTCAAAACATTAATATGTTATCTACACCAAGCTAATCAAGATAAACATAAGCAGAATTGGTCTTATTAAAGCTTCCTTGTAAATAGAAGGGAAATAAGAAAATGCTGAGGCTAAAGTGATAGTCTCGTTTTTTAAAACCAGGTCACTGTGTAAAGCAATTAAAATTCCACCCCTTTGCTTACCAAGAATAACCAAATGAGAAACGAGCAGAAAGGTGTCTTCCCGTTTGAGAAAATCTTACGTGACTTAAAACTGAAACCAGTAATCCTGAAAATCTCAAAAAGGTTAACTCTACAAAAAAAGTATATGACATAAATTGATTGTTTTAATGAGAACTACGTTTTTGTGTGGTAAGTTTTTGTATATCCCTTACGGTTTACTAGTTTTACAAAAATCATCCAGGATGAAGAGGTCTTCAGAAAATTTAAGGTAAACATTTCGTTTGTCATAAAAATGTTATGAACCTAGGCATTTTAATCAAAATCGTTAGAGCCATTTTTGATAAAATCAAAATTTTCGAAAAATAATACATCTAAAGGGTAGTTTGGGCTGGGGGAATTTTCTTGAAAATCCTCGTGTCGCATCCTTGGAAGATACCAAACTTAAATACCAAGTTGGTAACATCGCAACACGGTTTATTCTGGGTTGTAAATTTAAGTTTGTGTACTTGAATATCTTTGTCCTTTTATTTTCGTGTTTACGCTTTTTAATTCTTCGTTTTTTAGTATTGCTTACTATTTGTTTGTTGAAAAATCACGCTCGGTCTGCGGGCCCATACGATTGATGAAGATCAATGTATGCATACTGGTATTTCAATAAATACACTTATTCATTCATAGTTATTTGATCTGCAAGAAATATGAAGCCAATTTCACCTTCCGGCATGCTAGGGTATTATTTGCAGTACAGATATATACATTGATTCACAGTATGCCTAATTTACGTTCAAAACTGCTGTAAATAAATACATAATGATTAATACATTAAGAATCAAAAGCTCACTCAAGTGTCTTAAAATGCAATTGAAAAAGTCGCACTACTTCTTGTAGCAGCATTTATTATATAAAATATTTGCCAATGCTCTTGAAATCTATTTTGGCAGTTCTCTAATTTAGTAGTAAATTAACATCTTTGTTGTTCAAAGGAGATGTTTATCTTCTTTTTCTTCTGCCTTTAAAAGATTAGGACTCTTGGCCTGTTCCAGCCTCAATTTCATCTCTTAACTAGCCATCATATGTCCCTCTTTCCTATAGGTTTATATTGTAAGGCCATCTTTGGAATCCTTTTTCTTCCACTCTTTCCAGATGATGCTTACATTTTTGTTTATGTTATTCTTATTTATCCTTAATTGAAAAACAAAAAGTTCCATTATTTTTTAAATACTTCATTAGGAATCCTGTGCAGTTTAGCGCAACCTTTTTAAATGATCGAAAAAATGTCATTTCTGCAGCCTGTACATAACTGCAATTCTTTATACTGCTGCTGCTTCTACTACTGCTACTGCTGCTGCCACTGCTACTACTACTGCTACTACTGCTGCTTCTACTGCTACTACTACTGCTGCTGCTGTTGCTACTACTACTACTACTACTACTACTACTACTACTATTACTACTACTATTACTACTACTACCACTACTACTGCTGCTGCTGCTACTACTACCACTACTACTGCTGCTGCTACTGCTCCTACTACTACTACCACTACTACTGCTGCTGCTGCTGCTACTGCTGCTACTACTACTACCACTACTACTGCTGCTGCTGCTGTTGCTACTGCTGCTACTACTACTACCACTACTACTGCTGCTGCTACTGCTGCTACTACTACTACCACTACTACTGCTGCTGCTGTTGCTACTGCTGCTGCTACTACTGCCACTACTACTACTGCTGTTGCTACTGCTGCTACTACTACTACCACTACTGCTGCTGCTGCTGCTGCTGCTACTACTGCTACCGCTACTATTGCTGCTGCTGATGCTGCTACTACTACCACTACTACTGCTGCTGCTGCTGCTACTACTACTACCACTACTACTGCTGCTGCTACTGCCACTGCTACTACTACTACTACTGCTACTACTGCTAATAGTACTACTTCTACTACTACTGCTACTACTACCACTACTACTACCACTACTACTACTACTACTACTACCACTGCTACTACCACTACTACTAGTAATACCACTACTACAACTACTACTGCTACTACCACTACCACTGCTGCTACTACTACTGCTACTATCACTACTACTACTGCTACTACCACTACTACTAGTACTACTACTGCTGCGCTACTACTACTACCACTACTACTACTAATACTACTACCACTACTACTACCACTGCTACTACTGCTGAGCTACTACTACTACTACTGCTACTACTACTACTGCTAATACTACTGCTACTACCACTACTTATACTAGTACCACTACTACTACTACTACTACCACTGCTACTACTGCTGCGCTACTACTACTACTACTACTACTACTACTACTACTACTACTACTGCTGCTACTACCACTACTACTGCTGCTACTACCACTACTACTTGTAATACCACTACTACAACTACTACTGCTACTACCACCACTACTACTACCACCACTACTACTGCTACTACTACTACTACTGCTACTACCACTACTACTACTGCTACTACCAATACTACTACTAGTACTACTACTACTGCTGCGCTACTACTACTACAACTACTACTTCTACTAATACTACTAACACTGCTACTACTGCTGCGCTACTACTACTACTAGTGCTACTACCACTACTTATACTAGTACCACTACTACTACTACTACTACTACTACTACTACTACTACTACTACTACTACCACTGCTACTACTGCTGCGCTACTGCTACTACTACTACTACTACTACTACTACTACTACTACTACTAGTACTACTACTACTATTGCTGCGCTACTACTACTACTACTACTACTACCACTACTATTACTACTACTACTACTGCTACTACCACTACTACTACTACTGCTGCTACTACTACTACTTACTTATACTTCTACTACTACTACTACTACTACTACTACTACTACTACTACTACTACTACTACAACTACTACTACAACTACCACTACTATTACTACTACTACTGCTTCTACTACTTCTACTACTACTACTACTACTACTACTACTACTACTACTACTACTACTACTGCTGCTGCTACTACTACTACTACTACTGCTACTACTGCTACTACTACTAATACTATGTTTATTATTATTATAATTATTATTATTATAATTATTAGAACAGGACAAGTTAGTATTGCATTGTAAGCAGGAAACATGACTCCACGTGGCATTTGTTTGTTTGTTCCTCACAACTGATACGAACACGAGATTAACGCGGAGTGATACAAAATGTTTTATTTTCATCAAATCTGGTTTTAAGCTGGTTCAACAGTAGATACAAATGTATATAAATATTACGTTGGAGAGGTTTGGAGTATCGTAATGAAAGAGTAAGGTAAGTTAACTGTCCTTGGAATGATGCCTTGGAACACCTCTGACAGAAAAAGTCAGAGATATGCTTAGAAAAAGACAGAGATAGGAGATGACTCTAGGATTCCCGAATATGTCATGAGGCAAGAACATACCTTAGTCGGAGACATATCTTTCCGGAGAAGCTCTAAGTTAGCCAATAATAATAATACATGCTATACATTTAAAATGCATAACAAACCAATTACGAGAGGTTATTGAAAAGTGACGGTAAGATGGCGTCCAAACCAGTGTCGTTGTATCGTATAAGAAGACAGCCCGAGTTGAAACGTGGCTCATTCATATATTCGCCAAGCACTTCATCGACGTTTTATTGATGTCTCGAATATCTTTGTGTTATGGCAATTCCTGGCCGTAAAGGTAAGGAAATGCGAAGTGGTTTTCGGGAAGTAATTGTGGGACATCAGATAGGAGAAGAGGTTTCTCGGGGATAAAGCAACAAATGTTTTAATTAAGGATATGTATGTCTGAAATGTCATTAAAACATCATTTTATTAGTTTAATTCCACAATATAATTTAAACATTCCTGAAAATAAAAAGGTACAGTTGGCCATCTGGAGCTACAGAAAAGCATTAGAGGTGAAACTCTTCTGGACTCGGCAAGAAAAACTTCAGTTCGACGAGATCTAATTCACACCATGCAAAGTAAAATACGCAGAAGAGCAGCAGCAATGCAAGAAGAAAAGGACAGAAAAGACGGCAACAGTGGAGAGGAAAGGGGAAGCTGAGGGCGCAACCTACCAACCAGGCGGATTTTAATATGAATCATGCGTTTTGTTTTCTCACTATTGATACTTTCAGCATTTTTCTTCCTGTAAAATGCTCCTTGCGGAACAGTTCAACTGTTACTCAAATAACATTTGCTGTACATATTCCAAGAGGTACAATGAATAAGAATTGCCCTAGGGTTTACTGTCAGATGTGTTTAATTTTTCATGTTTTCAATTTTCAAGCATAAAAATTATATTTTTATGACAAAAGCACATTCATAACTTTAAAACATTTTGGAGCCTAAACCATAAGAGACGTAGAAAAACCTAGAGCAATTTAAAAAAGTAGATGTGTTGTGAACGCAAGGTTAAAATATTAGACCAACATTTTAAATTTTTCGACATAAGAGACTTTTAGTGACGTGACAAAAATATAAAAAATTGACCATAACCTCCAATCCATTTGAGCAAAATGAATTAAATTTTTACTGTGACTTATCTGTGTTACGTTACAACTGTGCTATGAATTTCTAACAATTAAGATTATTAGTTAGGAATTTCAAACAGTCAGTCATATATGTTCTAAAGTAACAATAAAGTTAATAAGTATCCAAACAGTTGTCGATGTGTTTATTGAACTGCTGCTGTTATGGAGAGAGTGGCCGGATGGAAAAAAAGAAGAAAATAACAATTGCGTTTTCTTTATGGACGCTCTTTAACGACTGTGGCTTTCAGCGTCCCATTCATGTTTATTTTATTTCAGTTACGTTACATCTTTACAATGTTGTTTCATAAATTTTACCTACCTATTTTAATTTTTATTTTCATCTTTTGCTTAGTTAAATACCTGTAAAATATACCATAGATAAATACTTTGTAATTTTTGTTTTGGAAATAAATTTAAAGTTTGAATGAATACTCCGGTATTTAGGTGCCAAAGTAACATGATCAGATTTTTGTATTTATTTGTTTCTGGGCGCCTCAATCTAGGGAACCTCTCACTGTTGTGCCATTATTCCTGGATCCGGCCGCCCAGTGTATCCTGTCACCCCACCTCTCCCGGGTATCCTTTCAGAGGCATAGGTACAATATCCTCACTGGATCGATGCTGAGTACCTTCCGGAAGCACCCTATATGTATCCTAGCACGAGGAAGACAAAATTTTTAGAATGTTATGTTTCTTAAACCAAGCGAATTTTGTTAATATTAAACAGCTACTTTCTAATGTTTTGCGAGTTGATTGAATTGGAGTTTGTTCAATTTGCTCTAATAGTTGGTTAATTATTAGCTTTAAGGATGTTGTGTTCAGCCCAAAATGAGTTTGAGTGACACCATTTTCGGGCTTGGTTATTTTACGATATTAAACGGACATTGACGCTTGATCAATGTGAAGATCGGCTTAGAATTGCATTTGGTGGAGAATCCCTATTTAAAGTAACAGTTTATAATTGGAATAGGAAGTCCAAATGACATCAGACTTTTCTAGTAATGTATTTCGGGAAGGACACCGAAAAACTTCTGTTTGTTATTAAAATATTGGCAATATTCGAGCAATGCTATATATGACCGACAGATACCTTAGGAGTTTATTCGGGCGATTAAAAATTGGTATGAGTCAAATCCAAAACATTTTACACCAACTTTGTTATCGATGAATTCCACATAGACTGCCTCGCGATCAAAAGTAACAGCGCACTGATTTCTGCAGAAAAACTACAAGAGGGCACTTTAAATTTAGTTTGGTATATCATTACTGGTGATTACGGTTGTTACTTAATATGTAGTTGGGGGTTCCAGGTTCGAATCCCGCGTGAAGGTTTAGGATATTACGGAATTGTGTGGAGATGTGGGTGCCCTAGCTCAGGACGTGTTGGCGTGGAATCTGCCTCAGGTGTGGTAAGACGCAAGAAGTTTGCTTTGAGTTTCCATAGCAAGTGAATTTGCGTCCCTCGACCAACATGAAATCCGTTTGTATTCGCCATTGTTATGTCCGCACTCGGGTAATAGAACTTCCAACACCTTCGGTTCATCGTCCTGCCCTTAATAGTACTCTACTAACTAGGTCGATTACCAACTCTGTCTTTTGCACTTTTCGACGTGCTTCACTACATTTCTTCCCGGTCATTTCCAATGCATATTTCTTCCTTCATAATATAATGTATACCTTATAAATACTCTTTTAAATTCGTGGTACGACACAAACTGTCTCATGATGAAACTTGGATTTATTTTTATGGTCCTGAAAAGAAAGGTCAATTGGCTCAATGGGTCCTTCGAACAGAAAGTAAGCCCATGAAAGTCCGATCACCCATCCCGGCTAGTCCATATGATCCAAGGCCTCAGCTCCTCAACAGATGTCTGACTCTAGGAGCTAGCTTGTAGGTCCTGGGGGTGGAGGTGTAGGTCATACATAGAGGAGGGTAAGGAGAGACAAATGTTTTGAATCATGACAACGCATCGTCGCATACAGAAAAAAGCTGATGTGTTACAGACACATGACTTTCTCTGACTGTTCTACAAACAGACTTCTTACAAAACATTATACATAAATAAAATATAAGTTCATAGAAAACAATTATTTTATTACTAAAAGGTTTGTACACTTATGGTTACTTTTCAAAATAATCACCGAAAAGATTGAGACATTTATCGTACCTGTGCACAAGCTTTACAATACCCGCTTTAAAAAATGTTGCCGCCAACGATTTCAAATGAGCATTGACGTTGTTTTGAGGAGCTTCGTTGGTTTGAAAGTGCTGCCCTCCTAGCCACGTCTTCAGTTCAGGGAAAGGTGAAAGTCGCTGGACGCCAGCTCAGGACTGTACGGTGGATGATCGAAAATATCCCATTGAAATTGTTCAAGGAACCGATGGGTTGTGCCAGCAGTGTGTGGACGAGTGTTGTCATGGGTCGGCATAATCCCTTAAGTGAGTATTCCTCTTCGTTTGTTTTGAATGGCTCTCCGAAAACGTCGTAAAGTACAAAGATCTTTAAAACAACGTCAATGCTCATTTGAAATCATTAGCGACAACATATTTTGAAGTGGGTATTGTGCACAGACACGATAAATGTCTCAATCTTTACAGTGATCATGTTGAAAATTAACCATAAGTTTACAAAACTGTTAGTAATAAAATAATTGTTTTCTACGAACTTGTCTTTTGTTTATAGCCTATTGGAGGTTGAAAAAAACCGGTCCTCGTACTTATTACTTAGTTCCTTATAAGTAGTAGGGAACTAAAGGAATGCTAAAGCGATAGTCTGATGTTTCGAAAGCTATCGTTATGCGATTGTCATTGAAAGTGGCTTCTTTGCTTGGCCAGGAGTAAAACAACAACAACAAACACAAAAAACGCACACTTCCTGTCTGAGAAAAGTGAGTATTTTAAAACTGAAACCAATAACAAGGAATATCTTGGAAACGGTCAACTCTGCAACAAAAATGTATATGACGTAAATTGTGTTTTTGAACGAGATCTACAATGTTTATGTAGTAAGTGTTTGTCTATCTCTTACGGTTTAACAGCATGTAAAATTCTGCAAATATCAACCAGAAGAATTGCTCTTCAGAGGCAATTCCCAAAAAATTCAGAGCATACATTTGATTTTTGTTTGTGAATAACCGTAATATTCGGTATTTTAAACAAAATCATTACAGTCATTTTTGAGAAAAACAAAATTTCAAAAATTTTCCTATGTAAAAGGTAGTTTGGTGTGGAGGGATTTTCTTGAAAATCTTCATGTCGCATCCTTAGAAGATAATAAACTTAAATGCCAAGTTTGGTATTTAGCAGTCTTTTGGTTTTTGAGCTATGCTGTCCACAGACACACACACGCACACACATCTGTCACCGGATTTCAACCCAATAGCAACCACATTTTAAAACATTTGATGGTCGGTCGGTTTAGTTTAGTATATTCACTTATTTCCCTTCTCTTATAAGGAGCTAAGTGATAACATTTCTACTAATGTTTATCTCAATTAACTTGAAATAGATAAAAGAATAAGCTTATTAACAATAATTTGTTAGAGAAATGTAGAGAAAGTCATGTGAATGGAGCACATTAGACGCTTTTACGGGCACTTATAATGAAAATAAAGAAACCTTTATAAGTATACTTATGCCCTTTCTGTATTTTCGTGCCCTTATATCTAGACGTAAATCCTGTTTAGGATTTTATGCAATTAGTTGTCAAAATTGAAATATTTACATTACACCAATTATTTACCTGATAAAGCTGTGTATGTTTACAAATTTTAAACGTAATATTCTCCATCGCTTAGTTAAGCGACAAGCAAAGAAATACAATCACAAATCATTACACAGAGGGTGTAGCTGGAACAAGAAATGGGATTTTCATAATTTTCTTCCATCTTCATGTTTTAATTGCATATGCGTATTTCGAATCTCCAACTCGTTTTGGTATAACTTTCGTAGAAGTATCCTAATTGTAAATAGTTTAAAAATATTATTTAAAGTAATCCTGCTTAGTAGTTTTATAGAACATTTTTGTACACTCACTTGGTAAAACATCAATAACTTTGTAAATTTTAGTGTTAGAGAAGAGATTTTTTATTTTATTTTGATTGAAAAGCTTAACTTCAGCTATTGGCAGCATTGCCTCATCTTTTCTTTATGTGAGAGTTTCGAAGCACTGCGGAGTTGTGTTTGGAAATTTAGGTTGCCTTCTTTATATGCTATGTTTGAAACCAGCTTCTGAAGAAGTAAAATTGTCTATACAAATGCCCCATTAACAGAAAATAATTGACTAAGGACTGAATTTTTACCACATATTTGCACCGAAATATGCTTTATTTTAACGAAAAACATTTTATATATAAATATATGGATTAGTTGTTTTTTTTTAATTTAAAAATCGTCCTTTTTGTGGCTTAACGTCCATTAACCTAGTTGGTCATATCGGAAGATGAATGGAATTGGTGAAATGATGCTCAAATGATCGCTGTCCATTGAGCTTAAAGTTACTCGACATTCGTCTTCTCAGGATAAGGGAGAACCCCGAAAAATAACCTTATCCGAGTAACTCATCCTAAGTGAGATTCGAACTCACAACCTTTTGAATTTCAGGCAGACACGCTATCACCACATTACCCAGGCAGGCTCGTCTTTTTTTAATAAAATTTTAAGCGCTTTGTTAAAAAAATTCATACCGTTTCTTCTAATTAACGAAGTATCCTATTTTTCTCAGTCAGCAGTAAAGGTATATTATCTTAAATAGATGCTGAGATAATGGGTCAAACTTTAACATTGGCAAGATAGGGCATTTCGACTCCCCTTAATCGGCAAATTTAGCCATAGTGAAATAAATTCAGTTTTATTTTGGAACGTTCTTATACATTATGGTTCTTAGTGTCCCATTCTACACTGAGCGTGAAATAACGGAAAGTTCACACTGAAGCCTCAATCAGGCTCGAGGTTTTTTTTTACGTGCCATAAATCTACGACGCGGAACCACAGTCTCTACCTCCCCCTCCCCCCAAAAATCATGGCCTTCAACCGGGTTTGAACCCGTGGCCTCGGGAACTATAGATTACTATGGTACTTCTAGACCAGGGGTTAGACATAGGTTAGAAACCATTTTCAAATTAATATTCCGTTGATGTCCCACACTCAGTGACCGAGCGAGGTCACCGGTTTAGAAAAACCTGATGTGTTCCATTCACATGATTTTCTCTACAGCTCTGTAACAAGATATTAAAAACTTATTCTTCTATCTAATTCATGATAATCGAAATAAACGTTACAAAAATTGCCATTATTACTTAGTTCCATGTAAATAGAAGGGAAAAAAGTCTAATGTGTTCCATTCACGTGATGTTCTATCTGTTCCGTAAACAAACCTTTTATTTAAAACATTAACCTGTTATCTAGAGTATACTAATCAAGATAAACATAAGCAAAATTAGCCTTAATCCTAGCTTCCATGTAAGTACAAGAGATTTAAGAAAATGCACGGGCTAAAGCGATACCCTCGTCCTATATAGCCAGTCGCTATGTGAAACAATTGAAATTCCAATCTCTTTGCTTGCCAGCAGAACCGAGAAGAAAAATGTCTTCCCGCTTGAGAAAAGTTTAAGTAGTGAAAATTGAAACCAATAATCCAAGATATCTCGAAAAGAGTTAACTCTACAAAAAAATGTATACGACATAAATTGTGTGTTTTAATGAGCTCCACGTTTTTGTATAGTAAGTTTTTGTATGTCTTTTACGGTTTGCAAGTTATATAAAACGTATCCAGAATAAATAGGTCTTCAGATGCTATTCCCACAAAAATCAAGATATGCATTTCTTCTGTCATAAAAGTATTTTAAACATAAGGTATTTTAATCAAAATCGTTTGAGCCATTTTTGAGAAAACCAAAATGTTCGAAAAATGTTCCATGTAAAGGGTAGTTTGGGGTAGGGGATTTTCTTGAAAGCCTTCGTGTCGCATCCTTGGAAGATACCAAACTTAAATGCCAAGTTTGGTATTTAACGGTCTTTTCGTCCAAAGGCACAAACGGACTTTTTTCTAAAAATGCTCTTTTTGGATTCAGGGGAACCCAAAACATGTATTTCCGGTGAAATCTCGTGTCGAAATTTTGGGTATATTACAATACCTGTAGAAAATGTAAAAAAAAAAAAAAAAAAAACAGAGATAGGAGATGACTTTAAGATTCCCGAATATGTCACGAGGCAAGAACAAACTTTAGTCTTTCTGTAGAAGCTCTGGGTTAACCAATAAATCATTTTTACTATATATTTAAAAATCATAACGAACCATTACAAGAGGTTATTGAAAAGTGACGATAAGATGGCGTCCAAACCAGCGTCGTTGTTTCGTATAAGAAGACAGCTCGAGTTGACACGAGGCTCATTCTTCATTCATATATTCGCCAAGCACTTTATCGACGTTTTATTGATGTCTCGAATATCTTTGTGTTATGACAATTCCTGGCCGTAAAGGTAAGGAAATGCGAAGTCGTTTCCAGGAAGTAATTGTGGGACATCAGCTAGGAAAACACGTTCCTCGGGGATAAAGCAATGAATGTTTTATTTAAGTAAGAATATAGTTATGCGGCGCCATGGCCTGTAGTTAGACCGCTCGCGTCCCATCTAGGCGGCCCGGGTTCGATCCCAAGCGGCCTAATGTGGGATTTATGGTGGGCGATGCGGCGTCTGGGCGGGTTTTTTCCTCGGGTCCTCCGGTTTACCCCGGCAATCTTCCACCAATTGCTCTATCATCACCTTTTCTATCATCCATTTCCGCAAGCTCAGGCCTGGCCACGGGTCGACCACCTGTTCCAGGTTTTTCACTGTGTGGTTTTGTGCCGTTGGCTCTGACCCCTAGACATTGGCTTGTAAGTTCTAGAGGGGTAGCAGTCCTAACTGGGGGGGGGGAGGGTAATCCGACTACGAAAAAGAACATGGTTAATAGGTATCCAAACAGTTTCCGATGTGGAGAGAGAGAGAGGTACTATCCCCTGGCCGGATAAAGTGAAGAAATCAAATTGCGTTTTATTTATGGGTGTTCTTCAACTGTTGTGGTTCTCAGCGTCCTATTCTATATTAGGCGTGTCCACTTGAGTTTGCACAGAGGCCTTTTTGTGAGAATTGAGATTCTTTTACGTACCATAAATCTACGACACGGAACCACCGTCTTTACTCCTCCCTCCCCCCTCCCAAAAAAATCATGGCCTTGTGCCAGGTTTGAACCCGTAGCGTTGGGAACTAGAGTAATTCTAGACCACGGAGGCGACAATTAGACTTAGGTTTGAAATCATTTTAAATGTAACATGTGAATCTCGTATTCGGGAGGTTCCAGGTCCTGTTCTCGTCCGTGTGTAATTCTAATCCGGGAATCGAAACCGGGACCCCCGGGTGAGAAGTTAGCACGCTGACCACTCAACCACGAATGCAGCCTACAGTATTTTAATCAAAATCGTTAGTACCATTTTGGTGAAAATAACAATTTTCGAAAAATGTTCCATGTAAAGGGTAGATTGGGGTGGCGGGATTTTCTTGAAAAACTTCGTGTCGCATTCTTGGAAGATACTGAGCTTAAATATAAAGCTTGGTATTTAATGACTTTAAGCTTTTGAGCTATGTTGTTCACAGACACACACGGATCTTTTTCTAGAATTTTTTTTTGGTTTCTCCAGGTCCTCCGGTTTCCCCCGCCACTCATTCCAATAATTGCTCCATCATCACCTTTCCAATCATCAATTTCGCTTAAATTTTATATTATCCACTTCCTCATGTTAATGTCTGGCCCCGTTCCAGGTGCTCCATTTGCGGTTTTGTGCCGTTGGCTCCCCGACAGGCTTCTGACCCCTAGGCTCTTAAGTCCTAGGGGGTGTCAGTCATACGAATACGCCGATTACGAAATGAAACGAATTTTAATCAAAATCGTTAGGACAATTTTTGTGAAAATGAAAATGTTCTTAAAATGTTCCATGTAAAGAGTATTTTGGCTGGTATTTAACGGACTTTTCGTTTCTGAGCTATGCTGTTTAAAGATACAGGCACACACGGACATTTTTCTAAAACATTTTTTTGGACTCAGGGGGTCCCAAAACATGTATTTCCGGTGAAATCTCGGCTTTGAACATTTGGTGCTATACAATACCTTCTCTATATACTGTGTAGAGAAAGTAAAAATTCCCATACTAAATTCAAGTTCTACGGTAAATGTTTCCCAGTTAGGGAAAATTCCGCAAAATTCATTCAGAATAAGATGTCTTCAGAGGCTATCCCAGAAAATTCAAGATATACATTGTATTTGTCATGTGAATATATACGTTGTTTTAATCAAAATCTTAAGTCATTTTTGAGAAAATCAAAATATTCGCTAATTTTTGCATGTAAAGGGTAGTTTGGGGTTAAAGATTTTCTTGAAAATCTTCGTGCTGCATCCTTTGAAGATACTGAACTTAAGTTTCAAGTTTGGTATTTAACGGAGTTTTCGTTTCTGAGCTATGCTGCCCAAAGTCACATACACACACACACACATGTTTCTAAAACTGTTTTTTTTTTTTGAGTCAGTGGGTCCCAAAACAAGTGTTTCCGGTGAAATCTCGGTATCGAATTGCACGTTACAATTGATATCTCAGCTGCAAATCCCACTGCGTTTGGAAAATAAACCAGAGATCCGAAATGTTCGTGAGGTGCGGCTATAGGGCCGAAAATAGGATCCTTACCTGAGTGTGTACGAGGTGGTACGCCACTGAAATAAATTGAGCGAGGCTACCATGATTCGTGATTACAAGCTTCATTATATAAAATCCTCACGGCGTGGGAGCCTCACGCACGTCCTATAGCTAGATAGCACAGGAGTAATCTCCGTTGTGATCTGTACGGCGCACGAACAAGCCTGCTAGCTCCTCTGACACAAAGAAAAACGTGATTTTAAAGACAACACTTGCCAGCCGCCTTCATTTAACATATTAACCATGTTTACTGTGTGTATGTATGTAATTGGGTAATGCCCGGTGGCAGAGTTAAATGTACCAAATTCTCTTACAATAATAATAATCTCTACCTATCCAACTCCTGTCCGACACACAATTATCACAATATTCTCTAAAACTGTGAATTCTAGGATTAAATAACTTGCAATTTTGTAAGTTGTCATTGGGGTTGTCATCTCAAAATAATTTGAGGTCACCTTGTATGGTTTACCGTGAAACATGCGAGTCAGTTGACAAATTCAATGCTATGCCGGCATGTTGCGCTGGTAGCTCTGTGGTAGAGCAACCGGCTAGAGACCGAGAGATCCGTGGTTCAAATCACGGTATTGAATTTTTCAGTCTGAATCTACCTATCCAATAATCTTACAGTTAAGAAAAAGAACAACAACAATAATAATAATAATACAACTAACATATAATGTATACCCATGATTTTTGAAATACTTATTATTCAGTATGGCATGGAACGGTAACTAGGGGGAAACAGATTCGTAACCGGTGTGCAGGTTTAGGATATTTAAGGAATGGTGTAAAGATTTGGGCGCCTTAACTCAGAATTTTGTTAGAATGGAATCATTTTCAGGTGCAGTAAGACACAAGTAATTTTTCTCGAGTTCCAGATTAGTATCGAACTCCTTTATTCATTTTGTTCGGCCCTTTCTGCCGTCGAACACAAACGCATTCCTCCTAAATCTTCCACTCTTAAGTTACGCTTTACTCGACCGCGCCTAATGTTACTTATTACTTTAGACAGCCTTTTGGTGCAGTGATTTCGTTCATATGCTGGTCCGCATTAAATCAACACTACCTCCGTCACAACCTAGGGTAGCCCGTTCAGCTCCAGCACAGACCCAAAAATCACATCTTAGCTCCGTGGATGTGCCATGCCAAGCGCCAAAGGTGTCGCTTGACCAGCGAGAGAATTGCTTCCGTTTTCCTTGTTATGTCCACCCTTAGGCAGTGTAACCTCACCCCTTCAGTTCAATGTCCTGCCATTAACGGTACTATCCTACCTGGGTCGCTTGTCTTGTGACAAGTGTCTGTTCTTGACCAGTTAGACTTGTTTTCTAATATTTCCTCCCTGTCCATTCTCAATGTACATTTGTCCCCTCTTAGCATAATTTATATTATATTTGCTATAATTTATATTTCGCTTTTACGAGAGATAACTTTTAACCCCGTGACACGACAAGTACAGTCTCAAGCAATACTATGTCAATTACAGCATGTTTATAACAGTTACTATGAAACCTCAACATTAATACGAGGTCTGTCCCAGAAGTACCCGACATGACGTATAGATAGCGGTTGCTGTTTCAATCAACAACAATGGATAAAGTACCAACCTTAGAAAGCTTAAGTTTGAAGTTTGACGATTTTACATTGTTTAGCATTTGTTTGGCAGCCATCATTAACGAATGTTCTCAACGAATTTGTAAACATAGATAAAACTGGTCATCGCTATGTGATACAATACCTTTATTTAGAAGGTCTTAGTCCAACTAATATTAAAGCTGAGCTAGATTCTGCTTTGGAGAAGTCTGCTCCTTCGTTTACAACAGCGACATATTGGATGGTGGAGTTTAGTCGCGGCCGTACGAGCTGCCAAGAAGAGCATCGCAATGGTGGACTAAATGAGATTACCAGTCCAGAAATTGTAAAGAAAATCCACAACAAAATGATATTGGATGACCGGCGACTAAATGTGCGTGAGCTAGCAGACATTGCAGTCATTTCAGAAAGTCCTGTACATCGTATACTAACTGAAAGTTTAGATATGAGAAAGTTGTGTGCAAGGAGGGTGCCGCGTTTGCTCACAATAAAACAAAAACGGCGAGCATATTTCAGTCGAGTGTTTGGCAATGTCTCGCTGCAATAAATCTGAGTTTTTGCATTGATTCATAACAATGGGTGAAACCTGGGTCCATCGCTTCACACCTGAGATGAAGGAACAATAAAAACAGTAGATTGGAAGGGGAGAATCGGCTCCAAAGAAGCCGAAGACAGTTCCATCTGCAGGCAAGATCACGGCGTCAGTTTACTGGGACGAACGCGGGAAAAGTAATTAATGGCGTATATTGTGTTAAATTGATACAGTGTTTGAGTGATGAAATCGAGCAAAAACGGCCGCATTTAGCGAAAAAAAAAAAGTTTTGTTTCATCCAGACAATGCAACAGTTTACACGTCCATTATCGTCATGGCCAAAATCAATATGTTAAAGTTCGTATTGCTTCCTCATGCACCCTATTCGCCAGATTTAGTCCCCTCTGATTATTTTCTGTTTCCAAACCTGAAGAAATGGCTTGATGGTAGAAGATTTACCAAGCATGAAGAGGTGGAATCTGTAGTTGATGGCTCTTTTGCAGACCCCGATAGTTCTCTCACTATAAACATGGTATCGAAGCTATTGAACATCGCTGGGAAAGGCATATCGAGCTGAAAGAAGACTATGCAGAGAAATAAATATCTTTTCCCTCATCCCCTGCGTGCTTTCTTTGTTAGGTGGGTACTTCTGAAACAGTCCTCGTAGCTGTAGAACAATCCAACGTGAGTTGTGCATTGAAATCTTTCCTTGGTTTCTCACAAATGATATTTTCAGCGTTTTTCTTCCTGTAAAATGCTCCTTGCGGCGCAGTTTTTCTGTTACAGGAATAAAATTCGTTATACATTTTCACAGAGCCAACTCTGCACGGTAAAATGGGTCAAAACCTTCTATAAATGAGTGCATAAATAAATGAAGTTATTAGGTTGGACCCGGAAAGCCGTTGAAGGTGGTTTCCCCTAATAAATGGATAACGCGTAAATGAAGTGTTTTAGAGCCTATGTTTATAAGAACATTTTTTTTTTTGGATGTCAAGAACCCATCCCCAAACGTTGTAAAAGTATCTTGAATCATTCTGTATAATTATTCATATTAGTATGTTTATTAACAAAACCTAAACTCCGTTCAGACCTCATCTACTAACACTTTTTGGTTAGACTATTTCGTTAACTACACGTGATCGTAGGAAATGGCCAATCCAGTATATTGGCGGGTAACATTCCAACCAATCGGAACTCATTATCTCTGCATTTTAATCGTTTTCCTTATCACACCCACCTATAATTATTTTTACTAAATTTATCGCGCCCACGTGCATTTCTTTTCTCTCTGAATATCAGTGTACAGATATATTCCCGTACATAATGGAGGAAGTTCCAAACGACATATTAATTGCTTTACTAAGCCAAAATAAAAGAATGTAGCAATACAAAGAGATCTGAAATTTATGATATGGACATCCAGATGCAGTCATTTCTGTGCAAATATATGTCAGGACAAATGGGACTTTAGGAATGTTATTATTCGTGTCCACATAGGCTAATCATTGTTATTTTATTCACGAAATAGTCTTATTAAATACAAATTGAGCTAAAACGTTTCTCTACATAAAAGTTGGAGCTCTCGTTATATTACTTATGATAAATTAAGTATACTATGTAACAAATTCCTAACTATGGGTATTACAGTTTATTAAAATGTTTACCCAAAGGTTGTGAAATTTAGCAATGGGTGTATGCTTCACTGCTGTAACATTTTTTTTTTCTCTAGTGCTAAGCTTGTATCCCGTGGGAACATGGCAATATTGACAGCAACTGTGAACCAAATGGGGTAACATGCAGCAACCTGACAGCTCATTATCAATGCACGCATGTTGCATGAAGGTCGTCAGCGTGCGTGCGAAGCCCACTAAAACAATAGCACCGGTTTGTCAGTGCTACGAGAAACACAAAAACTCCCTGCATATTGTTGAAACTTCAATTAACAGGCTTTATCTACCTTCCTTCCTGTCACATGCACTTTCTTGCACCACTCTAACGATAATTAAAGTAACGCAAGGGCATAAAAAGCCAACTCTTCAGAAGTGTGGTTCTTGAACAAAAAAAATGAAATGTTTCGTTTATGGACGCTCTTTAACTGTTGTGGTTTTAAGTGTCCCATTCTATATTGGGCGTGAAAGACCGCTTAATTTTTCTCAGAGGCCTCTCTATCAGGCTTGAGGTTCTTTTACGTGCCGTAAATCTACGACACGGGACCAACGCCTTTACATCCCTTCCGAAAGAAGCCATGCTAAGGATTTTTACGCCCGAAAAAGACCATCGTCCTCCGTCGGGTTTGAACCCGCGACCTTGGATATATGAAGAAAGCATGGCAGCCATTACACCATGGAGGGTGACATTCTTGATCTATATTTTGGTTATCCAGAGGAGTGTGGTACCGAAGCCTCCCGGACCCTTAAAGGTCCCTAATTACATAGCCCCCAAGCCTCCCCAAAGCAGGTAGCCTCCAGGTCGAAAATATACGTAAAAAGCATTTTCAGAAAAAGGTCCGTGTGTGTATG
Organism: Hymenopus coronatus; assembly: GCA_030762935.1. Taxonomy (NCBI): domain Eukaryota; kingdom Metazoa; phylum Arthropoda; class Insecta; order Mantodea; family Hymenopodidae; genus Hymenopus; species Hymenopus coronatus. Next base: position 519,527,107 of record CM060900.1, on the reverse strand, counting down.
GACAGTATAGCTCAAAAACTAAAAGGCTGTAGAATACCAAACAGGTACTTAAGTTTAGTATCTTCCAAAGATGCGACAGGAAAATTTTCAAGAAATTCTCCCCAACCGCAACTAACCATTACATGGAACAATTTTCGAAATCTTTTATTTTCTCCAAAAATGGCTCTAACGGCTTCGATTAAAATATCATATATTAAAGATATCTGCACTGCAAATAATATGTATATCTTGAATTTTCTGGAAATAGTTCCTGAAGACCTCTTTGTACTGGATGAATTTTACTGAATTTTGCCTAACTAATAAACCGTAAGAGGTAGACAAAAACTTACCACACAAAGATGTAGATCTCGTTAGAACACATAATTGAATGCATGTACGCTTCTTTTTTTCTTCTTTGAAGAACTGGCCGTTTCTGAGATATTATTTTTTATTGGTTTTAGCTTTAAAATACTTATACTTTTCTAAAAATGGACCATACAAAGTGATCCGAACCTCAATTATTTCACATAGCAACGAGCTTTTAAAAGATTGGACTTTCGGTTTCGGCTAATGTATTCCCTTCCATTGGAGTCGAAATGCCCTATCTTGCCAATGCTTAAAGTTAGACCTATTATCTCAGAAACTATTTAACATAATGAGCTAATTTTTTTAAATATATATTAAACAATTCCTTTACTCTTTATTGATGAAAATATAATTCTTCTGTTCATTAGAAGGAAATTTAGGATCTTTTTAATAATGAACTTTATTGAAAAATAATGATTTTAAATAATAAAAACTAACTAATCCATGTACATAAAAAAAGATTTCGTTAAAATAAAGCCCTTTTCATTGCAAATGTGGGGTAAAACTATCAGCCCTTAGTGTCAGTTAGTTTCTGAGATAGTGGGGCATTTGTTTAGAACATTTTACTTCTTCCGAAATTTCTTTCAAACATAACATTTAAAAAAAAATGCAATCTAATTCTCCAAACACTAATTCGCAGTACTTCGAAACTTTCACATAAATGAAATATGGGCCGAATACCAATACTGCCTGTAACTAAAATAAAACTTTCCGATCAAAATAAAATAAATAGGGTCTTTTCTCAAACACTAATTTTTACAAAGCTATTTATGCTTTACCAAGTAAGTGTACCAAAATGTTTTAAAAAGCTGCTACGCAGGAATATGTTCAAAATATCTTTAGACTATTTACAATTACGTACGTCTATGAAAGTTATATCAAAATGAGCCGAAGATTTGAAATATCCATATGCAATTAAAACATGAAAATGAAAAAAATTATGGAAATCCGATTTCGACTCCCCTTAAAAGGAAGCAATGGAAACGTATTCTGAGATTGGGGAGGGGAACTTCTAATTATGGTGTTCTTCGTGAGGTAGGATGCTGGGAAGATGCTGTATATGCTAAATTAAGTGTAGTTAGATACTGGCTGCGAATAATTAAAGGTGATCAAACAACTCTTTGAGCAATATGTTATTGGCATCAGATGAATAACATGGAGCATCCCAAATGGTGGACGGCGGGGTTACAATGGGGATTATCAAAGATTGGCTTAAGCGATATTTGGCAAAGGGGAAGCGAAAATAGATATAAGGTTGTGAATAGAGTAAAAAGACGACTCTGCGATATAAACAGGCAGGAAATAGAATCTGAAAGCAGAACCAAATCGTCACTGCACTTACAAAACAAAATAAAAATTGAGTGGCGTAAAGAACCATATTTTAAAATTGGGTATGAAACAAAGATCGGGAATAGCGTGGCTCAGGTTGGGAGGTGGCAAAGCCCGTAAGGTAGTTGATGAAGCTTGTAGGCGGATTTGCCCATTATGCGGGGATCAGGAAGACTGGAAGCATATTTTGGCAGATTGCGTGCAGATGGAGGATACCTGGAAAAAATTATTGCCGGAAGTATTTTTAGCTTCAAACAGACGAAGAACAGCATTCTGGGATTTGATTCCAAACAGCCAAAACTGGCCAAGCCTGGGCGCATACTTAATGGAAGTACGGTCACTAAGAGATAAAATATTTGTGTAAATATTGTATAGACTTATTTGGTTTTTGACTAATACGTGGTGTAGTTGTGAGTGCAAGTGTGTGTGTGTGTGTGTTATCAGTGTTCTTTATTTTATTGTTCTGTGGTTCTGTTGTCGCAGCGCGCGTGTGTGTGATAACGAAAGTTATCAACACAAAACTGTATTTACAAAGTTACACTACCTTACGCTATTTTTCAACGTAACCGTCATTGCTATCAAGACGTGGTACCGGTTTTTCAATGCCGATGTTACACTCTTCCCGCTAAAGATATGAGCCAAGCTGTCACTGTCACTTTGAGGTCTTGATGGTTGGGAAAGTTTTTCCATCCAAAAAGTCATATACGGTGTCCAAAGTGAAGCATCGGTTTTCTTAATTCTTTTATCAACATTTGCTTTCAACTGCTCCATAACGATTGGTGAGATTCCACTCCGGTGTTTATCGTGCTCACTGGTTCTTCCTTGATTACTCGTAAACTATCCGCCATTTCCTCACTGAAGATTCGTTCATTGCATTATTACCATACACTTGCATCACTTGCCTATAAAATTCGATTGGCCGAATAAGTTCTTTGGTGGTAGTAAACTATAACATCGGCATTGAAAAACTTGTACCACGTGACAATAAATGTCTTGCCATAATTGAGATTACGTTGAGAAATAGAATAAGGTACTGTAATTTTTAAATAAAGTTTTGTGTTGATATCTTTGGTTATCATTTAGTTTTGCTAAATCGTCTGTCCCTTTCTGGATGGCTCTCGTATTTATCTCGATTAGCATAATGTAGATAAAAGAATAATATTTTATTTTATAATTGGAACAACCAGAAAAAGGTATGTGAATGGAACACATCTGATTTTTTCTTATAAAACTTAAAGCTCAATCTGCGCCATGAAGGCAGATGTTTCTGTGAGTTAAAGGAACAGAAATCTTGATGTGCATTTCACTGGTGACATTCTCCACAGCTTGGCAACAGATCGCGTAAACGCATGTACTATATATACAGTGTCAGTCTTGTTACATATATACGTATTATGTATACATGCACGTTCACAAACAGTCACACAAGATAGATAGACCGAATGTATCGCAGTGGGGGAGCAAAAACACTGCTTTCGCAAACTGCTTCAGTGACAGGCGGAATAACATGGTTCCAGGATGAAATGAAATGGAGTTTTATTTATGGACGCTCTTTAACTACTATAGTTCTCAGTGCCCCATTCTATTTCTGGCGTAAACTACCGCTTAATTTTGCTCAGAGGCCCCTTTATCAGGAGTGAGATTCTTTTGAAGTACTTTGTACCATCAGAAGTTGACAAAGTTTCCATATGATGAAAGTTTAAGCATTTAAACCTGAAACTAATAACAAGGAATATCTAGGAAATGGTCAACACTACGAAAAAATGTATATCATAAATTGTGTGTTTTAACAAGATTTACACTTTTTATACAGAAAATGTTTGTCTATTTCTTACATTTTACTAGTTATCCAAAATTGACCACAAATAATCCAGAAAGAAAGATTCTTCAGAGGCAACTCCTAGAAGATTCAAGATATACAAGTTATTTGCCATGTAAACATTTTAATGTCGGTATTGTAATCAAAACCGTTAGCCATTTCTGAGAAAATAAAAATGTTCAAAATATTTCCATGTAAAGGGTGGTTTGGGGACGGTGGATATTCTTGAAAATCTTCGTGTCACATCGTTGTAACTTAACTGCCAAATTTTATATGTAACGGTATTTTCGTTCTTGAGCATGGCTGTCCACACAAACATATACACACACTGACCTTTTTCTAATTTTGTTTGGATTCAGGTGTCTGAAGACATATGTTTCAGGTGAAATCTCGGTATCAAAGTTATTGGTGCAATACAATACTTTCTCTATACGCTATGCACATAATACGTGTAGAGAAAGTAAAAAGCACTTCTGTGGTGGAGATAGGCGACTGAAATAAGCAAAAGTGTATCATTTTAGTAAAACACCAATTACTCCAAAGCTATCACAGATGAGCTCACCAAATGTCACATGTTTAAGTACTAGTTCCTATTAACCTTAACTCCATAGCAAAAATAGTCGGTAAGGGACCAAGGATTACCGCCCGGGCGCTGCATTCCCCATCTCGGCCCGAAGGCGTCATGAATGTGATTCAGTGTTGGAGGGTGAGGTGTGATCAGCGCCTCGAGTCCCTCCCGGCCAGTTGATGTGGTCTTCTCGATCTGAAGCAGCTATTTCTCAATCAAGTAGCTCCTCAATTGGCCCTCCAGGGACCTCACGAGGCTGAGTGCACCCCGAAACTAGTGCCTATTACATAATATAAAATTGATGTATATCTGATAGGGGGCTTTCATGAATTACCTGTTTTTATCCTGAGGTTATGGGAAAAAATCTGATGCGCTCCATTGACTTGATTTTCTCTAAATCTCTATAATAAATTATTTTAATACGCTTCTTCTTCTTCTTCTTCTTCTTCATTTAATCGATAAAGAGTATCAGAAACGGTCTTATTACTTCGTTCCTTATAAGTAGGAGGGATATAAGGGAATACACTGGGCTAAGCTGACAGTCAAATGTGGTTGCTACTGGGACTGAAATTCGTTTCCTTGGTGACCAGGTGTTGACAAGTTCCCATATGAGAAAAGTGTTTTAAATGTTTTAAATGCAGTCAAATGTACTATGGTTCAGAAATCCGTTTCCTTTGCGTGGCCAGGTGTTGAGAATAATGTAAATATTTTAAAACTGAAATAAATTACAAAAAAACTCAAAAACGGTCAACTTCACGAAAGAAATGTATAAAACATATATTATGTGTTCTAACGAGCTCTACATTTTTTTTTTTTTTTTTTTTTTTGTTAAGTAAGATTTTTTTTATTTCTTACTATTTACTGGTTACACAAGTTCCGCAAAGTTCATCCAGAATAAAGAGGTCTTCAGAGACTATTCCCCAAAAATTCAACATACACATTTTATTTGTCATTTAAATATCTTTAATACGCGATATTTTAATCAAAATCGTTAGAACTAGTTTTGAGAAATTAGTGGACTTTTCGTTTTTGAGCTATGCTGTCCACAGACACGCACACATACACACACGCACAAACACACATATAGACCTTTTTCTAAAAATGCTTTTTACTTTCTCTATACGTACTATGTACATAGTATACAGAGAAGGTATTGTAATGCACCCAAAATTCGATACCGAGATTTCCCTGAAATACATAGCTCAAAAACGAAAGGTCCGTTAAATCCCAAACTTGGTATTTAAGCTCAATATCTTCCAAATTTGCGACACGAAGAGTTTCAAGAAACCCCCCACCCCCAGCTACCCTTTAAATGGAAAACTTTTCGAAAATGTTGATTTTCTCGGGGTTCAAACCCGGCGGAGAACGATGAATTTTCCAGGCGTAAAAATCAGCATGACTTCCTTTGGAAGAGAAGTAAAGGCATTGGTCCCGTTTCGTAGATTTACGGCACGTAAAAGAGGCCTCTGAGCAAAATTAGGCGGTCTTTCACGCCAAATATAGAATGGGTCGCTGAGAAATACAACAGCCAAAGAGCGACCATAAATAGATTAAAAAAAATACAATACACTATGTACAGAGTGATTTATGTAGAACTGACACACTTCTTTCTTTAATTATTCCGTTGGAAATTCATTCAATGACTCAATTTTAGCACCAAATTAAGCAGAATGTTCTGGAGTTTCGATTCCTTGTCACTAGATGTGCAGATGTTAGTGTTTTATTCCTAACTGCATTGTTGGCAGCTGCTTTGATATTTTGTTCTTGTAGTCAACGAGAAAATGAAGTACGATGTAGAGCTGAGTCAAGGATATTTTGAGCAAGATGGCGCTACATCCATGAAACTAATTGCAAGTTTCTTTGACGACTGGATAATTTCCAGGAACCTGTGGCCACCGAGATCTCCGGATTTGACATAGCCGGACTTCTTTATATGGGGTTACTTAAAATACAGGGTTTACGCCCCACGTCCCCAGCCATTGGACGATCTGAAGCACAACATCACAAAGGAGATTCAAGCTATTGACAACAGAGTCCTCCAACGAGTGGCCAGTAACATGGAACGACGTGTTGAGTTGCGTCGTATGCAGGATGGAGGACATTTTCAACATTTGCTTTAGAGGTAAATAATCTCCCAGAATTCCTCTACAATTTAGGTATAATAAGTTGTCGCTAGCACAACACGTTTTGAAACAATTAATGAAAGAATTGTGTCAGTTCTATATAAATCACCCTGTACATTGTACGTATAGAGAAAGTAAACATGTAGTTTTATTTATGGATACTGTTTAACCGCTGTGGCTCTCGGCATCCCATTCTGTGTTGGGTGTGGAAGATAGCTTAAGTGTGCTCAATCTGAGCCATGAACGACCGACCTCTTGTGAGCTAAAGAAACAGAAATCTTAATGTGACTGGTGACAGTCGCATGTACTGTACAATATCAGGCTTGTTACATATGTACATTTTATGTATACATGCACGTTCAGAAACAGTCACACAAGATAGATAACCGAATGTATCGCACGTGGGCAAGAAATAGTAAGAACACTGATTTCGCAAACTGCCTCAGTGACGGGCAGAATAGCAAGGCTTCGGCATCCACAAGTAAATATGTGGGGGGAGGGGCGGTTTATTATAACAAAATACTAACAGATACCTTACCTCCATGGTGTAATGGTTACCATGCTAACTTCATATACCCAAGGTCGCGGGTTCAAACCCGGCGGAGGACGATGGATTTTTTAGGGCACAAAAATCCCCTTCGGAAGGGAAGTAAAGCCGTTGGTCCCGTGTGGTAAATTTACGGCACGCAAAAGAACCTCAAGCCTGATAGAGAGGCCTCTGAGCAAAATTAAGTATAGAATGGGACGCTCAGAACCACAGCAGTTAAAGGGCGTCCATAAATAAAACGTCATTTCTTTCTTCTACCTTACCATCTGTACAGAATTCTGAAGATGTTGTATTCACCCAAAATTCGATACCGAGATTTATTTCTCCATTTATGTTCTTTTGCATTTATTTCTGTGTGTTCTTCGCCATTCTTATTACTGCATCTATCCATTGTTCTCTAGACTTCCTTTTCGTTCTGCTTTCTCGACCTTCCATTCCAGCATAATTTTTGGAATTCTGCTATTTGCCACCCCCTTGACGTTTCCAAACTACTTCAACATTGCTCTTCTATTATTTCAGTAATGTTATATTTACAATACCTTACTTCTTTAATTTTCTTGTTTGTAACGATTTCCATTTCTTTATTTCTTTGCGGTCCCCGCCAAAAATAAATTTTTGTTGATAACAATGTATTTGCTAGAATTCTACCCAATTTCCAAGTATCTGTTCCATATAATATGGCACTTTCTATCAAAGAATTAAAAATCTGATGTGTTCTAATTAATAACTTGCTCAAAATATAAATGGCGTGTAATTTATGGACGCTCTTTAACTAATGTGGTTCTCAGCGTCCCATTCTAAATTTTGCGTGAAAGACCGCTTACTTTTGCTCACAGGCCTCTCTATCAGGCTTGAGATTCTTTTACGTGCCGTAAAACTACGACACGGGACCAACGGCTTTACTTCCTTTCCGAAGGAAGCCATGCTAGAAAGCTTATTACTTGCTTCCTTGTAAGTAAAATTGAAATAAGGGAATACACTAGGCTAAAGCGGCAGTCGCTATGTGATACAATTGAAATTCTGTTCCCTTCCGATGGCCAGGCGTAAAACTAAAGGGAAATGAAACGTTTGAGAAAAGTTGTGAGTGTTTTAAAAGTGAAACAAATAACCAGGAGTATCTCGAAAATGTCTATATTTTTTGTGTACTAGGTTCTTGTCTCTTACGTATTACCAGATATACACAAATGTCGCATGGAATGAAGAGGTCTTCAGAGGTTAAAGATTCATCTTGAGAAAATCAAAATTTCCGAAAAAGCTTCCATATAAAGGATAGGTTGTGGTGGGGGATTGAAAACCTACGTGTCACGTCCTTAGAAAATGCTGAGTTTAAGTACCTAGCTTTCGTTTCTGAGCTATGGTGTCCATACACACACACTTTTGTCTAAAAATTCTGTTTTCTTTTATTCAAGGGACCTTAAAATATATATTTCTGGTGAAGTCTGGAAATCAAGTTTTTTGGTGGAATACAATACCGTCACCACCTACAATGTAAATAGTATGTGTACAGAAAAACGTCCCAGTTAATATATATATATATATATATATATATATATATATGTATATAATATTCTTACTCCATAGTGCTGAGTATATCACGCCATTTATTTTACTTCCGGGATTTAATAATAATAATAATAATAATAATGTGTAACTTTTTCAATTGCATTTTTAGAACATTTTGAGTTACCATTTTGATTGTTAATTAATTAATATATACAGGTGTTAATGAACTATACCAAAATATTTTCACAGAATATGTAGATTACTTAAATAAATAATTTGAAATAGGAGACTTATGGTCTGTTTATTGAAATTTCGAAGTAACGGCTATAAGTTTCTGTAGTGCCTGTCCGCCACGTATTGCAGCACTTCGTCTGGAATGGAAAAAATAATAATAAAAACATTCACTCTACGACAGAAACCGAACTCATGACCTTTGGGATTGCAACTTCCAGCGTTACGCATTAAGCTACCAGAGTAGTTAAAAAAAAAAAAAAAAAACCCTCCAGAGTAGGCTACATAACTCAAAAACGTAGTTAATGAATGCTCAGTGTCGCACAGTCAAGTGATTAGTTCGAGATTTAACACATTTTTACAACATTAAATCTTGAGAACGCTAGTAACGAGCTACTAAAAATCGATATTTCTATACTCGGGCAGCAGTTTTCAAGACATTCTAAGCCATTCTTGCTTTCCCTTAATACCGACTTATCAGCACCTACCCATACGTTTAACGCTATGTAGTTGCGTTATGTTAATCCGGAGATCATGCATCGCCGATCTCAAATTACTTATATCAGTGACGTGCACAATCTCGCATATTATTTCGGTGCAGTTCATTACACCCTGTATGTGTGTGTCTATATATATGTGTGTGTGTTTGTGTTTTTAATATAACTCTAGAAATTACACACTGTGAAACGATGTATATAACTGTATTGTGACTAATAACATAGAATGCCGGAAGATGAAATAGGGTTCATATTTTTTGTGATCAAATAAATAAATGGTTAACACAGAAATAGAAACTGAATTGAAATTGTATACCTACAGGATAATTAAAAAGTCAACGTTTAATTTGTAGTTCCGACACTGCAAATTCTGGGTCTCCATCTCATAATATTTTCCCTGTCAATAATTATATTCACTTTCTTTCCCTTAACAAATCTAAATGCAGTTTTTAATAACAATAATAATACCTTATTATTGAATTGATAATTAATGATTAATCAAAATATTACTACTTTCTCTACACGTACTATATACATAGTGTATAGAGACGGTATTGAATTCCACCAAAATATTCGATACCGAGATTTCACCGGAAATGCTTGTTTTGGGTCCCCCTGAATCCAAAACAAGCATTTTAAAAAGAAGTCTGTGTGCCTTAGGACAGCATAGTTCAAAAACAAAAAGACCGCTAAATACCAAACTTGGTATTTAGGTTTGGTATCTTCCAAGGATGCAACACAAAAGTTTCCAAGAAAATCCTCCCCACCTCCAACTACACTTTACATGGAACTTTTTAGAAAAATTTTATTTTCTCAAAAATGGCTCTAACGATGTTGATGAAAATATCGTGTATTAGAGATATTTACCTTACAAAAAAAATGTATATATTGAATTTTCTGGGAATAGCCTCTGAAAACTACTTTATTCTGGATGAATTTTACGGAATTTTGAATGACTGGTATACCGTAAGAGATGGGCAAAAACTTGCCATGCAAAAACTGTAGAGCACGTTAAAACACACAACTTATATTATATAGGTACATTTTTTGTGGAGTTGATCATTTTTTAGATGTTTCTTGTTATAAGTTTCAGCTTTAAGGTATTTATAATTTTCTCATACGTGAATTTGTCAACTCCTATCCATAGAAACAAAGAAACTTAATTCACATAGCGACCAGCGTTTGATTAATAGTTTAGCTTATGGTACTCCTTACTTCCCTTCTGCTTGCATGGAAGCAAGAAATAAGACTATTCTGCCAATATGTTCTCGATAAGCATGAAGTAAAAAGAAGCATAAGCTTTTTAGCAATAATTTGTTGCAGAGATGTAGAGAAAGTCATGTGAATGGAACACGTCTGATTTTTTTCAGTTATATTCTTTATGATTATACAGTATACTTATAAGCTGTTGTAGCTACATATAGTACAGTTCCATGTAGGAAAACGTTCATGCTAGATTTAAGCCATAAAGCAAGGTAATTTTCTGTAAATAGTGAAGTACTGCAGTAATTCAGCAAGTAACCCATTACCGTGTGACAGACCTGTCTCTGCACGTGGAGAATTATACAAGGTCAGAAGGGAGCGTGCTTCAACGCAGATTCTGCAGGCTTTCAATTACGCAATACCTGTGTAGTACGGGCTTCCGAACCCGCAGATTGCAACTTCATTTCTTTTTCTAAATTATCTAGCTGTGTAAGAGTTTCTTTGGCAATACAGTATGTGTCAGTTTCGAGTTAATACTCATGAATCAACGGAAAGAATCTCTGAAGAAGCATCTCACACTAGCATTTTTTGGTTTCCACTTAAACATTCTTTCAAGCGCGGTCAGTACTCTTGCGTCTTATTTTCGTCTAACGGTTACATTTCTCTGGTTAACAAAGAGTAATAAGAACAGCGCGTTCGACTGCGCAGGACGCTGCTAATGGACACAGACAAAAAAAAAAAAAACAGTAGGGTCACATGACCTCGGTATCAATTCATCTCTCATACGGGTACCAGTTTGCGTGGATATTCAGCATAAAACGCTGCTTATTTTTATACACCAAATTGTGAAAGATTCATGAAAAGGATAAGAATAATTCTTGCATACAAACCGCAAAAATGAGATCAACAATTATTTAGGATACACAACTAAAATCAGCATAATAATTAAACATAAATTTCTGTTAGATAAGGAAGAAAAAATCGGATGTGCTCCATTCACACGGCCTATCTCTGTAATACATTATTGTTAAAGCTTATTTTTCTATCTACTTCATGTTAATCGAGATAAATATTAGCAGAAAGATCTTATTACTTGCTTCCTTGTAAGTAAAAGGGAAATATGGGAATACACTAAGCCAACCCGACAGTCAAATGTTTTAAAATATGGTTGTTATGGGACTGAAATCCGTTTCTTTGCGTGACCAGGTGTTGCCAAGTTCCTGTTTGAGAAAAGTGTTGTAAAACGGAAACCAATAACAAGGAATTTCTCGAAAACGGCCAACTCCACGAAAAAAAATGTATATTACATAAATGGTGTGTTTTAACAATTTCTACACTTATGCTCTCTTATGCTTCACCTGCTACGCAAAGTTCAGAAAATTCATCCAGAATGAATAGGTCTTCAGAAGCTATTCCCAGAAAATTGAAGATGTCTACTTATACATATTATTTGTGATGTAAATAGCTTTAATACAGGTATTTCAATCAAAATCGTTAGAGCCAGTTTTGAGAAAAACAAAGTTCTCAAACATTTTTCCATGTGTAGGGTTTTTAAGGACGGGGTTCTTCAAAATCCTCGTGCGCATCCTTGGAGGTTAACAAACTTGAATAGTTTAGTTTTGAGCTATGCTATCCATAGACTTACACACGGACCTTTTTCTAAGAATGCTGTTTTGGACTCCGGGGCCTCAAAATATACATTTCCGGTGAAATCTCACATGGAATTTTTGGGCGAATACATTACCCTCTCTAGCTACTGCGCAGTGCATGATGTACATTCGTGCTAGAAAAAACGGTCAAGCTCCAGAAGACATCTAAAGTCTCTTGAAAAGCTCGTGGTATAATTGGAAACATTGCTTGCGATAACGGAGGACATTTTGACTAGTACTTGTATTTCAACAGCGGCGCAAAGATCCTATGTGTTCCATTTACATGAATTTCTCTACCTCTTCCGTAAACAAACTGTTCTTACAAAAGCTTAGTCTTCTGTCTACTTCATCTTTGTCGAGATAAACATTAGTAAAAACGATTTATTACTTAATTCCTTATAATTAGAAGGGAAATAAGGGAATACACTAGTCTAAAGTGATAGTCAAATTTGTAAACGCTGTCGCTAAACGATTGACTTAGAAATTTGGTTATCTTTGCTGGGCAGGGGTAAAATAAATGAACAACGGATGACGACTTCCTGTTTGAGAAAAGTAACTACCAATAACAAGGAATATCTCGGATAATGTTCCTCTATCAAAAAATGAATATGACATATATTGTGTGTTTTAAAGAGAGCTACATTTTTATGTAGTAAGGTTGTCTCTATCTCTTACGGTTTAACAGTCTTGCAAATGCCATTCAGAATAAAGAGGGCTACAGAGATAATTAAACTTATACATTTTGTCATGTAAGTATCTATAATACAGGTATCAGATTCGTTTGAGTCAGTTTTGAGAAAATCAAAGTTTTGGAAAATTTTTTCCATTCAAAGGTTAGTTTGAGGTGGAGGGTTTTCTTGAAAACCTTCATCTCGCATTTTGTTTTTTTCTAGTAAATGGCTCTAACGATTTTGGTTAAAATACTGTACATTAAAGATATTTATTTATAAGACAACATTTACATCTTGAATTTTCTGGGGATTGCACCTGAACACATCTTTACTGTGGATAACTGGTAAACCGTAAGAGATAGACAAAAACTTACTACACAAAAATGCACGTCACGTTAAAACTCACAATTAATATCATGTACAGTTTTTTTGAGTTGAACATTTTGGAGGTATTACTTGTTTGGTTAGAGTTTTAAACAACTTAAACTCTTCTCAAACAGAAAGTCATCTTTCATTTTTTTCTCTTTTGTTTTACTCCTGGCCATGCATAGAAGACAGATTTTCAATTGTTTCACATAGCGATCGGCGTTTTAAGAGAGCTGGATGGATATCGCTTTAGCCTAGTGCAGTCATTTCTTTATGTCAGAAGCACTATGTCACTAATATAAGCATTTCTGCTAACGTTTAACTCTATTACCACCATGTTGATAAAAGAATACGCTTTTATAGCAATAGTTGGCACAGAAAGTTCTAATATTAGTTTGATTCCTTAAACTGACAGCAACCACTTTCAGAACGAGATTAACTCAAGACTACGGTGAGATATCAGATTTTTCTTTGTTTTTAGCGAGATATTAGATGTTGATTCGCTATCAGTACTTGCAACGTATCCTCCTAAGGATGTTATAAGTGTGCGGTACTTACTAGGGCTGTCCCAGAAGTACCCGACCTAACAAAGAAAGCACAACAATAACGGGGAAAAACATTTTTATTTCTCTACAGTCTCCTCTCAGCTCGATACACTTTTCCCACCGATGTTCAATAGCTTCGATACCCTGTTTACAGTGATAGAACTATCGAGGTCTGAAAAATAGTCATCAACTGCAGACTATTGATTTTGGCCATGACGATAATGGACGTGTGAACTGGTGCATTTTTTAGATGAAACAAAAATTTCTTTTTCACTAAATGCGGCCGTTTTTGCTCGATTTCATCACTCAAACGCCTTAACAAGTTCGCATAATATTCGCCGTTCATTACTTTTCCTTTTTGAGATAATCAATGCAAATTATCCCGCGTTCGTCCCAGAGAACTGACACCATGACCTTACTTGCAGATGGAACCGCTTTCGCCTTCTTTATAGCTGACTCTCCCCCTCCAATCTACTGTTTTGATTGTTCCTTCGTCTCAGGTGTGAAGTGATGGACCCAGGTCTCACCCATTGTTATGAACCGACGCAAAAACTCACCTTTATTGCAGCGAAACATTGCCAAACACTCGACTGAAATATGCTCGCCGTTTTTGTTTTATTGTGAGCAAACGCGGCACCCTCCTTGCACACAACTTTCTCATATCTAAATTTTCAGTTAGTATGCGATGTACAGGACTTTTTGAAATGCCTGCAATGTCGGCTAGCTCGCGCACTTTTAGTCAACGGTCATCCAATACCATTTTGTGGATTTTATTTACAGTTTCTGGACTAGTAACCTCATTTAGTCGACCACTGCGATTCTCTTCTTGGCAGCTCGTACGGCCACGATTAAATTCTACCACCCAATATGTCGCTGTTGTAAACGAAAGAGTAGACTTCTTCAAAGTAGAATCTAACTCAGCTTTAATATTAGTTGGACTAAGACCTTTCAAATAAATGTATTGTATCAGATAGCGATGACCAGTTTTATCCATGTTTACAAATTCGCTGAGAACATTCGCTAATGATGGCTGCCAAACAAATGCTAAACAATGTAAAATCGTCAAACTTCAAACTTAAGCTTTCTAAGGTTGGTACTTTATCCATTGTTGTTGTTTGAAACAGCAACCGCTATCTATACGTCATGTCGGGTACTTCTGGGACAGACCTCGTATTAATGTTGAGGTTTCATAGTAACTGTTATAAACATGCTGCAATTGACATAGTATTGCTTGAGACTGTACTTGTCGTGTCACGGGATTAAAAGTTATCTCTCGTAAAAGCGAAATATAAATTATAGCAAATATAATATAAATTATGCTAAGAGGGTACAAATGTACATTGAAAATGGACAGGGAAGAAATATTAGAAAACAAGTCTAAGCGGCCAAGAACAGACACTTGTCTCGAGCTGACAAGCGACCCAGATAGGATAGTACCGTTAATGGCAGGACATTGAACTGAAGGGGTGAGGTTACACTGCCTGAGGGTGAACATAACAAGGAAAACGGAAACAATTCTATCGCTGGTCAATCGACACTTTTGGCACTTGGCATGGGACATCCGCGGAGCCAAGATATGAATTTTGGGTCCGTGCTGGAGCCAAACGGACTAACTTTGGTTGTGACGGAAATAGTGTTGATCTAATACGGACCAGAATACGGACGAAATCATTGCACCAAAAGACTGTTAAAAGTAATAAATAACAAAAGGCGCGTTCGAGTAAAGCGCAACTTAAAAGTAGAAGATTTAGGAGGAATGCGTGTGTGTTCGACGGCAGAAACGGCCGAACAAAATGAATAAATGAGTTCAACAATAGTCTCGACCAAAATCCTGAGCTAGAGCATCCACGAATCCACACCATTCCTAATAGCGAAAACCTGCACCCGGACTTCGAACCCGCTTACCCCCAGTTACCGTCGTATGCTATACTGAATAATAGTAGTTAGGTATTTGAAAGCCCATGTGTATATATTATATGTTAGTTTTATTATCATTATTATTATTATTTTGTATTACTATTGTTAACCGTAAGATTATTGGATAGGTAGAGTCAGATTGAAAAATTCAATGCCATAGCTGGGATTTGAACCACGGATCTCCCGATATCTAGCCGGTTGCTCTACCACTGAGCCGGTATAGCATTGAATTTCTCAACTGACCCAAATGTTTCCGGTATACCACAAGGTGATCTCAAATTATTTTGAGATGGCAACTCCAATGGCGACTTGAGTCTCAGGATTCAAAGTTTTAAGACAACTATTATAGACAACTGTGACAATTTTAATTGTCTTCACACAGAAATCGTGTGTAGGACAGGAGTTGGATAGGTAGAGATTATTATTAAGTGAATTTAGTACATTTAACTCTGCCACCAGGCAGTACCAAATTGCAGAGAATACCTACCTACCTACATATACTATTAAACAGTATTACACAATGTCAACCCTAGAGTAATACAGAATAAGTTAACATACAATAATACGATATTAGGACACTTAAGCTCATCAAGAATTAATGTTATTCTAAAAGTATTAGAATATAAATTCAAAATGTAATATACATTTAATGCATATAATATTACTTTGTAATGGGGTATGCAGTTTTAATAAAAATACATACACAAACTTTTATAGATTAAGATAAACTGAACTAATTTACCTCAGAGTAGTGAATATTCTCAGATGCATTACATGGATACGTAAGCTTAAATTAGAACTACAAATTACTATGTCACATAGGTGTTTTTAGCCAGTTTGCGTACCAAAGCTCTGTCTAAAGACCCCTATATAGACCCCCCTTGAACGTTCATGATTAGAAAACGTGTATCGGTAATGTGTAATGGCATTTTTTCAATGAATTTCCACAGTCGAGTTATGTATTTTGGTTACAAAACTACCTGATCCAGAGTATTTTATTATGGATTCTTAAATTCCTGAGTCCAGCATGTCCACGCTGCAACCAGCAGACGCAAATAACCCACAGCTGAGCTGAGCCACTTACCCGAAAGGTTTCCTCCGCCCCTTCCACACACACACACACACACACACACACACCAAAGTCAATGGAGGCCAACCATGAACTATCTGCACTCCCTCACACGGAACCGTCAAGGTTGCACGTGACGGCTGGAAGATCAATTTTTCATACCTCTACCAATCTGTGTCCCCCTCTCCCCCAGCCGCGTAATACACGCATACACAACACTTTATTTAAAGAGGTACAATAAAAAGCGGCGTTCTTAAAGAACACATTAGTTTTGTTTAATCCTAGAACACTACATATTCATTGATAAACTGAGGACATGTATGACTGAAAATTTAAAATTCCAAACTAATGGCTTTTTGAAATTTATTCCACAGATGTATTATAATTCAAATAAGTTACGGTGAAAATTTCATCTATTTTGCTCTAATGTTTTGGAAGTTAGGGTCAAATTTGGTTATGTTTCTGTCACTTCACTAAAAAAAAGTCCCTTGCGACAAAAAATGCTGCAATTTTGCTCTAAAAATTTAACTCTAGGTTTACAATACATTTACTTTATGAAATTACTCTAGCTTTCTCTGTGTCTACTCTGAGTTAGGCCGAATATGCTTTTTCTTGCCATAAAAATATAATGTTTGTGTTTGAAAATTGAAAACATATGCTTAAAGACATCTGACAGGAAATTACTCTGGCTTTCTATGTGTCTACTCTGGGTTAGACGGAATATGCTTTTTCTGGCCATAAAAATATAATGTTTGTGTTTGATTGAAAACATATGCTTAAATACACCTGACAGGAAATTACTCTAGCTTTCTCTGTGTCTACTCTGAGTTAGGCCGAATATGCTTTTTCTTGCCATAAAAATATAATGTTTGTGTTTGAAAATTGAAAACATATGCTTAAAGACATCTGACAGGAAATTACTCTGGCTTTCTATGTGTCTACTCTGGGTTAGACGGAATATGCTTTTTCTGGCCATAAAAATATAATGTTTGTGTTTGATTGAAAACATATGCTTAAATACACCTGACAGGAAATTACTCTAGCTTTCTCTGTGTCTACTCTGATTTAGACCGAATATGCTTTTTCTTGCCATAAAAATATAATGTTTGTGTTTGAAAATTGAAAACATATGCTTAAATACATCTGACAGGAAATTACTCTGGCTTTCTCTGTGTCTACTCTGGGTTAGACGGAATATGCTTTTTCTGGCCATAAAAATATAATGTTTGTGTTTGATTGAAAACATATGCTTAAATACATCTGACAGGAAATTACTCTAGCTTTCTCTGTGTCTACTCTGAGTTAGACCGAATATGCTTTTTCTTGCCATAAAAATATAATGTTTGTGTTTGAAAATTGAAAACATATGCTTAAACACATCTGACAGTAAAACCTAGAGCAATTCTTATAAATTGTAGTCTATGAACATGTACAGCAAATTTTATTTGTGTAACAGAAAGACTGCTCAGCAAGGAGCACTTTGCAGGAAGAAAAATGCTGAAAATATCAACAGCACCGGTTCCCATGGCCGCGCTTGCTAAAGTGTCTCGCTTTGGTGCTTCGTGGCGAGGGTTTGAGTCCCGCCTTGGGCATGGGTTTATGAAATGTGTATATGTGTGTGTATTGGAATAGCAAAGCGGTAATCAGACAGCAAACACAATAAATGTTAGGAGTATACAGCGCCGGAGTCCCGACCAGACTCCGGAACTGTATTTAAAAAAAAAAATAGCAAGAAAACAAGGAAAGACTTGAATGCTTGTTTCACATTAAAATCCACCAGGTTGGTAGGTGAGACCCTCAGCTTTCCTTTTCCTCTGTCTTTTCTGTCCTTTTCTTCTTGTATTGTTGCTTTTCTTCTGCACAACTTCGTATTTTACTTTGCATGATACGGATGAAATCTCTGAAGGTTTTCTTGCCGAGTCCAGCATAGGTACACGTCTAATGCTTTCCTGACTTTAGGTATTTATAAATTGGCACCTAGATGCCAATTTTACTCTTTTTGTATTCAGGAATGCTTAGATTAATTTATGGAATCAAAATACCAAAGTAGATTTATAAAAGTACATTTTTTGTGATTTTGCATAATATTTTAGTCATACATACCCTTAAATTGTTGCACTTCTTGGAGTAAAGGTTCCAATGCCTACTTCATATACCCAAGGTCGCGGGTTCAGACACGGCGGAGGATGATGGATATTTTTGGGCGTCAAAATCCTTAACATGGCTTCCTTCGGAAGCAAAGTAAAGCCGTTGGCTCCGTGTATAAATTTACGACACGTAAAAGAACCTTAAGCCTAATAAAGAGGCCTGTGAGAAAAATGAAGCAATCTTTCACGCCCAGTCTAGAATGGGACGCTGAGAACTACAATAGTTAAAGAGCGTCCATAAATAAAACTCCATTTCCGTTTAAATTTGCCTTGTATTTCTTAAGCTATCGTATCTGAGAAG
This sequence comes from Hymenopus coronatus, assembly GCA_030762935.1. Taxonomy (NCBI): domain Eukaryota; kingdom Metazoa; phylum Arthropoda; class Insecta; order Mantodea; family Hymenopodidae; genus Hymenopus; species Hymenopus coronatus. Next base: position 519,508,277 of record CM060900.1, on the reverse strand, counting down.
TTTGACAAATCCACAGTTTGTACGATTTTTGGGGAAGGGATTTTTGGCGGATAATTTCAATGTCTTTAACATGGAATCTGCTGAACCAGACGAAATTATGCGAGCAGTGGAGAAGGCAAAATTACAACTGCTACACTGCATCTGTTGTATAGAATGTTTTCATTCTGTACAAGTAAGTTATCATACTGTCAGCACTGATGCTAAGCAAGGTAGCAACTGAATATCGCAGATCATTAAGCATGAACAACGTGAAATACGTAAAACAATCTATTTATATTTATAATATGTTTATAAACATTGAGAACTGTCTAAAAATAGTAGAAGTATTTCTTTTTTGTAGTAGTAGCATTTTATTAAGTTTACAATAATACAATATTTGCGTCACACAGTTGCATGGCTCGAGTGACCGTACATGCTATAGAAAAATACTTGAGTTTAACATATTACCTAAATGTATATTTTATATCTCTTAACAACATTAGAAATACACATACACACACTCACTCACACAGACACATACATATGCTCGCGCGCTACGACAACAGAACCACAGAACAAAGAACACTCTATCACATACACACGCACACACCACTTACACTCACAACTACACCACGTATTCAAACACCAAATAAGTCTATACCATATTTACACAAATATTTTATCTCTTAGTGCACGTACTTTCATTAAGTATGTGCCCAGGCTTGGTCAGTTTTGGCTGTTTAGAATCAAATGCCAGGATGCTGTCCTTCGTCTGTTTGTAGCAAAAAATACTTTTGGCAATAATTTTTCCTAGCACCCTCCATCTGCATACAATCTGCCAAAATATGCGTCCAGTCTTCCTGATCCCCGCATAATGGGCAAATCCGCCTACCAGCTTCATCAACTATCTTATAGTGTATGACACACGTGTTAAAATAGTTTTACATTGTTCGCAGGATTACTGTACTCGGCCTAGACCTCGTTTCGCAAGTTTCCTACTCACAATATAAAACACAATTTTTACAACTTGAATCATAACTAAATATTTTAAGAATAGTTTATTTGTAGAACAAGTATAGAAAGTCATGTGAATGGAACACACCAGACTTTTTTTAGTTATGCTGTCCACGGACACTCATATACATATATTCACGGAACTTTTTCTAAAAATCTTATGTATTCCATTCACATGACTGTCTCTACATATCTGTAACAATTATTGTTATCCAGATTATTCTTCTATCTATTTCATGCTAAAACATTGGCAGAAACAGTTTTGTTATTTAGTTCCTTATGAGTAGAAGGGAAATAAGGGAATACACTAGACTAAACTGACAAATGTTTTAAAATGTGGCTGCTATGGGACTGAAATCCGTTTCTTTGAGTGACCAAACTGTGACAAGTTCCCGTATGAGAAAAGTTTAAGTATTTTAAAACTGAAATCAATAACAAGGAACATCTCCAAGAGGTCAACTCTACGAAAAAAAATGTATATGATATAAGTTGCGTGGTTTGACCAGATCTACACTTTTTTGTTTAGTAAGTTTTTGTCTATGCTTTACGGTTTACCGGTTATGCAAAATTCAATAAAAACCATCCAGAATAAAGAGATATTCAGAGGCTATTCCCAGAAAATTCAAGATATACATTTTATTTGTCATGTAAATATCTTAAATATAAGAGATTTTAATCAAAATTGTTAGAGGTATTTTTGAGAAAATCAAAACTTTCGAAAATGTTTCCATATAAAGGGTAATTTGGGGTGGGGGGATTTTTTTGAAAATCTTCGTGTCACATTCTTGGAAGATTTGTTTCGTTTCATAATCGGCTTACCCTCCCCGTAATGGTAGGACTGACATCCCTCTAGGACTCATAAGCCAATGCCTAGGGATCAGAGGCCCGTCGGGGAGCCAACCTCAGTAGGTAGAACCTGTTACGAGGGGTCAGCCCGTAGCCAGGCATGAACATGAGGAAGTGGATGGTAAGCGAACTTGATGATTGGAAAAGTGATGATGGAGCAATTTGTGGAATGAGCGGCGGAGAAAACCCGCCTAGACGCCGCATCGTCCACTGCAAATCCCATATGCGAGCGCTTGGGATCGAACCCGAGCCACCTAGATGGAGGCGAGCGGTCTAACCATTCAACCACGGCGCCGCAATCCTAGTTAGATGAATTTAAATATCAAGTTTGACGTTTAATGGACTTTTCGTTTTTGAATTATAGTGCCCACAGACACACACACATACACACAGACACACCAATACATATGGGTCGGTCGTCCTCCGTGGTTTGGTGGTTTCCATGCTAGCTTCATATACCCAAGGTCGCGGGTTCAAACCCGGCGGAGGGCGATTGAGTTTTTCGGGCATAAAAGTTCTTAGAATATTTTCCTTCGGATGGTAAGTAAAGCCGTTGGTCCCGTGTCGTAGATTTACGGCACGTAAAAGAACCTCAAGCCTGATAGAGAGGCCTCTGAGCAAAAGTAAGTGGTCTTTCACGCCAAGTATAGAATGGGACGCTGAGAACCACAGCAGTTAAAGAGCGTCCATAAATAAAACGCCGTTTTATTTTTTTCACATATGACATTTTTCTAAAAATTCTTTGTATTCAGGTCGTCCCAAAACTTGTATTTTCGGTGAAATGTCGGCATCGAATATTTGGGTGCAACACAGTACCTTGTCTACACACTATGTACATAGTGCGTGAGAGGAAATAAAAATGCATTTTTGTTTTTGTTTTTTGACTTGGAGATTTTCAATACATGCTTTCGTTGAAATCTCGGTATAGAACTCTTAGGTGGAATATAATAACTTCTCTAGCATACTACATACATTGCACATACGTGCTGAAGCAAGTAAAAATTAGGACATTGCAGCGTATTGTAAACTCGCTTTGGGAAAAAATGCACAAACCAGAGGCATATTTATTCCAGGAGAATGGTCAGGCGCAGCCAGAATCGATATCCATTAAAACTTGGTTCATAGCACTGCACGTTACTGCAGTTTAGTGTGGAGCTGACTAACTAGCCGTTTCTCTCTTGTTTTTTGCGTTTTCCCCTTCTACATCGCTTACTCACACTTGTCGTCATAACTTTCTTGCTACTATTGTATGCTTCGCTACTTTATGGATCATAAACTGATGATGTTGCGTGGTAATAACATGCCAACAACTTTGTAATGAGCGGTCAGCACGTTGATTAACGAATGTCTCTGGAGTGAAGCATTTTGCTTCATGCACACGTGGTACATTAACAGGGACAACCTACCTCGGTGTTTAGCCGATAACCGTAACAACATCTGGGTTCAGCTGGTGTTCACAATGTGGCTAGCTGATGTAATCAGGGATAAACGCTACAACTCAAAACCGTTCAGCAACTGTTGTTACTGATAGACTGTTAATTGTATTGCACCCAAAAATTCAACACCAAAATTTCACCGGAAATACATGTTTTGGGACCCCCTAAATACAAAAAAAAAACATTTTTAGAAAAATGTCCATTTGTGTCTGTGGACAGCATAGCTAAAATTCGTAGTCCGTTAAACACCAAACTTGTTATTTGAGTTCAGTACCTTCCAAGGAAGCGACACGAAGATTTCCAAGAAAATTCCCCCAGCTCCAACTACCCGTTACATGGAAAAAAGTTCGAAAATTTTGGTTTTCTCAAAAATAGCTCAAACGATTTTGATTAAAATACCGTATATTAGAGATATTTACATCTTAAATAAAAAGTACATCTTGAATTTTTCGGGAATAGCCTCTGAAGACCATTTTATTTTAGATGAATTTTTGCCGAATTTTGTTAACTGCTAAACCATACGAGACAGTCAAAACCTCACTGCGCAAAAATGCAGCTCTCGTCAAAGCATCCAATTTATGTCCTTTACAATTTTGTTGTGACGGTAACCGTTTCGTGTTATTGATTTAAATTTTAAAATACTTATACTTTTCTCAGACAGGAAGTGTCCGTTTTCCTTTCGCTGTACTCCTGGCCAAGCAAAGAAGCGAACTGCAATGACATTATTAGAAAAAGGCCCGTGTGTTTGTCTGTGGACAGCATAACTTAAAAACGAAAATTTCGTTAAATACCAAACTTGACATGTAATTTTAGTATGTTTCAAGGATGTGACACGAAGATTTTCAAGAAAATTCCCCTACCTACAACTACCCTTTATATGGAAAAACATTCGAAAATGTTGGTTTTCTCAAAAATAACTCTAATGAGTTTGATTAAAATCTCTTAAACTTAAGATATTTACATAACAAATAAAATGTACAGATTAGATTGTCTTGGAATGGCCTCTGAAGATTCTTTAATTCTGGATGAGTTTTCCGTTTGTTTGCGTAGCTGCTTCCGTAAAAGTTAAACAAAAACGTACTGCACAAAATATGTAGCTCTCGTGAAAACACACACTTAAGTCCTTTACATTTTTTTGTGGAGGTAGCCGTTTTCGAAATATTCCTTGTGTTGGTTTCAATTGTAAAGTACTTATAACTTTTCTAAGACAGGAAGTGTCCGTTTTCCTTTTGTTTTTCTTCCGGCCAAGCAAAGAAGCGAATTGTAATGACAATCGTATAACGACAGCTTTTAAAACATTTCACTATCGCTTTAGCCTATTGTAATTCCTAGTTCCCTTCTACTTATAAGGAACTCAGTGGTAAGGACATTCTGCTACTGTTTATCTCGAATAGCGTGGTGTAGAAACAAAATTATCTCTTGTAAGAAGTTTGTTTGTAGAACAGACAGAGAAAGTTATGTGAGTGTAGCACATCAGATTTCTTATCTGCATCATGCTAATCGAGATAAACAGCAGAATTTTTTTTTTTTTGCAATATAATTTATTTTGGGTCGCAACAGCATGGTCATATCGCGACCTTACAAATTGTACATAAAATAGGTTTTTTCACATTGGTAAAATACCAAATGATTACATTTATCTTTACAATAATACAAAAAGCTTACACTGTCTTATAAATATTATTGTCTTTTTGATTGTCTGGTAGTTATGTAGAGCACTTGGTAAGTCATTGAAGGCGGCCTGAAGTCTCTGTTTGTCGTATCTCAAGCAGAATTTGTTTCATTAGTTGTTTCCTTGTAAGTAGAAGGGAAATAAGGGAACACTTTATATTACAATTATAGCGAAATCTTAAAAGCTGTTCGCTACGTGAAACAATTGAGGTTCGGTTCGCTTGCAGGGTCCCGTCTGAGAAACGTTAGGTGGTTCAAAACTAAAACAAATAAGAAGGAATATTTAAAAAATGGACAGCTCTACAAGAAAAACGTATATGGCATAAATTATGTGTTTTAACGAGATCTATGTTTTTCGTGTTGTATGTCTTTGTCTCTTTCGGTTTAAACGTTATGCAAAAGTCTGCAAAACTCATCCACAGTGGTCTTCAGAATCTATTCCCAGAAAATTCAAGATATACATTTTGTTTCGGATGTAAATGTATTTCGTGTACGGTATTTTAATGGAAATCGTTAGAGCCACTTTTTGAGAAAAACAAAATTTACAAGAATCTTAGCTTGTGGTGGGAGAAATTTTCTTGAAAATGTTCGTGTTGCCTCGTAGGAAGATGTTAAACTTAAATAATAAGTTTGGTATTTAACTGATTTTTCATTTTTGAGCTATACTGTCTACAGACACACACGCACCTCTTTCAATTTTTTTTCCGGAGTCTCTGTATATTTATGGTGGAATCTCGGTACCGAATTTTTGGGTGAAATACCTTCTTTATACACAATGTACACAGTACGTGCAGAGAAAGCACTAGGTATATACGTACATAATATGCACAGAGGTATTTTATTCCACCCAAATTATCGATACCGAAATTCTCCGCCAATATATAATTTCAGGACCCACGATTTAAAAATCTAACGTGCTCCATTCACATGTTTTTCTCTACCTGTTCTGCAAACATCATTAGGCTACGTAGTCTGCTTACCCTCTCCGTATTTTGGACTGACACCCCCTAGGACTTACAAGCGGGTGCCTAGGGGTCAGAAGCCTGTCGGGGAGCCAACGGCACGTAAACACAGAATGAAGAACTTGGAACGAGTGGTCGGCCCGTAGCCAGGCATGAGCGTGAGGAAGTGGATGGTATGAAATGAAAACGAAATGATGATAGGAAATGTAATGACACAGCAATTAGTGAAATGACTGGCGGGGGAAATCAGAAGACCGGGAGAAAAGCTGCCCTGACGCCGTTTAGTCCACAACATGCGGGCGCTTGGGGTCAAACCCGGGCCACCTAAGTGAGAGGCGAACGGTCTAACCATTCTACCACGGCGCCACCATAATCTTTTATCTACATAATACTAATCAATATAAACATTACATAAACATTTTTACTTAGTTCCTGATAAGTAGGAGGTAAATAAGTGAATACACCAGTCTAAAGCATCAGTGAAATATTTTACAAGCTGTCGCTATACGATTGCCATTCAAGCTCGTTTCTCTTTCCATGGCCAGGAGTAAAGAAATAGAGAAGGAAAACGAACGAGGACTTCCTGTTGAAGAAACGTATTTTAAAATTGAACCAATATCACGGAGTATCTCGGAAGTATTTCTATACAAAAACCCTGATGCGATCCATTCACATGCCTTTCTCTATATCTCTGCAATAAATTATTGTTCAAAAGCTTATTTTTCTATTTGCTTAATGCTAATCGAGAAAAACTTGGCAGAAAGAGCTTTATTAGCAGATTCCTTGCAAGTTGAAGGGAAATAAAGGAGTAGAATAGGCCAACTCGATAGTCAAATCTTTTGAAAGCTGGTTGCTATGTATTTGAAGTACTTTGGCTCTATGGACGGGAGTTGACAAGTTCCCGTATGAGAAAAGTATAAGTACTTTAAAGCTGAACTAACAATAAGGAACGCGGGTTCAAACCCGGCGGAGGACGATGGATTTTTTCGGGTGTAAAAATCCCTAGCATGGATTCCTTCGGAAGGGAAGTAAAGCCGTTGGTCTCGTGTTGTAGATTTACGGCACATAAAAGAACCCCAGGCCTGGTAGAGAGGCCTCTGAGCAAAATTAAGCGTTCTTTCACGCCCAGTTTAGAATGGGACGCTGAGAACCACAGTAGTTAAACAGCATCCATAAATAACATGAAATTTACATTTTTTGTTAACAAAAAGGAATATCCATTAAAAAAAAAAAAAATCAACTCCACGCAAAAAAAAATATATAACATAAATCATGTGTTTTAACCAGCTCTACATTTTTTATTTGTTAAAATGTTGTCTATCTCTTGTGGTTTACCAGTTATGCAAAACTCCGCAAAATTCCTCCAGAATAAACCTGTCTTGAGAGACTATTCCCAGAAAATTGAAGATATATGTTTTATTTGTCACGAAAATATCTTAAATATAAGAGATTTTAACCAAAATCGTTAGAGTCGTCTTTTATAAAATCAAAATTTTCGAAAAAAGTTCCATATAAAGGGTAGTTGGGGTGTGGGGATTTTCTTGAAAATTTTCGTGTCCCATCCTTGGAAAATACCAAACTTAAATACCAAGTTTGGTATTTAACGATCTTTTCGTTTTTGAGCTATGCTACCTAAAGGCACACACGTACACACAGACACACACACAGACAGACAGACAGATAGATAGACACACACATGTACATGGACATTTTTTTAAAATGTTTTTTGGATTCAGGGCGTCTTAAAATATGTATTTCCAGTGAAATCTCGGTATCGAAATTTTGGTGCAATACAATACATTCTCTATACACTATGTACATATTACGTATAGAGAAAGTAAAAATGTATAGGACATAAATTGTGTGTTTTAACGAGATCTATCTTTTTTGGGTAGTAAGTTTTTATCTACCTCATAAGATTTACTAGTTATACAAAAGTAATTCAGGATGGATAGGATTCAGAGACTGTTCTCGGGAAATTCATTTGCCATGTAAATAAGTTTAATATAATTTAATCAAAATTATTAGAGCCATTTTTTAGAAAATTAGAAATTTCAAAAACGTTTCAAGTGCATAAAGTGTTGTTTGGTGTGCTGGAATTTTCTGAAAATCTACGTGTCGCATCCTTGTATATAACATACTTTTCCTATTTAAGTTATGTTGTCCACACACACACACACATACACTGACTTTTTTATAAAAATACCTTTTTGGATTCAGGTGTCCATAAAACATGCATTTTCCGGTGAAACGCTATATATTAAAGGTGTTTACATGAAAAATAAAAAGTATAGCTTCATTTTTTTTTGGAAATAGCCTTTGAAGGGCTCCTCATTCTGAACAAATTTTGCATAACTAGTAAACCATAAGAGCTAGACAAAATCTTACTACACTAAGAACTAAAACCCGTTAAAACACAAAATTGATTTTATATCCATTTTTGTTGTAAGCCAAGTTTCAATTTTAAAATACTTACACTTATCTAAAACGGAAAGTTATCTTTCGTTTCATCTGTCTTGTTTTACTCCTGGCTAGGAAAAGGAGAACCAATTTCAATTGTTCACATAGCGACCAGATTTTAAAGGTTTGGATTGCCGCGTTAGTCTATTTTCTTTGTATCAGTGTTTTTTTTTTTTCGCAACCTCCGATAGGCTCATCGTACCTGTGCATAAGCTTCGCAATACCAGCTTCAAAAAATGTTGCCGCCAATGATTTCAAATGAGTATTGACGTTGTTTTGAAGATCTTCGTACTTTTACGACGTTTGCGGAGAGCCATTCAAAACAAACGAAGAGGAACGCTGACTTCAGGAATTGTGTTGATCCATGACAACTCTCGCCCATACACTACTGGCACAACACATGGGCTTCTTGAACAATTTCAATGGGGCATTTTTGATCATCCGCCGTACAGTCCTGGCCTGGCACTTGGCGACTTTCACCTTTTCCCTGAACTGAAGACTGGCTAGGAGGGTAGCACTTTCATACCAACGAAGATCTTCAAAACAACGTCAATGCTCATTTGAAACCATTTGCGGCAGCATTTTTTGAAGCTGATATTGCTAAGCTTGTACACAGGTATGATAAATGTCTCAATCTTTTCGGTGATTATGTTGAAAAATAATCATAAGTGTACAAAACTTTTAGTAATAAAATAATTGTTTGCTATGAATATGTCTTCTATTTATAGGCTATCGGAGGTTGAAAAAAAAACACCTACAAGGAAGCGAGTAATAAGAGAATGCTAATATTTATCTCGAGTAAGATCACGTAGATATAAAATAATATATTTTTTTTTAAAAATAGTTGGTTTGCGGAGCTGGAAGAGAAAGGCATGTGAATAGAACATATCATATCTTTTTTTCTGTAGATACAAAATGCCTTCATTGATCAATGTACACTGACTTTGTCGTAACTGTCCTTCACATATCTTTATCACTCATCTATGTTAAACGTTTACTCATCTGTCAGTGCCTGTATGTTGCTTTACGTTACTCCAGGCCCTGATTTTTTTCATTTGTTTCATGTAACTCGGTAACGTTTAAGTCTGATGTAAACTGCTAAAAGACAAGGCTTCTTGTGGTAGGTCAGTGAAAATAAAAGGAAATGGAATTACAAGGGTCATCCAGAAACTAACAGACGATTTGGCATAACTAAATAATAACAAAACGTATCAACACAAAACTTTATTTACAAAGTTACAGAATCTTACTTAATTTCTCAACGTAATCGCCATTGCTATCAAGGTATTTATTGTCGCGGTACCGGTTTTTCAATGCAGATGTTATAGTCTTCTACCGCCAAGGATCTGAGCCAAAATGTATTGCCACTTTGAGGTTGGGAAATTTTTTCACCCAAAAAGTCATATGCGGTGTCCAAAGTGAAACACGTTTTTTTTTTTTAATTGTTTATCAACATTTACTTTCAACTCCTTCATAACGATTAATGAGCTTCCACTCCGGTCTCTATCGTGCATACTGGTTCTTCCTTGATTTCTCTAAATTATGCGCCATTTACTCACTGAAGACTCGTTCATTGCATTATCACCATACACTTGCACCTATAACATTCAGTTGACCGAACATTTTGTGCACAAAACAAAAAACAAAAAGAAATGAACAAGTCCTTTGGAGGTAGAAAAGTAAAACGTCGGCATGGAAAAGTGGTACCACGTAACAATAAATGTCTTGAGAGAATAGAGATTACGTTGAGAAATAAAGTAAGGTACTGTAACTTTGTAAATAAAGTTTTGTGTAGGTATCTTCAGTTAGTATTTAGTTATTCCGAATTGTCCGTTACTTTCTGGATAGCCCTGGTACATTGTAGGGTACCTGATATGGTTATTTTGAGTAAATTAGATTTTGCTGAGTAAGAAGAGAATCTGGTACCAGTTTTCGCATTCGATATTAGTGGAAAGAATTCGAAATGCTGACTTAGCTATGCCCTCCTGATGCAATGCTGGTATAAGCATGGGTTTTATTATAAAAGCTTCAGTAAGTACGTCAGAAGAGTCTTTTGCCTTTTGTCCAGCTTTGTTCAACGAGATGCTGACGTTGAGACGTACAGCCCGACGTATGATCGACAGTATAGTTTTTATTTTAAAGTGTGAAATTATCAGCTTCATAATGTACCAGGTGAGTGGAATGGAGTTTGGGAACCCTTGGGTTTCCTTTCCCCTTTCCTTTTCAGTTGCTCCAGTGCGAGCGCTGCGGACCTAGAGCACCCGTGGTACTTCTGATGTTACTAGAAATAGTCTGGCCGAACATCTGAGCCTCTCCCGTAAAGAGCTGTTCGGATTGGGTTGTACTCGACGTGGTACTGGCCGGATACCCGTGGGAGATTGGATACATTTGGGCGGGATTGCGATTAATGTGATTGTTTTAATGTCCTCCAACACTAACCTGGACAGTTAGTAGACCTAAGCTGGTAAACGTCGGCCTTCTGTGGTTTTCGGTAGTCTTCCCTCGGGGTTGACGCGCGTAAGTGGCGTATTCACTTCCGCCCTTGTATAGGATCCTTGCATACAGGGGGGGGCACGTTTTATAAAACAGGTACCGGGCCTAATGGGAAGTCCCACATACTTATTTCGTGGGTTGCATGCATACCTGAACTGTTGGGTCCCTGCTAGCTTTGTTATCTTCGCAACCACACATCTTCTTAGAATAAAAGTCCTGTGTCTCCTCGCACCATTTGTATTTATTTATGGCTCCTGATCTCTTCCGCCCTGAAGTTCACCCTTCTGCACTTTAATACCTGAGGCCACCACCTTCCCTCTCGCAGGCGTGAACAGCTATATTCCTGAAGCTACCATTCCCTAGTATACGCAATGTAGGGGTGAAACCTACCCCCCACTGGGCATCCTGCAATACATATGGACGCTGTTTATCTGATGTAGTTCTCAAAGTTCCATTCAATGTTGAACGCAAAAAACAGCTTAATTTTGCTCAGAGGCCTCTTTATCAGGCTTGAGATTCCTTTACGTGCCGTAAGTCTACGACAGGGGATCGAAGGCTTACTTCTCTTACGAAGGAAACCATGCTAAGAACCTTTAGACCCGAAAAAAAATCCATCGTCTTCCTCCGGGTTTGAATCCACGATAAAGAGGCTAGCTACTACAACACGGAGGCCAAAAGGCTTAGTGGAAGACCACCGTCATAGAAAGAAAAGGTTTTGTGGTTCGAATTCTATAGTAGTATCACATTTTTCAGCTGTTTCAGCTCTCCAAATTTAGCCTATGCACAGCCAATGTGAGAAAGCAAGTATCTACTGAATGAGTAGATACCCTGGAAGTTAAAAGATAGGTAGCTTAACATTGGGAGTTAGCTTGCAATTTTGGACTCTTTGAGACATGCTTGGAAGTTTTAACGGGATACATGTGGGGCAGAGAAGTTTTTTTTTTTTAATTTTTATGGCGTTTTGTTATTTAAAGTTCTATTTATGGATTTTGGTGCAAAAAATCCATCACATTTTAACGTACGTATTTCCAATGTTTGGTTCTCTTGGAACAGATGTCTCACATGTTTTGGACGCCATTTTAAAGCGTTAAGGAGGTAAATGAGTCTCTATGTGAAACTTTAAAGATATTTTCTCAAGTTCGTTTTCCGTTACTTTCCCATATTCAAAAGCTATCTCCTCCCACAAAAATACTGGCATATGTCGGCAAATTTCTCTATTTTACCTCAGAATGTGTGTAATAAAACTACGTATTGGAATTTTGATATTGGTCATAGTTAAGTTTTAAAAAATGATTAACCTAAACACACTCTGCTTTTTTCAGTTTTTTTTTTTTTTTTTTTTTTTCGCTTTGTGGTACAATTATTTTTAAACCTATCTAATGTGAAAAAATTCCAATCAAACATATTTTTACAAATGTATTAAGCACTGTAGTTTTAGGAAATGACAATTTGGACACGATATATCTCGGAGAAGATACATTTTGAATTTTCCTGATAAAGTTGATGTAAATTAATTAATAGATCCGGAATGTTACATATTGTGCTGATAATTGGTATAGATACTTCTTTTGTTGCTACCAATGCATGTACAAAAATCAAGGCTCTAGTTCTGCTACTTTAAAAATGGCTTCCTGCACTTCGGTGTCCACTTAAGATCAGAAGGTTCAATGTCCTTTCCGGTCTCTCGCCATATAGTTTTTCTTTTAATTGCAGTTCCGGAGTTTAGTCAGGACTCCGGCGTTGTATTCCTTTTCTCTGTTTTCCCTTCTGTTCCCATTTTCCCAACATTTCCTTTCTGCATTTGATTACCGTTTTGCTTCTCAAAACTCACATATACATATTTTAAAATATTGAAACACCCATTCTCAAGGCGTGACTCGAACCCACGATCCCCTGCGCCACGAAGCACCAAAGCGAGACACTTTAGCGAGCGCGGCTACGGGTACCGGCAGCAGCTCAACTGTAGAGAATCAGTACGGAAAGCTAAAGATGTGTAGTTCAAAGCCCTGACGTATTGAATATTTGAATTCAAATTCAACGCTCAAAGTTTAGCCTACACGTAGCCATTTTAAAAGATCAGTCTTTTACTCTCAAGGGACAGATGAAGATTTAAGGGGACACCGGAGCTTTAATTATTACTTTCTCTACACGTACTATGTATACAATGTATACCGCCGCGCCGTGGTCGAGTGGTTAGACCACTCGCCTCTCACCTAGAGGGCCAGGGTTCCATCCCAAGCGACCGCATGTGAGATTGGTGGTGGACAAAGCTGCGCTGGGGCGGGCTTTCTCCGGGTACTCCGGTTTTCCCCGCCATCGCATTCCACCGGTGCTCCATCATCATTCATGTATCAGCAGTGTCACCGCCTGCGGTGCCATAAGTAGTTAAAAGCGGGCGTTAAACACTACAAAAAATACAGTGTATAGAGAAGGTATTGTATTGAACCCAAAAATTCGATACCGAGATTTCCCGGAAACACGTGTTTTGAGACCCCTGAATCCAATAAAAAGCATTTTTAGAAAAATATCCATGCGTGTGCGTGTGTGTGTGTCGCATAGCTCAAAAACTAAAAGTCCATTAAATACCAAACTTGATATTTAAGTTCAGTATCCCCCAAGGATGCGACATGTAGATTTTCAAGAAAGTCCCCCTACTCGCACCACCCTTTACATGGAAACATTTACGAAAATTTTGTTTTCCTCAGAAATGGTCTAACTTTGATTAAAATATCCCACATTAAAGATATTTACATGACAAATATAATGAGCTCTTTATTCGGGATGTATTTTACGGAATTTTGTATAACTGGTAAAACGTAGGATGTAGACAAAAACTTATTAACAAAGATGTAGAACTCGTTCAAACAAACAATTTAAGTTATAAACAGTTTTTTTTTTTAGATATTCGTATTGGTTTCAATTTTAAAATACTTATACTTTTGTTATATGGGAATTTGTCATCTCCTGGTCATACAAAAAAGGGAACTTCCATCACATAGCAACCAACGAAAGATTTGACTATCGCTTTAGCCTATAGTACACCCTTATTTCCCTTCTATTTACAAGGAAAATTAAATTTCTGCCATTTTTTTCTGGATTAGCATGAGGTAGATATAAGAAGATACTTTTTAAAAATTTGTTACAGAGATGTAGAGAAAGCCATGTAAATGGAAAACATAAGATTTTTATACAGGCATTATTGCTAACAAAAGAGGAAAAGTCCTACAAATTTTCATTATAATATGCCTTTTCGTTCTGAATATATTAATTGATTTATTGGGTTTAACTAACTAAAATCAAAATCTAACTTCGTCGACGATATCGAGCGATATGCATAAGTTTTAATATAATATTCCTTAGCGTAATATTCCTTCATATAATACAGATTTAGGACTCTGTTCAATTGAGTGTCGTATTGCGTCAATGTCAGCTGCGCTTGTCAAAGGTCAAGACTCGTCAGCAACAATGTCTATTCGTTGTAACTTATTTAACACTTTCCATATGGTTTTATTCGTTGGTCCATTCTTTCCAAATTTCCGTTGAAACCGTCGTCGCAGCTCGTCGCAGGAACATCCTGTAGACGCCATGTGACAACAGCAATACGTTCAGGAATAGTCAACATACTGCTCAGTGATCAACCTGTAACAAAAAGACATTCGCAAGTTATCTCAATCACGAAATATTTACTTATTTTGTAGACACTCTGTATAACTGCTAGCTTTCTTATCCGGAAATCTGATGTGCTCTATTCTCGTCTTTTCTCCATCTGTTCTACAAACTATTCTTACAAAAGACTATTCTTGTATCTACAATAAGCTAATCGAAATAAGCATTAGCGGAATTGGTCTTATTACTTACTTCCATGTAAGAAGAAGGGAAATAAGCAGATACACTAGGCTAAAGCAATAGTTAAAACTTATCGTTATGTGAAACAATTGAAATTCGGTTCTCTTTGCAGTAAAAAAAAACAAAAAAAAAAACACACACACACATCTCGTTTAAGCAAAGCTTAAATAGCTTAAACCAAAGCCTATAATAATGAATATCTCGGAAACGGTTAACTTTACAAAAGTATATGACATAACCTGTTTATTTCACAGCGATCTACGTCTCCTACGGGTTACCCGTTATACAAAGGTCTTCCAGAATGAAGAGGTTTCAGAGGCTATTCTCAGAAAATTCAACATATTCATTTCGTTTGTCATAAAACTACTTTCAAAATATGACATTGTAATAAAAATGTTTACAGCCAATTTGAGAAACTGACCAATTATGGAAAAAGGTTCAATGTAAAGGGGAGTTGAGGGTGAGAAGATTTTTCTGAAAATCTTCGTGTTGCATTCTTGGAAGATAGTGAACTTAAATACCAAGTTTGGTGTTTAACTGACCGTTCATTTCTATGCTATCCACAGACATACACGGGCTTTTTTGGAGTCAGGCGACACTAAAACATATATTTCCGGTGAAATCTCAGTATCGAATTCTTGGGTGGAATACAATACCTTCTCTACCTATATGGACGTACATACACAGTACTGAGAAGAGAAAGCATAAAGCGGTAGTAAATACGGATTGCGGGTTTTTAGAGTCTATGGGTAGCTTAAAAGTTTCATTTCAGCATTACTCAAACATCTTCCAAGGATACGACACCAACATTTTAAAGAAAATTCTCCCACACCATACTACCCTTTACATGGAGAAATTCTTGAATATTTTTATAAAAAAAATGGCTGTAGCGACTTAGATTAGAACACCGTATATTAAAATTATTCACAACACATTTTAAAAGGTATTTTCTGGGAATAGCCTCTGGAGAGCACTTTATTTCTGTTGATTTTTGTAGAATATTGCATAACGGTTAAACCGTAAATGATAGACAAAAACTTACTACACAAACTATAGGAAACACAGATAAAATTAGAGTAATTTCAAAAAGTAGATGTATTGTGATCCTAGGTTTAAAATATTAATCAAAATTGGAATTGTTTGTCGCAAGGGACTTTTTTGGTAACGTGGCAAAAACATAAACAAATTTGATCAGAACTTCCAAACCATTGGAGTAAAATTGATGCAATTTGCACTGTATTATATTAAATGCAATTATTTGTATTATATTAAATCTATGGTATAAATTTTAAAAATTGGTCTGTAGTTTCAAACTTTGTCATACATGATTTCCCCTAATAGATGAAAGTAATAATTCATTTTTTGGAAACTGTATGAAATAAAGTGTGTAATTCCCAAAGATACTTTTCATTTTATTGTGCATCCAATATAAAATATATCTAATACATTATTACTTCCGTATAAAATTACTCTCATGCTCGCATATTACTCTTAAACTCTCAAAATCGAGGAAATACGGTTCCTACATTCAAGAATATGGTGCTCTTAGAATTACCACATTTCCCAAATTTTGAGATCCTCTATGTAATATGAAAGCAATAATACCCATTTTCACATTGAATATCACATAAAATAAAAAAATATGTGTATTTATAAAAAAATATATATTCCAAGCTTGGGTTAAGTGCCAAATTAGCTACAGTTTATGGTAAAAGGTTCAATATTATATTACTATAACATTTTTTGGTTGTAATGTATCAAATAAGAATGGTCCTGAATGAGAGTTGAATGCAAAATTAAAATTTGAAGGTAAATTTGATAAAAGAAGCTGTCTAGAATTAATGCTACTACTGTATATTTTGAAGTTTCCAGATGAAAGCAACAGTTTAGAAAACGGTCCGCGCGCGCCTGTGTCTGAACAGCAAAACTTAAAAATCGAAAAGTCGGATGAACACCAAACTTGGTATTTAAGTATGTTTCAAGGATGCCATAAGAAGACTTTCAAGAACATCTTTCTATCCCAGGTATCTTTTACGGGGAACAATTTTCAAAATGTTTGATTTTCTTAAAAATAGATCTATGTTGATTAAAATACCAAACATTAAGTTTTTTTCTTCTTCATATTCGACTTGCCCTCCCCATATTTAAGACTGACACCCCCTAGAACTTACAAGCGGATGCATAGGGGTCAGGAGCCTGTCGGGGAGCCAACGTCACAAAACCACAGAATGGGGACCCTGGAACGAGTAGTTGGCCCGTAGCCAGGCATGAGCGTGAGCAAATGGATGGTATGAAATGTAAGCGAAATGAATGTTAGGAAAGGTGATGATGGAGCAATTGGTAGAATGAGTTGTAGGAAAAACCGGAGGACCTGGAGATAAACCCGCCCAGATGCCGTTCCACACATTTCACATGCGGGCGCTTGGGATCGAACCCTGGCCGCCCAGGTAGGAGGCGAGCCGTCTAACCACTCGGCCACGACGTCGTCTTAGGCAAATTTACACGACAAATAAAATGTATATAATTATTGTGTGTTCTGGGATTTACCTATGAGTTGCTCTTCATTCAGAAGGAATTTTGTATAATGTTCTTTAACTGATAAATTTTCAACAATGGCGGATAGACGAAAACGCAGTAAATAAAAACCACAATTTATTTCAAATAATGTTTTCCATTGAATTAGCCATTTCATAGATATCCGTTATTAATGGTTCGAATTGTTGAATACTTCGTCATTCTTAGCAAGTCCTGTATCCATTCAATTGTTTCTCGCTATTGCATTATGGACTTCTAAAAACAGTATATAGTATCAAACATTTGAATACCTCTGATTCCTTTGTATCTATAAAGAATGATGTAACTAATCTGCAGAGGTTTATCTCGATTAAAATGAATTAGCAAAAAACTAAACTTTCGTAAGAAGATTGATTTAATATTTTTTTCACTCAAGCCGTGTGTACGACAGCAGATAGATAGGCAAGAGTCAGATTAAAATATCAAATGCAATAGCCGGGAGTTGAATCTCGAATCTCCCGGTCTCTAGCCGGTTGCTCTATCACCGAGCTACCATGGCAAAATGCTGGCACAGCATTAAATTTCTCAACTACCTCGCATGTTTCCCGGTAAACCACAAGGTGATCCCAATGATGACTTACAATGTCGTAAGTACTATAAGTTCCAGCCAACTATTATGGTCAATTAGTGTTGATTTAATTTTTTTTTTACACAAGCCGCGTGTAGGACAGGGGCTGTATATGTAGAGTCACACTGAAAAATTTAATTCCATAACCCGGATTTGAACCACGGATCTCCCGGCATAACACTTGAGAAATTTAATGCCGTACCGGCATTTTGTCATGGTAGCTCAGTGGTAGAACTAGAGACCGGGAGATCCGTGGTTCAAATTCCGGATTCTTCTTCTTACTAAGGCACTACAACTTTCAAAAGTTTTGGCCTTCTCAACAATTTGTTTCCAGACTTTTCTATCTTGTACGCTAATAGCTGCTTTTTTTTTTTTTTTTTTTTTTTTTTTTTTTTTTTTTTTTTTAATTTTCATATCCTTAATCACCCTGGGTCCTATGTAAATACCCAAACCATCCTAATCTTAAAGCTTTTATGTGGTTAATGATATTTTCATATTTGATTAATTCATTTAATTCATTATTATAACGTATTCTCTATGTGTTTTCATTTTGTTTCACTGCTCCAAATATAGTAAGTAATATTGTTCTTTTAAATACCATTAGCTTTTGTTGCTTATGTTACAATATATCTGATGATGGATTTATGTAATCTTATTTTTGCTCACTTGAATGCTAACTTGCTCCTAAATACTTATAAATGTGTTAGCATAAATGGCTCAAATTCCGGGTATGGCATTGACATTTTTAGTCCGACTCTACCTTTTCTAAGCATATTTGTATACCCGCTATTAAACGAGAGAGGGTGAAAAAAGTCATACAAGTGTAACACATCAGACTTGTTCTATTACCTTTAAGGTGTTAAAGCTTCTCTGGGCAAACACGTAGTGCATAAAGAGACGCACAACAGTTTATTCTGAATACCCTGTAAAGACTGTGTTGTCGCAGGTGCGATATGACATACAAGATTCCTTTCCTTTTGCTTGATACCGGAAGTTCTGCAGGCCGTGACCCAGTTCTACTATTCGGTGCTGTTGTCTTTTTCTGAATTCCTTTACAACTGCTGAGAAAACCAGGTCAGGAGATACAAACATTGTATATATATATATATCAGTCGAGGAAAATGTAATAATGGTGTACTTCAGGATACTTCAGGATTATTGTCGTGCCTTTATAATGGAAAGTGAGTCTCATTTATTGATACTGCTTAACTGCTGTAGTTCTCAGCGTCCTATTCTATACTGGGCGTGAAAGACTGCTTAATTTTGCTCAGGTGCCTCTTTTATCACGATTGAGGTTCTTTTATGTACCGTAAATCTACGACACGGGACCAACGGCTATACTTCCCTTCCGAAAGAAGGCATGCTAAGGATTTATGAGTGGTTGTATGAAGGCTTCCTACAAATATCAAATGCGGTACACACTATATGTTTTAACTAATAAGATTTCGGTGCATATAGGTACGGAGCACACTTGGGGCATTTAAAGACTGCAGGCGGAAGCAGCACGTGCTCTAAGAATAGATTTTTGAGCAGCAATTTTAAAAGAAAGACAGGCGGGACCAGTATAGTTTTCTCCAAAAAATGATGACCTTCAAACGGGACTGCTGCACCTAACATTGAGCAATAACCATTTTAAACAAAAGTCGACTCTGTACTAGGAATGAGAGACGTCGCATTAATACAGGCCTGACTGACAAAACGCCAGAAGTGTGAACTTACCCTTCCTTTGTCCCCATTACTCTCTTTCAAAAGTCGCGTAGAGCCAAAGAAACCGGTTTATTCAGTGCAGTGGTGGTTTACATATGCAATATGAGTGAACACCGAATGTTTAATCGGGACTGGGAGAACAAGTATTTTGTTACCCTTTAAGAACAACCGCCACTTTTGCTCACGTAATCTCTCCGCTACTCTGCCAGGTGGAAGTGAAAAGGAAGAGGTGACTGAAGGAGTAGAGCATTTCACACTACTGGAGATTACCTTACCTGATAGTAAAATCTATGTTTCTCGGAGACTCGAAGATTCTGCTTGTAAGTCGAGATTCACGCCTCAGTTAAGGCTCCAGTAAGTGGAAGGCTTGGCAACTGCGAGGGTTGCTTTCCAGCCGCAAACCTCCTAATCCCAAACTTTAAAATCACGCCGCCCTTGGCAGAGGCTTATAATGTTCTGAAAAATGCTGTGCAATGTTTGTACAAGGAAATTCATTTTATACTATAATAAACATTTACACAAAAACATGAAACGCTATTTATATGTTTATTTATAATTCATGTAACCTATGGTATTGCGTCAACCTCCGTGGTGTAGTGATTAAAACGCTAGCCTCTAAAACCCAAGATTGCATATTCAAACCTGGCGGAGAGTGATGGATTTTTTCGGACACATAGCATCCTTCCTGTTATTTATTATTACTTTTTTTTAATTTTTGCGCTCTATTCCTTTTTTCTTTTTTCTTCTTTTTCCATTTTCACAATTCCTTTGCTTTTCTATGTGATTACCGTTTTTCTTTTTGATTCTAATACACATACATATACACAATAACGAACACACAAACACCCATACCCAAGCCGGGACTCAAACCCACGATCCCCTGCGCCACCCTTCAGAAGGGAAGTACAGTATTTTTCAGATGACAGCTCTGTCCCACTCTTCTTTCAAAGCTAGCGGTTAGGGTGTGTGCGGCTGGAAACCAACCCTCGCTGTTGCCAAGTCCCGTTAACTGCGACTCGATTCTCGACTGCAAGGAGTGTCTCCAGAAACGGATTTACTACGTTGCCGCTCACCCCTAGTATAGGGCTGTCTTTTGTTTGCTAATTATTGCCCAGTGATAGGGATCCCGTTTGACTGCTTTAATGTTTTGAAGAAAACTATAAAGGCGGTGGTTCCATGTACAGTATTTTTCAGAAAATGATGACCCTACGCTACTCTTCTTCCTGGCCGCACCGTGGCCGAGTGGACCACTCGACACTCACCTAGGCGAACCAGGTTCGATCATAAGCAACCACATGTGGGATTTGTGGTGGACAAAGAGGCACAGGGGTGGGTCTTCTCCAGTGCTCCAGTTTCATTCCATGCTTCATCAGTGTCATCGACTGCGGTGCCATTTTTAGAAAAATTGGGCGTTAAAACACTATAGAAAAGAAAAACTCTTCTTGAAAGTTTACGTTTAGGGGTTTGCGATTGGAAACCAACCCTCGCTGTTGCCAAGCCTTCCACTTACTGATCTCTTAACTGAGGTGCGATTTTCGAGTTGCAAGGAATGTCTCCAGGAAACAGATTTTATTACGTTGCCTTTCGCCCCTAGTACAGGTTCGCCTTTGGTTTGCAAAAGGTTACTGCCCTGTGGTAGGGGGGAGCGGTCCCATTTGAGGTCCACCATGTGTTGGAGAAAACTATAATGCTTATTTGCACGTAAAAGAAGCCCATACTTTGAAAGAAGAAGGTTTCTGGGCCAAATTCCGCTATTTCGCGTCCGAGAGTCGGATTTCGTCCTACAGTGTGGAAGAGGAGCCGATCTCGCGTCACCATGGCGCAACTAGAAATTCAAATCCCATCACGGATGCATCGTACCGGTGTTCTCTGTTGAACTTAGGAATTAAAGGAAATTAACTTATGATATTACAGCAGTACAATGTAACGTTATATATTAATACATAAGTATGCTTACAATATTTGTAAGCAAACTTGTGTTGTTGACATTCGTGGTGTAATGATTATCATACTGGTCTCTAATACCCAAGGTTGTAGGCTGTATTTCTCTCTATTTTGTTTCCTTTTTTTCCCCCTCCATTTTCCCTATGATTCTGTTGTTTTCCTATTTGTTTTCCGTTTCGTTTTACTTACAATTACACATACGTACCACTTGTCTGACAAAAGAATGCACTTACTATGGAAGGTCGCTGGTGTAGCTTGGCACGATTTAGAGCGGTCAGACATGGCTGGAATATAGTGCAACGCAGTCCAACCAGGAGGCGGCGTGGATGAGTGGTTAGATCGATCGCCTCCCATCTAGGCGGCCCGGGTTCGGTGTGGGATTCGTGGTGGACGAAGCGGCGTCTAGGCGGGTTTTCTCCGGGAGCTCCGGTTTCCTCGCCATTCATTCCACCAATTGCTCCATCATCATCTTTCCAATCATCAATTTCGCTTCCATTTCAGATCTTCAAATTCCGTATGTTCATGCCTCGTAACAGGTTCTCCATTCTGTGGTTTCGTGCCGTTGGCTTCCCGACAGGCTTCTGACCCCTAGGCATTGACTTTTAAGTCCTAGGGGGGGGGGTCAATCCTACAAATACGGGGAGGGTAAGCCGATTACGAAACGAAACAGCTGAACATTAAAACATCAGCACAGCATACGTAAACGGAAATAAACTAAACGATCCACATCAGGTTAAACTTGCTGTTTTCTTTATCATTAACGAATATTAATTTTCTACCTTGTGAGTGCATGATTACGCGCGGCGGTGTTTGCATTTTGACTTTTCCTGAACCCGTCTACTATAAGCGACTCAACTTCTGTATCCCACTATTACAGAACTGTACAGGGTATGCACCGGGAGTGACGACATAATACCGCTTATCTGTTTGTGTTTACGCAAGCTTCCACTCATGGCCATCTGCATTTATTCTTCAAGCAGGTAATATACACATTTACAAACCGAAAAAAGAACTATAAATCCTAAGGGGTATTGGGAGGGTTTAATAGGCTTTAAAATTAAAAAAAAAAAAAAAAAAAGTGCATGTGACATATAATCATATCACCAAATTTCTTTCTGATTTTATTGAACTTTGGAGTCAAGGAGCATTTTCGGTATGATCTTGACAAAAAATTGGAGCATTTGGGTTTTCGATTTTTGAAACATCGATGAACTGCACTAAAACTTCCAAAGTTACCATTAACCACATTTTCAAAACTTAATATTGGACCTAACGATAAAAACATGTGTGCACTTTCAATGCAGGACCCAACGAAAGCTGTTGAACATCTTACTACTTACAAATGCTACCTAACTTATTGTAACCCTTTATGCTGAAATATGTATGCGAGGTTTAGTCGATCAAAATACCTTACAACTTTATACGGCATAGTTTGGGTATGGATCAAATAAAACACTTTGAATGCTATTTGTTGAAACAGGTACAAGACTGAAGAATTGCTGCTGTTGTTGCTCCTGCTACTGTTACTGCTACTGCTACTGCTACTACTACTATTAATAATAATAATAATAATAATAATAATAATAATACTTTCTTTACAAGTACTATACACACAGTGTATAGAGAAAGTATTGTATTGCACCTAAAAATTCGACAGCGAGATTTCACGGAAATATACGTTTTGTGTACCCCAGAGTCCAAAAACAAAACATTTTTAGAAAAACGCCAGTGTGAATGTGTGTGTGTGTGTGTGTGTGTGTGGACAGCATAGCTCAAAAACTAAATGACGTTTAATATCATGCCTCGTATTTAAGTTTGGTATTTTCCAAGGATGAGACGCGGAGCTTTTCTAGAAAATCCCTCCAACCCAAACTACCAATTACGTGGAAATGTTTTTGGAACTGATGTTTATTATAAATAAATGATTATTATAAATGATGATACTTTTTTATTAAAATATCGTATAATGAAGCTATTTACAGCACAAATAAAGCCTAAATATTGAATTTCCTGGGAAAAACTTATGAAGACCTGTTCATTCTGGATGACATTTTCTGAATTTTGCATAAGTGGGAAACCATAAGAGATATACAAAAAACTTACTAAACAAAAAATGCAAATCTCGTTAAGACACACAATTTATGTCATATACATGTTTGTTGCAAGGTTGATCGTTTCCGGGATATCCCTTGTTATTAATTTCAATTTTAAACTACTTATCTTCTCAAATGGAGCTCCTTTCGTTTCATCTCCCTTTTGTTTTGCTGGAAATACAAAGCGAACCTAACTTCAATTGCTCACATATGGATGGGATTTTAAAATATTTGACTTCCAAAAAATTAGGGTTAGACTGCTTTCACGTACATAACTTGAATTGTAGAATTTGCAAATGTATTCCCATATCTTAAACTTCTTCTTTCTATGTTGTAAAGGTTGTTCTACATATATCTTAAATAAAGTTGGGGATAAACTACACTCTTGACGTACACTTTTGTAGACCATAAATTCTTTAGAAATGTTTCCCAGAACTTGATCCTAATGGTTGCATTCTCATATAATTTACCTAGGGCATTTAAAAATGTGATTTTCCATTTTGTTCATTAACACCTTTCATGATTTATCTAGTGGGACGCAATCATAGGCTTTTCTTAATTAATCCATCAAACACTTTATTGATTGAGCTTTTGCGTATATTTTTCTCTTTTCCTATTAGACGAAAGATGTGGTCAGAGACGCTGAGGGATGGCGTACAGACAAGACCGGGCAAGTCGCGTCTCATCGATCGCTCAGATGAGATGGTCGGTGACATCGTCTCTTTTCTTTTAAGTTATCATCTTCAGAACTGTCTGGGAAATACGGCGCATCTTCATTAACTTTGCAGAGATAACAGGCACCGCCCTTTGCATTACGATATTCATATTAATTCAATGATGCCGACATGGAGCACTTCAACAGCTTCTTTAGTCCAGCACTCTGGCTTCCTTTTATATTTCATTCCCCGTCTCTTCTTTCAGCGCTGTTTCTTGTGCCAATAAAGAAATGCAATAATCTGTTCAAAAAGATGTAGTTTTAGAGCGATTATGCGACTGTATTTTTACAAAGTGGCCCCATCTACAATCTTAAGAGACTGTACATTTTAATTATCCAATTATGGTAATGCACCCAGGAAATTGAACAAAAGTTCTCAAAATTTTAAAAAGTATTTCTTCATAATAAAATAACATAAATTTGAAACTTTAGGACCAAAAGCGCGACCAAACGGAATGCCTTAGGTGGATTCTCTGCGGCCCACATTCGGCTTAAGATTATTTTACGTGCGTAAATCTACGACACGGGACCAATGGATTTACTTCCCACCCGAAGGAAACTATGATAATAGTTTTTACGTCTGAAAAAGATGCATCGCCCTTCGCCAGGCTAGAACCTGCGATCTTGGGAACCAGAGACTAGATTGACCTAGACCACAGAGGACAACCCCGTCCATGTTTAATCTTAACCTAACTTCTTGGTGCATTTGAACTTGCAAATATTTTTTATAGTGTTTAACGCCCGCTTTTACCACTTGTGGCATCGCAGTCGATACATGGAATGAATATGGAGCACTGGTGGAAGGCGTTGGCGGGGGAAACCGGAGAACTTGGAGAAAACCCGCTTTGTCCACCACAAATCTCACATTCGGTCACTTGGGATCGATTCCGATCCGCCACGTGAGAGGCGAGTGGTCTGTCCACTCAAAATGATCCATACGGTGAAATTGCTTACTAATTGATAAGCAGAGTCAGACTGAAAAATTCAATGCCATAGCCGACTCTACCTATTCAACTCCTGTTCTACACATGGCTTATGTGAAAAAACGATTAAAATATTTACTAATTGTTCCAAAATATTTTACCGCCCCTAAGAGGTTCATTAAACAAAAGCACCATAGCCTTATTTGAAAGAAGGCTCCAATTTTGATAAATAAGTTCTTATATTTTGAAAACACAAGAGTGTTGTGGAGTATAAGACGTAAACTTTTCTCAGAATAATTAGGGTTTAGCAGAAAAAATCTGATATAGTAGATATGTTTTAGACTTATTTACTGTATAACTTGAATTTTTATGTAAATGTTTTTAAAATATGTTATGTGGAGGATTTTATGACATTGAATTTAAACAATAATATATTGTTTGAATAGCCATGCAAGGCAGAAATTTGAAACATGGCAAAGGTATCATTGTTATCGGGTGTAATGACTGCTATAATTTTCAAGAAGATATCTTATATAATGTGAATTTTCAAAATTTCACAATCCATTTCCTTAAGATAAATACTTTTCTCATGACTTCTTTCTTAGAAGACAAGTTTTAAGATATAACATTTATATTTAATGCAATTACAATTGGAATCAATTTGTTTGAAACACATATTTCAAAGTGTAATTATAGTACATCCATTTCTGTAAATCAACTTTGCAAGTAAATAACTATCAAAAAAAGTGAAAATCTAATCATATATGACACTGCTCACACGATGAACATGTATATAAAACCTGAAAGTTTAAATGTTGAATATTATTTTAGGGAAACAGATTATTTTTGCAGTCTTTAATGCCCACAGGCGATGACACTGGTGACACAGGGAATGAAGATGGAGCACCGGTGGAATGCGATGGCAGGGGAAATCGGAGAACGCGGAGAAAACCCGCCCATGCGCCGCTTTGTCCATCACAAATCTCACATGCGGTCGCTTGGGATCATACCCAGGTCGTCTAGGTGAGAAGTGAGTGGTCTAACCACTCGGCCACGGCGTGGCCCCGTAAAATGGTTTAGAATCAGAGTTCACCTGGTATGAGGTTAGATTAAAGCACTTTAAAAGACGCTCAGCCTCGAAGTAGCATAAAGCTGAGTGGTAAAATGATGACACGTCCCGTGTTATTTTTGTAGTGTTTAACGCCCGCTTTTACTACTATGGCACCGCAGGCGATGAAACTGATGATACATGCAATGAAAATGGAGCACTGGTGGAAAGTGAGAGCGGGGGAAACCCGAGAATCCGGAGAAAACCCGCCGCTAGTCCTCGTGGTCCACCACGAACCCCACTTACGGTCGCTTTGGATCGAACCCGGGCCGTCAAGGTGAGGGGCGAGTGGTTTAAACCACTCGGCCACCACGCGGCTGGTCACGTGTTACGAAGTGATAATGCATGTTAAGATTCTGGAGTGTAAATTATTTCTCCTTTAAATTGTGAACATAGAGATATATGTTTAGGCATACATTTCCAGTGAAAATTAATAAAATAAATTATTATGATGTATGACACTCACATGACCTTCTCTACCTCTTCGACAACAAACTGTTCCTATAAAAGCATATGCTTCTATCTACTTGCGAGATAAACATTAGCACCCTTGGTTCTATTAGATATTCCTCCGCAGGTGAAGGTCAATATATCAGACTAAAGGGATGTTCAAAGCTCTTAATAGCGGTCGCTTTGTGATGGCCTTGAAATTCTGTACCCCTTGCATGACCAGAAAGGAAAAACAAAAAACTAATAACGACTTCCCATTTGAGAAAATTCGAAGCTTTGGAAATGGAAACCAATAACAAGAGATATATCTGAAGTTGTTAACTTCATAAAATGGTATCTGTTACACTTTGTGTGCTTTAACGAAATCTACATTATCTGTGCATTAAGATTTTTGTGTATCTCTTACAGTTAACCAGTGATTCAAAAGTCACCCAGAGGACTTCGGACGTTATTCCCAGAAATTTGAAGACAGTAATGAGTTGCATTCGTTATGATATTTATGTTAGGTAAGAGAAAGTTAAAGTGTATATATGGTGCAGCGTATTTAAACTCATCAGGAAACTTGCCCGTCTCTAAACAAACGATTAGCATGACGTAGGTAAAAGAATAATATTTTGTAAACGGAACAGTAGAGAAAGTTTTATGAATGGACGCCAATTTTTTCCTCTTTTTTTTAGTTATTTCCTGATTTCTGCACTTTTTGTTGTATCTACAAATTTATATTCAACAAAATAGGTAAGAAGCTAAATCGAATTTGTCTTCATTTATGTCTCTAAGATTACCTTAATAATTATAAAATGTTATTTAGTATATGAATATTTTCGCTAATCTTAATAGAGGATTAAAACTGAGAGAAAGAAAAAAATATCTAGGAAAACGAGGTTTTAAACGACCACCTCGCGATTCCGAGCGCTAATGTATCCAATTAGCCACATTTGAAAACTGTCCACAGTAGAACAAAAGGTAATGCGGAATAGAAAATTACAAATATCAACTTATTTCAGCAAAATCATATTGACTTTGTCTACCTGTTCTGCAAACAAAATATTCTTAAGAAGTTAATTATTTCCCAGAAAATGTTAATCAAGATAATCATTACCAAAAAAGGTCTTATTAATTATTTCCTTAAGGTAGAAGGGGATAAGGGAATACACTAGGTTAAAGTAATATTCAAACCTTTTAAGAGCTGTTGCTTTGTGATTTTCATTGAAATCCGGTTATGTTTCTATGAACGGGAGTAAAACAAAACAGATATGAAACGGATGCAACCAATAACAGGTAATGCCTCTTAAATGGTTAGTTCTAAAAATAAGGAATGTGACATAAATTATATGCTTTAAAGAGATCTACATTTTTGTGTAGTGCATCTTTATCTATTTCTTACGGTTTACGAGCTATGCAAAAGTCATCAAAAACGAAGGGGACTTCATGAGCTATTCCCAAGAAATTCAGAATTATAAATTTTATTTGCCATGTAATTATCTTTAATATACAGCTATTAATCAAAATCGTTTGAGACATTTTTTAGAAAATAGAAAATTTCGAAAAATATTCAATGAAAAGTGTTGTTTGGGGAGGGGGATTGTTCGAAAAACTGTTGTCGCACACTAGGAAGCTTGGTATTTAACCAACTTCGATTTTGAGTTATGCTGTCTATAGACACATACACAGGCGCACACAGACAGATAGACTGATACGCACCGACCTTTTTTTGAAATGCATATATTTTGTTTCAGGGGTCCTCGAGATATTTTTTTCTGGTGATATCGCGGAGTTAAATTTTTGGGTGGAAATCTACCTACTATGACATGTTATTATTGCAATTTATTATGAAAATGGCTATAAACTGAATGGAGAAACAGAATATTGATAAGATGAAAATAAAAAATGTAAGCTGACTTTAAATGGAGATTGGAGACCAATGGAAGATTATGGGGAGCTGAGCAGAGTAGAGCGAGGCGTCGAAGAAGGTGCCGGTGTAGAGTAGAGTGATAGAGGATGCAGATGATGAGTGAAAGCAGGAAATGGAGGAGTATAGGCTTCTGGTGATGGACAGAATGTGGCAGGGAAGAAGAACCTGAGGAAAGTATTAGTGAAGTGTTAAAAGGAATATATAGTGAGCATAGTATAATAAGGGTGTAAAGTTTAAAATTATTAAAATATATTAGCCAAAGAAAGTGAAAGACATTCTAATACCAATAAGTGAAAAGTGAAAATGCATTGAAATACTTTCAATATAGAAATGAATAATTAAGAGTATATGTGAAATAAATTTGTGCAAAGTGCATAGAGAACTATTATGATGCATAGATACTGTATTAAGGTAATAATAGAATACAGAAGTAATAATTAAGGGCTAAAGGAGTTATATCTTTTAATTGTAGCTGTGTAAAGTAACTGAAGATCCAAATTTTATTAAGAATTTTCTGAATTATATATAAGAGCAGGATTAAGGGGTATTAGAGTAAATACATGGATTCAGATTCATTCATTTATTTATAGTTCACTACAATATCTAATATAAATTAAATAAATTTACCCGTCCACATAGCCGCGCTGGCTGAAGTACCCCGCTTTGGCGTTTCGTGGTGTAGGAGATAGTGGGTTCGAGTCCCGCATTGGACATGGTTCTTTATACTTTGTAAAATGTATATGTGTGTATTAGAAGAAAACAGCAAAATGGCAATCAAACGGAAAACAAAGTAAATGTTAGGAAAATGCAAAAAAAAAAAAAAAAAATGGAAAAAGAATATACAGCGCCGGAGTCGCGACCACACTCCGGAACTGTATTAAAACAAGTGTTGGATTAGTTTTGTTAATAATTTACAGTACACTTTTATAGGCAAACAACTGACTACCAGTTAATTGTGTTACTAGATCCCTGTAATTAATGATAGGTGATTTATTGTGAGTGAAAATTGTTTTGTGATTGGAATTTACTTTACTTGGTTTATTTTATGTTAATTTGTTTCACTTTGTGTTAATTAATTAATTTTAATTATTAGTACATAAGTAATATATGTAAAAATAATGATGTATTACAAGAACTTAAAAGTCAGAAATAAATTATGAAGTTGACAATGTACGTCCTGGTATAGGGAACTGGATGCCAGGATGTTGTATTACGGATTTTATTTTGTTTTTATGACATGTACATTGTACATACTTGCTGCAGAAAGTAAAAAAGTAAATTTCAACACAGCATTCTGATTTTGAATAACAACTTGAATATCTACTTGAATAACAAAGGGCAATTATATTCTCGTTTGGTTCAACTGAACAGTGTTAAATTTCAAATTAAAGTGATGCACTTCTGGAATTTGGAAAATCTAGGATATGTAAGATACTTTATTGAAATTTATATAAGATATTACACTCAGTAATAGTAAAACTGTTGCCATGCATCAAAATTCTAACATGCATTATTATTTAAACAATTTTTTTTCTTTTTTTACTTTCTAAAATTATTTGCCTGATAAAAGTTTGCCACGAGATGCATTTTTAAAAAAAGTGCACATAAAATTTTCCAATTTGATAGCTAACGAGTGGAGAAAAACTATCACTTTTCGTTCTCTCCAAAATCTTTAATTTTTCAAAATTTTACAATTTATTGATCAAAATTTTAACATTTTCAAAAAAAATATGTATGATAATTTTCTTTAGTGAGTGTTTGAGGGGTAGTGTAAATTATTTAAATAAATTAGTCAAAAATTGCATGGTATGGAACATTTTAGGTACACAAAAGTGTTGAAAAATGTGAGAAAATGAGGTTTGAACTTGGGAGTGGCTATTAATAAGCATACGCTTATGTATTTTCTTAAAGTTTAGAGTTCATATCATGTTATTATGAAACAAAACCTTTTTTTATGTTTCACAATTTTGGGTAAAATTTCATAGATGCATTATTGCCTTTAACTTATATAAATAATAAAACAGGGAATGTTACTGGAATCTTCATAAAATACAGAATATTTTAGAGACTACTACGGACGCAATTTGGCAACACTGCCAAATGAGTCAGTAGCTGGCATTCACCTTTCCGGCGAAGGGAGAAGACGGGGAAAATAACCCCACCCAAGCAGCTAGCCAGACGGGATTCGAACACACGACCTTCTCATTTACTCAGCCATGCACAGTAATCCAAGATCACAGAGATGGTCAAGAGGATAGAGACGCTCTGACATTTCTCATTTCAGTCGGTCTATTGTTTCCATGAATGCTGTGCACAATACGAGCTTAATCCTGCACTGTTGAATGGGGCTTTCAAGATACAAGACGGGCTAACCCCAGCTGCTTGTCCTAAGAAATATCTAAACCAGTGAATATAATTGTTCCTACAACCTGAATATTGTCTGACATGATGGTTAAGAAGACACGTTTTGAGGATTATAATGAGGTAGATTGCTAGATGTTTCGTCTGTCCCTACGGTAGGAATCTTCAGTGCTATATGTGACGTAAGCTTTTGCTATCTCGACAGCTATTCTGAGAGGACGAAAGGGCTAAAGGGCTCTTTTTGATGTATTACCTGCACTAAAGTATGCCGATACCCATGGCTGTGATCGCTAAAGTGACTAGCTTTGGTGCTTCGTGGCGCAGGGGATCGTGGGTTCGAGTATCGCCTTGGGCATGGGTGTTTGTGTGTGTGTATATGTGTGTATCTTAGAAGCAAAAATCAAACTGTAAACAAATAGAAAAGCTAAGGAAATTTAGAGAAAAAAAGAGGAACAAAATACAAGGATACAGCGCCAGAATCCCGACAAGACTCAGGAACTGTATTTTTTAAAAAATTAGTAAATTAAAAAAACGGGGACCGAGTGGTGCACAGAGCGGTGCATGGGTGGGTTTTCTCCGGGTTCTCTGGCTTCCCCCGTCATCGCATTGCACCGGAGCTCCATCTTCATTCCATGCGTCGTCGATGTCATCGCCTGCGGTTCCATAAGTACTAAAGTGGGCGTTAAATACTGTAAAAACAACAACAAAAACTGATGAACTGATTTTTTAATTTTTCGTTCTTTTAAGACACACAAAACGTATCTGCCTTCAGGTGTGACCTAATTGGTCATCACACAGAGAGAATGACTGAGATAGAACATAAGCCCGGAAATACTCCACAAATACCTATGCCCCAGGCGGGATTTGAGTCCGCGAACCCCTGCGCCACGAAGTACCAAAGTTACACACTTTAGCGAACACGGCTATTGCGATAGGCTTGATTACCGTTAGCGGGGATTGAGGCAGCCTTTGGCGACTACACAAGTCGCAGTTGAAGTATACTTTTCTCCTAAACAAGATGACCTTCAAACGGGAACGCTCCCCCCTACCACTGGGCAATAACCATTGGCAAACAGAAGACGAACCTGTACTAGGGACGAGAGGCAACGTAGTAAAACCTCTGTTTCCTGGAGACTCGAAGTCACGGCTTGTAAAATATTTTCAGAACATGGTGACCGTGCCCCAAAGACTTTGAGGTTAGGATTTTTCTGTTTAGTTGTTAGGGTGTGTACGGCTGGAAACCAACCCTCGCTGTTGCCAATTCTTAAGCTTACTGGTCCCTTTACTGAGGCGCGATTCTCAACTTACAAGCAGTATCTCCAGGAAACAGATTTTACTAAGTTGCCTCTCAACCCTACAACAGAGTTATCTTTTGTTTGTTAATGGTTATTGCCCAGTTGTAGGAAGAAGCGGTCCCGTCTGAGGGAAAAAACTATAAGTCGAGATTCCTGCCTCAGTTAAGGAATCACAAAGTGAAAGACTAGGCAATTGCAATGGTTGATTTCCAACTATAAACCACCTAAACCCAAACTTTGGCAGAAGGTTATCATGTTCTGAAAAATGCTGCAGTTGTATCATAACCAGGGAGAGGCATTTCTAATGATTTACGTTAAATATAAAGTATATGTTAAGCCGCTGATGAACTATAATGTTTTTCAAATAGGAAGAGTTCTACTGCGCAGCGAATGAGATGCGTTATCGTGCTCTGCGTTGCCAGGTCACTACCCCCATTGTTTTCATATTTCCCTCTCACTCGCACACTGAGCATGCAGATCTGCCATGTGAATTGTCAAAACTATTTTAGACAAAATCTGCAGTTTTTACAGTTCTGCTACGAACATTACTCCCGATCTTCCTCGTGAATTATTTTTTGCAAAAATGTAATTTCTTAGCGCAAGCAGTATTTATGAGGGACGGAATCACTTAGCGGGTTACTCCCTATTTAGCAGGAATGCAATATGTCAACACAGCAGCACTCCGGTTGGCTGCTGGGCTGGTGGTGCTCAAGGACAAAACTCATCCCCTTTTAAAGTCACTGTAATAATGATTACAAGGTGAGAAATGTATATCGTTTTAAAGAGTTTTTTCGTTTACAGTATTTTTTGAACCTACTATGTGATAATTTCATCAACAGCTTAACATATACGTTATACGTGACTGTACGCCATATGACAGTTTACGTTCTTACTGCTCATCGTCTCTTGGGTTACGGCCCGCGTGCACCAAACTTGAAGAGACAGGTGTGGAAATGTCTCTCCCTACTCATAACAGGTACGCTAACATTGATTACAAGAGGAATGGTATTGGACAAACACTAAATGGGATTGCTGATACCTCCTCGTGTTTCCCCAGGACAGTAGCGACTTCCGAAACATGGCTTTGCTCTCAGACCTTAAGGAGGCTTGCCACAAACTATGCAATCTCGGAAAACTACCATTTGATATCTACCTTGAAAGCTCGATATTCTTAGCCCTTTATTGCAAAAGTTATTGTGCTACGTATGCCGTTAATACATTGGCACAATGCCGGTATTTATATCCATTTCACCGGCACCAGTCACTCTTCATGGTGTAATGGTTACCATGCTAATTTCATATACCCAAGGTCGCTGGTTGGTTCAAACCTGACGGAGGACGATGGGTTTCTCCGGTGTAAAAATCCTTAGCATGGCTTCCTTCAGGAGGGTAGTAAAGCCGTGGGTCCCGTGTCGTAGATTTACGGCACGTAAAAGAACCTCAAGCCTGATAGACAGGCCTCTAAGCAAAATTAAGGTGGTTTTTCACACCCAATTTAGAATGGGACCCAGCGGCTGTACTGCGGACCCAAATGACACATTTTTTTTTTCTTTTTAAATTTACTGTATCCCTATTTACATTTCCCCCCGCAGGTTTTACTGATTACTGGTTTACTGGTTTTACTGTTTCTTTTACAAACATATACACATTGCACAAACATATAACACCCATGCCCAAGGCGGGACTCGAACCCACGATCCCCTGCCCACGAAGCACCAAAGCGAGACGCTTTAGCGAGCGCGGCCATGGGGACCGGCATCTAAACCCCTCGGATCTTCCATAGCTAGTGAAGAAGTGTTACTCGACCAGCAAGAGAACCACATATCTTATTTTGTTAGGTCCACCCTCGGGCACTGGAACTTTCGACCCCCTTCTGTTTATTGTCCTGCCCATAACGGTGCTATCCTACCTAGGTTGAGTGCCAGTTTGTAATAACTGTTGTGTCCTTGCCTTCTTGGACATTTTATTCCCTGACCATTTCTAATGTATATATTTGTCCCTTCCTACTATAATTTATATTATCATGTACCGTCTCACCATCATTCAAAACCGAGCGTCGAATGTTCGAGTCACAGAGACTGCAGTAACATGTTGATGTGGTAAAGGATGGGGAGGACCCAAGCAAAACCATCGGTGTGATGTTACGCTTGGATGCTGACGGGGTTATATTTGACTGGATTTTGCTCTTTTTTTATTAAAACACTACAGTTTTATTGCAAAAGTATTAATAATTTTACAATACAATAGTTATAGCTATCGGTTAGTGTAATACAAAATTAGAATAAAGTCCAACAAAAATACACAATGGTTTGATTAATCATATTTGTTGCATAAGTGCAACCCATTCAATAAAGGGTTAAGATAACGCAGTTGTGAAATTTGATAAATCCACAGCACGATATTCAATTGAAATGTATACAAGTTATTACATTCAATGACAGTGATAACATTGTCATATTTCAAAATTCTAGTTTCCATGGTTATTTAAATATAAACTACGATGTGTTCAACTCACAACACTTTATCTTCTTCAAACTATACATACAAAATATTATTCTTTTATCTACTTCATACACTTCAAGATAAACTTACCAGAAACGTCTTTTCACTTATTTCCTTATAAGTAGAAGGGGAATAAAGAAATGCATTGGGCTTAAGCGACAGTCATATCTCTTAAAAGCTGTCGCTATGACATTGCCATTGAAATCCGGTTCTATTTCCATGACCGGGAGTAAAATAGAAGAGATATAAAAGGGATGAACACTTCCCGTTTGAGAAAAATTTAAGTATTTTAAAACTGAGACCAATAACAGGGAATATCTCGGAAATGGGTAGCTCTACAAAAAGGTATATGACATAAATTGTATGTTTTAACGGTATCTACATATATATTTCATTATGGGGTTTCTATCTGTCTCATACAGTTTACCAGTTGTGCTTAAATCATTCAGAATGAAGAGGACTTCAGGAACTACTAGAAATTCAGGATATACATTTTATTTTCCATGTAAAATTTTTAATACACGGCATTTTAATCAAAATTGTTAGTCATTTTTAGAAAATTGAACATTTGGAAAATTATTCCTAAGAAAGTGTAGTTTAGGGTGGGGGATTTTCCTGAAAATCTTCGTGTCATGTCCTTGGAAGATACGTGTGTATGTGTGTGTGTGTGTGTGTGTGCGCGCGTGTGAAGCTTAAGTCTGGTTGATTATATCGGACGATGAATGAACTTGGGAAATGTTGCTCCAAAGATTTCGGGGCCCATGAAGCTTAAAGTTAATCGACATTCTTCTTCTGAGGATAAGGGAAAACCCCAAAAATAACTTATCCGGGTAACTCATCCTAAGCGAGATTCGAAATCGCGACCATTAGAATGTGAGACAGATACGCTACCACCACACTACCCAGGCGGGCCATTGGAAGATGCTAAACTTAAATACCCAGTTTTCCATTTAAACGACTTTTCATTAAGTTATGCTACCCACAGGCTCGCGCACACACACAAAAAGGCGGACCTTTTTCTAAAAATGCTCTTTTTTAAATAAGGGGTCTCGAAACATGTATGTACGTTGAAATCTCGATGTCGAATTTTGGTGTGGAATATAATACCTTGTGTACCTACTATGTACATTATACATATGTGCTAGAGAAAGTAAAAAAAATACTCTCTTAGTTAATTGTTCTAATAAAATGCTTCTCACGATGCATTTTTCATAACATTCAAATAAAAAATTAAAGAGTTGCAGTAAATGAGCTTACAAGTAGGTCTATTGTATTGCACTGTAAATTAATACCT
Source organism: Hymenopus coronatus (assembly GCA_030762935.1). NCBI lineage: Eukaryota > Metazoa > Arthropoda > Insecta > Mantodea > Hymenopodidae > Hymenopus > Hymenopus coronatus. Next base: position 519,472,124 of record CM060900.1, on the reverse strand, counting down.
ATCATAAAAAAAGATATTACATTCTGTACTGTACAAAACAATAGATTTTTCAAAATGTTATGGTTTATATCTCAAAATGAAGTATTATTTAGAAAAAGAATATGGTAATTTTCTTTGATGTGCATTTTAGAGTTGGTACACAAAATATAAACAAAATAGTAAGTAATTGCTTCCTGTGGATCAATAAGAGTGCCAACAATTTTTTAAAAAATATCTGTTAGAAGACAAGGGTTAATGTACGGCGTGCCTATTAATAACCATGTGCATGTCCATTTACAGCTTCAGTTGATTGATAGTTAAAGTGTACCAAGCGTAAAAACGACATATATTCTTAAATTTTAGAACTTATATTTTGTTTGATAAAGATGTAAATAATGTTTTAATTTTTCACAAGTTTTGGTCAAATTTCACATTTACCTTAAGTTTCTGACGAATGATATCTGTTAATTTCTTCGTTTCGTATTCGGCTTAACCGCCCCGTTCTTAGGACCGACACCCCTTAGTACTTATAAGAGGGTGCCTAGGGGTCAGAGGCCTGTAGAGGAGCCAACGGCACGAAACCACAGAATGGAGAACCTGGAACGAGTGGTCGGTTCGTAGCCAGGCATGAGTGTGAGGAAGTGATGATTTGAAACGCAATTTAAATATATGATAGGAAAGTTAATGATGGATCAATTGGTGAAATGAGTGGCGGGGAAAACTGGAGGACCCGGAGAAAACCCACCCAGACGCAGCTTCATCCACCACAAATCCTATCTCGGGATCGAACCCGGGTCTTAGATGGGAGGTGATTGGTCTAGCCACTCAGCCACGGCGCCGCCGTTAATTTCTTAAGTTTGCTAAATGTACAGTAACATATAAGTATAAAAAGTTAGATACTATTTTATGACAGTAATTGAAATGGTAGAGAGGGGGTGGTGTTTACCGCCCGCTTGTACTACTTGTGGCACCGCAGGCGATGACACTGGTGATACATAAAATGAATATAGAGCACCGGTGGAATGTGACGGCGGGGGAATCCGCAGTAAACTCGCCCGTGTCGCTTTGTCCACCACAAATCTCACATCTGGTCGCTTAGGACCGAACTCGGGCGAGAGGCGAATGGTCTAACCTCTCGGCGTGGCCAAAATGGGCGCCGCGGTAGCTCTGTGATTTTGCTCCCGGCTCTCTGTTGACCGTCCGTGGTTTGATTCCCGGCTTTGGGTTGGCTGTATCCAAACCTTCAACTCTGAGTAGCTTATGTGGGGTATCCTGAAGGCCTAATGTAGTTCGGAGTCCACATTAGAAGCTGTAGGTCTTTTCATTTAGCATCACATCATTAGGGAGTGAATTTGGGGCACGGAAAGACTTAAGTTCACTTCAAATTTACTGTAGACGCGAGCAGCACGTGCTCTACCAACTGGTTTTTTGACCAGCGAAGACAAAAACATGTTTCATGTTTCACGATTACGTTTTATATTGTAGTAAATTTATAAACATGTAAATGCTATTTAAATGTTTATTTTTATGTCATGTAACCTGTGGTATTACAGCAGTGCAGTGTAACGTGTATATTAATGCATATGAGCATTTAAGTATTTATACATAAACCGGTGGTTTATAGATATTCTTATTTAGCTAATCTGTGTTGTACTCTTATAAGTCTCTTTCTACATGGTCACATTTAATTGAATGTACAACAATACACATTTTGAGAGCATTTGGGAAAGTTCCTAGGATATTTGTTTATACTCAGCAAAACTTCTCTCCATATCACCATCGAAAGAATTGGTAACATTCGATTCAAACTCTTTTACAAACGCCATACCTCTGAATACTTTCAGAAAAATATCTTAACTGTAGCTTCTCACCCGTTTGAAAAACAAAGAAAAAAACAGGAAGAGTAGCTAAGTTACATCAAGTCACTCACTAGTCATGAGCGGACAGTGAGTGTACTGATCCCCCCTCTGTTATCAATCCCCATAATACTATTAATTTGCAAATTCTCAAACAATTATTTGATTTTTCTATTCATCAACTTACCATCGGAGGTAATGGACACTATCTTCTGGGTGCTTCCTGCTCAGAAATGGGTCTGTCGTTGCTTGGTGGAATGAAGTTGCCCCGAATGTGAGAGACAATTTAGCTCAACTATTAAAGTGCTAAAGCAATGGTCGAGATAGGCAATTTCAACCGATCGCAGTCATATGACTGTAGCATTATTGTCGAAACATCTTATCGCAGCTGATTTTAATATCTTTGAAATCTTGTCGACCTGACGTTCGTTTGTTTAATCTCCGTATGTAGGAGGCAGTAAAGAAAGAAGGAAAGAAAAAAAAACATTCTGTAAATATACGTGGTCGAATGCGTCATCTACCATTTAAGGACTAATGTAAGTATTACAATCATAACTTGATAAAATCTCCCTTCCTATATATTATAAACTATTGATAGCCAATTTTGCTGAATTATCTTATCGAATCAACTAGTGTTTTCATCTCTTACCCGTCGCTAGATGAAAACACTCACCGTATTACTTATGACAATTCAGCTCCACTATTAAAGCCCCAATGGAATGGCCGATATTAGGCAATTTCAACCAATCGCGGTTATCTGACTGGAGAGATATTGTCGAAAAATCTTATCGTAGCTGATGTTCACTTCTTTGAAATCTTATCGCACCTGACATTCGTATGTTTAATCTCCTGTCTTGGTTATTGGTAGCAAGGTGACAATCCAGAAAGCCAACCTTCACATTTAATAACTGTCAGTTTCACAATTTTAGTTTAAATTAATTCAGTTAGAATGTTTATTTAAAGTGTTATCCAGTTCGTAATGTCTTTAGTTCAAAAAAGGAGTGAAAACATCATTAGTTGTACTTGTTATGTATGAGATGGGTGCAATAATCTCAAATAAAATAACATTTGGTTCCATTTAATGTATTACTTTTTAAAAGCTGAAATAAAATAATTGTTCTCTACTTCTATTGTTGCTATCGATATTCACACATTGGGTGTAAACACTGTCAGCCATATCATAATTCAGGAGCCAGTGAAGAAAGTAAGAAAAATAAACATTCGGTAAGTAAACACGGTGGAATGCGTCATCTATCATTTGAGAGCTAATGTTATGTATTGCAATCATAACCTGAAAAGTCTCCCTTCCTAATGTTATAAACTATTAATAGTCTATTTCGTTGAATTATCTTACTCGTGGTATTACTGGGGCGCGTTAGAAACAAACGAAAGGGTTTTAATAACTATCCTGAGCCTTATTTAGAAAACTATAATATGACTTTACAAATAAACTGCAAGGGCCATATCACTGCAAGTTACAAACTTTTTGTACCCCTGTCTAGAAAAAGAGAAGTCAATTTGGAACTCATAATTTACGGAGAACCAGAAATCGTGATTTAGGTGTAAATGTTTGGATGTTGACGCTGTATCTCCGTTTAAAATATTAACTAGGTAATGACATACCAGTCGCTGTCATGGCGGACTTGCAACATGATGAATATTCTACTCTTTTTGTTCAAGTCTGCACGGATCAGAAAGCGGTCGCCAATTCGAAAATGCATTTGTCCTGTTCCTTTAGTTCTTCAATTTCCCTTGACATTTAACATTTTATCACTATTAACTCTTCTGCATACTGTATCATCTGTGTTCCCAAATTTCTTTCCTCCAATTCCTTACCTGCTTACATTCCGTTAAACAGTGAAGAATACTGTCCTCCTCCCCGCATAAAATACAACGATTTTATTCATTGCCTCCCATCCATGCCAAAGTTATTGTTCCTGTCCTCATCCAAGCTGATTCTTCCCTGTTTTGTTTATTAGAGCCTCTAAGTGTGGATTCTATTTATTTATCCTCTACCAGGCAGTACATTATATGCAATACAGCAGTGATCCAATGAATAAAGAACAAAAGTATAATTATATACAACTCAATAAAAACAAATATAAAAAGGTGTAACAAGTGTACTGAAACGAAAAAAAAAACTGTAAACAAAACTATTTTAAGTAGGATATTTATGTAGGTTGAAACTCATATTAATCATATTTACAACTGAAATGAGTATTACTTGCCAGCACATAAAATATCAATAACAATAAAGGAAAATAGTGATGTATTTCCCATATTAATACAGCAACAGATTAGGTTCGATTATATATGTATGCCCTAATTTTCTGCTTGAACAGTATAACGTTCCGGCAGTCCCTTACGTCTTCAGGTAGGGAATTCCAAAGACGAGCTAAATCTATTGTAAATGATGATGAATAGAAGGTTGTATGATGAGCAGGTATAGCAAGAAGGAAAGAGTGCTGTGAGCGAGTTTCTCGATTATGACAGAAAGGTATTTAAAGTGAACATGTCTCCTTGTTGCCTGAAATCGGATAAGCAGTCAAAATAAGCTTCCTAATTGCGTACGGTCAGGAAAAAGTGGTAACTTTCATCACTTCTTTCAAGCGGCATATTGTTGCACCGTTTTTAAATGGTGCAGCATCTGTACACAACACCTGTGGTACCTGACTCAAAGAAATAGTACACATGTGCTTAGCAAATATTAAATTTTCCGCCATTGATGCACTAAGCCCACCCCAAACGAGATTAAAGAGCCTCCTGCACAACCATTTAAATCTGGCCAATCTTTAAAACAGCAGCCCATAAAAAAAAGTAAAATGGGAAATACACAGAGTGATTTGGTGCAAAAATAAATAAGCAAAAGCCATATTTTCCTTGTTCTTCATTTGCTATTTGCCCTCATCGCATGGAAGCCTTACACCCTCAGGTCTTACAAGCCAGCTCCTGGAGTCAGATGCCTGTTGAGGAGCAGAACGGACTGTGGAACATAGAGTAGCCAAGATAGGTGACCAATCCATTGCCTGGAATAAAAGGGGGGGGGGAAGGTATGCAAAGACAGCAAAACTGATGAAAGTAAAGATTAATATGTAGCAGATAATGGAACGAATGACGGGCGAAACAGGAGAATATCCGCGCAGACGCAGGTTTGCCCCCACAAATACTATATACGGTCTCTTAGGATCGAACTGGAGCCGCCTTGGTGGAAAGCGAGAGGTCTACCTGCTCGACCACGGCAGGCTGATGTCTTTTTTTTTTCCTCAAATTTTCTCGAAATATCAGTAGCGTTCCCCTTTAAAGATCTGGGTCATCTGTGTTGGTTGCCTGAGACAGTGATAATATATTATTTTTAAACGGTTGTACTTAAAATTATACACAGCGTGTCCCGTTGAATCATTGCCACTAAGATATGTAAATATCTCCTCGTTCAGTCAAGTTTTAAGTATACTTTTCAGCTTGTTTTGTGTAGAAACTTTCCAAGTTTTGTGGCATTGAAAATTATGACGCTAGTGAGCATGCGTGTGGTATGAAAACACTTAGAGTTAAAATGGCGGAGTTCACGGTACAGGAGGGAGTGAAATGTTGTTATTGGTTAGACGAATTGAAGTTTCCAATTGAAGCTCAAAGATAATTTAGGCAGGAATATGGTGCAAACGCTGCAGATCTTGATACCATTGTGAAATGGCATAATCAGCTGTTGGAAACACGATCTATGCTGACGAAGAAGGGAAGCGGCAAAAAAGCCAGTGTCCGGAGCTACAGTTGAAGATGCAAGGCAGGCATTTCAGCGTAGCCCAAGGAGTTAAAGCTAGGATTCCGCAAACTGTTCACACGGTTGTCTGTAAGAGACTGCGACAAACACAAACTTCTGCATTAGTTGCAGCTGAATAATAAACCCAAACGGGCCGGGTTCGCTACAGCATTATCATCCCTCATTGCTGACGACATGGGTTTTTTTTTTTCTTTGCTGAAAGCACAGTAACAGGGGTACATACCTAGATATGCTGCAGAACTATGCAGTCCCACAAATACCGGACTCCAGTACAGGACCTAGCTAACCTCCGAAGGTGCAAAACAGACGATTGTACTTCCGTCATACCAGTAATGCTGCGGAATACATGGAGGGAGGTCTTAATATTCCTCGGGCCACCAAAGGCACACATTTCGAGATTTATTGAAACTTCGTGAGTTTGTCTAACTTGAAATCTAATTCTGGCTCTTCTAATTAGTTTAGAAGATATTACGGTTTCTTTTTGGTAACGTTCAATGGGACACACTGTATTTTAAGATAAAATATCTGTGAATTATACAGCTTACATAAAAGGAATAATTCTGTTGAACGCTTCTTCCAGGGACCAGTGAACGACTCTTTTCAAGAAATGGAACTAAACAAAATAAGCCTTGGCTGGCCCTATAGTTCATATGGTAGAACAACTGCCTGCTGTACGAGGAATCGCAGGTTCGAATTCCGGTTGGGGAAAGGAATACGTCTGTGAAGTTTGAATGAGATTGTGAATGAGTGTGATCGAACGAATAATATGCAAAGAAAAAGAAAAGCCAGTGACAGTATACGAGTTAATATCATTCGAGGTAGGCAATTTGTGCCAAAGGTAAAAGACCTCCAATATGGCCATGAAGATAAGGGCGGGGTAGAAATGGAACAATAAAAAGCCTTTTAACATTTGACAGTTTAGTAATATCGTGCCGATAGTAATAGCGTGGAGAAATACTGCTGTACTTCCATCATACGGACACTGACAATGAATGCCTCGTAACTTACGGACCAAATAATCCCGTCTCATCTGTAGTGTCATTAATCACCCGTTCCATTGATCGCTTGAAGTTTATTAGCAATAAGGTCGAGTATAAAACAGGAAAACCCTACATCCGAAAAGCGAAATAAAGTCATGATATTTCCTGACAAATATCCTATTCACTTTAAAACTGCAAAGAAAAAAGTCCATCAATCTTTTAAAACCGAGCGGGACGGCTCAGGCGGTTTCGTCAGCGGCCCGATTCGGAATGTCGTGTTTTCGATCCCCGTGGCTGACCTTCCTGAAACGTGGGTTTATCTTAGGGTTTACCCACTCTTCAAACTGAATGGTTAACCACTTGGTGTATTGCATTAAACACCGACAAAACCAAACCTAAAATATTCTCTCTAAGCCACTAGCTTTGGCTTCCTTCAGAAACCGCAGTAAAGCGTCTTGGTCTATAAAATTAAACTGTAATACACAACATTACAAAAAGTAATACTCTCCAACACTAGATTAAAACAGTTGTAATCTCTGATTAACGGCCAATCAGAGTTGGGCTTTGAATGTTCAATTCCTTCTATATGAATCATTAATACGTCCACTTCACTCATATGTTCTCGTGTATGGGGTACAGCTAGCAAGACTCGCATTCATCCAGAACAAATTCCTACATGCTCCTTGGTTCGTTAGAAACAGTCACTTCTTCAGGAACATGGAATTCTCCCTCTACAGAAATACATGAAACCGTGTAGCAGATGCGCGGTTGGTATGACTATTACACTCTTTCCGCTGTTGGCTGACCTGTCGTTGGCGGTAAATTTGCCCCACTCCGTCTGCTTCAACAGTAGATTTTACAATTGGGTTCGTTGTGATAATGCCTCGGCTAGTATTATTAAGATTATTGATTTTATTCATTTTATTTGTTATTGCAAGAGCTTTCTCATGACGCAAGAGTGCAGGGATAGCCAATCTACTGAAATCATAAGGTAACATTTATTTTAAAATAAGTTTATTTTCATTTATACTTGATACGAACGAGGAATGGCTTTAACACAATTTAAGATATATTCTCGTCGAATTTTACACTTTCACCATTACTTACGTGAATATTATTCCATATATTATAATGTATACTTATTAATTATATACAAATGTTGTTATCTAATTATCTTTTTGCGACGTAATTCAATGTACGTCGGTTTTAAATCACACTATCATACGGTGCCTTACTCTTAGTGTGAATTTTTCGGAATTTCAAAAAATCTGACTAACTTGTTATATTACTATGGTAACAAAATCTCATCTCCTATACAAAGGGAGCTGATTTCTTTTGACTGCTCTTATGAATCCTTTTGGCGAATACAAGTTCACTTAGAAGTGTATACATACAAGTATTCTGAGTAAAATTTATGATATAATTATGCTTCCTTTTGGGCTTTTGTGCACATGAAAATAACTCTCCTTCATACAGTTTCTGACTTAAACTAAATATTGTCATAATTGTTTCTGCTTTATGAGGATTACATGAAGAAGCAAACATTCCAATTTGGATATTTTCCATGTATATGCAAAATATGTAACAAATACTTACATTATAAGAACTGAAGCTTTCCTGGCGACGTGTTAATTCAAAATCTTCTCGGGCCTCTAGCCAGGTAAAAACTTGGCTTGGCCAAGTTTTTACCTGGCTAGAAGCCCGAGAAGATTTTGAAATACTTACATAGTAATTTTTCTGACTTTAGGGTATTTTAAACTTCCAGTAATATTAAATTTTAATTATTTCTAAATAACAATATATAGAATTCATGCCTATGGGGATTCTTCTATTGCAGTACCTGGAGCTCGCACTTACAACTTTGGGACAGAAGCTATCAAATAAACAGACTGAAAAGAAAATTTTCTCAAGATCTGCTCAGTGATCCCAAGGACAGTGATTTCACATAAACTTTAACATAAAATGTTTCTTACCCATTGATTCAGTACATCAACTATTCCCGTTGTAAGTAATTATATATTCTTATGTTATACCGTGTGGAAGCGAACTTATTACATTCCTTCTATAATATGTACTTCATAGAAGCAAAACAAACCAAAAAGTCTAATGACATTTTGTTCTTTGATTAATCTATTTCGAAAAAATAAATAGTTTTTGTTCCAAGTTGGATGTGTAATTCTACAAGAATGTACAAAGAGAATACTTTGTAACTTTTAAGATGCGTAGAGTAATGTATTTCTGACATTACTTTCGGTAGGAAATATGGGAAATCTAGAGAGTTTCGAAATAATTAATCACTTAAAAGAATTAAAGAAATATTCCGAGCAGCTTTTCAGACGTGAAGTAATTCGTAAACCTTGCGTTGAGGTTGATCACGTTTCTGAACCGGCTTCTGAATGAAAACACGTCGGTCGCTTGAAAACACGACGCAGGGTGGTGTAATGTTTTGAGAGATAACGAGTGCAACTGACATTCTGATTGGCCTACACTCGCACAGTAAAAACGGAAGGAATTCCTTCAACGTCCTAGTGAGGCGTGTTTATGTACTCCTAATGCAAGTGCCACTCATACATCCTGCAGCGTTGCCAGCTTGTCTGTCTCTTATTTTCGACTAAACTAAAATATATCCGTAGGAAATGATTAGAGACAAAAACGTAAGATACAAAATGTGTTCCAAATACTGAGATTTATTGCTGGTTTAAATGAACGTAATGACTTCCCTTCTACACGGTATATGTATGTACCATAACTTACGATAAGGAGCCAAATGCTAACCTCAGCTTGTTCATGTTATGTAATTTATCAATAGCTTGTAAAGCGATGATTGTATGCTGATCGGTTAGTAATAATTTTAAAAAAAAGGAGTTTACTAAGGTCAAGAGGCGAATGCCCTTTATTCCCCAGTTTTCCGGTCAACCATTACCTATTCACATCAGCGTTTCACCTCTTTCAAGGTTGAATGATTAGTGTCGCACAATGTTCGAACTTGAGATGGGAAACCAAGACGGAACAATGTGAGCCTTGCTACTTATGCAACCATCAACACTTATAAATGAAACGTGTAATATAAATACCCGAGCGTGGCCAAATTCGTTCGAAGTGTGCTCACTGAAATGGATGGCCTTGCTTGATTTATTGACGTTCCAAGTGATTTAGTTCATTCAAACCTAAATAAACCCGCGTTTACAAAATACATTAAGGGGATTCGAAATGCCCTATCTTGCCAATGTTAATGTTTGACCCATTATCTCAGCAACCATGTAAGATGAGCTAAATGTTTCAAGATAAATTCACATTGCCTTTGCTGTTTATCGATGAAAAATAAAATACTTCTGTTCATTAGAGGGAAAGGTATCATTTTGTTTCATGCCACTCTTAACATTTTGTATGGAATAACTGTTTGTTTTTTTTTGTTTTGTTTTTTTTACACATAGCCTTGTGAAGGACAGGAGTTGGATAGGTAGAGTCAAACTGAAAAATTCAACGCCATAAGCGGGAGTTGAACCACGGAGCTCCCGATGTCTAGCCGGTTACTCTACCACTGAGCTCCCATGGCAACATGCCGGCATAGCATTGAATTTCTCAACTGACTCGTATGTTTCCCGGTTAACCACAAGGAGATCTCAAAATAATTTGAGAGTGGCAGAGCAACCGGCTAGAGATCGGGAGATCCGTGGTTCAAATCCCGGCTATGGCGTTGAATTTTTCAGTTTGACTCTACCTATTCAACTCCTGTCCTTCACACGGCTATGTGTAAAAAATCAGTTATTCCATAAAATTGACCATAATAGTTGGCCATACTATGAATCCTGGGTCTAATGTACTAACAGCCATTGGGGTTGTCATCTCAAAATAATTTGAGATCGCCTTGTAATTTACCGGGAAACATGCGAGTCAGTTGAGAAATTCAATGCTATGCCGGCATGTTACCGTGGTAGCTCTGTGGCAGAGCAACCGGCCAGAGATTGGGAGCTCCGTGGTTCAAGTCCCGGCTATGGCGTTGAATTTTTCAATTTGACTCTACCTATCCAACTCTTAACATTTTATGAGTTTTAAATTTTAAATTTAAAAATAACTAATTCATATACCGTTTTCGCTAAAATAAAGCATATTTGGGTTCAAATGCATGGTAAAATTTCAGTCCTTAGTGTCAATTAGTTTCAGAGATATTGGGGCATTTGTATAGACAATTTTACTTATTCAGAAATTGCTTTTCAAACAAACTTTTAAAAAACTGTAACCTAACTTTACAAGCACAACTTCGCAGTTCTTCGAAACACTCACATGAAGGAAATGCGCTGCGAAGTGTGCCAATGCTACGAAAAGCTAAAGTAGAACTTTTCCTCAAAATAAAAAAAAATATTTTCCCTAACACTAATATTTACAAAGTTATTGAAGTTTCACCGAGTGAGTGTACCAAATATTCTAAAAAATTACTACGCAGAATTATTTCCAACAATATTTTAAAGCAATTTACAATTAGTGTGCCTATATGAAAGAGCGGGAGATTCGAAATAGTCATATGCAATTAAAACATGAAAATGGGGGGGGGGGGAATGAGAAAAACCATTTCGAAGCCCCTTAAAGGTCACCAAAATGTTGGTATTCAAGGAAGATAAATTAGTTTAACTCAGGCAATTTCAACGACATTTCTGTTAATTTATAACATAATGATAAGCAATAATTAATATTTGCAATTCCTTCCAGATGCCGCTTACCCCACCACAAATCCCACATGTGGCACTTGGGATCGAACCCGGGCCGCCTAGATGAGAGACGAGTGGTCTAACCTCTCAGCCACAGCACTGCTTCTAATGAAAATTAGACAAGTATAAAATAAATACCTTGTTCCACAAGTTGGCTTTATTTACAAATCATAAAAATCGTATGTATTCTAATCACATGACCGTCTCTACCTATTCTGAAACAAACCATTCTTGCAAAAGCGTATTCTTCTATTTTCTTCATGATAATGGAGATAAACGTTTGTAGAAATATGTTTTGTAGCTACAAAGGGAATGGGATATTATACTAAGCTAAGGTGGTAGATTAAATCTTTCAATAGCTGGTCGCTGTGTGAAACAACTGAAATATGGTTCACTTTACAGGACCAGGAGTACAACAAAATAGATATGAAACGGAAGATGACTTTCCGTTTCTGAGAAGTTTGGGAAGTCAATAACTAGGAATAACTGTTAACTCTGCAAAACAAAGTGAATGACATAAATTGTGTGTTTAGAGCAGATCTACATTTTGGTGCTGCAAGTTTTTGTCCATCTCCAACGATTTACTAGTTATAGAAAAGCCAGATAGAATAAACAGCCCTTCAGAGACTATTTTCAAAAAGTTGGAGGTTTGTGTTTCTTTTGTCATGAAATTATCTTAAACATCTGGCATTTTAATCAAATTTGCTAGAGCCATTTTTGAGATAAAGTATTCGTAAAATGTTCCATGTAAAAGTTGGTTAGAGAAGGGGGACTTTCCTGAAAATCTTCGTGTCATATCCTTGGAAGATACTGAAATTAAATTCCAAATTTAGTGCTTAACCGACTTTCAGTTTTTGAGTTATGCTGTCCAGAAGTTCACACACACGCGGATTTGTGATGGACAAAGCGGCATAGGGGTGGGCTTTCTCCGGACTCTCCGGTTTTCCCCACCATCACATTCCACGGTGCTTCATGTATCATCAGTGTCATGCAGCGCCAGAGGATAAAAGCAGACGTTAAACACTATAAAAAGAGCACTACTTTTTATTCAGTGGACCTCAAAGCATGTATTTGAGGTGTGACTAAGGTAGTTGAGTTTTGGGTGGAATACAATATCTTCTCCACCTACTATATTCATTGCACATGCATGTTAGAGGAAAAAAGAAAAAGAAATACATAGTAAGATTTAATTTCCATGTCCGTATTGAGCATAAACAAATGAGTAGAATATGCAGAGCATTTAAAAGTTTTCCGATTGATACACAATTCGACAATTATATACTTATGACAATTGAATCTGTTTAGTTATGCTTTGTTTATGTTTTAAGTGAACGCTTTCTCTTGTAGCATTTATGCAGCCCTCTTTAACTTCCATGGTTCTGTTGGTTATTTTTTTATATCTTTAGGAACAACTGAAGGTGTTTTTATCTCGTTAACCTTAAAGACTTAATTTTGTTATTATTCCTTTTCGCTATAAGCACACTCAGATTCATATCTCTGGAGTAAAACGCTGAACAATCCATCACAGAGGCAGTATGTTAAAGTTTGTGTAAGGTTTCAGCAATACCAGTTTTAATTTAATTGCATTTCCCTCCCACAAGCCATGGGTAGAACAGGAAAAATGTGAATGGCGTTTTATTTATGGACGCTCTTTAACTGCTGTGGTTCTCAGCGTCCCATTCTATACTGGGCGTGAAAGACCGCTTAATTTTGCTCAGAGGCCTCTCTATCGGGCTTGAGTTTCTTTTACGTGCCGTAAATCTACGACACGGGACCAGCGGCTTTACTTCCCTTCCGAAGGAAGCCATGCTAAAGATTTTTACGTCTGAACAAATCCATCGTCCTCCGCCATGTTCGAACCCGCGACCTTGGGTATATGAAGCCAGTATGGTAACCATTACACCACGGAGGGCGACTGTAGGACAGGAGTTGGATAGGTAGAGCCAGATTGAAAAATGCAATACCATAGCCGGGATTTGAGCCACGGATCTCCCGGACTCTAGCTGGATGCTCTAACAACTGAGCTACCGTGGTAATATGAGAAATTGAATGCTATGCCGGCATGTGCAAATATCCCATTGTGCGTTAAAAGGATTGCGGAACACAACGGGGGTTTTGAGCTAAACCCGGACAATGGGGAACTAGGGTCAGATACCTTCGTTTTAGCCCCTTCAATGAACACAACCCGCTCAAAGGTTCCGCTGTTAGCAAGACTTTTAAAGCAAAGGTCACTCTTACCAATATGGCCGCGCCGCGGCCGAGTGGTTAGACCATTCGCCTCGCAACCTAGGTGGCCAGGGTTCGATCCCAAGCCACCGCATGTGGGATCTGTCGTGGACAAAGTGGCACAGGAGCGAGTTTTCTCCGAGTTCTCCAGTTTCCCCCTCCATCGCATTCCACGGTACTCCATCTTCATTCCATGTATCATCAGTGTCATCACCTGCGGTGCCATGGTAGTTAAAGCGGGCGTTAAACACTATAAAAAAACTGTTGCCTACACCCCACTGGGGGGTTTAACTTGAATTAGCCCTGCTGAGTTCTGAAACGCTTTAAACGTACCATGAGATATGTCTGCACAGATCAAATACGGGATAGCTGGGACACCTGAAATGTGGTATTTTAGTCAAAATCGTCCTAGCCAAGATTTTCGATATTTAAGGGTAGTTTAGGTTGAAACCTAGTGTTTAACATTGGAAAATGCTGAACTGAAATACCAGGTTTGGTATTTATTCGACTTTTCGTTTTTAAGTTATGCTACTTACACTCGTGCGCGCGCACACACAGGAACGTTATCTCTTTTTTTTTTCTTTCTTTTTTTTACTTTTCAGGGACTATCACAATTTGAATTTTTGGGTGGAATGCAATACTTCCCCTTCTTACTATGCGAGGGAATAAGCGTAAAATGTCTACTTAGGTAAAAATGTAACATGTGTAAGGTGATGTACAGAATAGCTGATGTATATATTGAAGAGTTGGATGGGTCGCTAAAGGGCTTTAATAGTAATGTACTATACCAGGTGTCCCAGCCGCCCCGTGTTTGACGTGTGCAGAAATCCCATTTTGCGTTAAAAGCGTTGCAGAACACAACAGGGCTATTTTAAGTTATAACCAACCAATAGGGAATTAGCGACAGATGCCTTCGTTTTACCCCCTTCAATGAGCACAACCTGCTCACATGTTTTGCTGTTAGCAAGACGTGTAAAGCGATGGTCACTCTTGCCAGCACCCACTGAGACTTTTTGCTTGAAATAGCTCCCTCGAGTTCTTCAACTCTTTTAACGCACCAAGGGATATTTGCACATGTCAAATATGAGTCAGTTGGAATACCTGTAACGATGTACTGCAGTACGTTTGTTACAAAACTTGGCCGTCAGGAAACGGCCGGTGTGACATTCATTGCATTTCCCTGCGCGCGCGTCCTATATCCGTTCTGTCGTCTCACGTGCGTCAGTCTTACTTCTGTTCTGGTCCAGTTCACACGTGAATAACTTTAAAATGCTAAGAAGTTTTAGTTTTGATTGAAGTGCTTCCATAATTCAGTATATAGTACCAAAAAGGTGTTTACGTACGACACCTATGTGCTTTCATCATCATCTTGTAGGGATGCAATACATTTTCTGGGTGCGTGTTCCGAGAAGAGAGGCCTTTCGTTTGCTTGAAAATAAACTCAGGAAGACGGGATCAATTTGTGATAGGAAAAGAAAGGTAAAAAGCGTGTGCTTATGGAGCAGAAATTAGACGAAATCGGAGAAAACTTAGAGCGATCACCTCGAAACTCTCTTAGGCGTATTGCACAGGAAACTGACATTTCGAAACCTTCAGCATGGAAAGCAACTAAAAGTTTAAAACTCAAACTATATAAGATTACTGTTGTCCAGGAATTTCCAACATCTCCTGTGATAAGTTACGCTTTCTGTTTATTTTGATAATTGGACATGTGACTTGAGATTTTATTTGACGTCCACGCATGTGTAACTCGATGAAGGGCCGTGCCACTGCCTGGCAAATGTACAGTACGTGACCGAGAGACGGACCATGCGCCTGACGGCCATGTTTTGTAGCATACTTACTGCTTATACCTTTTTTTTTTTTTTTTTGCTGTAATTTGAAAGTAGATATAAACAGAAGCTCTTGGCGGCAGTGCATTTCTTTGGCAAGCTGTAATTCTTCCATCATAGTTCAACGCGTTATTATATTCTTGTTTTCCTTCATGATATTGTTAAAATACAATATGTAATATTACTGTAACATTACGCTGTGCGTTTATCGTAAACTATTGAGAAACGTTATCACGACTATCTGTTGTTTGCCTTTCCGCCATCTTATCCTGTACCATGGAAGCAAGGTTGAATTCGAGTGGAATTTTAGAATTTCACTTTATATTAAGTGTAGTATATTTTCTAATATAAAATGTGATGAGCTCAAATCAAATTGGTTTTCAAACACGACAATAATGTAATGGTTATTGGTGCAGCAACAAAAATACAGGCTGAATTCCGTTTGTGTAAACGAGGAAGCGACAGCGATATTTTTGTTGTTCTGGAGAGTGTAAACAAACCCAACAGGTGTGGGAGGAGGTTTCTCAGTGCAGAGCGGTTAGGAATACATTACTTTCAAATTACAGCGAACCAAGAATAGAAGCCCTAAGAATATATTCAACAAAAGATATATTCTATTCAGGCCAGCAGCCCTGCAGGTGCTTTAAGGATATGCGGGGGCAACTTCTCTTGCGGCATTTATAACCATGCATCTTTCTGGCGTGTAGGAGGTGGCTGTTTTGATGTCTGATTCCAAAGTTGTTGCTTCAAACGGTGGAGAAAAACTAATTCAGTCATCTAACTGAAAAACATTAGAGCAATTATTTTTCTTCACCATGGAATGGTGTTTGTAGTTTTTACCGGCCAAAAACCGTTAAATTTCATTGGTTGATTTAAAACACTCAGAAATATTTTTAGAACTAAATTTTTAGTTCTTCTTCCAAATAAAAGGATTATTTACGTTTAGTTTCATAAATATCTCGGCTACGGTTTGCGGTTTAAAGGTCCACGTCAGTGTTATCAGGGAGTTATGTTGTCAAATTTAACAATTTGGTGGATACAAAGTAACACCTGCTCTAAAACTGGACATATTCTTGACAATGGGTCATATTTACACTTTAACATATGCAAAAGGTGCCGTGGTCAACCGCTTGTCTCTCATCTAGGCGGCCCGGGTCATATCGCAAGCGTCCGCATGTAGGATTTTTGGTGGACGAAACGGCGTATGGGTGGGTTCTCTCCGGGTCCTCCGGTTTCCTTCGCCACTCATTTCACCAATCGTCACCTTTCTTATCATCCATTTCGCTCGCATTTCAGATCATATACTCGTACTTCCTCATGCTCATGTCTGGCTAAGGGCCGACCACTCGTTCCACGTCCTCTATTCTGTGGTTTCGAGCCGTTGGCTCCCCGACAGGCTCCTGACCCCAGGACATCCGCTTCTAAGTCCTGAGGGGGTCAGTCCTAATGAGGGGGAGGAAAAACCGACTACGAATGTTCCAAACGTTGGAGGAAGACTAATCTCGTCATTTAACTGAAAAACAATTCCTTGTTTACAGAACGTTTCTCTACATTTTTGGGCCAAAGTTCTCATATTTCATTGTTTTCTTAAAAAAATTAGGAATATTTTTCGGAAAAATAAAATTTTAGTTCTTCTACCAATTCGGATTTAGCTTCACAAATTTCTCGGCTACGCTTTGCGGTTTAGAGCTCCACGTCAAAGTTAATTGGGAGTAATATCGCCAATTTAATAACTTGGCGGATACGAAGTAACAGCTGCTCTAAAAATGCACACATTCTTGACAATGGGTCACATTTATACTTGAATACGCACACTGTCAAGTACCTGAAAACCCAACAGAGCTAAAATAGCTTACGATTATAATTCAGACGCCATCATATTACAATTCTGGTTCCTTAAGCTGCTGTTGGCACCAAAATAACGTATGAGCATATCATACGATCAAAACTTCAAACAGTACTGGCAATTGTCTCTCAACATAGCATACAACAGAACCAAGATTATAACATCATCGAACACACAAAGCTATCTGTTTGCTCCAGAAAAAACGATTGTCTAAATCCGAGAAAACGGTAAAAAGTGTAAAAATTAATTACTCGTAAGCCGATCACTTCCGAAAAACAATTTACACGATAAACTAGCGAACACGGCCAAAATTAGCTATGAACAGTATAATTCAAAAATGAAAAGTCCGTTAAATACCAGACTTGGTATTAATTTTTTAAAAATAATAAGGGGTTATTATTAAGAAGTATCTTATGATATTTTTAAACCTATTTAATATAATACTTGAATTTTATACGAATATTTTGTAGTATGTATCGTGTGAAACTTTACTTTTTATGGGAAAAAGTCATTTAAAAATAAAAAATTATTATTTAATTAACCACGGGAGCTACAGCTTTTAAACTGCTAAAAGTATCAGTGACATTGTGGGCAACAACTGGTATAAATTTCAACTAGATATATTATATACTGTAACATTTTCCAGATTTCATAATGTCTGAAAGTACTCAACAAATGAAAGTATTTGTCTTTATCGGTGGGATTAATATGTTTTCAGCCACAGCAATTAATTTTAATGTGTTGTCCTTACACTACCCGAATTGATAAATGACCTCAAAGATGGTGCCGAAAGCGGATCTTAATAAAAAGTACCAGTTCTGCTTTTCAGGATAACAGCTAAATAGTTTTTTCTACTTCCACATTTGAATACAAAATTTCCAGCTGTGAAGCTAACACGAGGCATACATTGACAAACAGTGGGAAGTCTAATTGTTCCGCCAAACGATCCTTATTTTACGGGAAACGGTAAAGAGGACGTGCCATAAAATTGAAATAAAAAAAAAACGCCTGTCGCTTAGGAAAGCACGTCAGTTGTAACTATTAAACGCTCCATACTACTCTTGGTCCTTCGACACATTTATGTTTGAATGTCTTTCTTATTATACACAATTATCGGAAAAATATTCAACATCTCAGAAGAATTTTAGGAATATTATTTTACATGCAGTATGAGTTATTTTAGACGTATATCACCACGCGCACAAACACATATAAAAACTTGTGTTTTTTCTGGAACTTCTTTTTCTAGGAAGTTAGGTGAGAATGACCTAATTTTCATTTTAAATTATATCATATAAATGTCTATAGGCATATGTGAATCATTATGAAGGATCTGCCTTTTATAAAAGCCCAGCAACATATTTAAATCACCCTGCACTACTTTTAAAACCTAGCCTTCTTTCTGAATGTGCTTTTCTTCAGTTTTACATTTTTGTGCATGACATTTTTCCTTAGAGTCTTGCTCTTCTTTTCGGCCAGTAGGTGGGAAATAAGGGTAAATACCGGTTCCTGTAACAAGTGGCACCCTTCCCCCTCCTACAAGCCCTAGCCGAAAAGAATGGACTGTACGTTTCAGCTTTTATCTGACTTATAAGAAAACCTTCAGAGACAATCTCAAGTGTGTTATCTAAAAACTTTAAGAAAATTATCTTTATCATTTTTCGAAATAACACCCTAGTTTAAAGAAATCAATAATTAAATTCTGAAAAATAAAGAGTTTTGAAGTCTAAAAACAACACTTTTTCTTCAATAATTAGAAATTAATGTAAAAACATGATCTATTTGTAGACTTATTTACGACAAAAGTTGAATTTTTATGAATAATTTTAAAAATATATCGTTTGGATAATTTCTATTTAAACAACTAAGACAGTAAATATTTAATTTAAATAGCCTCAAGTTATAATTTTGAAATATTCCAAAAATTATTGTTATTTTATGTAATAACTAGTATAAATTTAAACAATATACCTTACATACTCTGTTTTTTCAAAATTTCACGGTTGTATAACCTTAAGTGTGCCAACTTTCATGTAAATAGTTTTAAAATTAAAAAAGTTAGAAAACTCAGTCTCAGTATCCCTTAATACTGCTATAATTTTTGCAATACTATATATGGTATATGCCCTGAAACGATCATTTCTTGTTTTCCAAAAAAAAAGTATAATATTTATGTACTGCACTTGGTGTCAGTGGAATATTTTATGTTTGATAACCATACGATACAGATATTTTCTTTACGAATGGGAGAAAATGTTTGCTTTGTTTATTTCTCCTCTGTGGAAAAGTTGTAATGAAAACGCATAGCATGGAATTGATCCGCATAATGGCATATTTTTACCGGAAGGAAGTGGGTGTGGCACACACAAATGTGTAGCGAGCCCTGGATTTGGTAATACTCTGTGTACGCAGAACATGAGACGACGAGTGGGTGGGACACACCTCGCCAGACGAACATCAATAATTACCGTCTGGAAATGTGAACAGCTGGATTTGAAGCTGTGGGGAGAACCCCGGATCCCATCAGCGTGATGAACCTTCTCTGTTTCTTTATGGGCTATCGCATGTGCGGTAGCCGCGATTTGAGGGGATGTTTATGGTCCAGTTTCCTAGGAGGTTACAGTTCGATGCACTATGACCCAGACGCACTGCGAGCCGTGGGTCTAGATATCGATATTTTGACGCACCTACCGAGCGCCAGACAAGGTTCCACTCCCGAGCTAATCCACGTCTGTCTGTCGTGTGTATGTTGCCTAGCCTATTACGCTCCGAGTAACATCCCTCAATAAAGCATTACATACAAATACTACATTATTTCCAGATTCTTACATTGCATTTCTTAAACTTGAAACAACAAATACGTTATTAGTATATTTAAAGGGACATGTACATCAAACAGACATTATTTGCTCACATTTGCAAGGAATTACATAAAATAATATACGATACAATATATTTTATTACAATATAATATTACAATTACATAATAATAATAATAATAATAATAATAATAATAATAATAATAATAATAATAATAATAATAATAATAATAATAATAATAATAATAATATACGTTCACTCCTATGTGCTTTTCTTCTTCTTTCTTTTCGTCTCTAAGCAAAATTTAAACAAAATCAGGAGATAATGTTTTCGTATTTTTTTTGTCCTTTCTTTAAGGAAACAAGCTAATAAACTTTCACATAGATTCGTTGGCCGTTCATAATCAAGTATTCGTAGATCATCCTTTTTAACTCTAATACTACAAATTACAGGTAATTACACACATTTTCAAGGATGCACAATAACTTTCCATTACACCACCATCTCCCTGTTTTCCATTCTACAACCTTATTATCACATCCCATTCCTCCCCATTCTCTCTCATCTCTCATCCTATTCACTGCATTGCCCTCAGTTTATGCAACTCTATATTCCATGTAATGTTCTGAAAACCGATCAGTACACTACCCTTTCTGGAATGTTACTATGAATTAATACATAAGGAAAAGTCTAAAACAACACCAACTTGACCTTTCATTACGTTTGTTATGTGAAAGGAAAACTTATTTTTCTTGGCAAACGGTTCGTACACATAAAAGGGTAACAAACGATGTAATATCTTAAATATTCACTCTATCAATATGTTCCCCCACTGAAACCTCTCCCCTTTGGAGAAAATAATTATAATATGTTTAGCACATTTTCTAAATACGATTTATAGCTCCAAGGCATTTCATCATTCCCTTAATATCATTTTGATTCCAAAAATCTGCAAATTAATGTTAGTCACAGCATTTTTACTTTCTCTACATTTTTGGAAAAAGGTCCGTATGTGCGCGCGCGCGTGTGTATGTGTGTGGACAGCATAGCTCAAAAATGAAAATACCGTTAAATACCAAACTTGGTATTTAAGTTTGCTATCTTCCAAGGATGTAAAAACTACCAAAAAAAAACTTCCAAAGATGCGACACGAAGATTCTCAAGAAAATCCCCCCACCCCTAACTACCCTTTACATGGAACTTTTTTCGAAAACGTTGATTTTCTTAAAAATGGTTCCAATGATTTTGATTAAAATATCGTATATTATTGATATTTATCCGACAAATAAAATGTATATCTTGAAATTTCTGGGAATAGCTTTGAAGACTACTTTATTCTGGATAAATTTTACGGAATTTTGCATAATTGCTGAACCGTAAGAGATGGACAAAAACTTACCATACAAAAAATGTTGAGCACATTAAAATACACAATTTATGTCATAATTTTTTTTTCGTGGAGTTCATTGCTTTTGAGATAGCTCTTACTTTTATTTTCAGCTTTGAAAAACTTATACTTTTCTCATATAGAAATTTGTCAACTCCTGTACATACAAACAAAGGAACTTCAGTCACATAACAACCAGCTTTTTACTATCACTTTAACCTATTGTACTCCCTTATTCCTTTTCTTCTTACAAGGAAGCAAGTAATAATGCTATTTCTGCTAATTTGTTCTCGACTAGCATGAAGTAAATAAAAGCATAAGTTTTTTAACAATAATTTGTTGTTGCGACGTAGAGAAAGTCATGTGAATGGAACACATCAGATTTTTTAATAAAGTGAGCTTAATGGCATACCAAATAAGAGGCATGCGCGTAACGTAAGCACATATAGTACTACAATAGTGGACATATCTAATATTACGTCATGAAATCATTAAAAGTAATCCAAATAAATACGAAATTTATTATAACAAACAGTATAAGTTATATAAGTGTGGAGGCAGGCAGGCAGGCAGGCAGGGCAGAGCAGAGCAGGGCAGAGCAGGCAGGACAGGCAGGCATTATATGTATGCGTATATATGTAAGAATTTTGTCATTTTTGTACGTTTCAAATGTGTATATATTTACCCAGCGACGGGTATCTCCAAATATATAGAAAAATAATATAAATATCTGATGTGTTTCATTCACAGGAGTTTCTCTACTTGTTCTGCAAATAAGCCATTTTTGCAAAAGATTATTCTTGTATCCACTTCATGCTACTCGAGATAGATATTAGCAGAAATGTTCTTCCAAGTAAAAGAGAAGTAAGTGACTACGCTAGGCTAAAGCACTGATCAGACCTTTTAAAAGCTGGTCGTTATGTGTCACAATTGAAATTCAGTTTTCTTTGCATAGCCAGCAGTAAAACAAGAGAGATATGAAACGGATGTCAACTTTCTGTTTCAGATAAAGTTTAAGTATTTTAAAAATGAAATAAATTAAAGAAATATCTCGTAAATGGTTAATTCTGAAAAGTGCGTATGAGAAAATTCTGATTTAGCTGGATCTGCATATTTAGTAGTAAAAGCGGGCGTCGAAGACTATAAAAAATAGCACTTATGTACGTACAATGTACATAGTGGATAGAGAAGTTACTGTATTTTACCCAAAAATTCGACACCGAGACTTCACCGCAAATACATGTTTTAGAGTCCTCTGATTACAAAAAAAAAACATTTTGGAAGAAGTCCGTGTGTGCGTGTGTGTCTGTGGACAGAATAATTAAAAAATGAAATGTCGGCCAAATATTAACTTGGTATTAAAGTTCAGTATCTTACATGGATAAGATCGAAGATTTTCAGAAAAATACCCCATCCCCTCTACACTTTACATGAACAAATTTTCGAAAATTTAGATTTTCTCAAGTATGACTGACGATTTTGATTAAAATACCTATGTTTTATGACAAACGAAATTTATATCTAGAACTGTCTGGGAATAGCATCTGAAGATCTCTTCATTCTGGATAAATTTTGTGTAACTTTTGTATAACGTAAACTGTAAGAGACAGACCAAATCGTGCCACACAAAAGATGTGCCACACAGTTTTGTTGTAGAGTTAACCGTTGCCAAGGTATATCGTGTTATTGGCTTCAGTTTTAAGAAACTTCTGTCAAACTGGAAATGATTTTTCTTTTCGTTCTTTTGTTTACTCCCTGCAAGCAAACAGAACCGAATTTCAAGATTTTCACGTGGCAATCAGCTTATAGAAGATTTGATTATCGTTTTAAATTAGTATATTCCCTTATTTCCTTTTTGCTTCCAAATGACCATGTAATAAGACCAATTTAGTCTTTTGTTTGTGGAACAGATAAAGAAAAGTCATGTGAATGGAACACGTCTGATTTCTTTCCAAACGCATATTATGTATTTCTGAACATAGTCCCATTTTATGGATATATACTTCTTCCAACGTTCCTACCGTTTTTATCCCCTGTAAAAAAAATGTGCAAAAAACGCCTCTGTCTCATAGATGACTTTCAAATTTGATCAAAAGTTTGTCCCAAAGCCGTTTCTTGACGTTTGGGAACAATAAGAAATCGCCGGGAGCCAGATCGGGCGAATATGTGAATGCGGCTGCAACTCTTAACGCAATTAATGTAGCTTGGTAGCAAAACTCCGGATGAATGTGCTGGTGCGTTATCGTGGCTCCATCTTAATCCCATGTATCACCAGTATCATCACCTGCGGTGCTACAAGAAGTAAAAGTGTGCGTTAAACACTACAAAAAATCGAGCTGGAAAAGTTTTTCAACTCAAAAATATGAACTGCCGTTCCCGTTGACACACCTATGGTCTCTGTGATTTCGTGAACGTTTATTCGACGATCAGCGAGAATCATATGCTGTACTTTTTTCAATGAATTCCTCGGTATGCACATCTGTAGAGTGTACTGGGTGCTTTTCATTAAAAATGGAGGTTCGACCACGTTTAAGGTTGTTGAACCAATATCTGTTACCAGACATAGCAAAATGTCCTATAAACATCATCCAACTTCGCTTTCAGGTTTTTCACATCTGAAAGTTAAAAGTAAGTCACTTAACGATACTGCACGTTTTCCATTTTATTGAAAACACTTTGAACGGCTTACTGAAAAGCCTGGAAAATCTCAATTAGCCTATTAAACAGCACTAGATTAGTTTTGGAGACGTGTAACAAATGACAGTATGCCTTAGGAACACGGATAGTTATTGACCTGCCCTCGTATGTGAATGCTGCCTTTAAATGACATGGTTGAGAAGTAATGCGTTTATCTGCGTCTCACTTACTTCTGCCTGTGAATGGAGCTTAAAGCTCACAGCAGAACGTTTCGGTACAGAGAACAGTTTATGTGCAGGGAATTTGGCAACACAAAGCTCACTGTACCCCACGGTCCAGCGAGTACATCGAGCTAAGAGGGTTTGTTCTCACGCTTGTGCAGAGCTTTATCTCTGTTGAAACAGGTTTGTTAAAGCTATATATAGTTTTCACATAGTTTGAGACCGTACATTCATGTCACGGCGTTAAAAGCTATCTAAAAGAGAGATATAAATTATATCCCATATAATATAAAGTATACTAAGAAGGGACAAATGGCCAGGAAAGGAATATTGTAAAACGCGTCTAAGAAGGCAAGGACAGACGTTGTCACGAGCTGACATGCGACCCCATATAGGATAGTATCGTTAAGGGAAGGATATTGAACCGAAGGGGATGAAGTTCCACTGCCCGAGCGACACGAAATCACTAGCCCTGAAGGAGTTGCGGTGGTAAGATGTGATATTTGGATGTGCGGGAGAGTCGATCGGGCTGCATGTGGCCACAACGGAAATAGTATTTATTTAATATGGTCGAATTCACTAGCCCTGGAAGATACGCAGAGATAAGACGTGGTAGCTGAGCCCGCGGTAGAAATGAACGGCTGCATACGGTCGCGATAGAAATAGTGTTCATATGTTGCACAGAAGAGGGTCAAAAGTAATAGGCGCGGTCGCGTAAAGCGAAGTTGAAAAGGGGAACATTTAGGAGGAATACGTGTATGTTCGACGGCAGAAAAGGCTAAACAAAATGAATAAATGAGTTCAATAACAATCTTGAACTCAAAGTAAACCACTTGTGTCTTACCACACCTGCGAAAGATTCCATGCCAACAAAATCCTGAGATAGGGCACTCACATCTCCACACCATTCCATAAATGTCCAAAGCCTGCACGCGGGATAGGAACCCGGTAACCCTATAATACATTACGGTCGCAAGTTTATAAGTAAACATTTTAAAACATATTTCTACCTCATTTACCATCGCACCATGAACATTTTGCGACCAGATACTTTAAATCAATTTAGTTTGTTTAGCAAAGTAATACAGAGTTTCCATGAAAGAACTCCGGGGTTTTGAGATTCAAAATGTTTATCAAGTCACAATCGGAGTTTAATGTGTTATCCCATTTAGTGCCAATCACAATCCAATCATACGTTTTAACTCTTTCCAGCGGGAAAGTCTGTGTACCTTTTACGTCATAGTCATAGAGAAAGATTTTCAGGAGCTTATATTTACACTCCAAAGCGCTAAATTTAGTTTCTCTAGCCGGTGCTTGTGTATGTTGGTTTAAACATGGTGTCCAGCCAAAGCTTACAAACTGAAGAGCAAATAAGAGCTGCAGTTAGCGATGTATTAGAAGAAAGCGAGTGATTTTGAATTTTCAGACCTTGATGAAAGCGTTTATCTCACCCCCGTAAGAGAGGAGGATATAGTATATTCTAGCTTCAGCGATAAAACGCATCTGATAACTACTGACTTCGTGCGCATGCAAATAATCGGGTACTTATCAAAATAGATTTACGGAGGTATAACCGGACGTTGAATACTGTGTCAATTAACCATTTTGCTACTCAACAGCACAATTGCCAAATTCTACTGTAATCCACGTTACATTTGTGTCCCATTCATTTATGCCATTTTAAATTAATAATGGTGTCATGCTTATGTGTGTGATTTTGGTGATATTTTTTCGACTTTCAGTCTTCAGGCTACGTGAATTCATTTTTTGTATTTTAAAAAAAATAACACACCTAAACAGGATGCTGTTTTGGTAAAGCAATATCTGTACTTTCATTTAATTAGCTTTAACTTTCTGTTTAGTAAGGTTTTGGGTGCCTAAATATCGATTACTTTGGAATTTGTAGTTTTATTTTCAAATTTTTCATTGGTTTTTAATTTTTTAAACATATATAAGAGACTTCTCATTCATATAATGCATATTATACAGTAGACAAAAGGGTTTACTAAAATTCAAAAAGATTTAGCTCTCTATTTTAATTGGTGCTCATTTTAAGACTAATAATTTAAAACTCTAAATTCTCCTCTAAAATTGTTTGGCGCTTTTCAGACAGCACTTTGCTATTTGGGCTGACACTAAAAGAGTTAAACATGAATTTAAAGGTTATATTCTCAAGAGTTTACTACAACTTAGTATATTTCAATATATGCGTTGACCTTAGAATAGCGTCCAGAATTCTCACTCAGCATGTCTAACACAACAGTTGACAGCACCCCGGAGCGTTGACCTTGCAATACCGAAGCAGACAGCAACGAAAACCAACCGTAGACGTAACGTAGACACAGAAGCTTGCAACCAATATATGTATAGGCTCATTCACGATGGGTACATAGACATAACCTCCAGGAAGCCTAGATTTAACTTCCTGTGACTTCTTCTGGGCCCGTGTGAAGAACCTCGTGAATTCAGAGGAAACTCGAGATCAACGGACAATCGCTTGAGTGGCAACCGTCACTTCAGTCGTGCTGGCCAGGACCTGGCAAGAGGTACAATTTCGTTTGGATGCGTGCCGTGCCCACATTGAAATGTAGCAAACTGTAATATACTCTTGAGAATATTACCTTTAAATTCGTGTATAGCACATTAAACTCCGATTGTCATTTAATAAAAATATTTAACCCCAACACCCCGGAGTTCTTTTATGGAAACTCTGTATATTATAGTTACATTTTTGAAAAATCCTAACAAAAACAAAAATGATCTTATTAAATATTTTTTTTTCTCACGAAACTCACCAGCGTTAAAAGTAATTCCTCTCAAGCAAAAGGGTTTATGCAACTTCATTTCCTATCAGATAATGTTTTTTTGTAAAAATGTTAATAATAAACCCAAGGGGAAAAAACTGTGTGTACCATTCATACGATTATCTCCTTTTGTCCTGCAAACAAACAATTCTTACAAAACATTCTTCTTTTATCCACATCATTATAAACTTTACGAGTTGCGTGGAGTCAGGGTGTAGATATTCATGCAGTAGAAAAGCTTGTCAGAACAAACTCAGCTTGTACAAAACCATCTTTACACACTTTTCTAATCCACTGTAACAAAATGTTCCTTGAGGGAGCATTCCATTTATTGGAATGTCACCGTAATTCCCGCTGAACAACTAAGACTCAGGTTGTTCTGATAAACGCTTCCAGTGAATGTTTCTTTTTTGACAGTGTTTAACGTCCACTTTTACTACACATGGCACTGCAGGGGGTGACACTGATGATACATGGAATGAGGATGGAGCACCGGTGGAATGCGATGGCGGAGGAAACCGAAGAACCCGGAAACAACCAGCCCCTGCGACGCTTTGTCCACCACAAATCCCATATGCCCTCGCTTGGGATCGAACCCTAGGTGAGTGGCGAGTGGTCTAACCACTCGGCACGGCGCGGTCTCCACAGAATGAATGTTACCTGGTTCCGCACAACTAAACGGAAGTAATGTGTTAAAAATAAAGAAAATGAAATAAAATCATCAGAGAAACGTGTCATCTGAAATTCCTTGGTTTTGTGTACACTGCATCATGACTATAACTGTAATATATCTTGACCAAGCGAAAGTATTCTGATTGGTTTAAAAACCGTCAGGTGTTAATGCCCGTCCTATATACCGGTAGGAAGAGAACTTACTATATTCCTTCTAATATGTGCTTAATAGAAGCATTACGAACAAAAAGGCGAATGGCATTTTGTTCTTTGATCATCTACTTCGAAAAAATAAATGGTTTTTGTTCCAAGTTGGATGTGTAGTTCCACAAAAATGTACAAAAGGAATAGTTGTTACTTTTAAGATGAGTAGGGTAACGGGTTTCTGACATTAGTTTCGGTACACAGAGTTATGAAATAATGAATCACTTTAAGGAATTAAAGGAATATTCCAAGCAGCTTTTTCCAAACGCGAAGTAACTCGGTTGAGGTTGCTCAGGGACCTGAACCGGCCTCTGGATGTACACGCATTGGTCGCTTGCAAATACGACGCAGGCTGGCGAATAACGAGTGCAATTGGCATTCTGATTGGCCAACACTCGCACAGTAAAACGGTAGGAATCCCTTAAACGTCCTAGTGATGTGTGTTTATGTACTGACCAAGTGCAAGTGACGCTCACCCAACCTACAACGTTGCTAGCTTGTCTGTCTCTTGTTTTCGAAATAACTATAATATCTCCGTAAAAATGGTCAGAAAGAAAAACAGAAGATACACAATGTGTACCAAATACCGGTATGTATCACTGGTGAAAGTTAATGTAATGAATTTTCTTCCATCGGTATACTGAATAATGGAAATAGCAATTTCAGCTATCGATACCCTTAATCGTTTCAAACCCACTATTTAAATTGAAAAACCTACTGCGTTATGGTGTGTTATTTCTTTAAATCGTTTTTTAAACTTTAAAATTGAGATTTTTTAATCTTGAAAACGTTCTTCAACAAACATCTACATATCAAACCATTTGGCAGCAAAATAACCTGAGCATAAGTGTGACGTTTACAATGTTGCTTTTCCTGAGCTTAGTTTTCCATGTTTTCCTTAAACATGCAAATGAACACTCAGAAAAGGAGTATTAGAAAGTAACTAAGGCAACGTCAAAAGTTGATTCTGTCTAGCTTCTATTCGAATTGCTAAGCACATGCCAAGTACAGGTCCTCGGTATAAAACCTAACTGCTCACATGGCATTGTGCATTAGAGGCAATGCCGCCTGACTTCCCCATTCCCCGCACCCTGCACTCACGACAGGCTTTATGTCCTTCAGTTACCAATCATTAGCGTCAGTAGTCCACTTTTATTTCTGAAACCGGGAGGGCAGTTATCTTTAGAATAACGTACATTTGTAGGTACATGTTATTTTGAATACGAAATGCTCGTTACGTTCGTGATGAATTCATCCTGAAGCTTGCTACACGATTGCCTCCTTCCAGAACTTCAGTTCGAGATCTTGTGAATAAATTTGAGACTTGTTTAGTATAAAATAAGAAACACACGTGAATACGTACAGTGAAAGCAGAAGAACAGATAGACGAAATCGGCGAAACTCTTAATCGTTTGCCACAAAAATCACTCACACTTTGGAGGAATTTAGGAAAACAAGGATCTGAATTACGAAACACTACAATGGCAGAGCTAGGATAGCAGTACGATCGGCGGGGACAGTCACCGAACCTAAACGCTTACTGCACCAACGCTACACCAGGGGAAATCCCGGGAGGGAGGGATGAGGAGCGGATATCCGGGCGACCGTAACCAGCACGATGGGACAGCGATGATAGGGTCCTTACAGCTTCCAGATTGAAGCACCTCAACTGTCGGACAGGCAGGCTGCGGACCCCGCCTCAGATACGGTCCAATGCCAGAGGTGATCCTCATCCCAGCAACCAGCCGAAGTCGGGTGACGGAGATAGTCATTATAAGCATCTTTCTCCCTGCCACGCCGCCCGAATACCATCGCTGGCAGTTCCAACCCTGAAAGAAACCAACGGGATGAAGGATGAATGAAATGAACATCGAAACAACATGAAGGGACAGAAAATATGGGAGATGAAGGAAACCTACCCGGCATTTGCCTAAGATCCGGGGAAACACTCGAAAAGACACGGTTCAAGTAGGTCGACCACGGTGATTGAACTTGCGACCTCCCAAATGTGGGCCATAGACGAAACCGCCTGAACCATCCTGCTCGACATGGCCGAGCTAAATACTATCAGTCAAAATGTTACTTGGTACAATGTTTATATAGCTACGTAAAGGCATTTCTAACATTTGCTATGAGTTGGGAGTTATTCCTGTTGTACTTTATGCAATGGTTTACAGGAATACAGATTTAAGAAACAGCACTGAGTGATGGCACGGTCGGCTGTAACTTATTGTACTACCTTTACTGGAGCATTGGCATGCAGAAGCAGGAACGGCAGTCAGATGTTGTGTACGTTATTTTCATGTTTCTGCACTGCAACAGTACGGTCACTACAAAGCAAATATCACACTTCCAGTTATGTCAGTCATTTACGAGGGCCATCCAGAACGTGACAGACGATTTGGTATAACTAAATAATAATGAAGGATATCGGCACAAAACATTATTTACAAAGTTACAGTACATTACTCTATTTTTCAACGTAATCGTCATTGCTATCAAGACATTTATTGTCACGTGGTACTGGTTTTTCAATGCACATGTCATACTTTTCTGCCACCAAAGAACTTATTCGTTTTTTTAATGCACAAAATGTTAGGCTAATGGAACTATATAGGCCAATAACGCAAGTGTATGATGATACTACAATGAACTACTCTTCAGTGAGGAAATGGCGCATAATTTACGAGTAATCAAGGGTGAATCAGTGGTTACGAAAAATATCGGAGTCCGTTAATCGTTATGGAAAAGTTGAAAGCAAATGTTGATAAAATAATTACGAAAAACTTTGAACACCGTACATGACTTTTTGGATGGAAAACATTTCCCAGCCGATGAAGACCTCAAAGTGACAGTGACTTCTTGGCTCATATCTTTAGCGGTGGAAGAAAACGACATCTGCGTTGAAAAAACAGTACCACGTGACAAGACATACCTTGATAGCAATGGCGATTAGGTTGAAAAATTGGGTAAGCTACTGTAACATTGTAAATAAATTTGATTTTGATAACCTTTGACATTATTTAGTTATGTCAAATCGTCTGTCACTTTTTGGATGACCCACGTATATTGAATCTCAACCTCTATTACAGGTTACACTACCTAATTTTCTTGACTTTTTCTTGACATTTCTCCCTCATTTTCATCTTCTTCTGAATTTCTGTAATCCTCATTAATGATAAGCATCTCTCGTTAAAACACTGTCAATGGCATCAACCCGTAGCGCACAACACTTTGCAGTCAACTGTACGCTGTGTATTCTCGAAATGTAATCCTAAGGAAGCAGATCTCTTTGTTATTGTAACATAAACTATTTGCTGATTTGTTTCAACAAGGGTAGACTAGACATTTTTGACAGTGTTTAACGCCCGCTTTTACTACTTATGGCCACTCAGGCGATGACACCGATGGTACATGAAATGAAGATGCAGCACCGGTGGAATGTAATGGTGGGGGAAACTGGAGAAAACCCGCCACTGCGGCACTTTGTCCACCACGAATCCCAGATGCGGTCGCACGGAATCCAACCCGGGCCGCCTGGGTGAGAGGCGAGTGGTCCACTCGGCCACGGCACGGCCAAGACTAGGCTATCTCACTGTCTTCGCTAAAGGGCATTCGTCTAGAAGGAACGAGAAACCTTGTACCTCAAACTGTAGCTTCCTTACACCCATAAGCTACACAATATGGTGCTATTATTTCTGTCAATGTATTTAAAATGCAACAAAATAATCACACTACTTTACAAAGAATTGCTCTTTCTCTTCACCGTAACGTTGGCTTCACAAAAATGATGTCATACGTGGTATACTAGTATGCAAGTGTATGCATAGAGGGTCATTAAATTATCAGTTAACCCCTCTCGCGGCCTCTCTCCACTGAGTGAGAGATCCGAGAGTCGCCGGGAAAGTGGTGCCGGCAAAGGTGCACTGGAGTCCTTACCTTAAATGCTGGAAATCTTGACTGTCTGCTCCCAAACAGGGAATATAAAAGTTAAAAATGTTCTCGTTCACCTAAGCTCAGCAGTAGAAATCTCTGTGCTATCTACAGAAACGTAGTAATAGCATCATGCAAGCAATCACAAGGATACCTGCAGCTAAGCTTAGGCGAGTGAGCGAGAATATTGTGCTCGTATGTCTGCTCGTATGCAAGAGAAGGCCAACATTTCTTGAATATATCTTATGTTACCTAAATTACACCTTTGCCGGCACCAATTTCCGAGCGACTCTCGGATCTCTCGCGCAGTGCAGAGAAGTCGCGGCAGGGTTTACCTTATAATTATCGGCCCTATATATATATATATATATATATATATATATATATATATATATATATATATAAGTGAGTAAGTGCAAATAATTTGATATTTAATAGGGAACAGTGCGTATAGCTCATGTGTATCTCATTTTGTCCGCTTACTAATAGCGTTGTCATAAATGAAAAACACATCTTTCAGGGTCTAACGTGTTTTCAACGGCTCTGAGCTATGTCTCTGCTGTATTTACATACATCGCCCTACCTATAGCCAGTTCCAGCTCAGGATACCGCTAGTGTTGCTGTAGACTAACGAATGTTGACCACTAAGCCGCCGTGGGGAGGTCAAACGAATGGTGCAGTCCGTCGCGTAATGCTGGACATTTATGTTGACGTTACATTTGTCATTGACACCAGACAATAGGCAATATTTATCAAAACTATTATAACTCAATTACTGTAATGTCAGCGTTGTTGTAATGCGTAATTGTACACGATGTATGAATACACTCATTTAAAGCACCTCTATACTCGAACATTCGTATAATGCACACAGGTTTTCCACAGCACCTGTCCCATGTATGACGTAACAGTTAGTGCGAGCGTTCGCCACCGGTAACATGAGGTGGGACGGGTAGTGTAGTCGGGCAGGGCAGATGGGGGCCAGTCGTGTGACCTCTTATATAAACAATCAAACATCTGAAATACGGAATAATAGTATCGTGAAATTTTCCTCATGAACATAACTTAAGGAAATAACGAAAAAACTGCAAATGCTAGATCGTCACAGGATCCTTTTTCTTTTAACCTTAACGTCCCTTAATGTGGTTGGTCATATCGGACGATGAACTAAATTGGTAAAACTGTGCGAAGGTAGCATAATCATTAGTCTTTTAACTGAAGGCTTGTATGAATGGTTGGTGATGCTCAGATGATCTCGGGGTCCATGGAGTTTAAAGTTACTCGACTGTTGTCTTCTCAGGATAGGAAAAAAACCGACAGTAAAAAAGCCTTATCTGGGTAACTAATTCATTACCTGTTAAATGTGAGGCAGAAACTCTACCACCACACTACTCAGGCAGGCTCACAACGCTCTCAAACACTAATACAACTATTTTTACTATTCAACTTCCAAACTTGTGTACTCGTATGGTCGAAGATTTTGGTTTTCTGTACAGTAATACGTCAGTAAAGTGAAGACGTTTTCAGCCATTTGACTGCATTAAGCCCCTTCTTCCAACTAAACGGCGTCTGACTTTCTTCTCCTAGTGTCACGCAACATCGACAACTTCGGATGCAGATGAATTCCAGCCTCATTTGAGGCATAATTTCATTCCATTTATCTTGGTAGCTCTGTGGTTGGTGGCGAACAATTTAACAATTACAAAGGAGTGGAAGTTTAGGGAAAGGGTCGTTAACCGACTGTAAATGGGCGAAACTGCCCGCAATGCAATCATAAGGCAAATTCTTCCGAGTTCATTAAACAAAAGTTCACTTAGGCAAAATCTATTTTCAGAACTATTACTATCTCTACACGTAGGTACTCTGTACATAGTGTATAAAGAAGGTATTGTATTGCACACAAAACTTCGATACAGAGATTTCACCGGCAATATACGTTTTGAGACTCCCTGAATAAAAACAAATTCAAGAAAAAGGACAGTGTGTGCCTATGGATAGCATAGCTAAAAAATAAAAGCCCGTTAAATACCAAACTTGGTATTTAAGTTGAATATCTTCCAAGGATGAAACACGAAGATTGTTAATAAAATCCCCTGCTCTTTACAGGAATATTTTTCGAAAATGTTCATTTTCTCAGAAATAGCTTTAGATTAAAATACCTTATGTTTAAGATATTTTTAAGGGAAACAAAATGTATATCTTGAATTTTCTGGGAATAAACTCTGAAGACCTCTTCATTCTCAATGGGTTTTTTACAACTGGCAAACCGTAAGAGATATAAAGGAACTTACTACACACAGAATGTAGATCTCATTAAAACATTATTTTCTTCATATACACTCTTTCTGTAGAGTTAACCGTTTTTTAGATATTCCGGATTATTGGTTTCAATTTTAAGCCACTTAAAACTTTTCTCAAATGGGAAGACATGTTTTTTCTCGTTTGTTTATTCCTGGCAAGCAAAGAGATTGGAATTTCAATTGTGTAACATAGGGATCGGTTTTTAAAGAACGAAACTATTGCTTTAGCCTGTCTTATTTCCCTTCTACTTTCAAGGAAGCTAGTAATAAGACTAATTCTGCTAATGTTTATCTCGATTATCATGAAGTAGATAGAAGAACGAGCGGTTTAACAATAATTTGTTACAGAGATGTAGAGAAAGTTATGTCAATGGAACACATCTGATACTTTTTGTTTCTCTGGCCGTTGGATATCGATCCATGCTCTAGGAAGTGGCGTGTTTTCACAAATCTTCTCGTTTCGTGGCCAGTGTTTCGGACTGCAACCGGAAATTATGTTTCCGGGTTCTATTAGTTCAACTGAATTGACTGCTCGCTCGCATTAGCGGGCTGACAATAACTTTTTTATCAGATCGATGTCTTGCATTCACATGACTTTCTCTACATATTCTGCAACAATTCTAAATGAGTATTCTTCTATCTAATTAATGCAAAACAAGACAAACATCAGTAGAAATGGTTTTATTACATATTTTCTTGGAGATTCAAGGGGAGTAAAGGGATACACTAGGCCAGGCAATAGTCAATTCTTTTAAGAGCTTGTCACTATGTGATTGGTTATCAAATCCATTTTATTTGCATGACCAAAATGGAAAAACAAAGAAATACGAATGTGGACTTCTCATTTGAAAAAAAAAAATTTTGGGAATTTTAAAACACAAACAAAAATATATTGAAAATGGTTAACTTCACAAATTAATGTTTCAAATAGACTGTGAGTGTTTAAAGAGATCAAGTAGTATAATATTTTTTATACTTTCTCTAGAGAAGGCATTGTATTTCATACAGAAATATAATGTCAAGATTTCACCGGAAAGTTATGTTTTAGAAAAAGGTCTGTGGACAGCTTAGCTCAAAAACGAAAATATCGTTAACAACCAAAATTGGTATTTATATTTAGTATCTCCCAAGAATGCGACACGTAGATTTTCAAAACAGAATCCCTCACCACAAACTACCCTTGACAAGGAAAATCTTTTCAAACTTTTGTTTTTCTCAAAAATGACTGTAACGATATTGATTAAAATACCGCATATTAAAGACATTTACTTCATAGCTAAAAGTACATTTTTAATTTCCTGAGGACAGCCTTGAATAGCTCTTTATTCTAGATGAGTTTTGCAGAGTTTTTAATAACATTTAAACCGTTAGAGATAGGCAAAAACCTAATATATAAGAAAAGTAGTCCTCGTTAAAAACACACTTTATGCTATATACGTTTTTCTTGTAGAGTTTACCGTGTTTGAGATATTTCTTGTTATTAGTTTCAGTTTTAACTCAAATTTCCTCAAATAGGACCATCAAAACGAAACGAACCTCAAAGGTTTGATATAGCGAAAGTTTTGACTATCGCTTTAGCATAATGTATTCTCTTATTTCCCTTCTATTTGCAGTGAAGCAAGCATAACGCCAATTCTACAAATGTTTGTCTCGATTTGCATGATGTAGATAAAAGAACACTCTTTTGTAAGAATAGCTAGTGTTTGGAACAGCTAGAGAAAATTATGTGAATGAAACACATCAGATACTTTGATCTCTTACGCTTTAACAATTATGCAAAGTTATCCAAAATGAAGGTCTTCGAAGCATCAATAGAAAATTAAATATATGCATTTTATTTGCCAAGTAAATACCTTTAATATATTGCATTTTAATCATTATTCATACAGCCATTTTTGGGAAAATCGAAAATTTAGAAGGTCTAGCATAACATGTGTAGTCTGGGGTTGGGGATTTTCCTGAAATTGTTTGCGTAAATGGTTTTTCGTTTTTGAGCTATGCTGTTCACAGATACACAGGCACACACGCATCGTTTTCTAAATTTCTTTTTTTTGGATTAAGAGGATTTGAAAACAGGTATTTTGGTGAAATTTCGGTATAATATTTTTGGGTGGAATGCAATATCCTTTCTACCTATATGTAAATTGTACATTGTAAAGAAAGTAAAAATAAGTTTTGTGCTGCAGTATGCTGTGTAAACTGTGAATTGTACTGTGATTATATTGCTATTTAGTTGATATGCACACCAAATTTAATTCAAGGTGGATAAATATTTTGAGAGCTTGGATTGTTTCACAAATGTTATTACGTAAATATAATGCATAATAATCAAAATGTCCCACGCGCATCATGATTTGAGAAAATTGGTTACAATTTTTGCAACTGGAGCTTTGAACCAAACAGAAAATGTAGGATATGATATTTTAAATAACTGTGATGAGTGAATTATGCAAGTCTTTTTATAAATTTCTAAGAAACTTTAATCCTTAAACTTAATCATATATCCACATAAGTTTTTGTGATATTTTTACTTGTATATTAGCATTATTTGATCCTACAGCATATTTCGCAGTCGGCATACCCTCCCCGTATTTAGGACTTGCAAGCAGATGCCTAGGGGTCAGAAGCCTGTCGGGGAGCCTACGACACGAAACCACAGAATGGAGAACCTGGAATGAGTGCTCATGCCAGGCATGAGCGTGAGGAAGTGGATGCTATGAAATGCAAGCAAAATGTATGATAGGAAAGGTGGTGATGAGTAATTGAGGAACGAGTGGCGGGGGGAAACCGGAGGATCCAGAGAAAACCCGCCCAGACGCCGCTTCGTCCACCATAAATCCCACTTGCGGACGCTTGGGATCGAATCCGGGCCGTCCAGAAGCCCGAAGCCTCCCGTACCCAGGTAAGCTTAGCGGGTAACAACCCCCAAGCCTCCCGCGAAACCGGTGTAATTAGCCAGCAGGTGGGGTGGAATGGGAATGCCTAATTTTTTCCTTCATTTCTTACAGTGTACGGCAAGTTAGTTCACAGTTAACACGTTTTCCTTCAGTGTACGGCAGTAGTTCACAGTTAACACGTTTTCCTTCAGTGTACGGCAAGTTAGTTCACAGTTAACACGTTTTCCTTCAGTGTACGGCAAGTTAGTTCACAGTTAACACGTTTTCCTTCAGTGTACGGCAAGTTAGTTCACAGTTAACACGTTTTCCTTCAGTGTACGCCAAGTTAGTTCACAGTTAACACGTTTTCCTTCAGTGTACGGCAAGTTAGTTCACAGTTAACACGTTTTCCTTCAGTGTACGGCAGTAGTTCACAGTTAACACGTTTTCCTTCAGTGTACGGCAAGCTAGTTCACAGTTAACACGTTTTCCTTCAGTGTACGGCAAGTTAGTTCACAGTCAACACGTTTTCCTTCAGTGTACGGCAAGTTAGTTCACAGTTAACACGTTTTCCTTCAGTGTACGGCAAGTTAGTTCACAGTCAACACGTTTTCCTTCAGTGTACGGCAAGTTAGTTCACAGTTAACACGTTTTCCTTCAGTGTACGGCAAGTTAGTTCACAGTCAACACGTTTTCCTTCAGTGTACGGCAAGTTAGTTCACAGTTAACACGTTTTCCTTCAGTGTACGGCAAGTTAGTTCACAGTTAACACGTTTTCCTTCAGTGTACGGCAAGTTAGTTCACAGTTAACACGTTTTCCGACGAGACTGAAATTACGGCGAGTAGGACAGACAGGAACATAGTTCAGAGACAGAAAGTCTTTGTGATCTGAAGAGCAAAGCTATGAAAGATATATGTGAAAGGCCATGAAAACTAATATACCAGCAACTGAAGAGAGAAAACAGGAAGAAGTAACCATTGTTAACATCTTCCACTAGAAGTATGTAATGATTCATCAAATATTAGAAACACCAAACTGCAACTATTACTGTTTCGACCGGGAGGCTACCTGCTTTGGGGAGGCTTGGGGGCTATGTAGTCAGGGATCTTTAAGGGTCCGGGAGGCTTCGGGGCTATTTTTCTGACCGCGGGAGGCTTCGGTACCGCACTCGATAAAAGGCGAGCAGTCTAACCACTCAATCACGGCGCCGCCCCTATAGAATCTTACTGTAGAAACTTTTGCACATTGTGGAAAAATTTAATGAAATTAAATAAAAATTAGATACCTGAAACATTTTGACAGTCTGAAAAAGCAGTTATGAGGAAAACGCTGTTTAATAAAGTAACATGCTAGAAAACTTGTGTTGTAGGTTTTTAAATGGCTGTGGAGTCCGAAGCAAGTGTGGAGGACATGCGAATGGACACTCTAAGGTTTCTACTACCATTTACTACACAAATTATATTTTCGATTTTCTGACCGTGTGGTTAAAAATATTATGTGTTCCATTCATATGGGTATAACAAATTATTGTCAAAAAGCTTATATTTCTATCTACCTCATGCTAATCGCGATAAAAATTAGCAGAAATGCTTTCCTGTAAGTAGAAGGGAAATCATGGAATATACTAGGCTAAACAATAGTCAAATCTTTTAAAAGCTGGTTGCCATGTGGATGAAATCCATTTCTTTGCATTAACAGAAGTTGACAAATTCCCGTAGGTGAAAACTATTTTAAACAGACACCATTAACAGGAAATATCCTGAAAATGGTCAACTCCACGAAAAAAATGCAAATAACATAAATTGCGTGTTTCAACGAGATCTATATATTTTGTGTAATACGTTTTTGTCTATCTGTTACGGTTTACTAGTTATGCATAATCCAGCAAAATGCATCCAGAAAAAAGAGGTCTTCAGAGGCTATTCCCAGAAAATTCAAGATACACATTTTATTTGTCGTGGAAATACCTTTAATATACAGTATTTTTATCCAAATCGTTAGAACCTTTTGTGAGAAAATCAAAATTTTAGAAAATTTTTCCATGTAAAGGGTGGTTACGGGTGGGTTTTTTTTTTTTTTTCAAAATCTTCGTTCCGCATCCTGGGAAGATTCTAAACTTCTATACCAAGTTTGCTATTTTACCGATTTTTGTTTTTGAGTTATCCTGTTCACAGACCCACGGACGCACAAGGACCTTTTTCTAAAAATGATTTTTATGGATACATGAGACTCTAAAACATGTATTTCTCGGCAAATCTTAGTATTGAATTTTTGGGTGGAATTCAATACCTTCTCTATACACTAAGCACATAGTACGTGTAGAGAAAGTAAAAATACACCGCCATTGTCCCTTAAGGTGAGTCAAAATGGGATTTTCATAATCTTTTTTTTTTTCTTTTTTTTTTTTTCATTTTCATGTTTTAATTGCATATGCATATTTCAAATCTCCCATTCATTTTGGTATAACCTTCATAGAGCTACGCTAATTGTTAATAGTTGGAAATATTGTTGAAAATAATCCTGCTTAGTAGTTATTAGAACATTTTGGTATACGCACTTGGTAAAACATCAATAACTTTGTAAATATTAGTGTTAGAGAAGAGATATTTTTCTTTTCTTCTTCTTCTTCTTTTTTTTTACCGGAAAGTTTTACTTTTGCTATTAACAGTATTGGCATTTCGCTCATATTTCCTTCATGGGAGAGTTCTGAAATGCTGCGAAGTTGTGCCTAGAAAGTTAGGTTACATTTTTTTAAAGTGTTATAATTGAAAGCAGTTTCCGAAGAAGTACATTTTTCTATATAAATGTCCCATTACCAGAAACTAATTGACACCATGGTTTGAAATTTTACCACACATTTGCTCCCAAACAGGCTTTATTTTAACGAAAATGTTTTAATGTATATCGATTAGTTATTTTTTAAATTAAAAATCATCATTTTTCAATTAAATTATAAGAGCTTTGTTTAAAAAAATCATATCTCTCCTTCTAATTAACAGAAGTATTCTATTTTTCATTAATCAACAGTAAAGGTATTACTGAATATACTTTGAAAAATTTAGCTCATTATGCTAAATAGTTTCTGAGATATTGGGTCAAACTTTAACATGGGCATTTCGACTCCCATTAAGGAAATCTGTGTGGTGGTTGATGAGATACAAAGCTTATAATTTTATGAAATTTGTTGTAAACTACCATTAGGTTTTCTTATACCGAAATTAGGCTCACATGATAATTCAGGCAAGATGGCGTAATTGTGCAAGAGGCTGTATTGCTATGTTATTCCTATAAGTGCTCGAATCTATGTTTATTAGCATTTGCAGAGGTTCAGTTTTTTTTTTCTTATAAAATGATGGTTAGACCGTTTTTGCCATCAATTGCTTGCATTATGTTTCCTCTGGAGATTATTTTTACACTAAAATAATAAGAGTGTTTAATTAATTTTTAGCATTATTTCAGAATTCTTCAAGAAATTAACTGACATTCTGGAGGATATTTAAACAATGATGTGTAGAAGAGTTTCAAATTAAGGATTCTAACGGGATACGAAAGTGCTTTATTAGCAATTTTTGTAAAAAGTATATATTGTTTATATTTTAGCGTAAAAAAATGCGTTATACTTTAGAGTGCACATTTGTTCTATTCGCTTCTCTTAAGGCGGGTGTAGCCATGATTCGGTCGTCATTTTAAAGCATTGCGCTGCTTATATGACCCTCTATGCCAAACCTTAAAAGTCATTTTTCTCAGGTTTAATATTTCAACGCATTACTAATGTGTTAAGGAACATAGTTTTTAAAAAATCTGACTTTCTCTACGTCTCTGTAAAAAAATATTGTTAAAAAGCTTACTCTTCTATCAACTCCATGCCAATCGAGATAAACGTTAGCAGAAACGGTCTTATTACTTCGTTATTTGTAAGTAGGAGGGAAATAAGGAAATACACTTGCCTAAACCAACAGCCGCATGTTTTAAAATGTAGTTCTATGGGAATGAAATACCTTCTTTGCTTGGCCAGGAGTTGACAAGTTCCCATATCAGAAAAATAAGTACAAGTATTTTAAAACTGCAACCAATAACAAGGAATATCTCGGAAACGCAGAACTCCACGAAGAAATACATGACATACATTGCGTGTTTTAACGAGATCTGGATTTTTTGTGAAGTAAGATTTTGTCTATCTCTTACAGTTTCTTGGTATGCAAACAAGTCTTCAGAGGTTATTCCCAGAAAATTCAAAATAAACATTTGATTTGTGATGACAGTACCTTTAATATACGGCATTTTAATCAAAATTGTTGGAGCCATATTTGAGAAAAACAAACTTTTCAAAATTTTTTCCATGCAAAGGGTAGTTTGCGGTGGGAAGATTTGATTGAAAATCTTAGTGGCGCATCTATGCACATACAGGGACCTTTTTCTAAAAATGCCTTTTTCGGACTCACGGGACCACGGATATCGAATTCTTGAGTGGAATATAATATTTCTCTATCCACTATATATATTGTATACGGGCTAGAGAAAATAATAGATCCACTTACACCTCATTTCCTTTATTTCGATTACAAGATAGTGTCAGACCTTACAGATTTTGTAGGCAAACGTTTAGCCCCACTCTTAGTTCGGCTGGATGCATAATTACCTAGTTTCTCGGCGCTTTGTTTCCTTGCGTACTCTTGATGTAGAGGGCGCACAACATGTTACTTTAAAACGAACAGAACTCAGAAAATAACGGTAAGAGGTTACGGTTCAACGTGTTTTCACATAGGTTTTAATTATGGTTAATATATTTTTAAGGACACGTATGACTGAAAGTTTGAAATTCCAAATTAATAATACTATCTTTTTTAAATTTACACCACAGATGTAATATAATGCAAATAAGTTACAGTGCAAATTTTATTAATATTTTCTCTAATGGTTTGAAGTTATCGTCAGATTGGTTTATGTTCTTTTCACGTCACTAAAAAGGTCTCCGGTGACAACAACAAAATAAAACTTCAGTCTAATATTTTTATCCTATTTTCACAATATATCTACTTTTTGAAATTGCCCTAGGCTTTACTGTCTCCTTTAGTTTAGGTTCCAACATTTTTAAAGTTATGACTACTATTTTTGTAATAAATATATATATATATATATATATATATATTATTTTTTTGAAAATTGAAAACATATGCTTAAATGCACTGTGAACATGTATACCAAACTTTATTTGAGTAACAGAAAAACTGCTTTCCTTTTCCACTCCCACTGCTGCTGTCTTTTCTGTCCTTTTCTTCTTGCATTGCTGCTTAGCTTCTGCATAACTTCGTTTTTACTTTCTCTATACGTAGTATGTGCATAGTGTATAGAGAAGGTATTGTATTGCACCCAAAAATTTGACACCGAGATTTCACTGGAAATATGCGTTTTGAGAACTCCTGAATCCCCCAAAAAAAAGTATTTTTAGAAAACTGTCCGTGTGTGTCTTGTCTGTCTGTGTATGTATGTCTGTGGGCGGCATAGCTCAAAAGAAAATACCTTAAATACCAAACTAGGTATTCTAAATTCAGTGCCTCCCAAGGATGCGGCACGAATATTTT
The DNA here is from genome assembly GCA_030762935.1 of Hymenopus coronatus. Lineage (NCBI taxonomy): Eukaryota > Metazoa > Arthropoda > Insecta > Mantodea > Hymenopodidae > Hymenopus > Hymenopus coronatus. The sequence goes on along the minus strand of CM060900.1, from coordinate 519,429,487 downwards.
CAAGGAAATCCCACATTCCCAACTAGCTTTATATGGAAACATTTTCGAAAATTTTGATTTTCTCAAAAATGGCTCCAATGATTTTGATTAGAATGTCGTATATTAAAGATATTCAAATGAAAAATAAAATATATATCTATAGTTTCCTGGGAATAGCCTCTGAAGACAGCTTTATCCCGAATGAATTTTGCATAACTGGTAAACCGCAGGTGATAGACCAAAACTTACTTAATAGAAAATGTAGAGCTCGTTAAAACACACAATTTATGTTATATACAGTTCATGGAGTTGATCATTTTTTGGATATTCCTTATTATTGGCTTCAGCTATAAAATACTTATACTTCTCCTATACGGGAATTTGTCAACTCCTTCCATACAAACAATGGAACTTCAATCACATAGCAACCAGCTTTTGACTATCACTTTAGTCTAAGCTACTCCCTTATTTCCCTTCTACTTACATGGAAGCAAGTAATAAGACGATTTCTGCTATTTTTTTTTTCTTGATTAACATGAAGTAAATAGAAAAATAGCTTTTTAACAATAATTTGTTGTAGAGAAAGTCATGTAAATCAGATTTTTTACTTTACAGGGTGCGAATTAGATATTATTTAACTGAAGTTTTTCTTTCCGAGGCCAGTTTTACCTCTAATGCTTTGCTGTAGCTCCAGTGACTTAATGGCACTGACGAATTATACCTTTTCTGTATTCAGGATGTTTAAATTATTTTGTGGAATTGGGAAAAAAGGGTCAATTTTTTGTGATTTTTCATGAAATTTCAGTCATATATGTCCTTACAGTTTAGCATCTATCAAGACGGCGATGCTTTTTATAAAGTATCGTGTGATGCCGGATGCATTACTGAGAAAATGAAATGCTGATATTACAACAAGATAGTGCGCTATATCACATCTGTAATGTTGCGAAGAAATGGGTTTCACAAACGCACTGTAAGCCGGTGTTTTCCCAACATCTGGCCCCACGGTCACCAGACGTAAGCTCTATTGATTTCTGGCTACACGGATATCTAAAAGAAGGAGTTTTTCGTCGTCGTCTTTCTAATGCTGCCGAAGTAGAAGCAGTAACTCCTGCAGGATGCCGGGCAAATTCCGCAAAGTGCGCTTGAGCAAACATCCGGAATGCACAATTTTGGCTCCCTATTATTAATTTCCGAAAGCGTATTCATACTTAATTAATCCTCCTTGCTGTGAAGTCATGATTCTGTTTTCCCTGCTCTCCTGGTGAGATTGTTAATTATTCCTTGCTATGTTCTGTTTAAAATAGATGGATTTTTACGTACCCAGTGGGATGTCTAAGACGTTCAGACTGGGCCCGCATTGGAGAGGTCGCGGGTTTGATTCCTGTCGACGCCCATTCAGTCTTGTTTATTTTTATTTATTTATTAGTCTAAATCATAAATGAGTTTGCCTAGTGACACAGAATAAAATATATATTTAGGGATTTTTACAAAAATTGTTATAAGTGAGTATTACAAAAAATATTTTACCATACGCAATAATAGTTATAAAGTTAAGCAACAAATTGTAACAAAGATTATAAAAGATGTGCAACAACAATAGAAGTTATAAAAATAAAAGAGAAAAAAACTACAAAAATAAAGCGATTTATAAACTACTCGTATAATACATTTTACGTTCTTTTAAACCATACAAATAATTTCGAAAAATGACTACGGAATGTTTCATGATGTTTTCTGTGATTGCTTGTTCCACATTTCTGTTAATTTTGTACTTTGACCTCCAGTTAACAAACATATTTGTAATTGTTCCTCGAGATGCAAAATATAGGCCTACCATTGTTATTTTTCTGAGATTGTATTGTTCTTTAAAATGGTATGATGGGCTCATATATTTTCTGTTATTCCAGATGAACTTCTTGAGGTTGGTCTTTATTCTGTTCAATTTACTTTCTCCAGCCGTATGTACAATGCACATAGAGAGCCCTCCTGGCTTGAGTGGGGGTAGCGCGTCTGCCTTACATTTAACAGGTCGCGAGTTCGAATCTTGCTTAGAGTGAGTTACCCGGATAAGGTTTTTTTCGGGGTTTTCCCTTATCCTGAGAAGACAAATATCCAGTAGCTTTACGTTCCATGGACCCGAAATAATTTGAACATCAATTCACCAATTTCATGCATCATCCGATTTAACCAACGAGGTTAAGGACGTTAAGCTACCAAAAATACACATAGTTGATATAAAATATATTATATTCCACTGAAAAAATTTGATGTCAAGATTCCACCAGTAATATATGTTTTGAGGTCCCCGAATCAGAAAAAAATTTAGAAAAAGGTCCGCGTGCCTTTGGACAGCTTAACTCAAAAACGAAAAGACTGTTAAAAATAAACTTGGTATTTATATTTAGTATTTTCCAGGGATGCCACACGAAAATTTTCAAGAAAATTGCACACTCACAAAGTACACTTTGGATAGGTAGAGTCAGTTTGAAAAATGCAATACCATAGCCGGGATTTGAACCACGGATTTCCCGATCTCTAGCCGGTTGCTCTATCACTGAGCTTATATGGCAACATGCCGGCACAGCATTGAATTTCTCAACTGACTCAATGCTATGCCGGCACGTTGCCATGGTAGCTCAGTGGCTGAGCAACCGGCTAGAGATCGGAAGATCCGTGCTTCAAATCCCGGCTATGGCATTGCATTTTTCAGTCTGGCTCTACCTATTCAACTCCTGTCCTACACATGACTTGTGTGAAAAAACAATTTATCGAAAGCACACTTTACATGGATTTTTGTTTTTAATTGTTGTTTTTCTCAAAAATAGCTTAACGGTTTTCATTAAAATATCCTATATTAAATATATTTACATCACAAATAAACTACATATTTCATCTTTTCTGAGAACACCTGTGAAGACCTCTTTATTCTGGATGAATCTTGCATAATGGTTAAACAGTAAGAGATAAAGAAAATTTTACCCCACAAAAAATGTAGATCTGGTTAAAACACAATTTATGTCCTATATGTTTTTTGTACCGCAGTTAACCGTTTTGAGATATTTATCGTTATTGATTTCAATTTAAAAAACAAATTAACTTTTCTCAAACGGGAGCATACAAAATGAAACGAAGCTCAATTGTTTCATACAGCGACCAGCTTTTAAAATGTTTAGCTATCGCTTTAGCCTAATGTTCTCCATTATTTCACTTCTACTTACAAGGAATCAAGTAATAAGACCATTTCTGCTAATGTTTATCTACACTAACATGACACAGATAATATAATAATCTCTTTTAACAAAATTTTGTTTTGTGGAACAACTAGAGAAAGTTATGTGAATGGAACACATCAGATTTTTTTTTTCTCGATGTTATATCCATCATTCTATCTTTTTTTTTTGGTAGTATTTAACGCCCGCTTTTACTGTAATGGCGCCGCAGGCGATGACACTGATGATACATGAAGATGGAGCCCCGGTGGAATGTGATGGCGGGGGAAACCGGAGAATCCCCGCCCCTGCGCCGCTTTGTCCACCACAAATTTCACATGCGGTTGCTTGGAATCGTACCCGGGCCGTCTAGGTGAGAGGCGAATGGTCTGACCAATCAGACACTCATTTAATGCCGATAATACATTACTCTCTGAGTCCAACTGGGAAATGTCACTTAATCCTTAATAAATGCTAACCTTTGGGTCCTTTGTGAAACCCTGTTTTATAAAGCTATTTATTCGGAGCGTTAAAAGGTTGATGTAGTAGTCTGGGGGATTTCTGCGTGTTGTAAGAACGTTAGCCCTTATTTGCATGGCGTTGCACATATGCATCAAAGATCATTAATCAAAGCTTTTACTTTTTTAGTGGACTTTTTTCTAACTTTGTATTACGCTATCCTTCAGGAATAAAATTAGGCTAGTTATAGCGGTTATGTATTGTAAAATTATTAATATTTTGCAATAAAATTGCAGTGTTTTAACACAAAACAACAAAATCTATGTAACTGCAATCCAATGTAACTCCGCCAGCATTCAAGCGTGGCATCACACCGGTTTTTTTTTTTACTTGGACCCTCCCCATCCTTTGACTGTAGTCGCTGGGACTCAAAATCGCGACGTTTGGCTTTGAATAGACGGCCAGGCCAGTCTGTTAGTACCTCAGTAATGATCACGTATATTAAGTTGTCGTGCAGATAAAGAATAACCTTTTGTAAGTAAAATTTGTTTCAAGGAACAGCTAGAAAACGTATGTGAATGGAACACAACAGTTTTTTTCACGATGTTATATCTATTTTCCTTACCTATTTGTTAAATATTGTTTATGACATTTTCTGATAAACCCGAGGCAAACATTTTGGATTTTGTGTTGTTCATTTAATGTCCATAATGTATTACTATCAGAGTTCACAAAGAAATATCACTTAATCCTTAATAAATGCTTCGTTTAGATGCTTTGTGAAACCCTGTTTTATAAAGCTATTTCTTCCGAGCACTGTAAGGTAGATGTAGTTGTGTGGGGCTTTCTGCGTGTTGTAAGAACGTTAAACGTCAGAGAGAGAGAGAACTATTCTTGCGCTGAGAAACAACTTGATGAAAAAACGGGGTAACGGCACAATTTCATTTTTAGTACGTTTCTACGAGCATAAATTGGATACTATACAAGGCGGAAGAAGTCAGAATACAGTCACTTTAAGAGTCATATAAATCATCTAGAGGAACAAACCTTCCGTTTCATTGTTGGATCTTTTTAGAAATGGAAACCAGGTAGCCGAGGTCGTTAAGAAACGGACTCGGTATGGGAGGTCGGCAGTTCAATTTCCGCGTAGATCGTCCTCCATAATGACCTTTTCTACTTTCCTTACCAATTACTATGTTTTTTCATATATCTATATGTATATATAGATATATATATATATATCTACATATACATATATATATAGAGAGAGAGAGAGAGAGAGAGAGAGAGGGGGGGAGAAGGTTTTGTATTCCATCCAAATATTCGATGCCCAGATTTCATCGGAAATGTATGTTTTTTGAGCCGCTGAATCCAGAGTACTGTTTTAGAAAAAGTTTCTCTGGTGTATGTATATATGTGTTTTTTTAGTGTTTAACGCCCTGTTTTAATACTCTGGACCACAGGTGTTGACACTGATGAACTATGGAACGAAGATGGAGCACCGGTGGAATGCGATGGCGGGGGAAACCGGAGAACCCGGAGAAAATTAGCTCTGGTGCCGCTTTGTGCACCACAAATCCCAAAAGCGGTTGCTTGAGATCAAACCCTTAGTGATAGGTGAGTGGTCTAACCCCGTCGGCCATGCGTGTGTGTGTGTGTGTGTGTGTGTGTGTGGATAGCATAACCCAATAACGAAAAGTCCGTTAAACGTCAAACTTAGTATTTAAGTTTAGTATATTCTATACATGCAAAACGAAGATTTAAGGAAAATCCCCCACCCTAAACTACTCTTTACATGATTTCTTTTTAAATATTTGATTTTCTCAAAAATGTCTGTAACAGTTTTGGTTAAATTTCCGTATATTAAAGAAATTTCCATGTTAAATAAAATCTATATCTTGAAGTGTTGAGAATAGCCTCTGAAGTCTTCTATATTCTGAATGACTTTTGCTTAACCAGTAAATCATAAGAGATGAAGACAGACGAAGAGCAGCAAATGAAGCCGTAATTAAGGAATAAATAATTGAACATCGTTTTGCAGTGAGTTTACCAAAGCAGTCAGCAGCCAGAGCTACAGTAGCCTACCAGGTGGCCCAACTGCCCCATATTTGACATGCGCATATATCCCTGCGTTAAAAGCGTTGCACAACTAAACGAGCTATTTCAAGTTAAAACCTGCCCTAAGGAAAATGACCTGAGCTAACCTTCGTTTTTCCCTCTGGCTTATCAGTGAAGTTGGTGAGCAAGCATTGAGAGGGGTAGAACGAAGGTTGTTCAGGCTAGTTCCTCACTGGCGGTTTTTAACTTGAAATAGCCCCGCTGTGTTCTACAGCTCTTTTAACGCATGAAGAGATATCTGCACATGTCGAATATTGGGTATTGGTCCATCTGGTACGTTACTGTAGCTCTGCCTGTTGGCTGGTCTGGTCACAGACATAGAGAGAACAGATACAAAATGCCCTATCCTTATGCATTGTGGTTGGTGAAGCACGTTTTTGTCAAGCCGCCATATTTTGATTCTAAACTTCTAAAGTGAGTACAACTTTTGTAGGTTAAATGTGCACCAAAAATAGATATTTTGGTGTTAAATGTCAATTATATAATACATTTAGGCCGCAGATTTTAAGCCAGTATAATGGTGAATACGTGTGTGGTATTTGGTTGTAGTTTGTCGAATAGCAGAAGCAAAGACAAGGAAAGGGAAATGTGTTTCGATATATAGGTTAATGTACTTATTAAAATGCTTTTATTGTGGCATACTTAGTGAAATATATTATACATTTTCAACAGAAAAGAGCTGTATTGTTTGTTAGATTTTATATTTCCAACTCGGAAAGACCGTTGAGAAACTTGGGTGAAGGAAATTCGCAGAAAGAATTGGGAATCTACTCCGGTTTGTAGAAACCTCTTGCTAATTCGTCCATTTAGCAGCTATTGCGAAATATAATTAGTATCAAATTATGTGCTTATGATACCAGAACCGTGAGAATAGGGGACGTGTTCCTTGGACTCGGAATGCAATACATGCAGTCCACAGTGAAAGCCATTATGATCTTTTGGATAACTCTGATACTTGTCACACTTTTTCTGGTGTGCACTTATTTATAAGTTCATGTAGTGAAATTAATGGCTATAGGCATGAGAGGAAAACGATAAGTTTTGGTCAAATTCTGACTTTCTGCCTTCCATTAGTTTTGCACCAAAAAATTAGAACAAAACCAAATTATGATGCTTACTGCAATAATACCAATTTATCAATAACTCCTGACACGCGAAAAATGTGATTCTATTATATATTCCTTCAGCTAGAGATATCTCCCCTTCCATTATCCTTTGTTTGTTTTTTTACTTCAAAAACTTGGAAAAACAATTAATTTGACAGACGTTCCATACACTGTGTATGGTAGTATGTAGAGTCGCAAGATGGCGGCTGGTCACAAAACGTGCTACAGCAAAGCGCTAGGCATTTCCGTCCTGTGGGTCTGGTGAACTCACTGAAAAACGATGTTCAATTGTTGCTGCCTTAGCTGTAGCCTCATGTGTTGTTTTTCCTCTTTCTCTATTAATTCTCGTGTTCTTCTCTTCTTTGTTCATCTATTCTGTATTGTATCTTTCCTAGGGATTATGAGCAAGATATGTTCGAAGTGTCTTTTCGTTTGCTATATTCGTCCAATGACAATACAAGCTGTCCTACTTTTGAAAAATCTTCCATTGAATTAAATAAAACAAACCTGTCAATTACCGTCCTCCACCGGCTAGGTTCCAACCATAACATTGACCGCTCGTCAACAAGGTTGTTCTCTTTGTGGAACACCTCTATCTTTTGCCACAAATTCAGCGACTGTCAAACTGTCCTGAAAAGATCCAATTAATGAACATCGTTGCCGTTTCATGAGCAGAGTTGTTGACCCTACTCCAACCCCCAAAACGTGAAGTACTGGAACCTCGGGACCCCAGAACCATCAGTCCCGTATTTACCTAACATCCTGGGGGAACTGTGCAACTGCAGTCATCTCGCAGATCCCTGATTTGTTCTGTTGAGAATACTTTCTTTTTTAAGAATTCTTCTTTGAACCTTTCAGAAACATCGTTAGTAAAAATAACTCAATTATGTTCTTACCCTGCACAGGATATACGCATGCGCGGAACGTCAGTAGGCACTGACCTCTTTTGAATGACTGACCACTTTCTCCAGTGCCCAGGGTATCTAATTTAACAATATATGATAATATTACTGTTTTCGTTGTAATTATACAGTAAAAACCACAAGATTAAGAAGTTATATTGCATATTCTTTGCAAACTATAATGCTTAATAGTTATATCTATTGTGTAATTTTAAGCAACCACTTAAATACTTGAACTCATAGTATCCTTAGACAATATAGAATGTACTTTATTTGTGCCGAATACTTCGAGGACGCCCTTCCAGCATCGAAAGAGTAAAAATAATTCATATGAATACGGGTTTGAAATTTATTTATTGTTAAGATGCAACACAAATTTTAAATTTATTGAAGTGGCTTTCTCCTGCTTAGGTGCATGATATTCCAAGATATAATGTATTCTATTGTAAATAATTTCTTTAGAGTTTCATATTTGGTTAAATCCATTGTGGATACGCTCTCTCAGAGTGTCAACCGAGCAAGGTAACTCAGACGTTTCGTCTGGGACTGGTATTTCGGAGGTCTGGGTTCGCACCCATTGACCACGGACCCTGGCTCTGGGTTTTTCTGTGGGTTTCCTGGGACCCCTTGGGAGAATGCTGGGGTGCGGTGTATCTACCACGGTTCCTTTCCCTTCCATTCCTGCATTTAATTTCCCTTCTTCATCTTTCAGTTCGGCGCAGGTGTAGTCTGAGGCTTTGCAGGCAGATGGCACAGCTGGTTGCTCCGAGTGAAACTCTCTTCCCCCCTGGTTGAGGCTAGGTGCCGTTATAGAGGCATCCTTCAGTCCTCCCGGCGTTTATATAGCGCCAGTGTTGCCATCTAGTGGAAATGTTAGGGACTTCCGTGCGTCTCTGGGTTTAGCTCCATCTTTTCTTGAGTGCTGGTTAGAGTTTTCCCTTCCTCCTATCCTTTCCCGGGTGGAAGGGGGTAGACCGCAATAAATGAGTACTTGGTTGCAGTTTCCGAGGTGTTCCTCTCCGTTAATAAGCTCTACTCTCTACCCTCAGAGTGTAGGAATCACATGAACCAGAAGCTTTGAAATGTTCCCTGACAAAGGAATAAAAAAGCATCGAAGGAGATCGACCAGACCCTGCAATGAATCTTCCCCCTCCATTAGGTCGAACTATCTACGCGGGAATTTATGAGTCAATAAATTAAATATTATAGGATTGAAATGAGCTGTTGCATCACTATGTAAAACCATATTCATTGGATGATGTTAATTAAATGATTCAACGAAGTTCGGAGAAACTGTAGATACATCTCTGAAATCACCCGCGGAGGAAAGACGTAAGTTTACATAAAGGGATCGTGATTGGGCCTATGTTTAGGCAGAAACTCAGTTGATATTTCTCCTGTCGCACTTCATGCGGATTTGCATTGAAGATACCTTTGCGAGTAAACTCAGTTTCATCATTGACCAATGTGCATAATAAGAAATTCATGAACATAGCATAATTCTGTAACGTGCGAGTTATTCCCGACTTAAAGTTCGCCACATGTGATGCTTGTGCCCTCTGAAGGGGATACGTGTAAAGAAGATTTTCTTCCAAAATTCTCCAGGTAGACTTGTGATAATACCTTCCCTTCCTACAGTGCATTTTCATTCTTGTGCTATCTGTTGGGCTTGCATCCACATCAGTATGGCTCGTTCTTCACGGTTATTCCTTCGTACAGCATTTCTCAGAACATGATAACCCCCTACCAAAGGCAGGTTTGAGTTTGGAAAACAACCCTCACAGTTGCCAAGTCTTCCACTTACTGGTCCCTTAGCTGAGGCGCGAATCTCTACTTGCAAGTAGAGTCTCAGGAAACAGAGATTGTATTGCGTTACCTCTCATTCCTAGGACAGGCTCGTCTTTTGTTTGCTAATGGTTATTGCCCAGTGGCAGAGGCAGGAGGGACTTTTATTTATGGACGCTTTTTAACTGTTGTGGTTTTCAGCGACCCATTCTATACTGGACGTGAAAGACCGCTTAATTTTGCTCAGAGGCCTCTCTATCAGGCTTGAGGTTCTTTTACGTGCCGTAAATCTACGACACGGAACCAGGGCTTTACTTCCCTTCCGAAGGAAGCCATACTAAGGATTTTTTCGCCTGAAAAAATCGTCCTCCGCCGGGTTTGAACCCACGACCTTGGGTATATGAGCGGTCCAGTTTGAAGGCCATCATGTATTGGAGAAAACTCTATACTTCTTGGTTTCCCAACATCAGAAACACTCTCTAAAGTGAGCCTTTGACTCAAGCGTTGGCGAATGTGAAAGAATGCTGGAGAACAAGGAGTATCATGCAGTTGGAGTATCTTTCTACATAATGCTACATTGCTTGTGATTGATTCCCATCTACCGTGCGACCCAAAAACATCCGAATCGCTGCGCACACGGAACCATGATAACACAGAACTACTGTACACAAGGTCACGGTGCTGACTTGTTTTTTTCTGCTCTAAAAGTGCAGTATTTTGCTGACGGTGATGTCGTGTGTTTAAGTTATTACCAGTGTGTTTTATTATTTTGCCCTATACTTAGTCACAAAGTGTATTATGGCTCAGCATTTGTTTTCTACTGCACTGCGTGTATTTATTTGTGATTCGTATGTGCTAAGACATTTTGTGAATGGACTCATAATAGGTATACAATCGCGAAATTGACCCATATTTAATATTTTTCATGGACGGGGCTTGGTTCTACCTTGATGGGTATGTGTGTACACAAAATAATCGTTATTGGACTTCTGAGAAACCTAATATTGTACATGAAATACCCCTTCATGATTGGTGTATAGTGCGCCATTGGCGGAGAAAGCGTTAAAGCCCTTTTTTTTTTTAGAGAATTAACAGACAGGGAGCATGACTTGCCCTATTTTCAACAAGACTGCAAATGCTCATAAAGTCAATCTTTCAATGAGAACAATTGAAAGTGTATTTCAAGACGGAACTATTAGTAGAGATTTGTGGCCCCCTCGGTCCCCCCTACGATTTCTATCTCTGGGGTAAAGTAAAGCATAAATTGTACAAGAAAAATCCACACACCATGGAAGAATTAAAACAAAATATCCGCCAAGAATTTTTCATTATTTCTCAACGTTAACTACGGCGAGTGATGGATAATTTCCTAAAGTAGTTTGAAGAAAGTTTGCTAAATATGTATGGACAATGGCGGTGATAAGTAAAGCCCTTAAAGTACTTTTAAAAACGTTGCATGGTTTCATCCGCGCCTTTCTTTGATAGTGACAGACAGCATCGAGCGCCGAGGTTGCGGACAGGCAAAACACCGCGCAGCCGGTTCGAACGTGTTTGGATCATCCGGTACAAGACCATATATGCAATGCATAGCATTCTCTTCACTCACAGAAAACAGTTTCTTTTCCCTTCCGTGCTCTACAACAAACAACAAATAGAAAATAATAAAACAATCAACGGACATTTTAATTCTAGTAATTAGTATTTGTGGCAACTCCATGCGAGCTTTTTTGCTGTTTTGTGTTGGGATGCATCCCCGATGTACTACCAATACAGATACACCCTATGTAAAATCAATGTTTTTGTCAATGGTAGTAAGGTAAATTACTTTAATCTGCATATAAATTACGCAGCGTATCTTGATTTCTTTCCTATAAATATTTATCGAACAACTCCATCCCTCGACAATGGATTTGCATTTAAACGAATATACTTTTTAATGGGATGTTTCTTATGACATCAATATCTCTCCTCTTTTGTCATTGTTTTGCAAATGCTTATTCAAAACCAAGAGCAAACAAAATGCTGTCCTCAATTACAGGATCTGTAGGACATGAGGTATTAACGATTAATCCAGATGTAAACTGAGGCTCTCACGGCAGGCGTCTTGAATAATGAAACTATTTTCCGGGCTTGTAGGCCATTGAAGTTCCCAATGTTTCGCCAAGGGCTGCGCTTGGCATCTTCATAGGTGATTTGGTGGCTGGTCAGTGCTCGAATTGGACAGCATAGCTCAAAAACTAAAAGACCGTTAAATACCAAACTTGACATTTAAGTTTATTATATTTCAGGGATGCGACACGAAGATTTTCAAAGAAATCCCCCCCCAACTACCCTTTACATGTAAAAATTGTTGAAGCTAAAGATTTTCTCAAAAATGGCTCTAACGATTTTGATTAAAATGCCTTACATTATACATACTTACATCACAAACAAATATATATATTGAATTTTCCGTTATTACATTCTGAAGATCTGAAAAATTTTCTGAATTTTGCACAAGTAGAAAACCGAAAGAAATGGACAAAAACTTAACCACATAAAAATGTAGATCTCGTTAGAACACACAATTTATGTCATATGCATTTTTGTTGTAGTGTAGACCGTTTCCGATGTTATTGGTTTCAATTTTAAAATACTTACACTTTTCTCATACAGTAAGTGTCTGTTTGTCTGTTTTTCTTTTGTTTTACTCCTGGCCAAGCAAAGAAGTAAATTTCAATGACAACCGCATAACGATTGCTTTTAAAACATTTGACTGTATCTTTAGTATAGTGAGTCCCTTAGTTCCCTTCTACTTATAAGGAACTGAGTAATAAGTACATTCTGCTAATGCTTGTCTCTATTAGCATAGTGTAGAAACAAGAATAATCCTTTGTAAGAAGTTAGAGAAAGTCATGTGAGTGTAACACATCAGATTTTTTAATAACAGAATGGTCATAGCTAAGTATCAAACGTAGTAATATATGTTAGCCTTGCACTTAACAGGGACACATTTTGCGTTTAGTTACTATAAAATACAGGTTTTACTTTCTCTACACGTACTGTGTTCATAGTGTTTAGAGAAGATATTTTATTCCACCCATATATTCGATATCGAGATTTCACCGGAAATTCACATTTTAGGGTCCCCTCTGTCCAAAGGAAAGCATTTTCAGAAAAACGTCCGTCTTTGTGTCAGTATGTCTGTGAACATGATAGCTCAAAAACTAGGAGTCCGTAAAATACCAAACTTGGTATTTAAGTTTGGTATCTTCTAAGAATGTGACACGAAATTTAAAAGAAAATCACTCACCCCAACTAACCTTTACATGAAAAATGTTTCAAATGTTTTTATTTTATCAAAAATGGCGCTAACGATTTTGATCAAAATGTCGTATATTAAATACATTTACATGAAAAATAAAATGCATATCTTGAATTTTCTGGGAATAGCCTCTGATAGCATCTTTATTTTGGATGAATTTTGCGGAATTTTGCGTAACTGGTAAACCATAAGTGATAGACAAAGACTTACCTAAAGATGTAAAGCACGCTAAAACACACAATTTGTGTTACTTTAATATTTTCGGTGGAGTTGACCGTTTTTAATATATTCCTTGTTATTGTTTCAATTTTTAAACTACGCCATCTACTCAAACGGGGTCTCTTTCGTTTCATCTGTTGTTTGTGTTTCTGGAAATGCAAAGCATACAGAACTTCAATTCTTGACATATCAATCGGCTTTTAAAAGATTTGAATATCGCTTTAGCCTGGTCTGTTCCTTTATTTCTCTTTTTCTTATAAGGAACTAAGTAGTAATTGACAATTGTGCTATGCTTATCTTTTATAGAATGATGTAGATAGAAGGATAGTTTTTTATAAGAATAGTTTGTTTGCAGAGGTAGAGAAAGTCATATGAATGGAACACAACAGGTTTTTAAATGATGCACTTCTTTCGCTCTTTCTCTGGCTACTACTCATTTTTCTCTGAGCTTCTAATTCAATTCGCAAGGTAACCAACTGAAGCGTCTTCTCTCTTCCAGTCGCTCGTTAACTTTTCAAACTTAGCAATCTCCTTTTTTGCCTTAAACAACTGCTACTTACCCACTCTCTGCAAAACTCAATAAGGAAACGGAAGCACAGAATTAAATCGTACATAACAACAGTAATGACAAAGAAAACGCAACGCCATCGTCGACTCCTCTTTAGGCACCCGAGCAGACACTTTCAAGCTAGGAGAAAGCGCAAATACTGTCTGACAAGAAAAGAAGGCAACCGGGGTCGGAGGTAAGAGAGGGGGCTCGCTGCTCATGTTATCTTGACTTATTTACTGCAAGAGGGTGTATGGGTGTGTGTAAGTGTATAGGTACTTGAGTAACCCATGCTGCCAAATCTACTACAGCGAGAGTAATGCTGCATTCACAATGAAATGCAAGTGACAACGCCATGTAAGGGCAAGAGTTTGGACTCATATTATTTAATGTAAGCATTCACATAGAAATACGCAAGACGCAATGCAATGCAACGCAAGAGTTTGTAAACTCCAAACTTTATCCTTGCATTGCATGCAAAGAAGAGGAATTCTGCTTCTTTCCTCTATGCATTGCCAATGAATTCAATAACAGACGTTCGCAGTGCAAGATTTTGCAGGGCCTGCCGTACATGCATGCTCTTCTATTTGGCCGTGTCGCGCCATCTCTAATCTTCCTCAAGAGGTTATGACAGTCTCCTTTTGAATCCTTCTTTGATTTAATGGATATAACTATCATCTGTGTATAGCTTTATTAGTTCTCATAAATCGAAGACGCAGAGAGATAATTCTTAGTTCATTAAATGTGTAGCTTTATCACTTTCTACAGTCTCTATGCTTGTACTATTTTCAATCACTTCTCATTCAAAATTATTGTAACGTCACTGCCGGGAGCGTCAGTTGTTATTATGTAATGTATTTATTTTGAAAAAGATTGAGTGAATTTTGTTATGTGGTATTGTTGGTTATGTTACTCAATTTGTAACTTGCAGAGCGCTTGGAAGATATTCGCATGTAACTTGGGGATCTAGAAACCCGTGACAACTTCTTGCGTTGCGCTTGCGATTGCATTGTGAATGGTGTTTCCTTGCTTATGCTATGTTACGTCTGCGCTTGCATCTCATTGTGAATGTGGCATAACTCATTGCTAGTGCGCGAGCTATCTGACAATGTTATTTATGTACAAGGGCGAACCAGAAAGAAACGAACGTTTTGACATAACTAAATAATAACAAAAGCTAAAGATATAATAATAGAAAGCATAAAGCTAGAAGGAGTGGATTCCCTTAAATACTTTGGTTCTATAATTAATAATATCAACGATATAAAGAATGAAATAAAAGAAAGAATTGATCAAGGTAATAGAGCCTTTTATGATAACAAATTTCTATTTAGGAGGAAGTAGGAAAAATAAGATTATATAAATCCATCATCAGATCTATTGCAACATATGCGTATGAAACCTGGTTCCTTAATCAAACAACTAAACAAAAACTAATGGTATTTGAAAGAAGGATATTAGGCACTATATTTAGCAGTAAAACAAAATGGTAACACATGGAGAACGAATTAAATGAACTAATCAAAAGTAAAAATATCATTGACAACATAAAAGCATTAGGATTAGTATGGTTTGGTCATATGAATAGGAACCAGGATGATGGAATGGTTAAAAGAATTTAATAATCGACCGTAGATGATATTCTTGATGACATTAAGGATACGAAAATAAAAATTGGCCTATTAGCGTACAAGATAGAAAAGTCTGGAAACAAATAGTTGAGAAGGCCAACATTTTTGTAAAGTTCTAGTACCTTAATAAGAATAAAAAATAATAACGAAAGATATGAACACAAAACCTAATTTACAAAGTTACAGAACCTTACTCTATTTCTCAATGTAATAGCTATTACTATCAAGGTATTTATTTTCAAGTGGTAACGGTGTTTCAATGTCTATGTATACTCTTCCAACGCTGAAGATCTGGGTCAAGATGTTGAGGTTTACACCGGTTGCCAAATCTTTTCCACCCAAAATATCATGTATAGTGACTAAAGTGAATTTTTTCTGAATTCTTTCATTAACATTTGCTTTCAATGCCTTCATAACGATTGATGAATTTCCACTCCGGTGTTTTCACACACACACCGGATCATTCTTGGTTACTCGTAAAATATGCGCCATTTCCTCACGGAAGACTCGTTCATTGCATTATCACCATAAACTTGCGTTATTTACCTATAAAATTCGATTGGCTGAACATTTTATGCGTTCTTTGGCGGTAGAAAACTACAGCATCGGCATTGAAAAACTGGTACCACGTGACAATAAACATATTGACAGAATGGAGGTTACGTTGAGAAATAGAGTAAGCTACTGTAACTTTGTAAATAAAGTCTTATTTTGATATCTTTCGTCATCACTTAGTTATGCAAAATCGTTCGTTACTTTCTGGATGGCCCCCGTATATTGGTGTGAGCGTGCAAGAACTTTATCGCCAGGGAAGAAAATGTCGATGCAGCAATTCCTCTTGGTTGCCTTCTTGTGGTCAGATACAGTACCTAACTCTCTTATCTCCAACCAATCACACGCCAGCTAACCACACCCTGAACAAAGGAGGACAGAGCAACCGGAGGCACCTGCCACAATATTATTTCACTTTAAAGAAGAACAGAACCAAAACTCTGATGTGCTCCACTCATATGACTTTCTCTACATCTTTGTAACAAATTTCTGCTAATAAGCTTATTCTTCTAAATCTTCATGCTAATAGAGATAAACATTAGCAGAAAGGGCTGTATTGCTTAGTTCCTTATAAGTAAAAGAGAAATAAGGAAATGCATTAGGCTTAACCGACAGTCAAATGTTTTAAAATGTAGTTGACATGGGATTGAAATCTATTTCTTTGCGTGGCCAGAAGTTGACAAGTTACCGCATGAGAAATGTGCAAGTATTTTAAAACTAAAACTAATAACAAGGAGTGTCTCGAAAACGGTCAACTTCACGAAAAAGACGTATATGACATAAATTGTGTGTTTTAACGAGATCTACGTTTTTTGTAGTAAGTTTTTGTATATCTGTTACAGTTTACTAGTTATGCAAATTACGGCAAAATACATCCAAAATAAACAGGTCTTCAGAAGCTCTTCCCTGAAAATTGAAGATATACATTTATTTTTGATGGAAATGGCTTTAATATGTGGTATTTTAATCAAAATTGTTACAGCCATTTTTGAACAACACAAAATTTTCGAAAATGTTTCCATGTAAACGATAGTTAGGGGTGCGGGATTTTCTTGAAAATCTACGTATCGCATCCTTGGTAGATACTGAACTTAAATACCAACTTTGGTATTTAACGGTCTTTTCGTTTTGAGCTATGCTGTCCGCGCGCGCGGAACTTTCTCTAAAAATGCATTTTTGAATTCAGGGGGTACTAAAACATGCATTTCTGTTGAATTCTCGGTATCGAATTTTTGGGTGGAGTGCAATACTTCCTCTATACACTATGTACATAGTACGTGAGCAGAAAGTAAAAATATATATACTCAAATGTACGGTAAGTAGGAGAGTAAATTGGAAGATGAATTTGAAAAGTAGGATTTACGGCAGATGGAAAAAAAAAAAACATTTTTAGAATTGCGTGACGTCACATCGCTATGAGAACTGGAACTCAGCAACACAGCTGTAGCGCAAACGCGGAATAGTCACGCACCGCAAGGTCACATGTTCTGCATATTGTTTATTCTAAGCACGTTTGGTGTTTGTGTTTCTTAAAATTAAACGGCACAGCTGATTCACTCTTATCTGTTTCTTCCATGAAGTGTTTTTGTTCCACTTACAACCCACATCGAGAGTAGTTATTTCATTTACCTTCAATTGCACACTTTTTACTTTCTCTAGCCCCGTATGTACAATGTACATAGTGGATAGAGAAGATATAGTACTCCACCCAAAAATTCGATACCGAGACTTCAGCGGAAATACATGTTTTAGGAACCCCTGAATCCAAAAAAATCTGATGTCTTCCATTCATATGACTTTTTCTATATCTCTGCATAAAATAGTATTAAAACGCTTATGCTTCTATTTACTTCATGCTATTCGAGAAAAAAATTAACAGAAATACTCTTATTACTTGCTTCCTTGTAAGTAGAAGCAAAATAAGTGAGTACCATAGGTTAAAATTCCTGTATGAGAAAAATGTGTTTTTCAAAGCTGAAACAAATAACAAGAAATATCTGAAAAACGATCAACTCCACGAAAAAATGTATGTAACATAAATTGTGTGTTTTAACGTGCTCTACTTTTTTTGTGCAGTAAGTTTTTTTCTATCTCTTACGGTTTGACAGTAGTTATACAAAATTCCGTAAAATTCATCCAGAATAAAGTTGTCTTCAAAGGCTATTCACAGAAAATTCAAAATATACATTTTATTTGTCAGGCAATATCTTTAGTACACGGTATTTTAATCAAATTCGTTGGATCCATTTTTGAGAAAATAAAATTTTTCGACAAAAGTACCATGTAAAGGGTAGTTGGGGGTGGGGGATTTTCTTGAAATTTTTCGTTTCGTATCCTTGGAAGATATCAAACTTAAATACCAAGTTTGGTATTTAACGGTCTTTTCGTTTTTGAGCTATGCTGTCCACAGTCACACACGCACACACACAGACATACACGGACCTTCTTTTTGGGATTCAGAGGGACTCAAAACATGTATTTTCGGTGAAATCTCGGTATCGAATTTTGGGTGCAATACAATACCTTCTCTATATACTATGTGCATAGTACGTGAAGTGAAAGTAAAACGCATTTTCATAAAAAGGTCCGTGTGTGTGTGTGCGCCTGTCTGTCTCTCTGTGAACTGCATAGCTCAAAAACGAAAAGACGGTTAAATACCAACTTTGGTATTTCAGTTTGGTATCTTTCAAGGATGCGACACGAAGATTTTCAAGAAAATCCCCCCACCCAAACTACCCTTTACATGGAAAAATGTTCGAAAATTCTGTTTTTCTTAAAAATGGCTCAAACGATTTTAATTAAAATGTCGTACTTTAAAGATATTTACATGACAAATAAAATATATAGCTTGAATTTTCTGGGAATAGCTTCTGAAGAGCTGTTTATTCTGGATGAATTTTCATAACTAGTAAACCGTAAGAGATAGGCAAAACTTACTGCACAAAAAATGTAGATCTCGTTAAAATACATAATTTTTGTCATATACATTTTTTTTTTTTGGAGTTTCCGTTATCGAGATATTCCTTGTTATTAGTTTCAATTGTAAAGTAATTTTACTTTTCTCAGACAGGAACGTCCGTTTTTCTTTTATTCTACTCCTGGCCAAGGAAAGAAGCGATCTGCAGTGACAGTCGCATAACGACAGCTTTTAAAACATTTGACTATCACTTTAGCATAGCGCATTTCGTTAGTTCCCTTCTACCTATAAGGGACTATGTAATAAGTACATTCTGCTAATGTTTGTCTGGATTAGCATGATGTGGAAGGAAGAATAATCTTTTGTAAGAAGTTTATTTGTAGAGCAGCTAGAGAAAGGCATGAGAGTGTAACACATCAGATTTTTAATATATTTTATTTTATGCCACTTTAACTACTTGGTCCTAGCACGACGAATCCGTTGTGTGAGATACCTACTCGTTGATCCATATGTGGTGAACAGTAGCCTTCTATGTCTCGTCCTCGTAACATACAGCTCTCACTTCGCTTCATGCAGATGTGTTTTTTTTTTTAGTGTTTAACGCCCGCTTTTACTACAAATGCACCACAGGCGATGACACAGATAATACATGGAATGAGATGAAGTACTGACTGAATGTGATGGCGGAGGAAACTGGAGAACCCGGAGAAAACCCGCCCCTGCGCCGCTTTGCCCACCACAAATCCCACATGTGGTCGATTGGGATTGAACCCGGGCCCTCTAGGTGAGAGGCGAGTGGCCTAGTCACGGCGCAGCCAGAGGTCGTTATGGTGTCTAGTCTGGATGCTTTACTATCCGTAGTCAAATGGAGCAGTACAGGTAGGCTTTACTGTGGTGTAATTGCTATCATGCTAGCCTCTTATACCCAGTTTGCAGGTTCGAACCCAGTGGAAGACGATGGTCTTTACATTAAAATTCGTTAGCATGACTTCCTTCGGAAGGGAAGTAAATACGTTGGTCCCGTGCCATAGATTTACGGTACGTAAAGAAACCTCAAGCCGGATTAAGAATCTTCTGAGCAAAATTAAGCGGTCTTTCACGCTCATTATAGAACGGGATGCTGAGAACCACAGTAGTTAAAGAGCGTCCATAAACAAAACTCAATATAATTTAACTTACAGCTAGACTTTGAGGTCTCGTTCCTTTACACTATACCACTTTACTCCGAGACAAGCGGATGATATTAGGACGCCCACCAGTGCAACTGCTTTAACTAAATATAGCTAGATGGCAAGGTAATTTAAACTACCATCTATTTTCAGTTTTGATATTGTTTTAGACTGAAGGTGGAACTTTGGGTCTTAGTATTAAATTTTGATTCCATTATTTGCCTTGGCGAGGAAACACATTAGTCGGCCCACGGGTTTTGAATCAAAAACCACCTAAATGCGAGGCACAGATGTGACCCCCTGAGTCATCTCCCTCGGTTTTGTTTTTGTCAGACACCCTAAGTTTTTTTTGGAATATTGCTTCTATCTTTTGTTTCTGTGCATTTATTTGAAGATATGTCGGATATACACAATTTAACCAGCAAATGTTTGCTACCAGAATATAGACTTTCTCGAGTACTATTTCTTATAAACTCAAACACCTTTGAAAATTAAACAGTACATTCTAATGCCCCTGTTGTCTCAATTGGCGGTATGACCGAGTACAGCTAATATTGACCTAATGTATGTTCCATGAAATGGCAAATGATTCATTAGGAATGCATTTCAACATTTCATTATATTAAGACTTGAGGCTTCTTGTGTGATAAAAACATTTTCGAAACCACCGAAAAATCATTTGTTTATAATGACACTCGACAGTATACTCCGAGGGTCATCCAGAAAGTGAGAGACAATTTGCCAGAACTAAATAATAACGAAAGTTATTAAAACAAAAATGTATTTACAAAATTACACTAACTTACTCTATTTTTAACGTAATCGTCATTGCTATAAAGGTGCTTATTGTCACGTGGTACCGGGTTTTCAACGCAGATGTTGCACTCTTTGACCGCTAAAGATCTGAGCCAAGATGTCACTGCCACTTTGATATCTTCATGGCTGCGAAATATTTGCTATCTAAAAAGTCATGTACGGTGTCCAAAGTGAAACACAGGTTTTTCTTAATTTTTTATCAACTTTGCTTTCAACTCCTCCATAACGATTGATGAATTTCCACTCCGGCCTTCTTCGTACGCACTGGTTCATCCTTGATTACTCATAAATTATGCGCCATTTCGTCACTGAAGTGTTAATCATTGCATTATCACTATGCACTTGCGTTATTTGCCTATAAAGCTCGATTAACCTAACATTTTGTGCACTCAGAAAAAAAAAACGAATGAGTTCTTTGGCGGTTAAAAAGTATAACATCTGCACTAAAAAATCGGTACCACGTGACAGTAAATACCTTGATAGCAATGGCGATTACGTTGAAAAATACAGTAAGATACTGTAACTTTGTAAGTAAAGCTCTATGCTGATAACTGTCGTTATTATTTAGTTATGTCAAATCATCTGTCACTTTCTGGATGGCACTTGTATATTCTATGGAATTCTTGTCTATGCCGTACAGTCAATTTTTTTACTACTGAGTTCTCCAAGCTCACAAGAATTAAATGCTCACCTCTTTCCCAAAAGTGGACACTGTTAATGTGTTGAAGAATCACATCAGCTTCTCTTTTAAGAGTTCACTATCCCCTGACAGGTTCCAGAACCGCACCAGAAATGATTGTGTAATGATCGTTTACATTCTTAAATTCTGAAGCTTTTACAATAACTATTATTAATCTCCTTCATGAACTATTTCGCTATTGTCATACACAAATTTCATGAATTGTGCTTTTGAAATTTATTTTCATGACGGTAATTTTTCAACCACTGAGTGCAAAAGCTTTTTACAAGCCACTCTTCTCAGTGTACCGACCAATGTTCTTCTTTGTACAACAATACATCCCAAAATATTTTTTAGCATCATGATAGAATAATTTATGAATTTTGCTGAGAATCTGGGTGAGTTATGCTGTCCGACTCTGATAAACATATAGTACCCTTAGTACATGCGCACCTCTTTCCCAAAAGTGTGCATTGTTTATGTGTCGAAGAATCACACTAGTTTCCCTTTTAGGGGACCACTATTCCCATGACAAGCCTAAGAACTGTACCAAAAATTATTGTGTAGTGTTCGTTTACATTCTTAAACTTTGCAGCTTTTACGACAACTATTATTAATATTCTTCGTGAAATATTTCGGTATTATCATTCGTAAAGTTCATAAATTGTGCTTATCAAACTTGTTTTCAGGAGAGTAATGTTTCAAGCACTGCGTTCAAAAGCTTTTTCGTAAGCCACTCTTTTCAGTGCACCAACCAATGTACATATTTGCACAAAGATACAACCCAAAAAATAATTCATATTCTTGATAGAGTAATTTATGTACTTTGCTGAGAATCTGGGTGAGTCATCCTGTCCCACATTGATATGCATAAATTATCATCATCAAAGCAGCCTTAGAATTTATTGTTTGTCGAGCCAAGAAAGTTAAACCCAGCACGAAGAATTCTTTTCACAATCTTTTAAAAGCAAGACTTGGAAAAAAATATTCATTACTAGGATTGTAAAACTTTTTATTGTATTCAATTTCATATTAGGTGAAATAGAAATACTGACTTCAAGACTGAAATTCACTGTAAATCTCTACGTTAAATCACGTCCATTTGTATAATAGAGTTTACAACAAACAGACTTATTTATTCCTTGTGATAGGTTTGCACAGCCACAGATATGACATAAATTAAACAATAAAAGCAAATCTCTAAAAATACAAATAAAGCGAGAAATGATACTCGGGGTCCAAATCTGAGAATGATGATCTTATATCCATATCTAAGTCACTTACATTCATATAATGCAAAATACTTGACACATGTAAATGTCGCACTAAATATACACAGGCTCTCATATTTTGTTATGTCTAAGACTCTCCCATACAGATGTGCTTTCGTCCTGCGTCTCCTTAATGTATTTACTTTGATGGATTTATTTTCATCCTTCTTTTCCCCATTACTGAAGTTTAATAATTCATAAACCAAGTTCTTCCTTGAATGAAGATTCTCTCTCTTATGGGTCCTAAGTATTTCAAAGGGATTGCATTTTCGTTTCGCGTAGGGTGTCTAAATATTGCGTTTGATAGTAATCCGCAGAGGTAAGGTTTGTGTTGACAACTATTTTAAAAAATATCATTAAAAATTTTAATTTTAGGTGTTTTTATTGGATATTTCACCATAAATTCACATTACCTTTCCTATCATCCATTTCGCATGCATTTCATATCATCCACTTCCTCACGCTCATGCCTGGCTACGGACCGACCACTCATTCTGTAGTTTCGTGCCGTTGGCTCCCCGACAGGCTTCTGGCCCCTAGGCATCCGCTTGTAACTCCTAAGGGGATGCCACTCCTAAATATGGGGAGTGTTACCCGACTACGAAAAAAAGCATACTAATTTCGCATTCAATTTCGGCTAGAATTACTGAATAATGGCATGACTGAAATTAAAATTAATAGATGACTAAAACAAAAACATTGTTACAGCACCTCATTTCTAAAATTGAACCTTTTGTTTCAAAGCAATATCTTCAATAGAATCATATATCACGTATCAGATGTAACCGAAAGGCAACATGGACGTTGCGTTGTTTTCGTTTTTCATAGTTGTTCTTCTGTCTTATATGTAGTAACTGTTACAGTAACTGATTCAAGGAAATTTCCAGTAAGTTTGTTACTTTTTCGCTCATTCTTTACTTGCGTCGTAGCTCGGTGTTCTTATTACATTGAAATAAATTAAATTAAATTAAAATATAATTAACGTGTGATGCGTTTTATAGTGTAATTAAAAATGTTACATTTTACATGTTAATTACTAGATAATTTACACTGGATCTGGAAGGCAGCGCTGCGATCGCGGTAGAGAAATATTTGAAGATTTTATTTTACTTTCAGTTAGACCTGGTAGTTGGTGCTGAGATCGGATTCAAAGAAATTTCCTGTGAGTTGGTTACTTTTTCGCACATTCGTTGGTATTTTAATGGTTTCTTTTACATATATTTTGATCAAAACGGTCCGAATAATTGCAGTCTATTTAAAAAAAAAAATATGTATATAATTTTCGAATTTAAAACTTTTGAACAGGACCACGTCTGTCGGGTTCGCTAGTGTGTGTGTAGATATAGAAAAATCTCTCGCTGCTATATCGGCAGCATAAACAATGAAGAGAGCTTACACAAATTTCAGAGAAACGTTGTAAGACTCGCCTTCTGATTTCAATGCCAGGTGTGCTACTAATACATCTAATTTGTTACCATAACTAAAATGGTTTTTGCTGTTCAACAATAGCACAAAATGTTCCTGTAACAAAGAATCCTTTATTTTATATGCTTTCCACACGTACCATCCCTCTTCTATTCGATCGTGTTCCAGAATTTGCACATCACGTCATTAGCATTTATATACAAATAAACTTCTTGTTCTCGATATTATTTAACGCGGAAGGTTGGAATAATTTTGCTTTATCTTCCAAATTTTACATTCTGTAGCGCGTATGTACACTGTACATAGTAGGTAGAGAAGGTATTGTATTCCAGCTAAAAATACAATATCGAGATTTCATGAACTTACATACCAATTACATGTAAGTTTGGTATCTTCCAAGGATGCTCCAAACTATCCATTACATAAAAAGTTTGCTTCATAAGTTAGTTTTTAATGTAGTTGAATTTCTTATGTAAATCGATTTTAAGTTCAGTGATTCAAATAAATTTTAATAACTATTTTAGGAATTGTATTAATACTGGAATTCATGATTTGTGATGGAAGTACATTATTTGAGTAAGCGCAAGGGTTTCAGGAAATCAGTCAAATGTGCAAAAATGCACAATAAGAGGACAATAAATAAATTCAGGACTGTTAAGAAAAAATTAAAGGGTGACAAAGATATACTTTCAACACGTTTTAATAATGAAATATGAACAAAAGGGACGTGTTGTAGTGTGCCGTCATAAAAATATATTAAACAACGACTTTGATGAACGAGTTGTGGCCCTTTAGTGAGATATTATTGTTTAACGTCAGTGCGGTAATTTCAAAAACGTTATTTATTTACTACCAATATTAGACGGCCGTGTCGGAGTGGTTAGATCACTCGCCTTCCACCTAGGCGGCCCGGGTTCGATCGCAAGCGCCCACATGTGGGATCTGTGGTGGATGAAACAGCATCTGGGCGGGTTTTCTCCAGTTCCTCCGGTTTCCCCCGTCACTCATTCCACCAATTGCTCCATCGTCACTTTTCCTATCATCCATTTCGCTTTCATTTCATATCATCCACTTTCTCACGCTCATGCCTGGCTACGGACCGATCAGGTTCTCTATTTTGTGGTTACGAACCGTTGGCTCCCTGATAGGCATCCGCTTGTAAGTCCTAGGGGCAGTCAGTCCTCAATACCGGGGGGTGGGGGAAAAGCCAACTACGTAACGTAACTATCAATATTGAAGCACTTTTAAGCATTTTACATCATAATTATATGACACGGATTTTTTTAACGTAATCTTCCGACTTTTTCTTGTTAAATTTCCGATATAATTCATTCGCATCTGGCAACACAAAGAGGTTGAAAAAAAACAACGGTCCTCGTATAAGCAATGATAATGACAGTGACTTTAACTTTAATTAACAATGAAGATGAAGTTGACAATGAAGATGATTTAGGAGAAGAGCCCCTGCCAAGCAACTGAGAGGTTTGGTGCTTAGCCATGGACGGGACGAAGTGGCAACAGTGTGACGGAGCGGCCACGAGGCTAGGCAACTGTCAGGGATCACTATGGATTTCTCCGACTTTAAGTAGACGTGTGCTGAGCTCAGGGAAATTCATGGTGTTTTCCATTATGCCGGTATCTATTTTATTCACGGTCTCCCATGCAAACAAGGACGGACGTCATCTCCGAAAGGTAGATTACAGAACAATCTCAGTGGGAGCGACATGCACCAGCTTGTGTCTTCTAACTTTCCTGGTTAGTACCGGACATTGAGGCGTCTCTCAACCCCGCCCCCACGGGCATCGGGCCACTACTACGTGGAGTCCAACCCAATCCGGGAGGGGCTTGGTGTTCACCCCGACTAATTCTAGTAAAGTCAGAAATACCACGGGTGTTCGGGGTCCGAAATGCCGAAACCTATTCCCTGTCCAGGCTGTACAGATGCTTCCAATTGGTAACTATAGCACCTGCCGTTGCTGAGCCGTCGTTCTTGGTTCCAGCTGACGGGTGTCCTTTCACCACATCCTTCCCTCCCAGGGCTCCCTCATTAATGACTATGACGAATAATATGTAAATGGCGGATTTTAGGCAAAGGCTTATTCTTTTTACAGTTGACTCCACGGAATAGCAACCGAGTTAGATTGGAATCAAAGAAATCCAAGCTCTCGACCATCTCGACTCTGGGTCTTCGTCAGAGAACTTCCAATCTACCTCGGTTGCTATCCCGTGGAGTCGTCTGTAATAATCAACACCGAGAAGGCTTCAAATCTTCAAGCTTATTCTTTTCCTTTTTTTTTTTAATAGTGTTTAACGCCCACTTTAACTACAGGGGATGACACTGATGATACGTGTCATGAAGATGGAGCACCAGTGGAAGGTGATGTCAGCGGAAGCGGTCGCTTGGGACCGAACCCAGGCCACCTATTCTTTTCTTAACATATACTTGCCTCACCCTTCGTATTTATATTTTTAATAAACTATAGGTCTAAATAAAGCTTTATGTTTTAGTTGTGTAAATGTTACTTTACACTACTCATACAATCGTAATTAAACCACAAAGATTTATTGCGATTGTTAAAGCTTGTACCGTTAAGCAAAGCATGACAGGAAGCTCTGAAGACCAACTATCTACTACGTTCAGGTTGTTTCAGCTTGATTGCGCGTCAAAGAGCACCGAGCTGCTCACTTACAGGCGTATGCACACAACACGCAATACGCCTCAGCATTAAGGGCAACCTATCGTCACTGCTGAATCAAGTGTTGGGATACAAGCGCAAGCATTGAGCCGTGACCTTGATGTGTTGACTCACCTTCCACTCTAACCAGGTTCCGAGGTTTGAGGTTAAGTACGCAGAAGTATCTCGACTCAGAGGAGCAGAGTTGGAACCACCTGCACTATGTGATATGCGGTGGCTGTTTTAGTGACAGAACTTAGCATAGAAATCAGCATATCGTGATAACTTTTCTATTGTATTGGATTAATTGTCTTTTCACACAAGCCGTATGTAGGACAGGAGTTGGATAGGTAGAGTCAGACTGAAAAAGTCAATGTCATAGTCGGGATTTGAAGCACGGATCTCCCGATCTCTAGCCGGTTGCTATGGCGTTGAACTTTTCAGTCTGACCCTACCCATCCAACTTCTCTATTGTCGGTATATCTTCTGCCTGTCTGGGCTTTCCTGATATTTCCCAGCTGCAGGGCAGCGTACAGTTTTTAGGAAGCTTTTATTTCCAAACCTGAAGTGTTTACATTTGGGTTGTATCTTCCTCCAGAACTCTGCCGACTTAAAGTAAGGTTTCTTGAGCTATGCTCCCAAGATTGGGAACCATGTTTGCTGGATAGTCGAAATATGCTGTTCTAAATCCGAACTCCTGCTTATGACGTCAATTATTGTTCAACTTCTTTCGTTTGGTGTTTGATTTTACTATAACTGCTACTCTTGGAGTACAATCGAAACGAGGATTCATTTCCAGGCTCTTATCAGCCATCACAGCTAACTTTTCCAAGGCTTCCTAGCTCATAACCAAAATGTTTTTGTAGAACCTGGTAGTTCCTCAAACCTCGAAGTTCTAAGAACTGAATCTTCAATTACCTATGCCGCTAGTCCTTGCATTTTGAGCACTAACTGACTCATCTCATAGTCACTCAGTTCTAAGGCTGTTGCTAACCACTTACTTCCCTTAAATACAGCTTACAAGCGCTCTTTTGCCAATGAATACGTATTCTTGCCAGCATATTTAACAATACCCGACATATTTCCTACACGTTTTCTGCAATTAAATGAAGCTCTTATTATTTCCTTTGTTACCAATTAAGTCAATGATTTATAATTTTGGGTATCTCCGTCAATAGTGTCTTTGGTTTGTTTAAAAGACGATACGTTAAATCATAAAAACATCATTAAATTGTTGTTTTATATCAACGTTTTAATTTTCTTTTTTAATATCTGTCTATTTTTAATTGCATGGAATATAAATCACATTAGAAGCCTATTTTGAGCACTTAACCTTTTATTGTGCAAATCATTTTGCTACATATGCCGTTCTTTCTCCAATTCACAAACCATTATTTATATTCCTTTCACCGGCACCACAACTGAAGCGACTTGAATAGCCGTAATCGTTAGAGCGATACGTAATAGACTAGCCATCCATCCAAATCGAGTTCGAGTCCCAGAGACTGCAGTCAAATGTTCCTGAAGTAAAGGATGGGGAGGGCCCAAGTAAAATAGCAGATGTGATGGCACGATTGGATGCTGACGGAGTTGCGTTTGACTGCAGTTGCATGATTTTTGCTCTTTTTATTATATAAAAAAACTAGCTTTATTGCAAAATATTAATATTTTTACAATATAAAACAACTATAAGTAGCTTAATTTTAAAGTCCACTAAAACACTTAAAGCTTTGAGTAATCATCTTTGTTGCATAATTATAACACCATGCAATAAAGGGTTAACACCTTACTTTTTGGAGACTAAACTTCCGATCTAAAGTATATCTTAGCCTGTT
The DNA here is from genome assembly GCA_030762935.1 of Hymenopus coronatus. NCBI lineage: Eukaryota > Metazoa > Arthropoda > Insecta > Mantodea > Hymenopodidae > Hymenopus > Hymenopus coronatus. Next base: position 519,400,886 of record CM060900.1, on the reverse strand, counting down.
TTATATTTTCGTTTATTTTAATGTGTGAAATTATTTATTGTAATTATTTCTTGATTTCCACATTGTTTATTTATAAAACAACTAGCTGACCCGGCGAACTTTGTTCCGCCTTAGAGGCAATAAATGAGCAGATTTTGGATTTTATTAAGTTCAATTTTTTATTAGGATAATAAATATAAATAAAAGAATAAAGTATTTTAATGATTCTTTATTGGCCATGTATTTTGGTGCATGGGTTGCACCCTTCAGTGAAGCACCTTGTGATAGACGACATGTCTTGTTTTATTATCAGGCGCAAGAACAAATAACGCAGATGGTCTTCCGGCCCGTGAACTTGCCACATATAATTGACCATGGGGGAAAAACGTGGATTTTCTAGATTCAGACCACAAATTTTCAAGGATTGACCTCGTGATTTGTTAATGGTCATGGTGAATGCAAGACGGATCGGAAATTGAAGTCGTTTAAACTCAAACGGCAAATCGGTTGGGATCATTGGGATCCTCGGAATGAGAACTTCACCTTCGAACTTCCCTTTGAGTATCGTCACGTAAATCACATTGTTCATCAATTTACTTACCACCAAATGCGTTCCGTTGCACAGTTTTGGTTGGTTTATGTTTCGAAGCATGATTATTACGGAGCCAACCTTTAGTCGCAAATTGTGGGGTGGTAAGCCAGGCACATCCAAGGAGTTTAAAAATTCAATAGGATAGTTGATGGCTTCATCTTCATTTGTTGCACAGTCAATAGAATTGAATGAATGCAGTGTACCAATGATCTCATGCTGAATTATGTAGTTTAAATCATCTACATCTTTATGCTTAGCCGCCAAAATTGCCATTCATTATTTTTGCGGCTAGTAATATGTTTTGGAATTCTTTGTTGACGAGTTCGTCTTTCGATGAGACAAAGTTACAGAAATTCTGAGGAAATGAAATCAATCCGCTCGATTCGTCGACAGGTATCGGCCATTACCGATAGTCAGCAATTGCTCAGAGAAATCTTTTCAGTAGATGTATCATTCAACAATGCAATGTTTCGAATCCTAGTTGCATTACGGCTTTGTCGGGAAAGATTCGATCGTCTTGGTCACGGCATTATTAATGATAATCGGCACAAAAAGCTAATAGAAACTCGAAACAAACACATCAACCGGCAACTTCAAAATTTCCAACTGTCAAATTTTCAACCATACTTAACCATAGATAGCATTATGTTAAGCTGTCAGTTGCGTTTTAATATTCCATGTCAGTTGCCTTTTTTATACCATGTTTAATAAATGAACGGCTTGACTGATGTTTTGACGGATAAATTTTTCGTTTTTCTGTCTGTTGCATTTTGTTACACCACGTTTTATGCCACGTCCAACGGAAACGGGATAAAAAGTATCCGATATCCGTCTCCTGGTTCTAAGCTACCTCCCCTCCGATTTTCAGCCAAATGGGTTTTGCCGTTCTTGAGTTATAACTTTCTTTTATATATAGATTATTAGTTTTATACGACCATGATGTAATATCAATTTAATGTGCTAGATTTAATTGCAGTATGACGCAGAGAAGTTAGATGGCACACAATTTCTTTTTGACGAGAGAATAGTCTTTTCTTCGCTATGCCTTTATACAGTTTCTATCTTCGTTTACACAAGGACGGAAAACATCTTTGATCAGACAGTAGTAAAAGGTAAAGGTTGAGACGCAATATAAGAGTTTGTGTGGGTGGTTTCCATCCGCAAAGCATCTTAAGGTAAAAATGTTCTAATAAACAACGGATGTGTTTGTCTATCTGTTTCGCAAACAAACTATTCTTAGAAAGGATTATTCTCATATGTACTTCACGCTAATCAAGATCAACATTACCAGAAATGGTCTTACTACTCGCTTCCCACTAAACAGAAAGAAATAAGGGAACGCGTTAGATTAAAGCAATAGTCAAATATTTTAAATGCTGGTCGCTATGTGAAAAATTGAAGCATGGTTCTTCCCATTTGAGAAATTTTATATTTTAAAATTGAAACCAATAACAAGGAATATCTCGGCAACCATCAACTCTACAAGAAAAAAACTCGATATGACATATATTGTGAGTTTTAACGAGATGTACATTTCTTGTTAAGTAATTTTTGAATGTCTCTTACAGTTTACCATTTACCTAAAATGTATCCAGAATTAAGAGGTTTTCAAAGGCTATAACTAGAAACTTAGGATAAACATTTTATTCCGCATGTAAATATCCTTAATAGACGGTGTTTCAATCAACATCGTTGGAGCCATTTTTAAGAAAAATAAAATTTTCAAAAACATATATTTCCAACGAAATGTATAAGGAATACAATACCTTCTCTACCTACTATATGTGTAATACGTGTAGAAAAAGTAAAAATCCGATGCGTTCCATTCACATGACTTTCTCTACGCATTGTTTGAAATGGTCTTATTGCTCAGCTTCTTTTTAAGTATAAGCGTAATAAGCAAATACACTAGGCTAAAGCGACAATAAAATCTTTTAAAATTCCGGTTCTATGCGATTGTCATTGCGATTCGGTTCTTTTTCCATGTTCAGGGGCAAAACAACAGATACATGAAAGGGAAAATAACTTCTCGTTTGATAAACGTTTACGCATTTTAAACTTTAAACCAGTAACAGAGGATATCTCGGAAATGATTAGTTCTGCAAAAATACTATATATGGCATAAACTGGGTGATTTAGCGAGATCTACATTTTTTTGTCTAGCGAACCTTTTATCAATCGTAAAAGTCATTAAAATGAAGAGGATTCCAGGGCTACTCCAAAAAAGTTCAGGTTATACATTTTATTTGTCATATAAATATATTAATATGCGGAAATTTAAACAAAATCATTACAGATATTTTTAGATGAATTTAGATAATTTCGAAAAATATAGCAATTAAGGGGTCGTTTGGGGTGTGGGGTTTTCTTAAAATCTTCGTGTCGTAACCGCAGAAGATACCAAAATTAAATACCAAGTTTCGTCTTTAACCAACAAACACACATACAGGGAGAGAGAGAGAGAGAGAGAGAGAGAGGGAGAGAGAGAGATCATTTTTGAAAAATGCTTCATTTGAGATTTTGGACTCCACAATATTTATATTTCCGGTGAAAACTCAATATCGATTTTTGAGTGGAATACAATACCTTCTGTACCCACAATGTACATCTGTGCATGTCGCAGATTTTGTGGCTAAATAGCTGTGTGTACGTGTGGGTGTTTACGTGAGTATAAAATATAGCTGTTCAGTATGAATTCACAAGGGTACAATGTTAGAAACCGATCACTTTTTCCGTGGAAGTAGATTTAAAATAAAAACAAAAATCAGATTACTATAGCAAAATTACCTCCTCTACCTATTCTGCAACAAATTATCCTTACAAAGCTTTAGTTTATTATGTACGAGTGCTGTAAATAAACTAGTGGCAACATTGATAGGACACAATATTTATTGAACTCAAGTACAATTGCATTACATTCCTTCAATGTAGTCACCAGCAAAGTCCCTGACCTTTTGCCAAATGTAGGGCAGCGTTGGGCACCGTTGGCAAGGCGATCTCTGTTGATGACTGCGATGGACTACAGATGCCACGTCAGGAAATCGGCGGCCTCGGAGGGGTTCCTTCAACTTCGGGAACAGGTCGAAGTGAGTACGAGGATGTTCTAAAACCTCCCTATGCCACCGTTGCAATAAGAGCTGGACATTGTGCGATGTTATGTCGCTGTTGACGGTTTGTCCCTCAGGCACAGCATGCGTAAGAACAACCCCTCGTAGTCGTATGTCACAATCAGCATCAGCCTCGCCCGACTGGATTCCTGCGAACTTTCTGTAGACGTGGTGAACGTGGATGACGCCATTCATTCGACTGACGCTTCAATTCCGGCTCATAGGCTCGTGCCCACGTCTCATCAATGGCGACAATACGCTGCAGAAGTGCGTCTCCTTCGTTGCGGTATCTGTCCAGGTGGATGCCAGCCAGTGCATACCGGTGCCATTTCTGTACCTCAGTGAGTCGATGTGGAACCCAACGGGACGCAGTTTTCCTCAGGTGAAGATATTTCGTCAGGATATGACACACAGTTTCATGACTGAGACCAACCTCTACGGATAACTCCCGGACAGTCCATCGATGGTCCATGACAACGACACCACTCACGATGTCAATCTGACCTTGCGGAATGGACGGCCGATCTGTTCGGTGCAAATCCGCAGTCTCAGTCCGACCTGCACGAAACGTCTTGACCCATCGTGCAACCGTCCTGTACGGCAATGCATACCCGCCACAGGCTTCACGTAATCCTCGATAACATGCTGATGTATTTTTTCAAAGAGCAACCTCGATTTTAATCCACGAACGCTGATCGCCTTTGGTAAACATGATTTAGAGCGGTGCACTTGACACTGTTCACTTCAGCGCTACACAGCAACAACACACTCTCAACTGGCAGCCCAACCAATGCACACCACACATCGACACTAGTCACCTGATCACTCCCATATCCTATTGGCTCATACCCGCTCTCCTGTGAATGTGTGGACCATGTTGCCACTACTTTCTTTACAGCCCTCTTATTTCATGTTAATGGGCATAAACATTAACAGAAATAGTCTTATTATTTATTTATTTGGAGGCATAAGAGAAATAAGGGAATATACTGGTCTAAAGCAATAGTGAAATCTCTTAAATATTGGCCACTAAGCAGCTGGCCACTCTGAAATTCTATTATCTTTACTTAGCCGGGAATACAGAAAAGAAAAACGAATGACGACCTCTCATTTGAGAAAATTTAATGGAAAATTTAAGACAGTAACAAGTAACATAATAACTCCATGGCACGACAGCTCACAAGGAACCTTGGCCTACCGCCCAGCCGCTGCGTCCCCCATCTCGGTCCACGACAGGTGTCATTGATGGAGTGCAGTATTGGAGGGTAAGACGTGGTCAGTGCCTCGAACCCCGCCGGCCGGTTAATGGGTCCACTTGCCCTGGAGCTGCTACTTCTCCATCAAGTAGCTGCTCTATTGGCCCCCCAGAGACCTCACGAGGCTGAGTGCACCCCGGTCCAGCTCTCCCAACGGGGGAAATATCCCCACACCGGTACTAGGAATCGAACCCAGGAAACAAGTATTTTATTAAAAGAGTTATTTGCAGGAAGACAGTATATAACTTAAACTGTGCGTTTTAATAGTGTCTAGATTTTTGTTAAGTAACATTTTGTCTATCTCTTATGGCTTACCGGTTGTGCAAAGTTCATTCAGAATGAAGAAGGCTCAGAAAATTCAAGTTGGGAAATGCTGTAATGTAAATATATTTTTATAATCGCATACTGAAATGTGTTCATTTACTGTTAAAAATGTGCATTGAAATGAAAACCATTACCATACAGGTTTTCACTTTGATATAGATTTTCACGTTTGTGCGCTGCCCTACTAATGGCTGTTCACTTTGTGCTAATCGGCATATAATTACAGAAACATCTGCAAGAATATTTAACTATATATATATATATATATATATATATATATATAATAATTATAAGAATATATAATAATTTCCCGAATCTAAACTCATAATATTACGTAGATAACGCAAAGTAGGTCATGGTATTGGTATCACGGAGACAAGGAAATCAATAACTCAGGGCATGCGCGCTAGCTCTACCTCCAATCAAAATATTTATGTTTGCGAGAATAGTTATATTTACATGCCTTTATCAGTAGATATGTATTTTGGCAGGTTTTAATTTCATCTGTGGAGAATATTTTCGCATTATTCCCACTGTACCCTACCGATTTCTGTTTTAACAGGGAGTACAACTTGTTATATTGGGATATATCAATTCCATGTTTCACATTTAGACTAGTTTTAAATACAGAATAATTTGATAATTTGTCCACAAGGTTTGGGATTTCATTGTTTTTGACATATCTTCAAAGTAAACTATGAGGATATTCTACGAGAATGAAGTTACTTTTTTGTTACTCTCCATGCCGTGAATTTATCATATAACTCTTGGTAGATGTTTTTTGATTTCTGTGGAAGTAAATTGTTAACGACATTACTTGCCTCTTCAGATATATCAGGATATGGAACTAAATTCAATATTATTATAGAACAAAGTACCTCAGTCTCCATCTTGCAAATCAACTATCACCGTGAATCGAATTTCATTTGTTACCGACACATGCGTACAATACGAATAGCGGTCAGCGGAGTTCTTCTTTCGTACGTAGGATATCTAAATATTAAATATTTTTTTGTATATCTACATGTCGTAGAAAAAAATTATGTATGCAACTGTCATATAATGGTCATTAGAACACTCGTATCCTAATAACTACCATTATAGGATCGTTGCATAAATAACTATTAGTGTATGATATTTTAATCGAAATGGATGAAGCCAATTTTTGCGAAATCTGAACATTCCTAAAGTTGTCTGAAACTGAAAGGCCTGTCCCGATCGAGTGTTTCCGACGATGCCGCGATGATAATTTTTTTTTTACAATGCTCAATACACCATCCACCCACAACGCGCCGATCACAGTGCCTGGTCTTTCAACCCTGAAAGAGATTATTAGGATATTGATTAGATAAGTAAATGGTCGACCGGAAAATTTGGGGAGTGTAATAAGCTTATCCAGCATTCGCCAAAAACTCCGAAAATACCCATGGTTCAGATACACCAGTCACGGCGATCGAACCCGCAACCTCCCGAATGTGGACGACAGACGAAACCGCCTGATTCATCCTGCTCGGCACCTGTGTTTATTATTTCATGAATGTATAGGCATAAATGAAGCAGTATCATAGTGTTTAAAAATGTCTATTACTTTCTCTACACGTTCTATATACATATGTATAGAGAAGATGTTGCATTCCACCCAGAAATTCGATTCCGAGATTTCCACGGAAATACATATCCAAAAGAAAAAGTATTTTTAGTGTCCTTGTGTGTGTGTGTGTGTGTGTGTGTGTGTGTGTGTGCCTATGGATAGCGTAGCTAAAAAAAACAAAAATAAAAAACAAACAAGAAAAACGAAATAACCGTTAAGTGCCAAACTTAGTATTTAAGTTTGGTATCTTCCAAGGATGCGACACCAAGAATTTTAAGAAAATCTCCCCACCTCAAACTAGCCTTTACATGGAAAAAATTTCGAAAATTTCGTTTTTCTCAAAAATGCCTCTTACGATTTCTACTAAATGTCCACATATTGAAGCCATTTCCATCACAAATTAAGTATATAGCTTGAATTTTCTGGGAATAGCTTCTGAACACCTTTTTATTCTGGATGAATTTTGCCTAACTAGTAAACCGTAAGAGCAAAGGTAAAACTTAATACACAAAAATGTAGATTTCGTTAAAACACACTATGTTATATACATTTTTTTTCGTGGAGTTGACCGCTTTCGAGATATTTCTTGTTATTAGTTTCAGTTTAAAAATGCTCAAACATTTCTCATGTGGGAACTTGTCAACTTATAGCCATTCAAAGAAACGGATTTTAATCCCATAGCAACCGCATTTCAAAGCACTTCACTATCGGTTTATCCTAGTGTATTCACTTATGTCGTTTCTAGTTACAAGGAACTAAGTAATACGAGCGTTTCTGAATCTGTTAAAGTTTATCTCGATTAGCAAGAAGAGATAGAAGAATAAACAAAACAGATCTTTTTTTTTTTTTATTAATGTTAGTGCTTATTTTCCAGTATAACCTTTTTTACCTGCGTTACATTCGTATTTATGTGTTATTTACGTTAATCCTTCCTGTGTTACATTTGCATTTCTGTTGTATTTGTGTTATTTTACACTATTCATAGAATCATAACTGAACCATAAAGGTCAACTATGATTCTTAAAAGCCTGTGCCGTCAAACAAAGCAAGATAGGAAGCTCTAAAGTCCTACTATCCACTACGTCAGACTGTTTCAGCTTAGCTGCGCGCCAAAGAGCACCCAGCTGTTCACTTACGTAGGTATGCATACAACATGCAGTACGCCTTAGAATTCAGGGAACCTATTGCCAAGGCTGAGTCAAGTGTTGGAATAAAGCGCAAGTATTGAGCCGTGACCTTCGCCCCGTGACGTGTTGACCTTCACCTGAGCACTCCGACTCAGACGTGCAGAGTTAGAGCAATCTGCACTCCATGATACCAGTAGTCGTTTTAGTGACAGATCTCAGCTAAACAGTAATATTCGTGAAGCTTTCCATGAATAATTTAAAGGAATCTCTTGTTATTTCTTGTGAAGTCAATTACGTCAAAGGTGGTTAATTTTGATATGTATTTTTAGGTTTCTGTGTCAATAGAGAAGAGTCTTTGGTTTACTTTGCATACAACATTGCACATTAAATCATATTCACATCATTAAATCTCTTGCATCTCTGTTTTAGTGTCCTTGTTTAATACCCGCCTATTTTAAGTGTATAGAATGGAAATAAATCATTTAGCCCTTAATTGCTTGATTTATTATGCTACATATGTCGTTCTTCAAACCGGTATTTACAGTAGTGGCATTAGCTCTGGACACCTTTTGTTAAATTAACTTTCAAATTTGAATTTTGCATTCAACTTTCATTCAGGATCATTCTTGTCTGATGAATTATAGCCTGCAGGTGTTATCATAATACTGTGTCGAATTCTCTACCCTAAAATGAAGCTAATTTGGCTCTTAATGGGTTACTTTGACCCAACTTTGGAAACAATTATTTTATAAATATACACATATACTAGAATTTTATTTTATATTGTATCCAATGTGAAATTTGGACATATTGCTCTAATATAACATAGAGAAGCCCAACGTTTGAAGAAAACTAATAATTTTGGGATTATGAAAATTCAACAGCTTGAACACCATAATATTAGAAGTAGCAGATTTCCCCAAATTTGGGCCCCCTTTCTATATACAATTAATAATTTAATAATAATAATAAGAAGAAGAAGAAGAAGAAGAAGAATAAGAATAATATATATAATTTTGGATGCAGTATACAATAAAAGGTATAAATCCCAAATATACTTTTCATGATATTGCGCATCCAATATGAAATATAATACATGATTACTCTCATATAACAGGGGACTCAAACTTAGGAAATCTGGTATCTTTTAAATAATGGTGTTTATGGTGTTGCTCACGGTATTGAAATTTCATAATCCTAAAAGTACTAGATTTCCCAAAATTTGAGAACCTCTATGTAATATGAGAGCAATAATTCCGATTTTCACATTGAATACAATATAAAATAAGTAAATACATATATTTATAAAATAATATATTTTCCAAACTCGGTCAAAGTAGCCCATTAAGGGCCAAGTTACCTCCAGTTTATAGTAAAAGGTTTAACACTGTATTATGGTAACGTTCCTGGCTATAACTTATCAGATAAGAATGATCCTCAATGAGAATTGAATGAAATATTCAAATTCGAATGTTAATTTAACCAACAAGGTGACCAGGATTACTGTATAACCTGATCACCAGCACAACTGAAGCATCTTGAATAGCCAAGATCGTTAGTGCGTCACGTAATATACTGGCCATGCACTCAAAGTCGAATGTCGAGAGTTAGATTCCCAGTGACTGTCCAAAATTTGCCTGTGGTAAAGGATAAGGAAGGCCTAAGTAAAATAATCGGCGTGATGGTACTCTTGGTTGCTGACGAGGTAGAATGGATTTTGCTATTTATTATTATAAAAACAGTTTTATTAATACTTTAATAATATAAAACAGCTATAACTAGCACAATTTTATTGCTGAAGGTTGGTGTAATACAAAATTAGTAAAAAGAGCACTGAAAACACTAAAATCTTTAATTAATCATTTTTGTTGCATAACTGCAACATCATGCAGTTAAGGGTTAAGAAAGAAATCTTTGGCAACTAAAAGTTGAGTGCCTAAACCTCCGTTCTATAGTTATATCTTATGCAGTTTTACATTGTTTGCGATTCTCAAAAATGCAATTATTTATTGAAATTATGTATCGATGTCCATATTATTTATTTATATAATAAGTATTAATTTAAAACCGCCGCGACTCCAGTATCAGTGTAATGTATTAGATTTAATTGAGGTATGAAAAGAAACGAAATTTGCCCGCAAAGAAGTTAGATAGCGGACAATTCCTTATTTATGAGGCTGGTGCGGACATTTATTTTGACTGGCGGTTAATTTATAGTCTCGGAGTTGGCTGGGCTGCTGTCCGTCTCTGGAACTCCACGTTGTCCTTGTCCTGGACCCTCGGTGAGGTAGCTGTGTTGAAACGTGTTTTGTATGTTAGAATTTGCCGCTGGATCTGTTACGTTGGTCACACTTATAGTTGGCAGAACTGGAAATTCTGTTTAGCGCCGAACCAATTGTTGAGACGGTTTTAACCTTTCTTCTCTGCGGTAGGATCCGTTAATTTGTAATCGTCCTGGCCTACTTCAAGTAAATACTAGTTGTATCGTCGGTGAGTATAAAAATCTCAATCCCCATGCTCGGTTGCTGGAATCTTATAGGTGATAGTGAAGTTAAAAGTAACTTGGTAGGTTTAGCAACGTTAAAACTTGTTAAATTGATATAACAGCGCGGCGTACCAAGACACGCAACTTGAACTGATTTCCTTAACAGAAATTGTGCTTAGTATCTGTCTTATAGTACATACTACATAAATAATTGATGAGAATTATTATAGTACATGATTTTATATTTATTACTATAATATTCACCTCGATTTCTGAGATTAGCTCATAGCATCTTTGGCTACGTCTTCACTTCTCAGACGCTGCACACCGGAACTATAAAAACATTTCCATTCATATCGTAAAGTTGAAGATCATCTGCACGTCACCATGGGGGTGAGAGATTTTCTTGTTCCCACTTTTCGTGAAATAAATATACAATATAAATGTTTATATGCTCATAGTAATAAAAATTGATGAATTCAAATAACCTACATAACAACGTTCTACAATTACGAACTTTTGTAAATTAGTTGTTTGTTAAGTTTTGTGCTCCTCCTTTGTTACATTCTTAAACAAGTTACAGCATCTGGTATAGCTGGAAGTTCCTTCTTCTCCTTCTCCACATTATCTAGGTTTTGTTTTAGGTTTTTTTTTGCTTATTAGACTTTCATAAACACCAATTCTTAATTATTTTATACATAATAATGACGAGTTGTATTTATACATAGCCTTGGCTATGTCACTTTCGTTAAACACGTCATTTTAAGAAGTTTTCGTATGTATCGTGAAGCGATGACGTCACGTTTTAATTTATTCACATACATATCCTTGGCTTTCACGTGCAAAACAATATTACTTTATGATTTTTAGTACTGTTTTAGGGCGATATATTTCTATTTTTAGTTGCCTAGATTGCTTAAAGCTTAATTCTGCGTCAAGGGAGTAGTCTTTTCTTCACGATGCTTTTATACAGCTTCTATTGTCGTTTGCTCAAGAGTGGAAAGCATCTTTGATCTGACAGCTTCAGACGCAATCTCAAAGTTTGCGTAGGAGTTCCCGCCCACCAACCATCTTAAGGTAAAGGACGTTATTCTAAGGAAAAACTGAAAGCCTTTGTGGTTATAAGCCGCAGGTTTTTTGCTCTGAATGTGTCTCTGTGTGTGTGTATGTGTGTGTGTGTGTGTGTGTGTGTGAGATAGAAGCTGGAAGTTCAGTTTGAGCTTACAAGGAGCTATTGTCACATTGCTGTTAAAAATCGAGCTGGGATTTTCTTCCGTGGAAGTAAATCCAGAATAAATAAAAAGAATTTTGTGTTCCACAAATGACTACTCTGTATATTCTATTCTAGCTATTCTTCAACAAATTATACTTAAAAACCGTCTGTTCTATGTACTTCATGCTAATCAAAATAAACATTATCAGAAATAGTGATAATTTTCATTGTTTTCTCACAGGAATCGTGTGCAGGACAGGAGTTGAATAGGTAGAGTCGTCAGACTGAAAAAATTCAATGCCATAGCCGGGATTTGAACAACGGATCACCCGGTTTCTAACCGGTTGCTCTACCACTGAGCTACCATGGCAATATGCCGGATAACATTGAATTTCTCAACTGGCTCGTATGTTTCTCGGTAAAGCACAAGGTGATCTCAAATTATATTGAGATGACTACCCCAATGGCGACTTACAATGTTGCAAGTACTTAAGTCCCATGATTCACAGTATAGCCAACTATTATGAACAATTGTAATAATTGTAATTGTTTACTCACAGAAACAGTGTGTAGGACAGGAACTGGATAGGTAGAGTCAGACTGAAAAGTTCAATGTCATAGGATCTCCCGATCTGTAGCCGTTTGCTCTACCACTGAGCTAATGTGGCAACCAACTGTGGAAAACAGTTGAGAAATTCAATGCTATGCCGGCATTTTACCATGCTAGCTCAGTGATACAGCAACCGGCTAGAGACCCAGAGATCCGTGGTTCAAATCCCGGCTATGGCCTTGAATTTTTCAATCTGACTCTGCCTATCCATTACCAGAAATAGTCTCATTGATATTTGCTTGAAAGTACAAGAGAAACAAGGGAAAACACTGAGCTAAACCAATAGTTAAATCTTGAGTTTAAAATGTCGTTCCTTTTGCTCGGTCAAGGGTAAGAAAGAGGAAAATGAATAAGGATTTTTCATTTTAGAAGGTATAAGTATTGGAAAATGTAAACCAATAACCAGGATTACCTCTCAAATGGTTGACTTCACAAAAAATTCATATGACTTATTTTCTGTGTTTTAACAGGACTTTCTCTAACTTATGCGGATTACCAGCTATGAAAATTTCATTTTAATGAAGAGAGTTTCAAAGGATATTCCCAGAAATTTCAATACATACTTGGGAAATAAGAAAATGCATGGGCTAAAGCGATAATCTCGTATTATAAACGCCGGTACCTATGTGAAAGAATTGAAATCCCAATCTCTTTGCTTGCCAGGAATAAACAAACGATTTCTTCCCATTTGAGAAAAGTTTAAGTGACTTAAAATTGAAACCAATAATCTGGAATATCTCGAAAACGTTAACTGTACAAAACAAATATACGTGACATAAATTGTATGCTTTAATGGGATCTACTTTTTTTTTTTTTTGTGTAGTAAGTTTTTATGTATCTTTTAGCGTTTGCAATTTAAATAAAAGTCCTCCAGAATGAAAAGGTATGGTATTCTCAGAGAATTCAAGATAAACATTTCATTTGTCATAAAAATATCTTAAACATAAGGTATTTTAATCGAAATCGTTACAGCCATTTTTGAGAAAATCAAACTTTTAGAAAATTGTTCCATGTAAAGGGTAGTTTGGGGTGAGGAATTTTTTTTGTCTCGCATCTTTGAAAGATACCAAACTTAAATACCAAATTTGGTATTCAACTGACCATTTTTTGAATTTGTTTTTCTTTGTTTTTTTTTTTCAGGACCACCCAAAACTTTATTTCCGGTGAAACGTTGGTATCGAATTTTTGTTTGCATTACAATACCTTCGCTACACGTACATAGCAGTGTAGAGAAAGTAAGAAGCATACCTTTCCTTCTAATGAACAGAAGTATTCTATTTTTCATCAATCTACAGTAAAGGCATTACTGAATATACCTTGAAATTTTTAGCTCATTATCTTAAATAGTTGCTGATACAATGGGTCAAACTTTAATGTTGGCAAGATTGGTACTTCGACTTCCCTTAACTACGCTGTTTCTATTTCACTGACCAACTTTTCTCTCGCGTCAGTGAATAAACCTAAGCTCGACACTCCAGAACCGAAGGTGTTAGGTTACACCTGAATGATTCGGGGATATTCTTCAGCTATGTAAAGCATTCCTGTACATTCCGTAAATGATATCGGATGCTGTAGGTTCGATTACGAGCTGTACCAACACTTCGATCGCCAGAGGTGGTCTGGTGACGAAGATAGCCGAAGCTAGAGGTGGTCATGTCAACGGGCATAGTATGTGCCACGCCCCTTTATTTTGAATATAGGATAGCAGTTTTTGCTTTTGTGCATAGCAGGAATAAAGGACAGGATGCACAACGATGTGCAGTTATTGATTACTAATATGACTCAGGTTACAGATAAATATCTAAGGGAACACTGGGAGTGACATTTTGATTACAATTGGCCAAAAAATCGACAACTTTTGACTTTCTCTAGTACGTATGTACTTAGTGTATTCCATTCACATGACTTTCTCTACATCTCTGTAGCATATTATTATTAAAAAGCATAATTTTTTACATTATGTTAATCGACATAAACATTATCAGAAATTGTCTTAATTACTTGCTTCCTTAAGTAGAAGGAAAATAAGGGAATACACTACGCTAAAATGACAGTAAACTCTTTTAAAAACTGGTTGCCAAGTGGGTAAAATTCGATTTTATGCAGGGCCAGGAGTTTACAGCTTTTCGTGTGAGAAAAGTTTAAGTATTTTATATATGAAACAAATAACAACTAATGTCTTAGAAATTGTCAATTCCACGAAAAAAACGTATATGACATAAATTCTGTGTTTGTAACGTGATCTACATTTTTGTGTACTAAGTTTCTGTCTATCTCTTACGGTTTGTCAGGTACGAAAGATTTATAAAAATTCATTCAGAATAAAGAGGTCTTAAGAAGCTATTCCCAGAAAATTCAAGATATATATTTTATTTGCCATATAAATATCTTTAATATGCGGTATTTTAATCAAAATAGTTAGAGGCATTTTTGAGAAAATCAAAATTTTCGAAATTGTTACCATGTAAGGATGGTTTGGGGTGGGGGGATTTTTCTGGAAATCTTTTTGTCTAAACTTAAGTACCAAGTTAGATATTTTACCGACTTTTCTTTTTGAGTTATCGTGTTCACAGACACACGGACCTTTTTCTAAAAATGCTTTTTTTGATAAAGGGGACCCTAAAACGTATATTTTCGGTGAATTTTTGGGTGGAATGCAATACCTTCTCTATACACTATGTACATAATACATGTAGAGTAAGTAATAAAATAAAATCTGTAATATAACATCCTGGTATCTAGTTCCTTATACCAAGACGTATATTGCAAACTTTACAATTTATTTCCCACTTTTAAATTCTTGTCATATATCGTTATTTTACAGCTATTTCTTATATACTAATAAGTTAATAACTAAAAATTAATTAACACAAAATGAAACAAATTAACATAAAATAAAGTATGTAAAGTAAATTCCAATCTTAAAACAATTTTCACTCACACTAAATTCAATTATTATTAATTACTGGAATCCAGTAACACAATTAATTGGTAACCAATCATTTGCTTATAAAACTGTGCTGTAAATTATTAACAAAATTAATCCTGTACTACTGGGATCTTGCAGAATGCCTATAGATAACCAACACAATTTATTTAATTTATATTTTCCTAATAATTGCTAGATATTGTAGTGAACTATAATTAAATGCATCTGACTCCATTTATTTATTCTAACATTTATATATAATTCATAAAACCCTTAATAAACTTGGCACTTCCTTTGCTTTGTAAAGCCATAATTAAAACATATAACTTCTTTTTTCCTTGATTAACCACTTATATTATTATTATTATTATTATTATTATTATTATTATTATTATTATTATTATTATCCTAATACAATATCTATGCAAAGTATGTACAATGTACATAATGGATAGAGAAGGTAAGTATTGCATTCCACCCAAAAATTCGATATCGATATTTCACCGGAAATATATCTGTGTATTTGTGGGAAGCATAGCTCAAAAACGAAAAGTCGGTTAAATACCAAACTTGATACTTAAGGTGAGTATTTTCCTAGGATGTGACACGAAGATTTTCAAAAAAATCCTCCCACACCTGACTACCCTTTACATGGAAAAAAGTCCAAGATATATATTTTCTCAAAAATGGCTCTAAAGATGTTGATTAAAATGTCTTATTAAGGATATTTACATGGCAAATAAAATATACATCTTGAATTTTCTCGCAATATTCTCTGTAGACATCTTTACCCTGGACTAATTTTGCGTAACTGGTCAGAGATAAACGAAAACTTGCTTAAAAAATTGAGGTGCTGTTAAAACAAACAATTTATGTTACATACATTTTTTCGTGAAGTTTACCGTTTACAAGATATCCCTTGTTATTGCTTTCAGTTTTAAAATACATATACTTTTCTCATACGAGAATTTTTCAACTACTGACCACATTAACAAAGCGTCTTAAATCACATTAGTAACTAGCTTGTAAAAGATTTAACTAATGCTTTAGCCTATAGTACTCCCTTATTTCGCTTCTACTTAGAAGGAAGCAAGTAATAAAGCCATTTTTCTCGATTAGCATGAAGTAAATAGTAGAATAAGACTTTTGACAATAATTTGTTGCACAGATGTAAAGAAAGGCATGTTAATGGAACACATCAAATTTTTTTAATCGATGCCACGAAATGTCGCGAATTGTTTTTACGAGGGCCGTTTTTTTTCAACTTCCTATAGGCTATAAATTAAAGACCATTTCATAGAAAAAAATTATTTTATTCCTAAAATGTTTGTAAAACTATGGTTACTTTTAAACATAATCACCGAAAAGATTGAGACAATTATCATACCTGTGCACAAGCTTTGCAATACCCGCTTCAAAATATGTTGCCGCTAATGATTTCAAATGAGCATTGACGTTGCTTTGAAGATCTCGCTGGTTAGAAAGTGCTGCCCTCCTAGCCACGTCTTCAGTTTAGGGAAAAGCTGAAAGTCGCTGGGTGTCAGGTCAGGATGATTGAAGATGTCCCATTGAAATTGTTCAAGGTGTCGATGGGTTGTGCCAGCACTGTGTGGACGAGCGTTGTCATGGATCAACACAATTCCTGAAGTCAGCATTCTTCTTCGTTTGTTTTGAATGGTTCTCCGCAAACGTCGTAAAGCACGAAGATCTTCAAAACAACGTCAATGCTCATTTGAAATCATAGGCGGTAACAGTTTTTGAAGCGGGTATTGCAAAGCTTGTGGACAGGCACGATAAATGTCTGAATCTTTTCGGTGGTTATGTTGAAAAGTAACCATAACAGTTCAAAACTTTTAGTAATAAAACAATTGTTCTCTATGAACTCGTCTTTTATTTATAGCCTATCAGAGGTTAAAAAAACAGCCTTCGCATTTTCAGACATCTCCTTTAAAAGCGAGCAAAAAGCTACAGATGATGTTAACGTTTAATTGAATATTTTATATTCTTAAGGCCATGGACACCGACCAGGCATTAGATTGCATAGACGTTTAGAAAAGGATTTAGCCATCATTATTAGATATCACTCTTCCGTTCTGGTTGTGGAAAAAAATGAAATGGCGTTTTATTTATGGACATTCCTTACCTGCTGTGGTTCTCAGCATCTCATTCTATACTGTGCGTGAAAGACCGCTTAATTTTGCTCAGAGGCTTCACTATCAGGCTTGAGGTTCTTTTACGTGCCGTAAATCAGCAACACGACACCCTCGGCTTTACTTCCCTTGCGAAGGAAGCCATGCTAAGTATTTTTACGCCCGAAAAAATCCATCGTCCTCCCCCGGGTTTGAACCCGAGACCTTGGGTAGATGAAGTTGGCATGGTAACCATTACCCACGGAGGTCGACTTCTGGTTGTGGTATTGACTATTGGTAACACATAGAGTGATCTAAAACCATTTTACAAATTTTTGAGACAGGTTCCTGTACATCAAAACAAGAAAAAATGTTCATATAAACACATGTCTCACAATCCTTCGTTCTCCATTATTAAGGTTCAAAATGCTATTAATCAAAACGTTTTAAAGTGACATTTTATTCTATTTTTGAAGTTGTCAGCTTGCTAAAATGTGTTCCACACAAACACCACTAATAGAAAAAGATCCAAATGTCCTCCTCTTGAGTCTAGACACGCATGCAATCGTTGTAGCATGGAATGTCAAACACTCCCAGTCGGTGTCGTATGCTTTCGTAGGCTTACATGACACGTAGATTAAGAGTTTCTTCATCTGGAATATCTGCTACACAAACCAATGTTTTAAGGTCTCCAAAGGATTGCGATCGGGGAATCGTGGAGGCCACAAAACTGATCCCCCTCTACCCATTCTCTGGGAGAATGTTCTGAATGATATGTCAGTAGACAGCACTTGTAAGACGTGTTGGGGGAATGTATTATACATCTGATAAATGACAAATGTGAACCAACCATGGCAAACAAGGCCAACTTCGCAGGGTAAAATGGGTCAAAGCCTTCTTTGAATAATAAATGAAGTTATTAGGTTGGACCCGGAAAGCCGTAGAAGGTTACTTTCAACAATAAATTGATCACGCGAAAACGAAGAGTTTTAGAGTATATGCTTATATGAACATATTGTCTTGTTTCGATGATGGGAATCCATTACCCAAACTTTATGATAGTATTTTTGTAGCATCCTGTAGAAACAATGTTGAATTCGTACTTTGGTGGCACAGCTAAATTTTCTTATGCTTATTATTAATATTAATGATCTGATATTTTCAGTATCTATGTAAGATAATCTCAGTTATGTCATTCCATTTATTTCTTTGTCGTATGTTGTTTGTCTGGTACGTAAGATAATTGTAATTATGATTCCTTCAGTGGAATATAATTACCATTCAATGATATTTTTGTTTCACTGCCCTGAGTATTTTACTTTGAATATTTTCTTCTACAGCTTTTGTTCATCCCATTTCACCACATTTTCTGGTCTACAACTATGTTATTCACAGACACAGACACGCACACGTGCACTCACAAACTGTATGAAGAATCCAAATGTTAAAGGTGAAGTTTTATTTCGGGGCATAAGGATGTTTGTGGAACGAGCCTATAAGCTGAGTAGAAAATAAACTAAATTTTAACATGTATTATAATATGTTATTTTATCCTATCCCATAGACTTCATTTATACATTTTATGTATCCTAGGAAAGAATAAAAATGACTATTTAATCATGAAATAAAACAAGTAGTTTATTTTATTTGGTTGGGTAGACTCAGACTGAAAAATTAAATACCGTAGCCAGTATTTGAACCACGGATCTCTCGGTCTCTAATCGGTTGCTCTACTACTGAGCTACCATGGCAAAATGCCGGCAGAGTATTGAATTTCTCAACTGAGTCGCATGTTTCCCGGTAAACCACAAGGTGATCTCAAATTATTTTGAGATTGCATATCCCATTGGAGACTGACAATGTTGTAAGTACTTAAAGTCCTAGGATTCATAGTATAAACAACATGCAAGTCAGTTGAGAAATTCAATGCTATTGTCATTATATTTTAAATATAAGAGGTTTTAATCAAACTCGTTAGAGCCATTTTTGAGAGAATCAAAATTTTCGATTTTTTTTTTCCACTAAAGGGTAGTTCGAAATGGGATTTTCGTCAAAATCTTCATGTCGCATCCTTGGAATATACCAAACTTAAATACCAAGTTTGGTATTTAATGGTGTTTTCGTTTTTCAGCAATGCTGCCCTCACACACATACACGGACATTTTTCTAAAAATGATTTTTTTGGATTCAGGGAGTCTCAAAACATGTATTTCCGGTGAAATCTCGGAATCGAATTTTGGGTGCATCACAATCCCTTCTCTATACACTATGTACACAGTGCGTGTAGAGAAAGTAAAAAAAAAGCAACAAAAACAAACACATACAGAAAGGCGAAGTAGGGCTAAAAGGTGGCGAATAGGTGGCTTAAACAGGTTGCTGGAATTTAAGAGAGACTCGCGAGAAAAATGCTCGGCTAAAATGATTCACAGGTAGGTATAAAATGTTTATATGATATAATTGAAATGTTATCATTGTCAGGTAAGAAACTCATTCCACAATTTCCATCGCAAGAAACAAGGGTGGTAACAATGGAGTGTGATAACAATGTACTGCAGTGCCAAAGCATCTTTGTCACAGTATTCGTAGATCAGACTTCTTTTATCGGGAAAATGTATCGAAAACAAAAATAGCATAGGGTCTCTATTCGTTTGAAAACATTTGTTAACAAACTTCAGCTATCGGCTGTCGACTTCCGCTGAAGGTCAAGTGTCTTGTACTATGCTAGGCGCTGATAATGAACTTTGCCCTTACCGAGGCAGCACCGCATTAAATATAACTTAAAACCAGAGTTCATGTACAGAAGAAACTATCGGCCGTACATAGTTTCATTTTTTCCAGTGTTGGGTGGCTCAAAGAAAGAAATACAGAGTGAAGAAGAAAGATAAAATGAAAGAAAGAGAGAGAGAGAGAAAGAAATGAAGAGAGAGAGAGTACAAGAAAGAAAGACAGAGAGAGCAAGAAAGAAATATAGAGAAAAGAAATAGATAAAGAGAGAAACAGAGAAAGAAAGCAAGAGAAGAAGAAAAAAAGAAAGAGAGAACAAAAGGATGAAAGAAAACAGAAAGAGAGGTAAATAGAGACAAAGAAAGAAGGAAAGCAAGAGAAAAAGAGAAATGCACA
Organism: Hymenopus coronatus; assembly: GCA_030762935.1. NCBI lineage: Eukaryota > Metazoa > Arthropoda > Insecta > Mantodea > Hymenopodidae > Hymenopus > Hymenopus coronatus. The sequence goes on along the minus strand of CM060900.1, from coordinate 519,380,424 downwards.
AAGAAAGAAAGAAAGAAAGAGGGAAAGAAAGAAAGAAAAACAGAACAAAAGGATGAAAGAAAACAGAAAGAGAGAAAGAATATTTTTAAATCCCCATATATGCAAAGAAAGTCTGGCCATGGCTGAGTTGTTAGACCACTCGTATCTCACCAGGGAACCGCATGTGGGATTTGTGGCCCACATGTCGGCGTCTGAGCGGGTTTTCTTCGAGTTCTCTGGTTTTCCCGCCATTCATTCCACCACGTGCTCCATAAACACCTTCCATTTAATTCATTTCACCATCATTTCATATCATCTTCCTATTCTCATACCAGGCATCGGGCTGATCACCATCCTGGCTACCCTTTATGATCCCAGTTCGTCTGCTCTGCAACAGGCATCTGATTCCAGTCCTTGGCTTGTTGGTTTTGTAAGTCCTCCAAGCTAGGAGGGCAAACAACAAAATACAAAGACATATGCAAGACATTAAATATTGTTAGTGAATCATTCTAATTTGTAAATGAAATGGAGTTTTATTTATGGAGCTATTTAACTGCTGTGGTTTTCAGCGTCACAATCTATAGTGGTCGTGAAACACTCTTAATGTTGCTCAGAGACCTCTTTATCAGGCTTGAGGTTCTTTTACGTACCGTAAATCTACGACACGAGACCAACGGCCGAAGGAAGGGAAGTTATTATTTTTGTCAAACGTAGATCCATGGGGGACAAGGTCTAGACACGTGTCTTTTTAATTTTGATTTAATTTCAGTAAAAATCCCAGAAACCCTGTAACATCAATGTAACGATACCCCCTTGTGAGTGTTCTAATTTTCAATTTTTATTACGAGCAGCTCGTGTTAGAAACTCTCCTTTAGTGCCAGCTGTCTAAAAAGAAACTTTTCTACGACTGAGCATAATTGAGTAGTTTACGAGCTCATTTCAGATCGCAAACTTGATTTTTACGGAGTCCGCGCGTAAAGAAGTGCAGCAGGCGTAAAATGAAAACGCAAAGTAATTTTGTTCACACTTAACGCTCGCGAAAATAATTCACGATATTAGTGTGTACATCACTCACCAACAGACAAAAATTAAAATTAGTCGTGCACGATATAATGTGTTTAACGTCAATAAATAATGTATATTCTTTCGCAGCCCTAAGGATATCATAGTTCTCAAAATCTCTCATTTTCTCAAAATACATCACAGAACAACAATAATATTGGTTCATTACGGCCTGCTATAGCCGTAACATCATCGCTCCTAGCAACCACAAAGAGAGACTATATCCACTGAATGCACCCTAACCTAACACTGAGAAATAAATAACGAAACCCTTGGTGAATGCCACAAACTTAACCTCAAATTTATTTCATCTCTTGTTGCTTTTCTTGTAATATTAGAAAATACTCGTAGAAGAAATCTGATGTATTCCATTCGCATGACTTACTCTAGGTCTATGTAACAATTTACTCTTAAAAAGCTTATTGTTCTATTTACCTCATGCAAATCGAGAAAAAATTAGCAGAAATGGTCCAATTAATTGCATCTTTGTAAGTAGAAGGGAAACAAGGAAGTACCATAAGGCTAAAGTGATAGTAAAATATTTTAAAAGTTGATTGCTTTGAGATTGAAGTCCCTTTGTTTCTATGGCCAGGAGTTGACAAATTCCCGTATGAGAAAAGTATAAGTATTTTAATGCTGCAACCAATAACAAGGATTATCTCAAAAGCTATCAACTCCACGAAAAAAATGTATGTACATAAATTATGTGTTTTAACGAGATCCGCATATTTTTGTAGTAAGCTTTTGTCTATATCTTACGGTTTACCAGTTATGCAAAATTCTTCAGCGGCTATTCCCAGAAAATTCAATATATACATTTTATTTGTCATGTAAAAGTTTTTAATGTACGATATTTTAATCAAAATCGCTTGAGTCATTTTTGAGAAAATCAAAATTTTCGAAAATGTTTCCATGTAAAGGTATTTGGGGTGGGGAATTTTCTACAAAATCTTCGTGTCCCAAGTTTGGTATTTAATGGACTTTTCGTTTTTGAGCTATGCTGCTCACAGACACACACATATGAATAACTTTCTAAACATGTTCTTCTGCATTCAGGGGGTATCAAAACATATTTCCGGTAAAACCTTGCTATCGAGTTTTTGGGTACAATACAATACCTTCTATACACTATGTACACAGTACGTGTAGAGAAAATAAAAACACTGCATGATATGCAACCGTAAAGTTTCTTTACTCGACTGCGTCTCGTTTCACAATATTCCCGCTCTAATCAGAAACCATAGCTGTACACTCTTACATTATAAATAACTATGATTAAGGATTTTGGAAACCTTACGTAAATAACCGTATTGCATAGAACAGAGAGACATAGAGAGAGAGAGAGGGAGAGAGAGAGAATTAAGGAGAGATAATAGAAGTTGGTTCTGCAAGTTTCCAAAAAGATGTTTGAAAGTAATTACATTAATTTAAACCAGTAAGAGATCTCGGTATCTGGAACACATTTTGTATCTTACGTTTATGTTCCTGATCATCTCCTATGGAGATAGTTTACTTTATTCAAAAAGAAGGGACAGACAAGCTGGCAACTCTGCAGGTTGTGCTAGGTCAGTATATAAACAAACACGACTCACTGCTGGTAGAGGGAATTCGGAGCTTGATCTTCGAGCTGTGAACATGGCAAAGAAGAGACTCCGCAGAGCCGCCGCTGCTAAGGCAGCAACCGTCGCCTCTTCCCCGGCAGCCGCCGAGGAGGCAGCATCTCCGACGCCACCGGCCGCGGCAAGCCCTGCTTCGCCGCCGGCCGCCACCGTAGTCTCGCCGCTGCAGTTGCCGCCATCACCGACGACACCACCCAGCTCCACCACCCGCCGCCGCCCCGATTCAGTGCCGTGGTACGGGGGGTCCCTCGGGACCTTTCCACCCGGCATCTGCTCACCGCCGTGCAGTCGAGGTGGCCTTCTTGCTTGAGGGCCAGCCGCATATACTGCGACCGGGGGCTAACGCCGCTTGTTCGTGTGGAGATGCAGGACCAGGCTGACTTGGAATCTGCCTTGTCGTCAGGGTTTCCCTTATTAGGAAGGCTTCTGGTCGTCGAGGCTAGCCGACAAGAACGCCACCGGCCCTGCCGACGCTGCTATGTCTTCGGACACTCAGCTGACGTCTGCTCCTCGCCGCCGCGGTGCCACTACTGTGGTACCAACACCACCACCGCCGAGTGCACTGGGCACGATCTCCGCCGTCGCCGCCTATCGTGGCACAGGACACTTCACCGGGCAAGCCCAGTGCCCTCTCTACCCCAGGAGCAGACCACCACCACCACCCGCCCGGGCTACACCACCTCCGACCATCATCATCGACACCACACCACCTGCACCCTCAATAGACGCGACACGGGACGCCATTCAGGACTTCCACGCGGAGATCTTGAACGTCGGCGCCCGTTTAGCTGCCCTTGAAGAGCTGTGCAGCTTCATCAACGAAAAGGTACAGGACCTTCAAGCTGCCACCACCGCCGCCATCGCCACACTATATTCCACCACCGCTGAGCTGTCCAGCCGGATAGCCAGTGCTCAGCCGCAGCCTCAGCAGGACCTCCAGCCGCAGCAACTCCACTACGCTGAACGACTCCAGGGGCCAATCACACATCGGGGCTGTTACAAGACCCGGACCTGGGTCTTGGATTCTTCGTGCACGGCAGTTACGACTGGAGAAGAACCATCACTAGCTCCAACTCAATGCTTCACCCTTAAATTCCTTTACTCCTCTCCCTGAATATTCCGCGGTGACAGTCTGGGCCTCGGTCAAGTCTGTCTCCGGTCCTCATTTCACCCCTCTGACTGCACCCTGCAGTCAGTTAAATTATCACCTTGAATCCGCGGGTGCAATCATGCGGTACCGCCTCTCCTTACTTCCTTCTAATACCGGTGGAGGGGTTTTTTAGTCGGTATGCCCACATCGGAGACCCCGACACTCCGGGCTTGCCCGGGTCAGTCCTTAAGGTGGATTTTTCCCCTCCACTCGAAACTAAAAAAGAAAAAAAAATGCTGGTATCATACCAGTGTAGGCCAATCAGAATACCAATTTCTCGTTATCCCCCACCCTGCGCCGTGTTTGCAAGCGACCTCGTGTTTACATTCAGAGGCCGGTTCAGTAACCTGACCAACCTGAACGCAACGTTGCCGAATAACTTTACGTCTGAAAAGGCTGCTTGGAATATTCCTGTAATTCTTTTAAGTGATTGATTATTGCCCTGTGTGATCTCCCGTAATTCCTACCGAAACTAATGTCAGAAATACGTTACTCTGCGCATCTTACAAGTAACAAACTATTATCTTCGTACATTCTTGTGGAATTACGCATCCTATTTGAAACAAAAATCATTTATTTTTTCGAAATCGGCAGCTCAAAGAACAAAATGCTATTAGACTTTTTTGTTTGTGATGCTTCTATGAAGCACATATTAGAAGGAATGTGGCAAGTTTTCTTCCACCCGGTGTTTAAATCTATCTGACCGTGCGGAGAGCAAGCTTTAAATGGTCACATAGATAAAAATCAATGCACGGTGCGCTATTGCAGCTCGCTACTGCAGTGAGTTGCCAAAAGAACTTAAAGTTTCATACACGCACATAAGCAAGGATTTCAAAAAGCTCGACATAAAATCGTTAATCTATTGTTCTGCGTCAAGTTGTTCGTGTGAAATAAATAGACGCCTTTGGGCGTCTAATATTCTACTAGATATCAGTTTCGATCTAAAAGCTGATTCTTTCATTTCGGTTCGGGAGTAACAGCACCTTTATGTTTAATGACATAATATTTTACATTATGTCATTATGCAAAATATTCTGTTGACATTTATACCAGTTATTACTCATAATGACAGTAATATTTACGTGAAGATCCAAAATTTAGCTTGTATGGTTATTTATATAGTAATCTTTTTACTTTCTAAATTAATTGTTATAATAAATGTTGCACACGTAGCATTTTTAAAAATATTTCCAAAAAATCTAAGTTTTACGCAAAATAAGTTTAAAAATCTGATGTGTTGCATTCACATGACTTTCTCTACTTGTTTTGTAAACAAACTATTCTTAAGAAAGATTATTGTTCTATCTGCTTCATGCTAAACGAGATAAATGTTAACAGAAATGTTTTTACTGCTTAGTTCCTTATAAGCAAAAGGGAAATAAGGGAATATACCAGGCTAAAGCAATAATCAGATATTTTAAAAGCCAATCGATATATGAATAATTGAAGTTTCGTTCGCTTTGAATTTCCAGAAAACAAAAGAGAGAGAAACAATTGAGATGATGCGTAGTTTAAAATTGAAACCAATAACCAGGGCCATCTCGAAAACGGTCAACTCTGCAAAAAAATGCATATGACAATGTGTGTGTTTTAACGAGATCTATATTTTTTTGTATAATAAGTTTTTGTCTATCTCTTACGGTTTACCAGTTATGCAAAAGTCATCCAGAATAAACAGGTCTTCAGAAGCTATTCCCAGAAACTACACTTTATTTCTGATGCAAATAGCTTTAATAGACGGTATTTTGATCAAAATCGTTAGAACTATTTTTGGGAGAAACGAAATGTTCAAAAATATTTCCATGTAAAAGGTAGTTTGAGGTAGGAGGATTTTCTTAAAGATCTTTGTATCGCATGTTTGAAAATACCAAGCTAAAATACCAAGTTTGTTATTTAACAGTCTTTTTGTTTTGAGTCATACTGTCCACAGACACACACACACGCGCGGAGCTTTTTTCTAAAACTGTTTTTTTGGACGCAAGGGAACTCAAAAAACATATTTCCTGTGAAAACTTGGTACCGAATTTTTTTGCTGAAATACAATACTTCCTCTATACACTGTGTGGATAGTATGCGAGGAGCAGTAAAATTAGATCTATCATATCATATTTTTAAATAGTTACTCCTAATTATTGTAGAACAATTATTGTTATTGTTACTCTCTAAAAATATTGATTTTTCAGTCAGTAAATTATTTCTAAAAATTGTATCATTATTTAAGAAAAGTATATGCTCATTTTCTTTCGTGTACTTTTGAGAACCAGAAACGTTGAAATAAATTAGTGAAAAACTGCATCTACTGGAATATCTTGAGGACAGGAAAATGTTAAAATAAGGTTTCCAAGTTAAGTTCAAAGTTTGTAAATTATTTGAGTCTTATTTATGGACGTTCTTTAACTGCTATGGTTTGCAGCGTTGGGCCTGAAGAGTTCTTTTATATGCCGTGAATCTACGACACTGGACAACTGGCTTTATTTCCTTCTGAAGGAAGCCATGTTAAGTATTTTAAAATCTCCCTTGGGAATTAGAGTGAGCATGTTACCCCTAAATCACGGAGGATGCCGTTTGAAGCTGAGTTTACGTATTAATAAGCAGACTGTCCGTTTATAATTTCAGTTAACGGTAGTTTAAATACGCCAAGTGGAAACTATAATATATTTAAAGTAAGAACTGAAGCTTTCCTTGCGACGTATTAATTCAAAATCTTCTCGGGCTTCTAACCAGGTAAAAACTTTTCACCTGGGTAGAAGCCCGAAATGATTTTGAATATAATATGTTTATTTGTGTTTAGAATTAATATTATTTTATTAGGGAGAAAAATACTTAGGAAAAGCTACACGGTGGTTGCAGCACACACACGGACGGACGGACGGACACACACACACAACGGTCTTAAGAAGTAGTTTAAGTGGCGATCCACATTTGAAAGTGTTGAAACCATTAAGCTGTTCAGATGTGAAAGTCGCCAGATTACCGAAGTTTTGACTTCTGCTTGGAATGATTGGAGTTTTAGCTTCACCTATCCATCGGCTACGTTTTGCGGCTTAGAGCCCTAAACGTTTATAATAGAATAGTAAGTAATTACAAACCCACGTACTGAAGCAATACCAAGTGGTGTAACCATTATATAGTAAAAATAATAATTTTTAAAATGTTCATTATTGTTGGTAAATTTCACAAATATATTATGTTCAGGGGAATTTCGTTAAAGCTCTCATGTTTTGACACAGAGGTATTTGAATCTACACTTCGTTGCGGATCTAGGTCTAGTTTCACTGCAATATCCAATTCACTCATTTTTTGAAAGGCGAAACCACTCGCCTCTCACCTAGGCGGCTGGAATTCAATCCCAGGGGGCTGCATGTGGGACTTATGGTGCATAAAGTGGCATCTGGACTGGTTTTCTCCTGTTTCCTTGGCCATTCGGTCTACTAATTGCTCCATAATCATGTTCCAATCATCTATTTCACATCGTCCACTTCCTTACTTTCACACTAGACATCGGTCTGATCACCATTTCTGGCTTCTCTCTAGTCCAAAGCCTCTTCTTCTCAATAGGCGTCTGACTCCAAGCTCTGGCTTTTAAATCCTGGGGGGTGTAACATTTACAAAGAGGTAAACAGAGAAATTAAGGGGGCAAAAGGTATAGGGTATCTAAATAATTCTCCTGTGAACACTATGATCATTGCTTTCAAGGGTTTAGAAGTAAAAGTGTTGATTCCTCAGTATCCTTGTCGTAAGTGAAATTAATATTCTTGCCCTTCTAACGAAAATGAGCTTGATTCTTAAAAGAAACAGTTCTTCTGTAATCATTCCTCTTGTATATTTTGTGATAGTGTTTAACGCCCACTTTTACTAAAAATGGCACCGCAAACGATGACATTGATGATACATGGAATGAAGGAGCATCGGTGGAATGCAATGGAGGGGAAACCAAAGACCCCGGAGGAAACCCGCCCCTGCGCCGCTGTGTTCACCAACAATCGAAGAGGCGATTGGTATAACCTGTCGGCCACCACGCGGTCCCTCTTGTATCTATTCCTGCCCAGTTTTATTGGATTACTTTGTCAATAGAGAACATTTAGATGAAAACAAATATTTGTAAATTCTCAAGTAATCATTCAAGCACTTCCTTATGTCTGTCCTAAGCGGTTGATGGTTTTAATTTTCTTCCCATGAAAAAACTAAATATTTAAACTATATACGAGCACCCCGTATACTCAAAAAATAACGGGAAGTCTTGCTTTTCTTGAAAAATCTTCATTTTTGTATCTATATCAACTTTGTGCGCTTCAAAATATCTCCCTCAGATATAATAGACTTGTGCCAGCACTTTTTCCAATCTTGGAAACCGCTCTGGAACTCACTTTTCCTTATGATTTTCAGCTATTCTAGCAATTCTGTTTTAAGTTAACCAATGGTGGGTAAACGTCTCGCTTTGGTGCTTCGTAGCGCAGGGGATTGTGGGCTCGATTCCCACCTTGGACATGGGTGTTGTATGTTTGTGTATGTGTATGTGTGAAACAGAAGAAAACAGCAGCTCAGTAATCATACAGCAAACAAAGTAAAAGTAGGGTATACAGCGCCGGAGTCCCGACCAGACTCCGGAACTGTAAAAAAAAAAATCGACGTCCTTTCATGTTCTCTTCAGCCTCGGGAATAGAAAAAAGTCGCAGGGGCCATGTCCAGGAAATAAGGCGGCCCATTTCAACATAATGTTTCTGGTTTTTGCCAAAAACATCACGAACAAGCGTGCAGGAGTGGTTTTGTGAAAATTCTGGTCGTTTTCTTTGGATTGCTTCATGCAAATCACGCACAACTACTAGGTAGTATTCCTTATTCACCGTATAACCATATGGCAGAACCATTTTTTTTTTTGCATCTTCCACATTGCCATCTGTAATTGATGTGTTAGGACGTCCAGGGGATCCTCGTCTTCAGAGTCTTCTTCATACTCTTTGAAACGCCGATTCCACTTGAAGCCACTTGCCTTACTCATAGTAGATTTTCCAAAAGCCACAGCCAACATTTCAAACACATTGTTCTATTTTTCAAGCAAAATGTAATACAAAATTGCTGAGCCTTCTAAAACACGTATAACCATTTTAATGTCAACAATAAACTAAGCATTTAAAACTGCTGAAAATACAAACATACACCAGAAACATGTGTACCTACAAGATAAAAAAAAACCTTTGAAAATCGGTTGTATAAATCCCGCAAAATTTCCGTTATCTTTTCAGCTTGTGTATGCAGAGCTGCAAGGTGTGAGTTGTCTTAATTACCTCATTCAAAGGTCTGTGCTTTTAAATATCCATTCTTGGAGGTATGATAAGATGATTTTTCCAGATTTACACTACAAAGCTGAATATTTTACTGGGTCTTAGTAAAAATAAGCATGAATCATTAATTAGAGCATTGCGTATTGAAATAAAAAAAATCTGAAGGATTACACTCACATGACTTTCTCCAGCTACTTTACAAACAAACCTCTTACAAAAGATAATTCTTCTTTCAACACCACGCTAATCGAGATAAACATTAGCAGAATTTTAGTACTTAGTTCCTTATAAGATGACTGGAACTAAGAGAACACACTAGGCTAAAGTGATAGCACATGTTTTTAAAAGCTGTCGTTATGCGATTCTCATTGCAAATCGCTTCTTTGCTTGGCCAGGAGTAGAACAAAAGAAAAACAGACTCTCCCTCTAAGAAAAGTATAAATACTTCACAACTGAAACTTATAACAAGGGATACCTTGAAAAGGTAAGCTCCACGAAAAAAATGTGTATGACATAACTTGTGTATTTTAACAAGATGTAAATTTTTTGTATAGTCTACCTCTTATGGTTTAAGAGTTATGTTAAATTAAGCTAAATTCATCCAGAATAAACAGGTCTTCAGAAGCTATTCCCAGAAAAGTCAAGACAAACATTTTATTTGTGATAGAAATGGCTTTAATATGTGGTATTTTAATCAAAATCGTTAGAGCTATTTTTAAGAAAAACAACATTTTAAAATTTTTTTCCATGTAAAGGGTAGTAAGGTGTGGGGGTTTTCCAAACTTAAATACCAAGTTTGGTATTTAACCGTCTTTTCGTTTTTGAGGTATGCTGTCCACAGACACACACAGACCTATTTCTGAAAATGCTCTTTTTGGATTAGGGCGTCCTAAAACATTTATTTCCGGTGAAATCTCGATATCGAATTTTTGGGTGGAATACAATACTCCTCTATCCCTATGTACATTGTACACACGGGGCTAGAGAGATTAAAATAAAATGTGTGCCGAAACAATACAAAGATTAAAAAGTTGCCTTTAACTGTAATTATGAATTTTTTCTTACTTTGTAATGAAGACATTGAAAGTCTGATGCTTGAGATTCTTCTCTAAGCATCTATGGTATTTTCAAAGGCTACTCACAAACTGTACGAGAGGATGAATTACGAAGCACATGTTTTTAAACAACATGTTTTAATAATAAGATAAAGCCTATTACACGTAAATAAATGAAATTTGGGGCCATAACTTATATTTGCACCCCACGTGTGTGCAAAATAAACCCTCTAGTATTAAAGTTGTAGAAAACAAAATTTCAATGATCACCTCGCCGAAATACTGTCTGCCATTTCTTTTCTGATTTTTTAGATAACTTTATGAAGCATTGTGGGACGTACAGACATAAGTAGTCTAGTGCATGTGATGATGATTGTCGTAAGCATTTTTAGATAATTATATTTGTGTAATTAACTCTCTAACAGTATCTTAATGTTCAGGCATTATATTAGTAATTTATAGCAAATAAAAGCAAGAAAACTACAAACTGTAATTATATAACCAACAGGGTCCAGGATTTGATGGCCTAAGTATGTTAGAAACATTACCTATTAAATGATTCTAATTTTAATTATCTAATTACAAAAAAACTTATGTATTTCATTCTCATGACTTTCTCTATCTGTTCTACAGACAAAATATTCTTACAAAACACTATTTTTTTATATCATGCTAATCGAGATAAACGTTAAAATAAATTATCATATTTCTTGCATCCTTCTATTCAAAGAGAAATAAGGGAATACACTAGGCTAAAGTGGCAGTCAAATCTTTTAAAAGCTGGTCACTTCATGGCCAGGAGTAAAACAAAGGAGAGATGAAACTAATGATGACGTCCGTTTGTAAAAGTTCAGCAAGTTTAGAATCGAAACTAATAACAAAAATATTTCGGAAACGGTTAACTCTATTAAGTAAATGTATGACATAAATTGTATTTTATAAATAGATCTACAGTTTTTGTCTATCTCTTGCCGTTATGATAAATCCACCTACAATAAAGAGGTCTTCAGAGGCTATTCTCAGAAAATTCAAGATATACATTTTATTTGTCTCTAATGTTTGGTATTTTAATCAAAATTAGTAGAGCAATATTTAAAAAAAAGCAAATGTTCAAAATGTTTGTTATGTAAAGGGTAGCTTGGGGTGGGGGAATTATGTTGAAAGGCTTCGTGTCGCAAACTTGGAAGATACTGAACTTAAATACCAAGTCCAGTTGGATAGGTAGAGTCAGACTGAAAAATTCTATGCCATCGCCGGGATTTGAACCACGGATCTCCCGATTTCTAGCCGGTTGCTCTACCACTGAGTTACCATAGCAACGTGCCGGCATAGCATTGAATTCCTCAACTGACTCGCATGCTTTCCTGTAAACCACAAGGTGTTCTCAAATGATTTTGAGATGGCAACTCCAATGGCGACTTACAATGTTGCAAGTACCTAAATCCCAGAATTCATAGTATAGCCAATTGTTATGGTCAATTGCTAATGGATTAATTGTTTTTTTGTTTTTTTTTCACACAAGCCGTGGTAGGACAGGAGTTGGATAGTTCAATGCTATGCAGGCATGTTGCCATGGTAGTTTTGTGGCAAAGCCACCGGCTAGAGATCGGGAGATTCGTGGTTCAAATCCTGGCTATGGCATTGAATTTTTCAGTCTAACTCTAAATATCCAACTACTGTCCTACACGGCTTGTGAGAGAAAACAATTAATCCAATACTAAGTCTAGTGTTTAATGTTCTTTCCTTTTTGAGCTACACTGCACACACACACACTTACTCACGGACGTTTTTCTAAAGTGAATTTTTACTCGGGGAACCTCAAATATATTTCCAGTGAAACCTTGACATCCAATATTTGTGTGGAGTACATCTTCTCTGCCTAACATATGCATAGTACCTGGCCGAAAACTAATATGTATTTCAATTATTAAAATCAGAGCACAGAATTTATACATGCAAGTAACTGCTATACCAAAAGAAATAATAGATTTTTAAACAGCTGAAGTTAAAATGTGCAACTAAATTGATGTTATTGATTAGAAAGAGAAAACTATGCCACTGAGTGGTATAAAATTATAAATTTCCGAGCTACCAACCTTGATTTCGTGGCAGATGTGAGGATTATTATCCAAAACAGTTGTATTGTTGATGTATTGTTGATGTAATTTGAATCAAGTAATTACAGAATCTGTCGAAATTTTACAAGCAGAGACGAACATTAGAATTGCTACTAGAAAGTCAAGAAAACAGTACAAAATTTTGATGTGTTACACTCACACGACTTTCCCTAATTGTTTTGTTCCACAAACAGACTTCTTACAAAGGTTATTCTTCTTTCTACACCATGCTAATCGAAATAAACATTAGCAGAATGTGCTTATTACTTAGTTCCTTATAAGTAGAAGTTGACTAAGGGAATACAGTAGGTTAAAGCGATAGTCAAATGTTTTAAAGCTATCGTTATGCGATTGTCAATGCAATTCGTTTCTTTGCTTGGCCAGAAATAGAACAAAAGAAAAACGGACACTTTCTGTGCGAGAAAAGTACAAATAATTTACCGTTGAAACCAATATCTCGTAAACTGTTTCCTCCACAATAAAAATGTAAGGGAAATAAATTGTGTTTTGACGATATAAACATGTTCGGTGTTTAAAGTTTTTAATTATCTCTTACGGTTTAACCGTTATACATAATTCTGCAAAACTCGTACAGAATAAAAAATGGCGTGTTATTTATGGACGCTCTTTAACTACTGTGGTTCTCAGCGTCCCATTCTAAATCGGGCGTGAAAGACCGCTTAATTTTGCACAGAGGCCTCTCTATCAGGCATGAGGTTCTTTATGCGTGCCGTAATTCCACGACACGGACCAACGGCTTTACTTCCCTTCCGAAGGAAGCCATGCTAAGGATTTTTACGCCAGAATAAATCCATCGTCCTCCGCCTGGGGTATATGAAGCTAGCACGGTAACCATTACACCACGGAGGACGACATATACAGAATTCTTTATTCTCTTCAGAGGCCAGTCCCAGAAAATCCAAAATATACATACAAATGTTTCCATGTAAAAGGTAGTTAGTGGTGGGGAGATGTTTTGAAAATCATCGTGTCGCATCCTAGAAAGATACTAAACATAAATGCCAAGTTGGATTTTTAGAATTATTTTCGTTTTTAGGCAATGCTGTCAACTGTCACATACCGACCTTTTTTTAAAAATGCTTTGCAGACTCAGGGGACTTCAAAATATATATTTCCGGTGAAATCTTGATATCAAATTTTTGGGTGTAATGTAATACCTTCTCTATCCGCTTTATACACATACTAGAGAAAGTAAAAACGTACGAGCCAATCATAACGAAAATATGTCGATAGAATATTTTGAAGCTAAAAACAACACGCGCATATTTTCAACATTGTGGAAAAACTGCTGTAGGATCAAAGTGTGCCTTAATGTCAAGGATAACAAGGACATTATTGATTTTATTTATTGAATTGCTATAGTCCTGGAGACCAATATGGCACATAGACGTCTGCCCAGAGAAAAACAAAATATTTCATTTAGAGAGGCTGTAAAATACACTCATGTGCGATAAAAAGGGTTATTGATTGACCCGTCTTTAATCCTAGCTTTAAAAACATTGATATGTAAAACATTATGTTTTGTGGCAATTGCTAAACAAATGAATAGCTAAACAGTTATTCCAAAGCTGGGATTTGGTTGACCTAACCGTAGGAGCATTCTTTAAACGTATGACTCATCGTTTACTTTTTGTTTTATCAAATTCTATAAAATTAACTAAATATCACACTCACATTTAAAATGCTACTCTCTTATGTCTATTTTGAAATGCAATTTCTACCATACGAGGGCGGTTCAATAACTACCAATGCTAGGAATGAATACGCCATTTTTTTCAAACACAAATTATTGGTTTTTCAACATATTCCCCTTTTAGATATACATTATTCAACGCCCAACGTTCCTTCATGTTTTGAAGTCTCCCAGATATGAATTGCCAAGCTCTACAAAATATGCCTTTTTCTCTACGTTGACTTTATTTGATCTAATTGCACACGGTAGCCATTTTTATGTTTGGGAATAAGAAGATAACAGGAAGCCAAGACGGGCGAAAATAAGGGAGTCCAGTTGGCCGCGACAACTCCGGATGGATATGCTGGTGCGTTGTATTATCATCTGGCTTCAGTGGCTTGAGGTTGAGAGCTACTGTGCTGTACTCGTTTGCTCTTCATGTTTGTTTGCGTTAGAGGAGGTAAGGAAGGGTGGAAAACACACTGATACAATTCGGTCAGACAGCTAGCTGATGCTGATAGAGTACTTTTATTTATTTTTAGGTTGTTTCTCAGACATTTTAATGCCACATAGGTAAATCTAACGATATATTTCCTATGTAATCATAAATTTTACTAAAAAAAAAAAAAAAAAAGCCTTCCACTAGCATTAAAATAAATAAATAATTGTCTAAAATTAGACACGTATTTAAAACAAGATTAACTTATGATAGCAGTAAATAATAACAAACTTTCCCGTGTACATAGTTCATTTTAAAAAGTTACGTTGATTAACGATATATTGTGTTAGTATATGTATGACGTCAAAAGCGTTTTTAAGATAGCTTTGTACTTATAAAGGTTTGTCTCAACGTCACATGATCTAATTGGTCCAAATCAGAAGTATGGGACATTATCAATGTTTATTCTTGTGGATTTATGCTCACTGCCCAAAATTATGTCCCTATGTCATACTTAGTTGCATATCCAAGATATTTATGCAGAACATTTTCGTATTTTGCATTGACTCTTGTAGTAACCAAATGTGGTGCCACTTCTTTCGCTGTCTGTAGTAATTTGACCACTATGGAAGTGCTTCGGAAGTTTCTAAATTTCAGACTCGTGCATTGTTATTGTTTTAGATAGATCTGCAAAATTAATTTTAATGTATACTAGAGATTCCTTTAGTTCTTCAGATATTAGTTATTTTGATATGTCCACTGCAGCACAACTCTGGTTGTGTAATGTATTTAGTATGTTAATTATTTTAACATAGTTACTTGCATAGTATGTCACTATCACTCAATGAACCCTTCTGAAGGTGCTGTAAACGTAAACACAGGTAACGCAACATTCCCGTAGTTTCAACCGGTTTGTAAGGCAACACGACTGTACCACCCCTTCGCGACGTGTGCCACGTCACAAAATCTCCATGCAATTTCACAGAATTTCCGACCGCATTCAACTGACGCTGAAGACTCATCATCATAATCATCATCAACAACAACATAATAGCCTTCAGATACTAAAAAGAAACAAGCAATAACAGATTCGAAACATAATAAGAAATGGTTAAAAAGAATCTATTTCACAATTTGATCGTAAATCATGAAGACTGTATAAGTAAGCCGTGTATAACACCATGTTCAAAGGAATTTTACTCTCCTCATAGGATTATCAAATTTCTGTATTTGTTCCGTAATTATTCCTCCTCGCAGAATAAATCCCCGATTGTACTCTTGTATTATAATAACTAATAAGGATAATGATGAAATAATTTAGAAAATAATTTTAAAAATCCATTCACATGACTTTCTCTATTGTTCTGCAAATAAATATTTTCTTCTTATTTTTCAATCAAGGATTAGGCTATTGCCTGTTTCGGTCTCACATCAATCCAGAGTTTCCTAGGTCTTTCCACTAACCTCCGACCTCTTGATTTGTATACCATTATTTGCTTAGGTATAGATCTGATAAAAATATTCTTATAAATATTATGTTATCTACATCATGCTAATCAACATAACCATTACTGGAAATGCTCTTCTTACTTAGTTCCTTAAAAGTAGAAGGGAAACAAAAGAATGCACCAGGCTAAAGCGACATTCAACTCATTTGAAAGCTGTCGCTGTGCGACTGTCATTAAAGTTCCGTTCTCCTTCCATCGCCAGGAGTAAAATAAAAGAGAGATGAAGTAGGCGAAGGCTTCCTGTTTGAGGAAAGTTTAATAATTTTAAAATTAAACCAATAGCATGAATATCTCTGTATTAGCTAGCTCAACAAAAACAATGTATATGGCATAATGTGTGTTTTAACGACTTCTACAGTTTTTGTTGTAAGTTTTGGTCTAAGCGGCACCGTGACTGTAGTTAGACCGCCCGCCTCCACCTGAATGGATCGGGTTCTATTCCAAGCCGTATTACATGTGGGATTTGTGGTGGACGAAGCGAGTCTGGGCGGGGTTTCTCCACCATTCATTCCACCAATTGCTCCATCATCACCCTTCCTATCATCCACTTCCTCTTGCTCATGCCTGGCTAGGGGCAACCACTCGATCCAGGTTCTCCATTCTGTGCTGTCGTGCCGTTGGCTCACCAATAGGCTTCTGACCCCTAGACTTCCGCTTGTAAGACCTAGGGAGTGTCACTCCTAAAAATGGGAAGGGTAAGCCAACTATGGAAAAAAAACAGCAAGTTTTAGTCTATCTGTTGTAAGCTTTGCCAGTTATGAAAAAGTAATTCAGAGTTAAGAGGACTTCATGGACTATTCCCAAGCCAGGATTATTTTAATATACGGAATTTTAATGATAGAAAATTGAAAGTTTGGAAAAATGTTCCATATAAAGGGTAGAGGCGAATTTTTCTAAAAATCTTCGTATGGCATCCTTGGAAAATGCTAAACTTAAATACAAATGTTGGTATCGAAGCGACTTTTCCTTTTTGAGTTATGCTTCCACAGACAACTCGCACATAAGTACAAAGACTTTTTTCTAAAAATACTCTTTTTGGATTCTAGGATCCCAAGCTTGCACTTCTGATTAAATCTCGGTATAGAGTTTTGGGTGGAATACGATACCTACTCTACCACATTACACATAAGTGCATGTTCTTGTTGCAAAAATTTGAAACGAGTATTAGGCAAATAGTTACTGAAGCAGGTCTTACAAAATTGTAGCTGATAACGTCAAGCCCCAAACCACTTGACACACAACCAGCAAAGTCGGATAACACCACTGGAAGAGACAGTGATAATTCCAACTGATCAAACAAATAGAAGCATTTGTGTTTAAATGTATTTAATATATTATTAATAAAAATGAAATAAAACAATAGGTAGAGTCGGACTTAAAAATTCAAGGCCATAGCCGGGATTTGAACCACGGATCTCCCAAACTCTAGCCGGTGCTCTGCCACTGAGCTACCATAGCAACGTGCCGGCACAGCATTGAATTTCTCTACTGACTCCCATGTTTCCCGGTAAACCACAAGGTGATCTCAAATTATTTTGAGATGACAACCCCAATGCGACTTACAATGTTGTAAGTACTTTAGACCCAGGATTCATAATACTATTATGGTCAATGACCATTGTAAGTCGCCATTGTGGTTGTCATCTCAAAATAATTTGAGATCACTTTGTGGTTTCCCGGGAAACATGCGAGTCAATTGAGAAAATCAATGCCATGCCTGGATGTTGCCATGGTAGCTCAGTGGCAGAGCAACCGGCGGCTAGAGATCGGGAGATCCGTGATTCAAATCCCAGCTATGGCCTTGAATTTTTCAGTCTGACTCAGACTATCCAACCCCTATCCTGCACACGGCTTGTGTGAAAAAACAATTATTCCAAATAAAACAATATTTTTAATTTCAGATTAATTACAAACAGTTTGCTTCTTACAAGTAAGAATCTTGCATCTTACTATAGTTTGAAAATATGTAGAAACAAGCACAGAATTAGTGTAGTGGCGCCTGCTGATTCCTATGTAAATAGAAATAATTATTTTGCTTACAGTAAAATAATACGAACATTTCAATTACATTTCTTTACATTTGGATTACCTCCGAGAGAGTTGTTATAGTTGCACCAACAGATGTCGCCAGCTAAATTAGATCTTAATTATAACTTGATGAGATTCATTTGTGAAAACTGTTGCTCATACAAATATGTGGAACCTATCATACACAGAATTTTAGTTATAACTAATTTTAATTGTGTGTTTTGAAACGTATAGCTTCAAATAGATCTCATTTTGTTGATATTGAATGATTATTTTCATGTTTCCATTTAGTGATGAGGCCGATAACTATTTGACACAGTATTTACGTGGCACAGATATTTAAAAACTACTATTTTTATGGATATTAGTTGCAGCTGTAAATCCAGCCTTACCCTTTATTCCATTTGCACAGCCTTTACACAAAAAGCTCAAATAGTTTCCGGGACATCGTTTACTCAAATTTATAGTAAAGAGATATTTTTATTAAATGTTTTGTCCTCGTTGGTATTTTGGAGAGATTGCAGAGCAAACAGCTGCTCTCTTTCAATTGTTCCTTCCACAATTCTAACTACACGCCAAAGATTTTAATTACATCATGCAGATTTACTACATATGTTATTCTTATTGTTGTAAGCTAATTTAAGTGCTAATGTATTTACTCCCTTTCAATAAAAAGAGGTTGTCAACAAGGAAGGCCAACGACTGTTACAAAGACTTTCCAATTGGAACTCTCGCGCGATCCAACAAGGTTGACCAATAGGCTACGTCTTACGAGGGCTGCAGCGTACAGCGAACTTCGCAACGATAGCATCTGTCGTAGGCGAGAAAGTCACGAACCACATACACATAGACCGCGCCGTGGCCGGGTGGTTAGATCACTCGCCACTCACCAAGGTGGCCCGGGTTCGATTCCAGCGACTTTATGTGGGATTTAGTGGGCAAAGCAGCGCAGAAACGGGTTTTCTCAGGGTTGTCTGGTTTCCCCGCCATCAAATTCCACCGGTGCTCCATCTTATTTCTTCACTATATGCCCAGGTTTGCTGTTAATATTACCACTTATGCTTTCTCAGATTATACGTTGTTCATTGCAAATGAAGAGGACTTTACAGATTGATGCACGACAAAAAAATAAATGCAATAGCAATCTAACTGTGTGCACTCTTTAATGCAAGAACGATAAAATTACCATGCCTCATCCCTATTTTAGGACGTGAATTCATAACAGGAAACAAGGCTGCGCAGTGGCCCAGTGGTTAGACCACTCGCCTCTCAGCTAGACGGCCGGGGTTCGATCCCAAGCGACCGCATGTGGTGGACAAAGCGGCGCTGGGGCGGGTTTTCTCCAGGTACTCCGGTTTTCCCCGCCATCGCATTCCACCGGTGCTCCATCATCATTCATGTATCACCAGTGTCACCGCCTGCGGTGCCATAAGTAGTTAAAGCGGGCGTTAAACACTACAAAAATAAATAACAGGAAACATATTCCCATGACTAATACCTGACGCTCACCCAAAAATCACTCATTTTAAATTAAGGAGAGTCGAAATGCCCTATCTTGCCAATTTTATAGTTTGACCAATTATCTCAGCAATTATTGAATTTAAAAAGCTTAATTTTTCCAAGCATATTCAGCAATACCTCTACAGTTGATTGACATAAAATATACCTAATATATGAGGTTTTTAATAAATCTCTTAAAATTTTATTGAAAAATTATAATTTTTGAATTAAAAAAAACTAATCCATATACATAAAAACGTTTTCATTAAAATAAAAGGCCGCGCCGTGGCTGAGTGATCAGAACACTCGCCTCTCATCTAGAAGGCCCGGGTTCAATTCTAAGTAACCGTACGTGAGATTTGTGGTGGACAAGGCGGCGCAGGGGCGGGCTTTCTCCAGGTTCTCCGGCTTCCCCCGCCATAGCATTCCACCAGTGTTCCATCTTCATTCCATGTATCATCAGTGTCATCACCTGCGGTGCCATGATAGTAAAACCGGGCGTTAAACACTATCCAAAAAAAATTAAAATAAAGCCTGTTTAGGTGTAAATATATAGTACACCTTTCAGCCCTTAGTGACAACTAATTTCCGAGATAATAGTGCAGAAAATTCTACTTCTTCGGAAATTGCATTCTAACATCAATATTTTAAAAAATGTACCTAACTTTCCAAACAAAACTTCGCAGTACTTCGAAACTCTCACAAGAAGAAAATATGAGCGGGATGCCAATGCTGCCATTAGCTAAAGTAAAACTTTCCAACCAAATTAAAAAAAAATCTTCTCTAGCACTAATATTTACAAAGTTATTGATGTGTTACCATAGTCCTTCCAGTAGGGTTGGCTGCTGCCTGGACTATCAGAAAGAAAAAAAAAATTCCAAAGCACAACCGATTATTGCTTTGAAATGTGAAAGGACTATGTAATAAATGCGAAAAAGTGTGTGTGGATGGTGTACAGTGAAATTACGTTACACACACTTTTTGTGGGATACCATTGCTGCAGGGAATATGTTCAGGAATAATAACCACATTTGGAAATGTGTAGTACTCCCGAGAAGCTTCAATTAAGGTAAGAAATTTGATTTCTTCTCACATGAAACCAAACAACCCCCTCCCCGGTCTTATGTATATGTAAATAACTCACGAAGTAATCGCACTCGCGTTATAAACATTTTATAAACACTTGTTTTGACATTACAAACATGTTGGAAGAAAAAAAAGTAAATTTTTATCTGCTCCTTGAGAATGTTTGCTTGTCAGTCCGCAAAACAGTTGTGCTAGCCGGCGGGGAGTTACGGTGTGGAAATGATAGAGACTGTGCCCTCTGCTGTCGTATTTTCTTTGTTTACCCTCGCCTCATCCTTCCTCCCAGGGGTGCTCCACTGGTACCATAGTTTCTAAAGGTCTTCTGGATCGAGGAGCCGAATCTCCCACGCGAATTATCCTATCCTCCTGCCATGCATGTATAATTTCCACCACGTGCTCTTAAGTAGCTGAAAATCTAGAGAGATATTCAGTGTAATGTGTGCACATTTGTACGAACTTCTTACAAGCTCTCCCCGACTGCCTAAAGGATGCGCAGTGTAATGTCTCAGGTTCCCTTAAAGTGTAAACATCATTAAAAACAAGTTTTAGCTGAGCAGTTAATTGGAAGCGACGAGCGGTAACTAATTCTCTGCTAATAGGTAACATTTTTCCTGTTGTTGCTCGCATTATTTTTTAACTAAGCAGCAGGTTAATCTTTCTCACAGGTAATGAAAAGTGACGTCACCTCCCACGAGCTATAAAACACTGAAGTGCAATAAAACCTTAATAATGAGAAAACACTTTCTAAGCACTCAACAGTTGCCTTTATTCAGGGCGAAAGGTGCCCTATAATGGTCTTTGAACAGGATGGCTCCCTATATTGAATAGAACGAAAAATCTTAGTGTACTTTTGCTGGTTTTAAAGTTGTTTTTGAGAAAAATAAAGAGAAATCGCTTAATATTAAATACCTATATTTTAAGTGAAAACCTTGCGAAAATTAAATACTTTTCCAAGTGTTACCTTTCATTACTTTCTCTACACATACTATGCACATACTAGGTAGAGAGGGCATTGTATTCCAGGTAACAAATCTATGTCGAGACTGCATTGGAAGTACATGTTTTTAAGTCCCCTGAATCCAAGAAAAGCATTTTAGAAAAAGGTTCATGCCTTTGTGTGTGTGTGTCTGGACAGTCTATCTCAAAAATGGAAATAAAAAGCGTGGTATTTAAGCTTAGTATCTTCCAGGGATGCAACACAAAGATTTTCAAGTAAAGCTTTCAACCCCATCCTTTGCATGGGAAAAGTTTTGAAAATGTAGCTTTTGTTAAAGCTGACTGTAACGATTTTGATTAAACGATAGTATATTAAATATATTTACATGACAAATACAATGTGTATCTAGAATCGGGAATATCCTCTAAAGACATCTTCACTCTGGATGTATTTTGTCGAATTTTGCATAACTGCTAAACCGTAAGAGACAGATCTCGTGAAAACATTCAATTTATGTCCTTCGCATTTTTTGATGTGGAGATAACCGTTTCCGAGGTATTCCTTGTAATTAGTTTCATTTTAAAAATACCTATATCTTTCTCAGACAGAAAGTGTCCGTTTTTCCTTTGTTCTACTCCTGGCCAAGCAAAGAATCGAATTGCAATGACAATCTCATAACGATAGCTTTTAAAACATTTGATAATCGCTTTAGCATAGCGTTTTCCTTTAGTTCCCTTCTACTTATAAGGAACTAAGTAATAAATACATTCTGCTAATGTTTATCTCTATTACCATGGTGTAGAAAGAGGAATATTGCTTTGCAAGAAGTTTGCTTATAGAACAGCTTAAGAAAGTGATGTAGGTGTAACACTTCAGATTTTTTAACTAAGCAGGAGGTTAATCTTTCTCACAGGTAATGAAAACTGACGTCACCTCCCATAAGCCATAAAACACCAAAGTCCAACAAAAATTTAATAAAGCGAAAACACGTTTCTAAGCGTTTTAACAATTCCGTTTATTCAGAGCGAAAAGTGCTCTATAATGATTTTTGGTCAGAATGACTCCTTGAGACGAATAGAACAAAAAGTCTTAGTGCAGTTTTGCTGTTTTTAACGTAGTTTTTGAGAGAAAAAAAAGGAAAGTCGTTTGTTTCACATAACGACCAGATTTTAAAATATTTTACTATCGCTTTAGTCTAGTACCTTAGTTCCCTTCTGCTAAGAAGAAAGGGAGTAATATAACAATATCTGCTGTAGTCTCGATTGGCATGGTATAGATAATGCAGAAAATGTGGAGAAAGTTCTGTGAATGGCACATATCAGATTGTTTATTCTTGTATTACTTTATCTAGCCCCTGTGTACAATGTACACCCGTGGACACAAAAAAGTAGTAGTGTCCACAATGCACTCGCCTCTCACCTTAACGGCCCGGGTTCGATCCCAAGTGTCCGATTTGTGGTGGACAAAGTGGCGCAGGGGCGGGATTTTCTCCGGGTTCTCCGGTTTCCCCCGCGATTGTATTCCACCGGTACTCCATCTTCATTGTATCACCAGTGTCATCGCCTGCGGTGCCATGGTAGTAAAAGTGGGCGTTACGCACACGGAAGAACTGTACAATGGTCTGTGACTGACAGTGCAATTGTTAACTTCTGAGTACTGAAAACAGATCACGGAACAGCGTTACGGTGTACGAGAGGTTAAGGAGGCATTGCTTATATTCTTAAGTTCCTAGGTTCGAATCTCGCGCTGCTTGTCATTTTTATGCTTGTTAATGCTATGACTGGATATATTGAACATAATATTACATTAATACAACTTTGGCATTTGAAGCTATGGGTCAATCTATGCACACAAATCATAATTTTACTCTAGTGTTAAAAACTAAAAATATGTGACTAAATGAACTGTTATCTTCTAAAATTAAAACACAAAAAATAAACATAATTAATATAGGGTTTATGAAGTCTCGGCTAGTATAACTGCCCTCAATCTTTGGGGCATAGACAAAATTAAACGCCTACAGTAATGTGGACGAGAAGCTATAAGAGCCCAGGATTCTTGAATTTGTGCCCAGAAGCCATCTTTTGTCGTTCGCCCATTTACAGGTAACTGGAGCGCAGCTCTCTTTTCATCTCAGCCCACACGTTCTCAATAGAGAACACATTCTCACAGTGGGAATTAAAATATTGCCGAATATTACCGTGTATTGCACACCGTTCATTGTATCTTCAAGCTACCACAGCACACCTAAACCGTCCCTTGATATCCAACTCCAACACGATACAGATACACGACCACAATGAAACTGTGAAGCCACGTATTTTGCATCGTATAGAATCCGCTTTCCACAGTAAAGAATCATTTTTCACTTACGTGTGGAAGAAAATGTCACCTCATAAGAGAATATCACCACGGATCGATTTATGAAGGATGTGTTTGATCACTTTGTGAAGGGTATGATAAGTAAAATAAGAATTAAAAGATGTTTCAAAACATTGGTTTACTTAGCAATACATTTGGCATTTCTGCGAACCATATGCTTTCGTGTGCAGCATATTGATGTTCGGTAGAATAAACTTGGGGACCGATAGAGGGACATTTGAGGATACCAGTTGCATACTTACCGAGTAAAGACTTACCTGCATTTTCGACTGCACGTGTGGCATGTAAGATGGCTCGATGCAGCAGTATACTATGCTGTGCATTACAATACTGTTTTACATGCAATTAATACCTTTGATGATAGTGCATGCTCTTCAATCAAGATTTAAAATATCTTACTTCAAATGGATTGCATGAAGATTTGCAATTCATGCAGAAGAACTTTGCAGATTCATCTACGACAATAACACATATTTATTTTGGAAATATCGAACATTGAAATGCCTCGAGCCCTAAAAACTGTCAATGAACTTGTGCAGGCAACTAATCAAAGACCCCTGACACCTGACACCTGTTTTAGACCCTGTGAAAAAGAAAGTAAAGACTGTTTGGATAAAAAAAAATCGGATTTTCAATAATGCGTGAAATACGAAATGTGCTACGAGATGTTGCTACGGAAATAACTGCTGGTGAAGTATCTTACCCAATAGTGTCCTATTTCCGTTTTTCTCCAATCACATCTTGTGATGTGAAACGAAGTTTTTCACAATATAAAGCCTGTTTACGTGCCAATCGGGGACGACTTACATTTGAGACGTTACGAATGTATGCATCGTAAGAGAAAATGAAACGGGTAATGGTGTTGATGACTTGTTGCACAGTAGCAGTTGAATGGATGTAAATATTAAAATTGTTAATTCCCGTAAATCAACTGTTTTCCACTGGTAGTGAAAACATCACAGTTTACCATGCAACCACTGTCCCATTTTCCTTCCATCAGTACCACTATGTACACACTGCATTGTCAACACATCACGACTATATACCATGCTGCGCTAACTTTGATTCTGTCCCGCTATCAGTCCCCAAGATGCTATCCCTAGAAAGAAGTATGTTAAATATACAGCCGCTACGTGTTGATTCAAGAGCATTAAGAGAAGAAACACTCACTAAGTATTAAGTTATTATACGCAACACTAATAATATCCTTGCCATGCATCAAAATTATACCTTGCATGGTAATTTAAATACTTTTTAATTTCTAAATTCATTATTCTAAAAATTGAGGCACGTGATGTATTTTAAAAATGTAAATATAGTGTTATTTATGGACGCTCTTTAACTGATATGGTTCTCAGCGTCACATTCTATACTGGGCGTGAAAGATCACTTAATTTTGCTCAGAGGCCTCTCTATGAGGCTTGAGGTTCTTTTATGTGCCGTAAATCTACGACACAGGACCAACGGCTTAACTTCCCTTCCGAAGGAAGCCATGCTAAGGATTTTTACACCCGAAAAAATCCATCGTCCTTGGGTATATGAAGTAGCATGGTAACCGTTACACCACGGAGGGTGAAGTGACGTATTTTAAAAAACATGTAATATTCACTTAACAAAATCCAGATTTATAGTAAATTAGTTCACAGATAGATCTGTCACATAATGCTCTTTTATATTATCTCAACAATTATTACGTTTTGTAGTATTAAAAACTACTGATTTTTCAAAATGTTACGGAGCATTATTTCGAAAAAGTAATTTGATAATTTTCTTGCAGTATAACAATTTTGAAAGAAATTGATAGAAATAGACGAAGAATAGTATCCAGAACAACATTTTGAGTATGGAAACATATTAAAAAACAAAATTGCGAGAGGGTAAAGTTTAAAGTTTAACAAGAATGCGCCTACCCATCTATAGTTTTATTTTTTTTTTAATATGAATTCTAAATCTCTTTCCCCCCCACGATATTAATTTTTTATTTCCTTTTTGTTTACCTACGTTTTTCCTGTTTTTTTCTTCTCTTTTTACACATATACAAACACCATGCCCAAAGCGGATCTCAAATCCGCGATCCCCTTAGCTTCAGTTAATTGGTAGTCTTAAGTGCGCCAAGTGGAGAAAAAATATTTTTTTTTTTTTTTTTTTTTACAATTTAGAGTTATCATTTTATTATAAAACTAAATATAGTTATGATTTTTCACTAACTTTGGTAACATTTTACTGATACCTAATAGATTATTTAGCCCACTCTTTGTTGATTTGCAATTTTTAACGGTGGTAAACAAGAGCATCTAATTTCAATCTCATCTTTATGATACCATGAGATATCTTTGTTCTAAAATTCAATATTTTTGTAACTTTATATAAATACATATTTAAGGCTGCGCCGTGGCCAAGTGGTTAGACCCCTCGCCTCCCATCGAGGGGCCCAGGTCCGATTCTGAGTGCCCGCATGTGGGATTTGTGGTGGACGAAGCAGCGTCTGGTCGGGGTTTCTCCGGGTCATCCGGGTTCCCCAGCCACTCGTTCCACTAGTTGATCCATCATCACCTTTCCTATCATCCATTTCGCTTGCACGTCATATCAACCACTTCCTCACGCTCCTACCTACTACGGGCCGACCACTCATCCCAGGTTCTCCATTCTGTGGTTTCGTGCCGTTGGTTCACCGACAGACTTCTGACCCCTAAGCATCCGCTTGTAAGTCCTACATACGGGGAGAGTAAGCCGATTACTAAAATATAAATTATTGCAGCTCATCACTAAGAAAAAGTGCAGCTAAGGTGATTAAGGATATGTGCGATTGAAACTATGAAATTTCAAACCAATAATTATAGCTTTTCAAAATTTATACCACAGGTGCAATATAATGCAAATAAGTTAGAGTGCAAATTTCATCACTTTGGTCTAATGGTTTGGAAGTTATGGTCAAATTTGATTATATTTTTGTCACGTCACTAAAAACTTCCTACAAAAAAAAATTAAAATGTTGATCTAACATTTTAATCCTATGTTCACAATACATACACCTTTTGAAATTGCTCTAGGTTTCTATGTCTTCTTTAGTTTAGGCTTAAAAAAGTTTAAAGTTTTGAATATACCTTTTTATATATATAAAAATATAATGTGTTTGAAAAGTGAAAACTTATGCTTAAATAAATCTGACACTAAACCCTAGGGCAATTCTTATTCCTTGTACCTCTGTAAACATGTACAGCATATTTTATTTGTGTAACAGAAAAACTACACCGCAAGGAGCACTTTACAGTAAGAAAAATGCTGAAAATATCAACAGTTAGAAAAGAAGCAAAGATTGGATTGCATGGCTCAGCGCTTTCCTTTCCCTCTCTTCTGATGCTTCCTTTTCAGTCTTTTTTTCTAATTAGCTTTGTGTTTTACTTTACATGACGCGAATAACATTTCTTCGAACTGAAATATTTCTTGCCGAGATCCAGTTTCACCTCTAATGCTTTGCTGCAGCTCCAGTGACTTAACCCTTAATTGCATGGTGTTGCACATATGCAACTAAGATGACTAGTCAAAGCTTTTAGTACTTTTAGTGGAGTTTTTTATAATTTCACATTCACTAACCTTCAGCAATAATATTAGGCTAGCTGTTTTATATTGTAAAATTATAAGTATTTTTGCAGTAAACTGTAGCTTTTTAATACCAAAGAGCAAAACCAATGCAACTGCAGTGAAATGTAACCCCGTCAGTGTCCAAGCGTGCCATCCTATGGTTATTTTACCTGCGCCCTCCCCATCCTTTACCACAGGCATATTTGACTACAGTCGCTGGGACTCCAATTCACTTTGAATGGATGGCTAGTCCATTACGTATCACACCAACGATTACGGCTATTCAAGTACCGTCAGCTAGCGTACCGGTGGGCTTTTTTTTATCTAATTTCGTATTACACTAACCTTCAGCAATAAAATTAAGCTAGCTGTTTTAAATTGTAAAATTATTAATATTTTTGCAATAAAACTGTAGTGTTTTAATACCAAAGAGAAAAATCCAATCAATTCCAGTAAAATGTAACCCCGTCATCAACCAAGCGTGCCCATCACACCGGTTATTTTACTTGGGCCCTCCCCATCCTTTACCACAGGCACATTTGACTACAGTCGCTGAGACTCGAACTCGCTTTAAATGGATGGCCAGTCCATTACGTATCACACCAACGTTCAGGCTACTCAAGTCGCTTCAGTTATCTTGAGGAAGAACGGCATATGTTGCAAAGTAAATCATGCAATTAGTGGTTAAGGCATTTAAAAATGGCGCCTCATGGCCAAGTGTATTTTTTTTTTTTTTGTATTCCGGCATGTTTATATTATTTTATGAAATTAAAATAAAACAGACTTTTTTTTTTTTTTTTTTTTTTTTTTTTTTTTTTTTTGTGATTTTCATGAAATTTCCATCACACAGGCATGTTCTTAATTCTTATCTGGACATGCTGAAAATACATGTATACACTGCTATGTACAGAGTTTTGCTGATCCTTTTTGCTAGCTCAGCTTGTCTGGCTGGACTGAATACCTTCTGTCTGACCCTAATTTCCTTCCTCCCCTTCCCCCTGTAGCCATTGCTATTTCTCGCATCCTTTACTCTTCTCATCCACTTTTCATTTACTCTACCCAGAAATTCCCCTATGCTCATATTTCACTGTTCCTCCTTTCCTGTTGCATTTACATCTATAGCATTTCCCCGGATAAATAATATAGGCTTTGACTTTTACCTCCTAATATTATCTTATTAATTGTTTGAAGTACTGTTGAGTTTCTTTAAGAAATTTGAATATATTTCTGTATTTTTTGTATTTCTTTTCTACAGCGTTGACAGTTTTTTTTATTCTTATTGCCTTCTCTACCACGTCAAATGTACCTAGGTAGTAGATAAAGACGATTTTGCATTTCATAAGAAAATTAGATACGATATCTCACAAGAAATACGTGATTTGAGGATCCCTGAATACAAAAACGTATTTTTAGAGAATGGTGTGAACAGTATAGCTCAAAAAAGAAAAGTGTGATAAACAATATACTCGATATTAAAATTCAGCATCACCCAAGGATGTGACACAAGCTTTAAAAAAAATTCCAAAAATACGCTTTTTATTGTAAAAATTTCTAAAGTTTTTGATTTTCTCAAAAATGGCTATAACGACTTTGAATAAAATATCGTAAAAGAAAGATAATCTCTTTTCGAAGACGGCGTACCCTCCTCTTATGTAGGACTACACCTCCCTGGAAATTACAAGCGCATGCTTAGGGGTGAGATGCCTGTCGGGGAGCCAACGGCACGAAACCACAGAATGGAGAGCCTGGAACGAGTAGTCGGTCCATAGCCAGCCAGCCATGAGCATGAGGAAGTGGATGATATGGAATGTAAGCGAAATGGATGTTAGGAA
This sequence comes from Hymenopus coronatus, assembly GCA_030762935.1. NCBI lineage: Eukaryota > Metazoa > Arthropoda > Insecta > Mantodea > Hymenopodidae > Hymenopus > Hymenopus coronatus. The sequence goes on along the minus strand of CM060900.1, from coordinate 519,351,173 downwards.
GGTTGATGGTTGAGCAATTGGTAGAATGAGTGGTGGGGGTTGCCGGCGGACCCGAAAGAACCCTCACAGACACCGCTTCGTCCACCACAGGTCCCATATAGGGCGCCTAGATGAGAGCTGAGAGGTCTAACCACTCAGCCACGGCGCCGCTCTGAAAGATAATTACATGACAAAATGTATATCCTGAATTTTTTTGGGAATACCCTCTGAATTCCACTTCCTTATGAATGGCTTTTGCATAACTGGTAAACTGTAAGACTACACAAAGATTGTAGATCTTGTCAGAACACACAATTTGTGTCATATACAATTTAGTAAAGTTAATGATTTGCGCTATATAGTTTTACTGCTGGCCATGGAAAGAGATTCGAATTTCATTGTCAATCGCAGAGCAACAGTTTTAATAGATTTGGCTATCGCTTTAGTCTAGTGTATTCCTATTTCACTTCTCCTTACAAGGAAGCAAATAATAAGATCATTTCTGGTAATGTTCATCTCGAGTAAGAGTAGTTTGTTTGCAGAACAGATAGAGAAAGTCGTGTGTGTGTCTGTGAACAGTATTACTCACAAACGTGAAGTCGGTTAAGTACCAAACTTGGCATTAACTTCAGTTTCTTCCAAGGATGCAACAAATATTTTAAGGATAATCCCCCACCGCAAGCTGTCCTTTATATGGAGGATTTATGAAAATTTTCGATTTCCTCAAAAATTGATTAAATAGTTTTCATTAAAATGCCATGTACTAAATATATTTACGTGACAAATAAAAGATATATCCTCAATTTTCTGTATATAGCCTCTGAAGATCTTTTCAGTCTGGATTACTTTTGCATAACTGTTAAACTATAAGGGACACAGTGTTTGTAAAGTGCATTTTTTGATCAAGTTAACTATTTACAAAATATTCCTTGTTTTTATTAAGTTTCCCAATACTTACACTTTCCTGAAATGAGAAGCCGTCATTCATTTTTCTTTTTCCATCTGGTCGCGCAAACAGAACAGAACTTTAAGGTAATCATATCAACTCTTTAAAGATTTTCCTATCTTTTTGGCGTAGTGTGTTCCTTTATTCCTCTTTAAACTATAAGAAAATATGAATTAAAGGCATATCGGACAATTTTGCTTTTTAGCATGAATTATATACAATAATAAGCTTTTGTAAAAATAATTTGTTGTATAATATGTAGATAAAATAATGCGAATGTATCACACAAGGATTTTTTTTTATTCTTATCATCCAATTTCCCTATCTTTTTTCCCCTCCAGCACGTTAGTTCTATACATTATGTTAAATAGTGCACTGTACCCCCTTTCCCCCCACAATGCGCACATTTCCGTCCCTCTGGCTGTTAGCCCTTAACAAATAAATCACTTGTATTCTCATCCCAGGTTTTTCTTTTCTCTCTTTCCTACTACCTTGATACTATTCTTTGCCTCATTCCGTTTTTGTTTCTCTGTAACGGTTTAGTGATTTCTTGTTGAAAACTATAAATGTAAATAACGATGACGATACTGTATACGAGTTGATATGCCTGTTTTCTGTCAATATAAAAGCTCCATTTTTGGAAATAATAGTTATTTATATTACAAGTGGCTTCAATAGATGCCGGTCCCCATGGCCACGCTCGCTAGAGCGTCTCGCTTTGGTGCTTCGTGGGCAGGGGATCGTGGGTTCGAGTCCCGCCTTGGGCATGGATGTTATAGGTTTGTGCAATGTGTATATGTTTGTAAAAGAAACAGTTAAACCAGTAATCAGTAAAACCTACGGGGGAAATGTAAATAGGGATACAGTACCGGAGTCCTGATCAGACTCCGTTACTGTTTTAATAAAAAAAGAAAAGAAAAATAGACTACTATTTGTGAGTGAGATGTTTAATACACGAGCGCAGTAGCGCGTTTTCTAATTTCTCATCAGCAAATAATAGTCTAATAAGCCACGTGTAATATACAACGGTTTAATATTGACTAAAATATTCTTATATCTATTAAAAATCAATATTATTAGATTCGTCATAACGAGGAATTGAATTTTATTCGTGACGTAGGTAGTGCTTTGTTTATTCGTGGCTGCGTAACCCCGCCGGATTAAACAGTTTCAATTCTGGTTGTTTAACCTGCACTAAATAAATCAATAAATGAATGAAAATGGATATTCCCAAAGAAGTTTAAATTATGCTTAAAAAGCTACACTTAGTTTATTACCAGGTAAGCTAAAGGGCTTATATGACAAGGAATCTACATTATTTAAAAAATGGGGAGTTGCCAAAGTAGTTAAAATAATTTACAATTCACGATGAAATAAAGACCCATTTTTGTTTCCTAGGATACTTGAAACGTATACATGAAGTCTATAGGATAGGATAAAGTTATTTAAATGACAACCAATACAGAGATTTCAACGGAAGTAAAAATATGGCATTTTTAGAAAAAAGGTCCGTGTGTGTCTATAAGTAGCATACCGCAAAAGCTAAACACCATTAAATACCAAGCTTGGTATTTAAGCTTGGTATCTCCCAAGGATGCGACACCAAGATTTTCAAGAAAGTCCCCTGACCACAAACTACGCTTTACATGGAAAAATTTTTGAAACTTATGATTTTCTCAAAAATGGCTGTAATGGTTTTTATTAAACTACTGTATATTAAAGTTATTTACATCAGAAATAAATTATATCTTGATTTTCTGAGAATAGCTTCTGAAGACCCGTTCATTTGGGCTGAACTTTGCGTAACTTTGTATAACTGGTGAACCATAAGAGATAGACAAAAACTTACAAAACAAAAAATGTAGATTACATTAAAACACATACACATTTTCTTCGTGGAGTTGACCGTTTTCGAGATATTCCTTGTTATTTGTTTCAGAACGTTTATCATACAGAAATGTGTCAACTCCTGGGAACGGATATAAATTCCATAGCACCCATATTTTGAAACGTTTGACTGGCGGTTTAGCCTGGTGTATTCCCTTATTTCCCTTCTATTTATAAGGAACTAATTAATAAGACCATTTCTGCTAATGCTTACCTCGATTAGCACGAAGTAGATAGAAGAATGAGTTTAATAACAGTAATTTCTTACAGAGATGTGGCGAAAGTCATGTTGAATGGAACACATCGTATTTTTACTCTCTCTGCGCGTACTATGTACACAGTGTATACAGAAGGTATTGTAATGCACGCAAAAATTCGATACCGAGATTTCACCGCAAATACATGCTTTGTTTCCCCGTGAATCCAAAAAAAAACATTTTTGGAAAAAGTCCGTGTTTGTGTCTGTGGACAGCATAGCTCAAAAACGAAAAGACCGTTAAATATCAAATTTGGCATTTAAGTTCGGTATCTTCCAAGGATGCGATACAAAGATTTTGAAGAAAACCGCCCACCCCCAACTACCCTTTACATGGAAAAAATGTCAAAAATCTTAATTAGTCAAAAATGGATCTAACGATTTTGTTTAAAATATCGTATATTAAAGATATTTACCTGACAATTTTTTTTTTGGGAATAGCTTCTGAAAACTACTTTAATGTGGATGAATTTTACGGAATTTTGTATAACTAGCAAACCATAAGGAATAGAGAAAACTTGGTTAATAGAAAATGTAGAGCTCGTTAAAACACACAATTTAAGTTATATATCGTTTCTGAGATATTCCTTGTTATTAGTTTCAGCTTTAAAAGCACTTACTTTTCTCATACGGGAATTTGTCAGCTCCTGTCCATAGAAACAAAGGAACTTCAGTCACATAGCAACCAGCTTTTAACTAATACTTATGCCTAAGCTACTTCCTTATTTCCCTTCTATTTGTATGGTAGCAAGAAATAAGACAGTTTCTGCTATTTTTTTCTCGATTAGCATGAAGTAAAAAGACGCATAAGTTTTTTAACAATAATTTGTTACAGAGATGTAGAGTAAGTCATGTGAGTGGAACACATCAGGTTTTTTTTACTTGCAACACAGGTTAGCTAAAGGGCATGAGTGGTAACCTAAGTGCTGCTTCCACGCATGCGCAGTGAACTAATCAATAAGGAAACGTCTCCAAAAATTATGCTATCAGCGTAGACAGACAAAATGGGACATAAACGTTCATGTTCTATCTCGTTCAGAACATACGTATTCCCAAAATAAACATCTCGTATTTAAATATCATGTCTTCAAATTTCTTGAAATTTCTCAAAGGAGAGACTGATGATGCAAGGAGTTCACCGCCCTTGTATTGAAAAATCTGATGTGTTACATCTAACTGTTCTACAAACAAACTTCTTACAAAAGGATATTCTCCTTTCTACACCATGCTAATCGAGATAAGTATTAGCAGAATGTACGTATTACTTAGTTCCTTATAAGTAGAAAGAAACTACAGGAAGGCGCTATGCTAAAACGATAGTCAAATATTTTAAAAGCTATCGTTATGGGATTGTCATTGAAATTCACTTCTTTGCTTGGCCGGGAGTAAAACAAAAGAAAAACGGACACTTCCGGTTTGAGAAAAGTATAAAATTGAAGCCAATAACAACGAATATCTTGAAAACGGCCAACTCTACAGTAAAAATACATATGCAATAAACTGTGCGTTCTGACGAGATCTGCATTTATTTTTTTAGTAAGTTTTTGTCTGTCTCTTAAGCTTTAACCGTTAAGTAAAATTCTCCAAAAATCAACCAGAATAAAGTGCTCTTCAGAGACTATTCCAGAAAATTCAAAATATGCAGTTTATTGCGTTGTGGATATCTTTAATATACGGCATTTTAATCAAAATCGTTAAAGTCGTTTTGAGAACAACAAAATTTTCAAAATTTTTTCCATGTAGAGGGTTGTTTGGGATGCGGGGATTTTCTTGAAAATCTTCAAGTCGCATCCTTGGAAGATAATAAACTTAAATACCAAGATTGGTATTTACTGTCCACAGTCACACACGCGGACCCTTTTCTAAAAATTAGATGTGTTCCATTCACTTGACTTTCTCCACATCTCTGTAATAAATTAGTGTTAAAAAATTTTGCGTCTATCTACTTCGTGACAATCGAGATAAAAATTAGCAGAAATTGGTTATATTATTTGGCTGCTTGTAAGTACAAGAGCAAAATCTAATGTGTTCCATTCACATAATGTCGTCTTGCTGTTCGGTAAACAAACCTTTTATTCAAAACATTAATTTGTTATCTACATCATGCTAATCAAGATAAACATAAGCAGAATTAGTCTTATTACCAGCTTCCTTGTAAATAGAAGGGAAATAAGAAAATGCACAGGCTAAAACGACAGTCTCGTCCTTTAAAAGCTGGTCGCTATGTGAAACAATAGAGGACCGGTAAGCAAAGGAGAAACGAGAAAAAAGGTGCCTTCCTGATTGAGAAAAGTTTAGGTGGTTCAAAATTGAAACCAATAATCCGGAATATTCGAAAACTGTTAATTCTACAAACAAAAATATATATGACAAATTGTGTGTTTTAATGATATCTGTATTTTTTGTGTGGTACGTTTTTGTATATTTCTTACGGTTTACCAGTTATATAAAAGTCATCCAGAATGAAGAGGTCTTCAAAGGCTATTCCCAGAAAATTCCAGATATAAATTTCGTTTGTCATAAGGTATGTTAATAAAAATCGTTAGAACCATTTTTTAAGATAATATAAAATGTTGCTTGGTGTGGGGGGGATTTTGTTGGAAATCTTCGTGTTACATGCTTGGAAGGTAATAAACTTAAATACCAAAATTGGTATTTAACAGGCGTTTAGTTTTTGGAGCTGTGCTGTCCACAGACACGCATAGATAAGGACTTTTTTCTAATTTTTTGTTTTGACTCAGAAGGTCTAAAATATATATTTCCGGTGAAATCCCGATATCGAAATTTTGGGTGTAATACAATACGTTCTCTATACAATAGGTACACAGTACGTGTAGAGAAAGTAAAAATGAATCATCGGCGTAAGTGTAATCCACTCAGTTTTAGCACTACAAATACTGGCGCTTATAGTGATCACGAACAGCCCCGCCCTTTATACGCCTGCAAAGTTCAAGGTCGCACGTACTGTGTCAGCCTGTCTGGCTTTTCGGGTTGCGTTATGCAGACGCCCCCCCCCCATACCGCAGGTGAGGTTGCACTCCAAACAGAGTGACATATTGACGAAAAAAACCTGCATTCTTGCCATTCCGCATTGCACTTCAGGATATGCATACTTCTCGACTTCCTTTATTTGTGTTTTAACGCGAAAAAATCTGATATGTTTCCATTCACGTGACTTTGTCTAAATCGCTGTAACAAATTATTGTTAAAAAGCATATACTTCTATCTATTTTATGATAATCGAGATAAAAATTAGCAGAAATTGTCTTAATTACTTGCTTCCTTGTAAGTAGGAGGAAAATAAGGCAATACACTAGGCTTAAACGATAGTAAAATATTTTAAAATCCGGTTGTCATGTGGATGAAATCCGTTTCTATGCAGGGCCAAGATTTTACAACTTTTCCTGTGAAAAAAGTTGATGTATCATCTAAAGAAAATAACAAGGAATATCTCAGAAATGGTCAATTCAACGAAAAATCGTATAAGACATAGATTGTGTGTTTTAACGTGATCTACTTTTTTGTGTAGTAAGTCTTTGTCCATCCCTTACGGTTTACCAGTTACGCAATATTCAGCAAAATGCATTCAGAATAAAGAGGTCTTTAGAGGCTATTCTTAGAAAATTCAAAGATATAAATTTTATTTGCAATATAAGTATCTTTAATATACGGCATTTTAATCAAAATCGTTAGAGCCATTTTTGAGAAAATCAAAATGTTCACAAATTTTTCCATGTAAAGGGTAGTTTGGGGTGGAGGAATTTTGCTCAAAATCTTCTTGTCGCACCCCCGGAAGATACTAAGCTTAAATACCAAGTTTGGTACTTTACAGATTTTTTGTTTTGTTTTTGAGCTATCTTGTACACGGACATGTGGACACATACACGGACCTTTTTCTGAAAATACTTTTTTGGATACAGGGGACCCTAAAATGTGTATTTCCGGAGAAATCTCGGTATCGAATTTTAGGGTGGATTGCAATACCTTCTCTATACACTAAGTACATAGTACGTGTAGAGAAAGTAAAAAGCACCGTAATTTCTGGTACGGAATAGGAGTATTAACTGGTCTTGCTAGAATGCATTAATCTTCATACTCAGCCTTTTTAAAGTAAATAATTACATTTCTTCTTCTTCTTCATTTGTGATACAGATTCCCGTCATTTGTCCGTGCGCACTTCAGCCTGAGTTTTATTGTACTCTCTGTATCGTTTAGAGTCAAACCATTACACCTGCGTCCCTTAAAAAGGAGTGCTGCCTTGTAATGGGTATGGATGTTTTTTCTTCTGGTCCTACAAACATTTTCCTGAAAGCTTTGCATCTTCTGCAAGCCTAAGCTTTGCAGGAGCATAAAATGTGCTGGGCTGTTTCAGTCACCTTCCTGTATAATCTGCAGTATAAGTTGCCCTGAAGCACTCCAATTGTGTAAGATGCTTTTTCACAGGGGGCATGCCCTGTGAAGAAAGCAGCAATTGTTCTCAGCTGAAGTCTGCTACATGCTAGCAGGCTCTCAGCTCTTTCCTTACATGGTCCTTTGGTAAATAGCTTCCCGTGTCTGTTTCCTGGTGTTTTACGCCAGATCTTATGATGTTGTGTTTTGGGCCAGTTATTGATATCTTCTCTAATTAAACACCGAGATGTTTCTAGAGACAGCTCTGGTCCAATAATTTGTGAAGCTGCTCCTTGTCTTGCAAGTTCGTCAGCTTTTTCATTGCCCTCTATGCCTTTATGGCTCGGTACCCAGATGAACAAATAATTACCTTTAAAACATCATTGTATAGGAAAATATTACCTTTTAACTTTCGAGTAAATATTATGAGTCACCTAATCCCTCTTCCTCTAAGCAGTTCAAGCTTAAATTTTAGTTACACTGAATAGAAAGCAATAGCAATAATTTATGTTTGCGGTATTCATTATATAACTTCATTCACATGTCACAAGCAACCATCATTATTAGAATAAATAAATGAATAAAGCGACCGTTAAGTCTCGAGAAACTTTCCTAAAACTATAGTTTAACCAAAGTATTCGAAAATTGTATATTTAGACAGTTGATGTTAAAAGTAGGTATTTTATCAGCTTTGAGTAGTAATGGCGGAAAAAATGTAAACGGGGTTTTATTTCTGGACGCTCTTTAACTGCTGTGGTTCTCAGCGTCCCACTATATGAAAGACCGCTTAATTTTTCTCAGAAGCCTCTTTTATTATGCTTGAGGTTCTTTTATTTGCCGTAAACCTACGACACTGGACCAACAGTTTTACTTCCCTTCCGAAGTAAGCCATGCTAAGGATTTTTACGCCCGAAAAGATGCATCGTTCTCCACCGGATTTGAACCCGCGACCTTGGGTATATGAAGTTAGCATGGTAACCATTACATCATGGAGGGCGACTATAAAATGGCGGATGATTTCAATGTCATGAACATGGAATCTGCCTCCGTTGTATAGAATGTTTGTTTTCTTTCTGTACATGTAAGTCATCATGTCAGTACCGAAGCTTAGCCAGACAACAATTGAATATTGCAGATCATTAAGCATGAACTCCATGAAATAGGTTATAATTATATAATTATAATATGTCTATAAATATTGAGAACTATTTAAAAATAGTGTATGACACACGTGTTAAAGTGGTTTTATATTGTCCGTAGGATTACGTTGCTCGGCCAACGGCCTCGTTTCTCGAGCTTCCTACTCACAATATAAAACACCATTGTTATTATTAGTATCATAATTAGCTAATCTATAAATATTTAAAGCTATTCTGACGTTTATAGCTATAAATACATTTATTTTCCACATGCATACAATATAATTGTGCCCAATCAATTCAAATGAAGGGAAAGTATAATTTCAACACAAGTAACAATACCGTACCCTATTTTAACTGAACTGTCTTAAAGATCTAAGTTTTTTATTTTCCGTAGTCCACTTAACCTCCCCTTATGTAAGACTGACAACCCCCTAGGACTTACAAGAGGATGCCTAGTGGTCAGAAGGCTGTCGGCGAGCCAACGGCACGTAACAACAGAATGGAGAACCTGGTACGAGTGGTCGTCCCATAGCTAGGCATGAGCGTGAGGAAGTGAATAATAGGAATGGATGATAGGAAAGGTGATGATGTAGCAATTAGTGGAATGAGTGGCGGGGAAAACAGGAGACCTGGTGAAAATCCGCCCAGACGCCGCTTTGTCCACCACAAATCCCACAGGCAGGCGCTTGGGATCTAAAACCAGTGAGTGGTCTAACCACTCGGTCACGGCGCCGCTTAAGCTTTTTTTTATACCGACCATAATGTACGTTATTTGCTTGCGTTAATCTGCATGGCTTCCCGGAGACCCCTACAGCTAAAAATGGCTCTAGCGGAAAGAATAACACCGAAACTTAAAAAAAATCTTATGTGTTTCATTCATATAACCTTCTCTACATCTCAGCAACACATTAATGTTAAGAAGCTTATTCCTTTATTTACTTCATACTAATCGAGATAAACTTGCATAAATCGTGTTATTACTTGCTTCTATGTATGTAGTATGGAATAAGCGAATACAATAGGCTAAAGTGATAGTCAAAAGCTAGTTGCTATGTGACTGAAATTCCTTTGTTTGTATGGACAGAAGTTGACAAATTTCCGTATGAGAAAAGTGTAAGTATTTTAAAGCTGAAACGAATAACAAGGAATATCTCAAAACGATCAACTCCACGAAAAAAATGTATATATAATAAATTGTGTGTTTTAACGAGCTCTTCAATTTCAATAACTAAGTTTTTGTCTACTTCTTACGGTTTACTAGTTATACAAAAATTCCCAAAATTCATACAGAATAAAGATGTCTTCAGAGGTTATTACCAGAAAACTAAAGATACTCATTTTACTTCTCATGTAAATATATTTAATATATAACACTTTAAACAAATCCTTAGAGCCATTTTTGAGAAAATCAAAATATTCCAAAAAATGTTCCAGGTAAAAGGTAGTTGACGGTGGGAGATTTTCTTGAAAATCTTCGCGTAGCATCCTTGAAAGATGCTGAACTTAAATACCAAGTTTGGTATTTAATGGACTTTTTGTTTTTGAGGTATGCTGACCAAATACACACACACACACACACACACACACACACACACACACGTTTCTAAAATTGCTTTATTTGGATTCAAGGTCTCAAAATATACATTTCCGGTAAAATCTCGCTATTGAATTTTTAGGTGCAATACGTTTTCTATACATTATGTACATAGTACAAGAAGTGAAAGCAAAAAACTCCTAAATTTCTGGTACGGAATAGGAGTATTAACTTTCCTTGTTAGAGGGCATTAATGTTCACTGCACAGCCTTTTTCCTTTCTCTACACGTACTATGTATAGGTATTGTGTTCCACCCAAAATCTCGACACCGAAATTTCACCGGAAATATATGTTTTGAGACCCCCTGAATCCAAATAAGGAATTTTTAGAAAAAGGTCCGTGTGTATGTGTGTCTTTGGACAGCATAGCTCAAAAACTAGAAGATCGTTAAATTCCAAACTTGGCATTTAAGTTTATTTTCTTCCAAGGATGCGACACGATGATTTTTAAGAAAATCCCACCCACCCCGAACTACCGTTTATATGGAAAATGTTTTGAACATTTTGTTTTTGTCTTTGTGTCACAATTTTGGAAGATACTGAACTTAAATACTGTTTCATATTTAGCGGACTTTTGTTTTGGAGCTATGTTGCACGCACACACACATACACATACACACACACTTACTCTGACAGACAGACACACCCACGAACATATCTCTAAAAATGCTTTATTTGGATTCAGGGGTTCTCAAAACATGTATTTCAGGTGAAATATCGGTATCGAATTTTTGGTGCAATACAATACCTCCTCTATGCATTAAGCATATAGTAAGATGTAGGGATACGGGGGAATGGCGGGAAAAATATTTACCGCGATTCTTTAGCACCACGAATTTAGAGGTAGAAGCATGTTGGACGCTACTGGCAGGCACGGAAGACGCGGACAGTCTAGGTAAATTTATACCTAAGGCAAGACAGCTGAGATCTGAGAAAGCTGCCAGTAGAGAAGAGGGGGGAGGGATAAGAACAACTAAACAAAAAGACTACAATGTTTTACATACATATACTTTATGTCTTACTTAGGTTATTGTTGTGTTATGGTTTTATATATTGTGTATATATTATGTGTATTTATCTGTTAAAGAGGGTACATTTGTCCTTCTGAATAAGGTGTACTCTGTGCTGTAAATTTAAATTGCTGTATTTAAACATCTTTGTCTTTTTATTTTTGGGTTTACTCTTTTTATTCTTTTTTCTTGTTTTAATATTGATTTTTAATGTGCATTACATTTTTCTTTTTATTTTCGTGTTTACTCTTTTAATTCTTTGCTGTTGTTTTGATATTGCTTTTTAGTGTGTATTACAAAAGCACACACGGTCCGTGGACCCGTGCAATTGTTGAAGTTCAATGTATGATTTTGTTATGTCAATAAACACACATAGTCATTCATTCATTCATTCGAGTACATAGTACATGTAGAGAAAGTAATAAAGTAAACAATTTACAAACAAACTAATAAATAAAGTATCAATAGTAATTTTCATAAAAGTAGAGTTCACCAGGTGTTATAAACCACAGTGAAAATTAAACGAGTGTATGCATTTTAACAACTGAAACATAGTATGCATACTGCTCTCCAGAGCAGAAACTATCACATGAAATCAATAAGGGATATATCACTCCCCTTCTTAGATATATGGAACAGGGAGTAGTAAATATTTTACTTCTGGATTAATTCTTCGGATTTAGCACTTTTCCATTACTAGTATTAGTCATCGTATTACTTTCTCTACACGTACTATGTGCATAGTGTATAGAGAAGGTAATGTATTACAACAAAAAATTCTATACAGAGATATAACCGGAAATATATGTTTTGAGACCTCCATAATCCAAAAAAAAAAAAAAAAAAAAAAAAAAAAAAAAAAAAAAAAAACAACTTTTAGAATAAAGTTCATGTGTGTGACTGTGGACGGCAGAGCTAAAAAAAACACACTAAAACAGTATCAAACTTGGTATTTAAGTTTACTATCTCCCAAGGAAGCGATTTAAAAAAAAGAAAACATATCCCCCCACCCCAAACTACACTTTATATGGAAACAAGAATGGCTCTAACAACTCCGTGTATTATAGGCATTTACATGACAAATAAAACGTATATCTTGAATTTCATGTGAGTAGTTTCTGAAGACCTGTTCGTTCTGAACATCTTTCTTTTTTAATTTTTAATAACTCTTAAACCGTAAGAGATAGAAAAAAACTTACAACACAAAAATGTAGATCTGATTAAAACACACGATGTATGTCCTATGCATTTTTATTGTAAAGTTGACCGTTTCCAAAATAGTTTTTTTTAAATGGATAGATATTTATTTGCCATAGGAATACAAGTATTCATGACATCGTCAAAAACTGTACTAATCAAGTAAATTTTACACAGTAAAATTCATTTAGACTATATAAAGGATTTGCCCTCAATGTGGTACTGACTCTACTCTTAAAAACCTGAAATGATAGTTGTCTTATATTCAAAGGTATGCTATTGTAAAACTTAAGAGGTATATAATGGAAACTACTTGTACTTATACTGTATTTACTCTTATGTATATATATTAGAACTACTTCGAGTATCATGACTATGTACAGAAGCACAAGTTGTAAATTCAGTAGTGTGTTTCTTTACAGACAAAAGACAGGCCAGAACGTACATCGAGGGCAGAGTAAGTATACCAGATTTAATAAAAAGTGGTTTACAATGAAACTTAGATGAAACTCCATAAATTAATCTCAAGGCTTTCTTTTGCAATACAAACACTCTAAAATCAGTTGTATGGTTACCCCAAAGTAAAAGACCATAACTAAGGTGACTATGAATGAAGCCATAATTGCTATAATTAATGATTCAGTAGTGATATTATTTGTTAATACTTTCTTAGCAACATATTCAGTATGAGTAAGCCCTAGCTATTGATTTCAATTTTAAAATACCTCTACTTTTTCAGATAGGAAGTGTCCGATTTCCTTTTGTTCTACTCCTGGTAAAACAGAGAAGCGACTTGCGATGCCAATCTATAACGACAGATTTTAAAACATTTGCCTATCGCTTTAGCCTAGTACATTCCTTTAGTTTTCTTCTACTTAATAGGAACTAAGAAATAAGTATATTCTCCTAATGCAGCTCGATTAGCATGGTTTAGAAAGAAAAATAATCCTTTGTAAGAAGTTTATTTGTAGAACACGTAGAGAAAGTCATGTGAGTGTAACGCATCAGATTAATTTAACATCATACATTGTGTCTATGATGCTTGCAGATGCTTGGGTTAGAGGTGCTCTGCGTGAAATTCACTGGTTTCCCTAAACGTGGTAATTATAGAAAGAAGGTATTTTATTCCACTTAAAAATCTGATGTGTTACTCTCAGATGACTTTGTCTATCTGTTCTACAAACACGCTTCTTACAAAAAATTCTTCTTCTTTCTGCTTCTAATCAAGTTAAGCATTAGCAGAATGTTCTTATTAATTAGTTCCTTATAGGCAGAAGAGAGCTAAGGGAATGCACTAGACTAAAGCGAGAGTTCATATGTTTTAAAAATTGTCGTTATACGATTGTCGTTGCAAATCGCTTCTTTGTTTGACCAGGAACAGAAAAAAAAAACGGACAATTTCTGTCTGAGAAAAGTATAAGTACTTTACAACTGAAACCAATAACAAAGAATATCTCGGAAACGGTTACCTCCATAATAAAAATGTTAACAACATAGGTTGTGTGTTTTGACGAGAACTATATTTTCTGTGCAGTAAGTGTTTCTCTATCTCTTACGGTTTAGCAGTTAAGCAAAATTCGGCAAAATTCATCCAGAATAAAGTGGTCTTCAGAAGCTATTCCCAGAAAATGCAATATATACATTTTATTTGTGTTGTAAACATCTTTAATATGCAGTAAGTTAATGAAAATCTTTAGTGCTATTTTTAAGAAAATGAACATCTTCGAAATGTTTTCCAAGTAAAAAGGTAGTTTGTGGTGCGGGGATTTTCTTGAAAATCTTTGTGTCGAATCCTTAGAAGATACTAAATCTAAATACCAAGTTAGGTGTTTAACGGTATTTTCGTTTTTCAGATATGCTGTCCACAGTCACATACTCGGACTTTTTTCTAAAATTGCCCTTTTTGGACTCAGGGGAACCCTAAACATATATTTCCGGCGAAATCTCGACATCGAATTTTTGGTTGCAATACAATACCTTTTCTATCCACTATGTACATTGTACATACGGGGCCAGAGAAAGTAAAAATTAAATATGGAGATTTCTCTAGACACAAACGTTTTGAAGTCCCCTGAACTCAAAGAAGAAGTCAAATGCCTGCGAGCTGTGAACGGTATAACTCAGAAACGAAAAAAAAAAAAAAAAAAAGTATAAACACCAAATGATGACATGTTTGAGTCTGGCACTGTTTAAGGATATCAAGTAAATATTAAAAATTTGATGTATTCCATTCACATAACTTTCTCTACACCTCTCTAAAAAGTTATTGGTAAGTGTTTATTCTTCTGTCTACTTCATGCTAATCGAGACAAACATTAGCAAAAACCGTCTTATTACTTGCTTCCTTATAAGTAGAAGGGAAATAATGGAATACACTAGGCTAAACCAAGAGTCAAATATTTTAAAATGTGGTTGCTATATATATACATATATATATATATATATATATAGGATCTTTCAGATGCCAATTCAAACTTTAAATAGCTATAAATATTATAATATTTGAGAGAGGAAAACAACAAAAGAAGTCACATTCTGGGAAAACAATGGGGTTGTATAAAACATTTGAAAGTTGCTCTTTCCGTTTTCTAGTTAAACGTACAACATTCTTTTGGCGACTCCATTCAGATCATTTGCCAATGATGTATTGGAATATTAGCAATTTCTTGCGAGATAGCACCTTTCAGTTGCTGTCGGGTTGTGGGATGTGCCAGGAAAACTCGTTCTTTAAGGTAACCTCACAACCAAATGTCGGTCAGACTGAGATCTGGAGATCGTGGCGGCCACTTTCTTGGAAGTTTATGAATGGAACTTGAGCCAGGCTCTTAAATTGTTAAGACTTCTACATTTTCTCAGATGTTGAGAAAAACTAACCTTGCTTTCATAATAGCATTGAGTCAGCTGTATTCTATCATTAGTGATAGATCTATGTTTTGTAACATACAGTTAGTTACCTAAAAACTAATGTGATATATGCATTCCCTATTATTCTACTATGTCCACGAAAAACCAGTACTCCCTCTAACTGGTTACTAATTGGCATAATTATATTTCCTGTTCACTGATATTAAGTTAACTCCTAACAACTGACATCCAACGGAACTGAACACTGGTAGCCAGTACCTTTTTTAATCTATAAGTGCAATTACAATGTTTAAAATATATTAGCTTTCCAGGATACAAACTATGTCTTGTTATACACTTAGTAAGACATTATTATACAATCATATTATTTGCATTCAATATAAAATCCTCACAGGTATTAAATTACTGAAATATCAATATCTTAAAATGATCCGTTATTTCATCGCTACCATTGATTAAGGAACTCTTACCTTTCGCTTAAGGTAATAACTGTGAAATTTGAAAAATCTATAGTACGTAAGATATCCTTTTGAAACATAACCAGTTTTTAGACACAAAACGTGATCCCTTTAGCACGATTCAAAATTCTAGCTCCCATGGTCATTTAAATAAAAATGTTATTGTATAAACATATTGTTTAGTAAAAATATTCCACACGGTGCATTGTTTAAAATATTCACATAAAAATTCAGGTTTTACAGTAAATGGGTTTATAGAGAACTGTCATATCAGATTTAGTTACATTAACCACAAATTATGTAGAAAATTTATGATTTGATTTTTCAAAGGTTTAAAATTTATTTCTCGAAATTGAACATTATTTACAAACATCTGATTTGTTGAATTTACATGATTTTCTCTACCTGTTCTGCAAACAAACTGTTCTTACAAAAGAATATCCTTCCGTCTACATCATGCTAAACGAGATAAGGGAGATGAATCGAAAGTGCATCCCGTTTGAGAAGATGCGCAGTTTAAAATTGAAACCAATAACAAGGAGTATCTCGGAAACGGTCAACTCTGCAAAAAAAATGTATATGACATAAAATATGTGTTTTAAGGTGACCTACATTTTTGTGTAGTGAGTTTTTGTGTATCTCTTACGGTTTACCAGTTTGCAAAATTCAGCAAAATTCTTCCAGAATGAATAGATGGGTTCACAATCTATGACCAGAAAATTCAAGATATACATTTTCTTTGTGGTGCAAATAGCTTTAATATACATAGTTTTAATCAAAATCATTTAGGCTATTTATTATAAAAACAAACATTTCCAAAAGTGTTCCATGTAAGGGTTGTTTGGGGTTAGATATTTTTTTGAGAATCTTCGGGTCGCATCCTTGGAAGATACTAAACTTAAATACCAAGTGTGGTATTTAACGGTATTTTAGTTTTTGAGCGGTGCTGTCCAAAGACACACACAGACATAAGGACCTTTTTTCTGAAAAGGCTTTTATGGGCTCGGGGGACCTCAAAACATATTTCCGATGCAATCTCGACATCGAATTTTTGGGTGAAATACAATACTTCCTCTATACATTATGTACATAGTACGTGTAGAGAAAGTAAAAAGTGTATGGTCATTTTCTTTAACATAACTTTGAGAGGCAGTACACACATTTTTAAACTATTTAGCAAAAAGTCATAGCATTTGGAGCTTTTAGGGTATGAAAAATGTTACATTCACATGACTTTCTCTGCCTATTCTAGAACAAACAATTCTTACAAAACCTTCTTCTATCTAGTTCATGCTCATTAAGATAAATATTAGTAGAAATGACCGTACTAGTTATTTCGTAATGTATAAGATGAATAAGGGAATACACAAGGCTAAAGGCATAGTCAAATCAGAAGCACTGGAAGTCCGCTAAATACCAAACTTGATGTTTAAGTTCAGTATCTCCCAAGGATGCGACACGAAGATTTTCAAGAAATTTCCCCACTCCCAACTAGGCTTTACGTGAAAAAAAATTTAGAAAATTTTGATTTTCTCAAAAATTACTCCAATGATCTTTATTAAAATATCTTATAGATACCTATTTAAGATATTTACAAATGTATACCTTGAATAGGAATAGCCTCTAAATATCTCTTTATTCTAGATGAATTTTGTGGAAATTTGCTTAACTAGTAAACCGTAAAAGATAGACAAAAACTTGCCAAAAAAAATGTGGAACTCCTTAGAACACACAATTTGTCTTTTTCATTTTTTTCTGCAGTTGGCCATTTTCGAGATATTCCTTGTTATTGGTTTCAGTTTTAAAAATACTTAAAACCTTTTCTCATACAGAAACTTGTCAACTCCTACCCACGCCAGAAACGGATTTCAATCCCATAGCAACCACATTTTAAAACATGTGACTGTCGGTTTAGCCTAGTGTATTTCCTTGTTTCTCTTCTACTTATAAGGAACTAAGTAATAAGACCGTTTCTGTTAATGTTTATCTCGATTAGCATGAAGTTGACAGAAGAATATACTTATTAACAATAATTTGTTACAGAGATGTAGAGAAAGTCATGTCAATGGAACACATCAGATTTTTATCCTTGAACATCAAAGAGATTGGAATTTCAACATCAACTCATAGCGACCAGCTCTTTAAAAATTTTACTATCGCTTTAGCCTAGTGTATTCCCTTATTTCTCTTGTATTTCCAAGAAAATAAATAATAAAACTATTTCTGTAAATGTTTATCTTGATTAGCATGGAATAGGCAGAAGAATAAGCTTTCGTAAGAGTAATTTGTTGCAGATTAGGTATAGACTGTCTTGTGAATGGAATACATCACATATCATTTGTGCTTATTTCGAATAGTAAATGCCATATGACCGTTTCCACTCCAGCAGTGTGACGATTCAAAAACATGCGCAATACGAAAAGGCTACGCCAAGAATACGCCTACAGAGAAGGGAGAACGAAAAACAAATCAGAAATAAAACTCGCAGGAGCAAAAATACAATAGACAAACTGTAGAACCTAATTAAAAGTGAAAATAATAGGTATCCTTGCATAGTTAATGTAGAAAGGAAGGGGAAAGAGAGGAAATAAATATATAACAAATCTGGTTGTTCCATTCACATGATTTTATCTAGCTATTCGGCAAACAAACCTTTCATTCTAAAGATTAATCTTTTAGCTACATCATGCTAATCTAGATAAACATGAGCACAATTAGTCTTATTTCTAGGCTTCTTGTGAATAGAAGGGAGATAAGAAAATGCACAGATAGTTTCATCCTTAAAAACCGATCGCTATGTAAAAGACTTGAAATTCCATTTCTTTGCTGAACGAGAAATGACAAGAAAGATATCTTCCCGTTCAGGAAAAGTTTAAGTGCCTTAAAATTTATACCAATTATTGGAATATCTAGGTATATAGCTTAAATTGTTTTTGTCTATCTCTTATGGTTTACCAGTTATACAAAAGTCATCCAGAATGAAGAGGTCTTCTGTGGTTATTAACAGAAAATTCAAGATATACATTTCATTTTCCAAAAAAATATCCAAAAAATAAACTATATTAATTAAAATCGTTAGAGCAATTTTTGAGAAAATAAAAATTTGTGAAACTTTTTCCATGTAAGGGTAGTTTGTGGTGGGGGGATTTTCTTGAAAACCTTTGTGTCACATCCCTGGAAGATACTAAACCTAAATACCAAGTTTGAAACACAACGGTCGTTTTTTTTAGCTATGCTGTCCACAGACACACACAGACGGACCTTTTTCTAAAAAATCTTATGTGTTCTATTCACATGACTTCCTCTACATCTCTGTAACAAGTTATTTTAGTAAGCTTATTCTTCTATCTACTTCATGTTAATCTAGATAAACATTAGCGGAAACGGTGTTATTACTTATTTCCTTATAAGCAGAAGGAAAATAAGCAAATACACAAGGCTAAACCAACAGTTTTAAAATGGAGATGCTGTGGGATTAAAATCCGATCATTTGCGTGGCCAGGAGGTGACAAGTTCCCCTATGAGAAGAGTATAAATTATTTTAAAATTGAAACCAGTAACAAGAAATATCTCAAAAACGGTCAGGTATTCGAAAAAAGTGTATATAACATAAACTGTGTGTTTTAACGAGATGTACATTATTGTGTAGCAAATACTGCCTATCTCTTACGCTTAACCATTTATGCAAAATCCGCAAAGTTCATCCAGAATAAACACGTCTACATAGGTTATTTCCAGAAAACTCAAGATATACATTTTTATTTGTCCTGTAAATATCCTTAATATACGATAACTTAATCAAAATCATTAGTGACATTTTTGAAAAAATCAAAATGTTCGAAAAATTTTAATGCAAAGGGTAGTTTGTGTTGGGGGGCATTTTCTTGAAAATCCTCGTGTCGCATCCTTAGAAGATACTAAACCTAAATACCAAGTTTATCGTACAGCGATCTTTTCGTTTTTGAGCTAGGCTTCCCACAGACACAAACAGATACACATGGACCTTTTTCAACAACAAAAAATTGGATTCAGGGGGTTCTAAAACATGTATTTCCGGCAAAATCTCGATAAGGAATTTTTGGGTGCAATATAATACCTTCTCTATACACTATGTACATAGTACGTGTAGAAAATATAAAAATGCTTTTTTCCGACTCAAGGGCTCCAAAATATATATTTCCGATGAAATTTCTACATCGAATTTTTGGGTGGAATACAATGGTTTCTCGAAATGAAATGAACTGGAGTTTTATTTTAGGACACTCTTTACCTGTTATGATTCTCAGCTTCCCATTCTATACTTGGCGTGAAATGCTGTTTAAGTTTGCTCTGAGGCCTCTCTATCAGGCTTGAGGTTCTTTTCTGTGCCGTAAATCTACGACACAGAACCAACGGCTTTATTTCCCTTCCGAAGGAAGCCATGCCCGTCCTCTGCCGGGTTTGAACCCACGACGTTGGATATGTGAAATTAGCATGGTAACCATTACACCACGGAGGGCGACTAATGCTTTCTCACATATGTGGCTAGAATAAGTAAAAAGAAATAAAGACATATGAAAATTCAACTTATTTTCTATATCATTTAAAAGAGTAAAACTTGTTAAAGAATAAATGTAAATGCAGTCCATAAGGAGATGCTCAGTTATTATAATATTCATGCCATTATAATTAATAAAATGAGTATATATAGGAACGCGGCCCAGAAATGTCTGGCGCGCTATAATGAGCTTGCTCGAAAATTCGAAAGCACGCTTTTTGCAAATGACGCTGGTTGGCGTGGGAGCTGGATGTGTCTAGGTGAGGCAGACTGGACTATCGACCAGTCGCAGTGTCGGAGCCTGGTTGAACCCAGACCTATCCCACTTTGCCCCACTGCCACCGTCTGGAGCCCCCCGTAGCCCCTCTGACCGACCTACCCCTCCAACAGCCATGCAGCATCCCGGCAGCATCACCCATGCAACTGCAGCCAACCTCCCTCTAAAGTGTATAGACCAAACCGGCGCTTGCCGACACAGTAAAGAGGAACAGCCCTTGCGGAACTGCGTTGTTCATTTGTCTGGCGCAATAACGTTGTCTAGGTAACGGTTGCTAGGAGGAGCGAAAATCTGGGGACTGCTGCCTAAGATTGCTCAAGTAAAACTACCAAACCAAACGTAACTCGAAAATGTTGTCTAAATCCTATTTTATTATAAATTACCATTACTGATTAATTTCAACATGTTGCAAATGCGACATAGTCACGTCAGCAATGAACAAATTACTGTGTGTATGTATTTATTCTCTGCAATTAGGTACTGCCCGTTAGCAGAGTTAAATGTACAAAATTCTGTCAATTACCAGCATTTTTATAAACAATAATTACGAAGCTCCAACATTAATAGGTACTATATATTACTAATATATACATTAATAATAATATATTAATACAGTTTTTGAAATCCTTAATTACTTCACAATATTTACGTTAATTTATATCTAACATTTATTCTCTTTAAATTATCCTTAAACTTCTTCAAGGTCAGAGGGCAGACCTGGAAGCCTGCTGCAGACAATTTATTCCATTCTTCAATGGTCCTATTAACAAAAGAAAATTTTCCTACGTCAGTTTTGTACCTTTTACCCTTAATTTTATACAAATGATTGTTTTGTCCGTAGTATGCCGGGTCTTCTAACCTCTTTCTAACGTCCACCCGTGCATTTAAACCAGTATACGCTTTAAATAATGTAACTAACCTATGTATTTTACGCCTAACTTTTAGCGGCTCCCATTTTTTCTCTTTGCCTTTAGTTAGTCCAACATCTTTACCTCTCTTTATGAATTTAACAGCCCGTCTCTGTATCTTTTCCAGCGAATCAGTTTGATTAACCCTGTGTGGGTCTCAGCATGTTACTCCATATTCCATAACCGGCCCCATTAAGGACTTGTAGGCTATTTCCCTGGACTTTGCGCTACCCTTCTTCAGTGTTCTCATTACGACGTGCAATGTCTTCCACGCTTTCCTAGATGTCAATCAGTTTATTGCTTGAGAGCATGTACATTGCACACACATTGTCAATTACATTAAAAGGAAAATAATAACATTTAAAACTACAATACCCACAGACAGGAATTACTAATACTTAGTGATTTATAATATTCATTAATATCATACAGACATAAATCTAATAAAAGTCTCTTAACTGCTATTTTAAAATTATTATTGACAAGTTTTTAATATACTGTGGCAGTTCATTGTACAATTTTACACCAAAGCATTAAAACTGTTTTTAGTTACATTTCTGCATACGTTAATCCTTAACTGAAGATTATTTCTTGTGTAATATTCATGAGTATCATTATTGGGTAAGTATGCGTGAATAATATTTTTACATAAAACAAACATTTACTAACATATAAGGAAACAACTGTAAGAATTTTCAACTTCTCAAAAAATGGCCTACAATGAGCTCTACAAGTAGGATGAGGCAGTTCTTATATCACTAAGATAATTATTTATATCAGTTAACAATAGTTATTTTTTCCATGATTTTAATTGAGCTACTATAACAATGGACAACATCCGAAAATTCTTTTGCATGAAATTGGGTGTTTATTACCTGGATTTTAGCGCTGAATTCATTGGTGCAAACAGTTTTTCTCTAGTACCCTCAGTTTCAAAAATAAAGTCTGTTTTCTGAATTGGCATTAGCTCTAAAGCTATGTTATAGTGATTGACACAGCAAACAAGATCTAATAGTGATCAATAATAACATTCATTTTTTAATATTTTACTGCTTTAGTTATAATTATTGCTGTTCCAACTGGAATTAAAATGTTTAGTTCACCTGCAAATATATATATATATATATATATATATATATATATATATATGGGTCAACAATTATTTTGATTATTTCGTCCTTGACATGTGATCGTAGGAAGTGGCCAATCCAGTACATTGGCGCGTAAAATTCCAACCAATCAGAACTCATTAACTCTTCATTTTAATCGTTTTTATCACACCCACGTGCACTTGTTTTCTCTCTGAACTAATATGAGTCTCATAATAACAGTACCAGTGTGCAGGGATGTTCCCGTACATAATGGCGGAAGTCCCAAAACGTTTTGAGGAAAGGTCTATCGCTGAAATAGACATATTAATTGAAAACTCAAAGCCGCAGAATACTAAAAACAACAGAGAGAGTGTGTGGAACCAGTTCAACGAATTCTGCATGATTCAATGCAACGAGGCCATGATCTCTTGCCAGACATTCCAACTCAGGAGATTACCACATTTTTGAAAGACTGAGCAAGTGTTTGTTATTTTGTTCACGAAATGGCCTTGTTAAGTACAACTCGAGCTACAACTTTGCTCTAGATAATTTCGCGAGCAACAAGTTGCTCGCGAATTTATCAATAAAAGTTGAAGCTCTCATTGTATTATATGATAATAAAAATCAAGTTGAGAATAACTTCTAATTAAAAACATAACAGATATAAAAAGATATACAATACATACATTGATATTGTAATAAATCAATTGAACTCAACTATCTATCTAAATAGAGCTTTAGACAGTTGATGCTAAAAGTAGGTCTTTTACCAGATGTCAATAGTGTTAAAAGTTCAAAGTTCTGTCATTCAGTGTTAAAAAAATTATAACACTCCAATGTGGCCAACTTCGGTTTATGCGTCTACGGCCTCATACAAGTAGGCTATGAATCTGAAAGCTCGTATCGATCCATAAAATGGCGGACAATTTTAATGTCATGAACATGGAATATGCTGAACTAGATGAGTGGAGGGAGCAAAATTACTACTGCTACACTGCCTCCGTTGTATAGAAAATTTTCGTTCTGCACGAGTAAGTCATCATGTTGTCAGCACTGATGCTAAGCAAGGCAACAACTGAATATCGCAGACTATTAAACATGAACTCCGTGATATAGATAAAACAATCTATTTATAATTATAATATGTCTATAGATATAGAAAGCTGTCTCAAAAATAGTGTACGACACACGTGTTAAAATTTTTTATATTGTTCGTACGATTACTGTACTCGGCCTATGGCCTCGTTTCGCAGGCTTCCTACTCACAATATAAAACACCACTTTTACAACTTGTATTATAAATAACTACTTGTACACACACAAAAAACAAATGAATATTAGTTGACATTGTGGCATATTTCATTAGGTTTAGGTTTAAAACACTCACCTCAAACTTATTGCTTTCTCTGGCACGTTTATACAATGGACATTGTAGGTGGAGAGGGTGTATTCCACCCAACAATTGGATATCGAGATTTCACCGGAAATACATCTTTTGAAGACTCCTGAATCCAGAAATAAAGCATTCTTAGAAAAAGGTCAGTGTGTGTGTGTCTGTGAGCGGCATAACTCAAAAACGAAAAGTCGACTAAATACCAAAGTTGGAATTTAAGTTTAGTATGTTCCAAGGTTGTGACACGAACCAAAGCACCCTCTAGGTGGAGAAAATATCATTTTACTCAAAAATTACTAGCGATTTTGATTAAAATATCATACCTATGTTAAAGATATTTACATGACAAATAAAACGTACATCTTCGATTTTTCTGAGATTAACCTCTGAAGACCTGTTAATTCTGGGCGAATTATGTAAACCGTAAGAAATAGACGAAAACTTATTACACAAAACAATGTAGATTTCGTTAAAAAACAAAAGAGCTTATCATATACATTTTGTACAGAGTTGACCGTTTCCCATATATATTTTTTTTTGTGTTTGTTTTAATTTTAAACTACCTAAACTTTTCTCAAACGAGAAGTCTTTTTTATTTCGGCTCTCTTCTGTTTTACTCCTGACCTTTGCAAAGAGAACCGAATTTAAATTGTTTCTCATGGCGACAAATTTTAAAGGATTTGACTATGGCTTTAGCCTAGTAAATTCCCTTTCCTCCCTTACTTAAAAGGAACTAACTAGTAAGGCAATTTCTGCTAATATTTTTTCTTGATTAGCATGGATTAGGTAGATGTAAGAATAGTGTGTTACAAATAGGTAGAGAAGTTATGTGAATAGAATTCCATAGAATTTTAATTTATTTTCATTCCACTTTTGAAAGAAAACATAACAATATTAACATTAATAGTCTGGATGAGAAATAACTTGGGCTACCCATATTTTAATTATTGTTAGCAAAAACACTACTGCTCATTCGTTTAGATTTACATTAGCACTTATTAGAAATTAATTAAACTGACCTAGAAAGGTCCTATTTGACCTATTTCAGACAATCAATAGAAATCAGGTAAATGAAAACATGGAGGCACAAAATTAAACAGTTCAAACACATTTTTTGAGTTTTAGCGGAGCTATAGGCCTTATATTTTCATATCTATGTCGTAAGGACACACTATATCAAGAAATAAAAGTTTTTACATTTACTCACAAACAAGCTTTCTGGTGTTATACCATCCATAAATTAATAGTTTCGTTTCGTAATCGGCTTACCCTCCACGTAATTGTAGGACTGACACGCCCCCTAGGACTTACAAGCCAATGCCTAGGGGTCAGAAGTCAATCGGGGAGCATAGGCACGAAACCACAGAATGGAGAACCTATTACGAGGGGTTAGTCCGTAGTCAGGCATGAACATGAAGTGTATGATATGAAATGTAAGCAAAATTTATGATTGGAAAGGTGATGATGGAGCAATTGGTGGAAAGAGTGGCGGGGGAATTCGGAGGGCCCGGAAAAAAAACACCCAGACACCGCTTCGTCCATCACGAATCCCGTATGCGGGGGCCTGGGGTCAAACCCGGGTCGTCTATATGAGAGGCGAGCGGTCTAATCACCCACACACGGTGTCGCTTTAAATTAATTGTATATGCACCAAACAAGAGATGGCAGCATTAAGTAGGCACGCTTTTATTTTGAGGGTTTAGCCGTTTTTACACATATGCTTTCAATTTATACTACATGTATCTTTACTGTAAAAAAGCTAAAAGTATCCGCTTTAATCAAATAAGAGTAAAATTAAAATATTTGTTATGGTATTTAAAAATCCGTGCAAAGAACAGAATCTAAAACACATTAAAATGTATAAGTTATTTTATATAAATTAATCAGACATAGCTCAACAACTCACAGCCAGTGTAACTGAAAATAAAATTATGAGGATAAGTAAGTTCAATAAAACTAATCTAATGCGTTATAGGATGGGCCAGTTCTTATATCACTACAACAATGCCTTTAACAATAGCTATTTTAATTCATGGTCTTAATGAGCTACTAGAAGTACTGCTGTTCGAACTGGAATTCTAATTTTCAGTTGACCTGCAACAATATATGGTTCACAAATGATTTGGTAATAAAAAAAGCAACTAGTGAATAACTTCTAATTAAAAAATTAAATGTATAAAATTATATACATTATATAGATTAATATTGTTATAAACCAAATGGATTAAAATGAGCATCATTAATTAAAATATACCTGAAGAAAGCTATTGGATACCCCACAGAAAAAAATCTGTTCCTTGAATACAACCTACTAAATATTCACCAAATGTCTTATAACGCTTTATTTATTTATATATATATATATTAAAAATCAAAATTTCCTTTGTGCTGTCATTATAACAAAGCTAAATGATCTGATTTGATCCAAATATTTAACAAAATCAACAGCAGCAATTTTGGTCAATGGTTATGCAATATACAAGTTTGCAGCACTATACTAGTTTTGAGTCCAAGAGTTTGTATACGTTTGTGAAATATATGTGCTTATTTGAATGAAATCCCCCCCAAGCATATTAACTTATTCAGGGGCAGTACTAGATCGTAGTTTTATTTACAATATATTGTGTGACAATTGTTGGCAAATAAATTATAACAGAAATTAAATACAAAAAAATATATTTCTTTAAAATGAAAAATTCAATACAAAATTTCCAGGTTTTTAGTTTTAAGTAACCACTTATTTATCATTCGAGTATTGCTGAGATATAAACAGCCACAAATCAACATTTAATATGATGTAGGGAATTTACTAAGAAATTCACAAGATAGCACAGTTAACATCTATTAATGCAATAGGAATGTCAGCTTCTCTTCACGCTGGATTAGGAAATAAGAAAAAATTCCTACCTGTTCTGCAAACAAATTATTCTTTCAGCGATCTGACTTCTCACCCAGAGGTCCCGGGTTCGATTCCCGGCTGGGGTGGGGAAGTTTTCCTTAGCCAGATTTATTCCCTATCCCCCACAGTCTGGAAGTGTGTATGTGAGAGTGAATGTGTGTGTATTGGAGAAAAATAAAATGATTTAAACCAACGTAAAGAACCTACAGACAACGAGTTGTTTCAATGCAAAGCCCCCGATATGACCTCAGATGTTAAAGGAGGCTTTATAAATGAAACAATAAAAAATTATTCTTATTAAGGACCCTTCTTTTATCTACATGCTAATCGAGATAAATATTAATTTACATTTACATTATTAACATTGATTGTTTCACTTGCTTCGTTGTAAGTAGAAGAAACATAAAGTAATATACTAGGATAAAGCGATTGTGAAATCCATTCAAAGCTGGTCACTATGTGAAACAATTGGAATTCGGTTCTCTTTGCATGGCTAAGGTAAAATAAAGTATATATGAAGTGAATGGCAACTTTCCATTTTATAAAAAATGTAATAGTTTAAAATTGAAACGAATCACAAAGAATATTTTGAAAATGGCAATCTTTTAAAAATAAAAATATAAATTGTATGACATAGCTTGTGTGATTTAATGTGATCTACCGTATGTATTTATCTATCTCTTACCAGTTATGCAAAAGTCATCCGGAATGAAGAGGTCTTCAGAGGCCACTCCCAGCAAATTCAAGGTATACTTTTGATTTGTCATGTAGATATCTTTAACATAAGGCATTTTAATCAAAATCGTTAGAACCACTTTTAAGATATCCATTGGATGGACAAGTATTTGAAATGTTTGATTTTCTCAAAATTGGCTATAACGAGTTTTATTAAAATGCGACTTATTTATATAGTTACATGACAAATAAAATGTAGAAGCCCTCTTTATTCTTAATGGGTTATACATAGCTGGTAAACTGAAAGATCTGGACAAAATCTTACCCCACAAAAAACGAATATCTCGTTAAAATGCATAATTTATGTCAAACACATTTTTGTGCGTTAATTGTTTTCGATGTATTCCTAGTTTTTAATTTAAATGTATCAACAACTACAGTTTTCTCAAATGAGGGGTTGCTTTTATAGACTTTTTATCCAAAGCAATACATTTACATCCAGCAGTTAAATTTTATGATCTGCGACAAAAGAAAAAAATTCCTAGTAAACAACGCTATTATACACAGTCAAGTAATCTGGAAAGGGCAACCAAAAGAGACAGAGGGAAAAGGCGAGAGAAATATGAGCATCAAAAAACTCTGTTTCTATACTATGACCAAAGACGAAAAACTGTATGTGCTGCTATAAAAGATAAAAAAACATGCAAGATAGATATAAATACTATATACAGGCACTCCTCTGCTCCTGTTTCAGTACTCATCGATTCGGAAACAGAATCCTATAGTTCCCATTCATCTGATGCGGATTTGGCAGTACTAGATGATACAATGAACTTCACTATTTCTAGAGAGCTCCGTGAAGTACATAGCAGTCGATACTTTTTCTTCTCCAGACCATAGGTGCATTAATGAGAGCACTTAATGATGATATGTGCTACGAGATTATAGCTCTGATATCAACAAACATGCTGACAAGAACACTAGTGTCTGAAGAGTTTATAAAAGTTCGAACTGTACTGATCTATTAGAATGCAGATGCAATGAATCTCAATAACTGACAACCAATAACAATTTGTTCTGTCGGGCGAAGGGTATTGGATAATTGACTGCGAAGTTATGTCAACTTTTCCAAAAATCAGTATGGTTAGCAACTTCAGCCAGCATTCACATCAACACTTCAATTTTGGAATCATTCTAATATCTGCAAAGTACCGCAGAAAAACTACTTTGTATTTTGGATATTGAAAAGGCATTTGACAATGTGTGGCACACACACTCTTACAGAACGCCCTTTCGTCACTTGCAGTACTTTCACATTTGTATAATTTAATAATGAAATTACAGACTAATAATACAACTCAAGTAGAGTAGCACATCAGAAAAGCAAACCAATTATCATACAGAGAGGACTAATGCAAGGTTATCTTTTATCACCTGCTTTATACAAAACGGTAACTGCTCATAATTTAGACGAACTTTCATTTCAGGAGCTCCGAAAAGAACACGACATTCTAAAATGCTCGGCCTCCTTAAATTAACAGTTCTAATGTTTGCTGATGATACATTCATTATATCGAAAATGAGGAATCAATAAAGCAGCTCACAGAACTTTCCATTAAGAGATTTGAAGATATCGGCTTGGCAATTAATGTTAATAAATCTAAATGTATTTCTATCAGAAAAGGGAATCTAACTTATGAATCTTTATCATTGAATCTCAGCCAAGTAATACCATCTATAACCCTCAATAAAACCGCCCATTAACTTGGAGCAAATTATCATAGTGTTGCAGTATTTGATACAAAAACATGAATGGCAAAACTAAAGAATAAATTAGACGCATCAACATCAACTCCACTTTTACAACCGCACCAAAAATTCCATCTCCTACCAAAATGCATATCCCATTTATATTCTATATTACCCATTACACCTGATTCAAACAACATTTGAGGGGTTTGGTGCAAAAACCAAGATAAGTCCATTTTTGGTCCAAAATGAGTTTGAGTATTCATGGTATATAGTATATCATTGTGCTTCTTTTGGAGCAGGAACTAGAGATATGTGGACTTATCTGAATGAGAAACGCTTAATTGCCAACAGAGACCGTAGTTGGTTTGGAGCAAGAATCGGACTAGTCCTGGACTTATTTGATTCTTGCTCCAGCAGATGTCAGCACCAGAGTAGCAGCAATTTCTTGTTAGTAAAATGGCTGCTTGAACTTGGTTTTCTGTTGTTAAACCAGTTTATTGCGTTTCAAAGATGCCATCTAGTTATTCAAGCAGTGATGGTGATTATGGTAAACATTCGAGGAAAAAAAAATACTGACAAACTGAAAAGATTAAGGGGTGAATCATATGTCTCAAGTAGTGGAAAAGATGTTCCAGCTCGTGAAACAGGCTCTGCATGTAACTGTAGGTGAAAGTGTGTTGATATTTTAGTCGCAGATGAAAATCAGGAAATATTTACAAAGTTCAACGCACTTTTAAGTAAAGAAGCACAAGATGTGTTTTTATCTGCATCCATTACACCAACACCTGTTCAAAGACGAACGCCTAGAAAAGGTGAAGAGTAGGGATTCGTAACTTCTCATATAAATACAAGGTATGTCCACTTATTTGTAATTTAGCTTGCAACTGATTAGCTTAACCTGTTTAAATTAAATCAGATCTTGGTTTGCAAATTTTGTAGAATTTAAAAAGAATCACACAATATAATTTCCTATCATTAAAGTGAAGTAAAGATTATAACAATTTCTTTTCTTTAATATATATATACATATAAAATACATGTTGTAGTACTAATAACGTGTTTGTTTCAGATTCAGCTCAAAACCAAGGAGCATGTGGTATGCAAGAAGACTTTTTGCAATTGTAATTTTGCTCTCTTTGCTGCTTGCATAATTTCGTCTGGCGCAGCAGATTCCACGCTCATGACATTCAAATCATCCGCCATTTTATGGATCGAAACGAGCTTCCAGAGTCATAGCCTACTTCAATGAGGCAGTGGACGCATAAACCAAGGTTGGCTACATTGGAGCGTTATAATTTTCGACTTTTAACACTACTGAAATCTGGTAAAAGACCTACTTTTACCATCAACTGTCTAAAAAAACAATTTTCACAGCCGCACAGACGAATAAGTAACAATGTGACAAATAACGCAGAGGTAAAATAAATGAAAGCAGTAAAATGAAAACATATAAGCTGAAACTAAGCGTAACGTAGGGATTGAATACAAGCTATGAATAAGCAAGTAATAATTTGACGTTAGTAACTATGGCAACAAATCGGATGTTACCATGGCAACGGCTCTGCCGCACTCATTTGTTTTTCTGGCTGCAGCGCTTCTGTCACAACCCAACTTTGCAAAATAGATATTCAGAGTGAGGTCTGGGGGCTGTTTGATGTCGCGGCCACCTACTCTGCAGCGAAGAGTATAATATGCACAAAATGTATGTAATATGCCGTGCCCTGGAACTGGAACAACCCGGGAAAGCTTCCCGTCAGTTGTGGACACTTCCATTAAAATTCATGAATTTCACATTTGTCGTTCTCGTTCTGGTTACCGTTTTCGGTTGCTGTAACACAGACTATACATCAACTACTCTGTTTTAAGGAGAGGCAGAAGTCTTGAGATTTTCGACGCATTTTCGTCTGTTACCAGTTATTTGATATAAATATATTAGTCAAACTACCAATTTCACAATCTTATCTTTAGTATTTTCTCAATTTCATTTTTATATATTGTATTCATACGATTTTAAAAATAACCCACCCTATGCAATTTTAAAAACTAACAGAAAGGATATACGTATTTGTTTTCATTAAGTTTATTTCACAAATTTAACAGTACCTTATAAATAATAATAATATATAATAACTAATTATTATATATAATTTATAAGAAGGCCTTTTTCATAATTTGTTTAAAGGAAAAAATATTTCAATTATTTTCAGGACAGTGAAACAAAATGAAGAAAAGTAAGTATAGTTATATTTTTCGTTGACAGAGTAAAGTACTGTAATTTTGTAAATAAAGTTTTGTGTTCTTATCTTTGGTTATTATTTAGTTATGCCAAATCGTCTGTCGCCTTCTGGATGGCCCTCGTATTTCGTGCCTTCCAAAAATGCCAAGTGAATATTTTCAAGCATACTGCAATGTTTTTCAAAACGTTTCATTTTCTCAAAAATGTATCTAAGGATTTTTATTTAATCAAATAGATTAAAGGTATTTATATGATAAATAAAATGTGAAGTACACTTAATTCCAATGGAACCTTGTATAATAAGTTATAGGCAAATGATGAACGTTAAGCGATAGACGAAAAGTACTACACCAGAAATGTAGAGTCCTTTAAAACATTATTTATTTCATATAATCTTTCATTGGTAGTGTAAGCAATTTCCGAGATATCCGTTTGAATTGCTCAATATGTTTTGTCATTCTTTTAAAGTGCTGTCGATTTTCAGTTGTTTCCTGGGACTGCATGGCAAGAATAGAGAACTGAAGGCTAAAATATAGGGTCTAGTTCTTAAAAATTCGACTATCACTATTCTCTTTGTATATATAATCAAATGTGCAATGTAGCTATTTCTGTAAAAAAAAATATCTCAATTAAAACATAGAGAATAGAAGTATAAACGTTTGTAAAATATTTTATATAGAAATCAACAAACGATAGAGAGTAAAGAAAATAATGTGAATGTAGCTTATCAGATGCTTATAAATTACCGCACCAGTTTAACGAGAACTGCAATACTATAATCAATTTATATAAGGTATACACTAATATTTTTTCTCTAGCACGTATGTACAAGGTACCTAATAGGTAAAGAAGGTACGTATTCCACCCAAAGTTCAATACAAAGATTTCACTGGAAATATATGTTTTGAGATCCCCTGTATCTCCCAAAAAATTCATTTTTAGAAAAAGGTCAACGTGTGTGTGTCTATGGACAGCACAACTAAAAAACAAAAATTCTATCAAATACCAAACTTCATATTTAGGTTAAGTATCTCTCAAGGATGTGACACGAAAATTCTCAAAACAGCCCCCCACTCAACACTATTCTTTACATTGAAAAACTGTTGAAAACGCTGATTTTATAAAAAACGATTCTAACGATTTTGATTAAAATATATTAAAGATATTCCCATGACAAATAAAATGTATGTCTTGAATTTCCTGGGAAATCCTCTGAAATCTTCTTTATTTTGAGTGAATTTTGCTTAACTAGTAAACCGTAAGAGATAGACAAAAACTAACTGCGCAAAAATGTAGATCTCCTCAAAACACACAATACAACATTTTTTTTTTTTATGGTGCTAATCGTTTCCAAGTTTGTTATTGGTTTCAATTTTAAAATACTTATACTTTTCTCAAACAGAAAGTTGTCCGTGTTTCTTTTCTTTTACTCCTGGCCATGCAAAGAAGCTACTTTCAGTGCTAGTTGCATAGCAAAGGCTTTTCAAACATTTGACTATCGCTTTAGCACAGTGTATTCCCTTATTTCCCTTGTGCTAATAAGGAACTAAGTAATAACACAGGTCTGCTAATGCTTATCTCCATTAGAATGGAGTAGAATGAAGAATAATCTTTTGTAAGAGGTTTGTTTGTAGAAAACATAGAGAACGTCAAGCGAATGGAACATATTCGATTTTTAAGTAAATGCTTGCAAGATGTAGTTTTACTCAAAGATTAGCTTCACATTTTGTTACACCCCTAGAGAGATTTTTGTTCAACACTTTCATTGTTTAATTATTTATGTTGTTTGAGTAAAGAGGTGCACCGCTCACCTCCCATCTAGGCAGCCCGGGTTCGATCCCATGTGGGATTTGTGGTGGATGAAGCGGCGTCTGGGCGGGTTTTCTCCGGGTCCTCCGGTTCACCTTTCCTATCATCCATTTCGATTGCATTTCATATCATTCGCTTCCTCACGCTCATACCTGGCTAAGGGCCGACCACTCGTTCCTGGTTCTCCATTCTGTGGTTTCGTGCCGTTGCCTCCCCGAGAGGCTTCTCACCCCTAGGCATTGGCTTGCAAGGGTAAGCAGCACGAAACGAGTACAGAGGTCTCATTGAGATTGAATGAATTAGGTATTTACAAGAATAAAACAATAATTCTTGTTCTCAATACACATAAACACAATAATAGAATATTTTGAATATTTATTTAGCTTTAGAGTGAAACATACCTGTACAAACGTTTATGAAATATTTACAATGAACTAGTTCACAATTATGTTATTATTCTTGACTATTGAGATTTACATTCGGTTTTATGGAGTACCCTTAAGAGGACATATTGTTCTTGAAATTACGAAGCTATTATATTTTAAATTGTAACTTATAATCTTGGAATTTGTCTACGATGTTTACTTTCTCTGCACGTACTATGTAAATAGTGTATAGAGAAGTTATTGTAATACACTCAAAAATTCGTTACCGAGATGTCATCGGAAATTCATGTTTAGGACTCCCTGAATCCAAAAAAAAGGATTTTTAGAAAAATGTCCGTATGTGTATGTCTGGGCAGCATAGCTCAAAAACAAAAAGGCCGTTAAATATGAAACTTAATATTTAGGTTCAGTATCTCCTAATCTGCGACACGAAGATTAAAAAAGATCCCCCCAATCCCAACTACGTATTACATGGAAAAAAATTCAAAATATTTATTTTCTCTAAAATGGCTCAAAAGATTTTGATTAAAATCTCTTAGATTTAAGATAGTTACATGACTAATAAAATACACATCTTGAATTTTCTGGGAATATCCCCTGAAGCCCTCTTTATCCTGGATGAATTGTTTCTGAATTTTGCACAACTGGTAAATCGTAAGAGTTAGACAAAAATTTACTACACAAAAGATTTAGATCTCGTTAAAACACACAATTTATGTCATAGATTTTTTGTTGGAATTCCCCGTTTTCGAGATATTCCTTGTCTTTGGTTTCGATTTTAAGATGCTTAAACTTTTCTCTTAGGGGAACTTATGAACTCTTTGACCACGCAAAGAAACGGATTTCAATCGCATAAACCATATTTTGAAGCATTTGATTGTCGGTTTAGCTTAGTATGTTACCTTATCTCCCTTCTACTTACAAGGACCTAAGTAATAAGACCGTTTCTGCTGATGTTTACCTCGATTAGTTTGAAGTAGATAGAAGAATAAGCTTATTAACAATTTGTTACAGAGATGTAGAGAAAGTCGTGTGAATGGAACACATCAGATTTTATTATGTCTTTTGAGTATAGAGGTCTTAGTGAGACGGAATGAACTGGGTATGTACAAGAAAATAACAATAATTCTTGTTCTCAATACACGAAACACCACAATGCAATATTTTGTGTATCTATTAGATTTTAAAGTGAAACATATTTGTACAAATTATGTTATTATTTTAATATCTTTTTTGGTAGTGTTTAACGCCCGCTTTTACTACTATGGTACCGCAGGCGAAGACACGTGATACATGGAATGAAGATGGAGCACCGGTGGAATGTGATGCCAGGGGAAACCGGAGAAAACCCTCCCCTGCGCCGCTTTATCCACCACAAATCCCGCATGCGGTCGTTTGGGATTGAACCTAGTCTAACCTCCCGGCCATGGCGCGGCCATCTCTTGATTATAGAGGTTTACATTCGGTTTTATGGAATATCCTAGAGGATACAAGTTAGTCTTGAAACGATGAAACTATTATATGTGGGTCTTTTTTTTTTCAACCTCCGATAGGCTATAAATAAAAGACAAGTTCATAGAAAACAATTATTTTATTACTAAAAGTTTTGTACACTTATGGTTACTTTTCAATATAATCACCGAAAAGATTGAGACGTTTATCGTACCTGTGTACAAGATTTGCAATACCCGCTTCAAAAATATGTTGCCGTCAATGAGCATTGACGTTGTTTTGAAGATCTTCGACGTTTGCGGAGAGCCATTCAAAACAAACGAAGAGGAATGCTGACTTCAGGAATTGAGTTGATCCATGACAACGGTCGTCCACACACTGCTGGCACAACCCATCAGCTCCTTGAACAATTTCCATTGGACATTTTCGATCATCCGCCGTACAGTCCTAACCTGGCACCCAACGACTTTCACCTTTTCCCTGAACTGAAGACGCGGCTAAGGGGGCAGCACTTTCAAACCAACGAAGATCTTCAAAACAATGTCAATGCTCATTTGAAATCATGGCGGCAACATTTTTGTAGCGGGTATTGCAGAGCTTGTACACAGTTACGATAAATGTCTGAATCTTTTCGGTGATTATGTTGAAAAGTAACCATAAGTGTACAAAACTTTTAGTAATAAAATAATTGTTTTCTATAAACTTGTCT
Source organism: Hymenopus coronatus (assembly GCA_030762935.1). NCBI lineage: Eukaryota > Metazoa > Arthropoda > Insecta > Mantodea > Hymenopodidae > Hymenopus > Hymenopus coronatus. The sequence goes on along the minus strand of CM060900.1, from coordinate 519,315,326 downwards.
TGTATTTATTGTCTATCGGAGGTTGAAACAAAAAATGACCCTCGTACTTTACATTTTAATTTCGGAATTCTTCTACGATTTTTTACTTTCTTAATTGTTCTAACTACATCCCGTGTTTAACTCTATAGATCATATCGGCGCGCCCTTTTATCTCTGGGACATTTTTGCATTTTGGCAATGTGTTAACTATTGTATAGTTTTCATATTTTTTCTTTGAGTTTTTGCACGTTATCTGTCTCTCATACACATTCTGATTAATCTTCCAGACTGTGAGAAGCATAGAGAATCATCTGAGCTAGATAAAAATGCCAACCCTCCAGCCGGTAGTCGAACCCGGGACCCTTCGTACAACACTAAGCTCTACCGACTTAGTCAATCTCATAGACCGAATTGTTTCAGTTATTTTTCACAGCATAAGCAATACTTTTACTAACCTTAATCTTACAGAAACGGTTTTGCCTTATGGATCTCCAAAATGCGCAGTCAGATACTGAATACTTTCTTGGCGGCGGGCCCGACTTCGATTCCATGCGGGTGGGCTACTTTTAGCAGCTTTCCCCGGCAATGAAATACCGAGGAGCCAGTGCCTTTCGCTGGGTAACACTACCGTGACTTGCCTTGTCTTTCGAAATGTTGCATGCAGCAAATATAAACACAGTTTTTAACTTCCCTACCCATTTATTTTTAAGGAAACTTTTTATTTCACCCAAAAATTCCATTAAAATGTAACCCGAAATTCATGTTTTGAGATCCTCAAAACAAAATAAAGTGTATGATGAAAATTACATGTTTAAAAACGAAAAGTCCTAGGGAGAGCGAATGTTATATTTGAGTTAGATGCTAATCACACACGCCAGATGAAGTGATGGCGCGTGGCCGAGTGGTTAGAGCACTCGCCTCTCACTAGGTTCGATCCCACGTGTGCAGGGGGGTTTTCTCCGGGTTCTCCGGTTTCCCCCGTCATCGCATTCCACCGGTGCTCCAACTTCATTCCATGTGTCATCAGTGTATTCGCCTGCGGTTCAATAGTAGTGAAAGCGAGCGTCAGACACTAAAAAAGAAAAGACGAAGATTGCTAGAAAGCGCACTCACCGCGAACTACTCTTAAAATGGAACAAAATCCTTAGTTTTAAGAAGACCGATCGGTGAATCTTCCAAAGCCCGAGGATATTTTGGATATTTAGTACGAATGTGTATATACACAGCTGTTCACAAAGTACGTAACTTTTTCGTAATTGAGGTAAGTTACGAATGTCTTTTTGCTACAGGTTATTTTCTGAGCAGTATGTTGACAATTCCTGAAAGTATAGCCGTTGTCACATGGCATCTATGTGATGTTCGTTGCGCTGGTTGAGGCTAAGTGCAGTGTTAAAGGCCTCCTTCCGGCCTCCCTGCGCCTGTATGTCCTCCGTGGCGCGCCAGGGCTGCCATCTAGTGACTGTTAGGGACTTCCGTACGTCTCTGCCTGTGGGGTATTAGGCTGCAATAGAGCAGTACTTGGTCGCAGTTCCCGAGATGTCCCCCACAGATAACATGTGCTAACCTCTAACAGGATGAACTGCGACGACGGTTTCAATGGACATTTAGAAATGATGGATCAACCAATAAAACCATATAACAACTTAAATATGTTTCAACGAATAGACATTGCTCGACCAGATCGACCTTCTACAAGCGCAGCTGATACTGACGCAATACGAGAGTCAATTGAATGCAGTCCTAAATATGTAAGTTGTCTTTCACGTCAATGGCAAATTCCGAAATCATCAGTGTTCAAAGTGCTGAAATTCACCTTTAAGAGGCAAGTATTTCATTTGCAAGTGTTACACCCTCTCCATGACGGAATTTGTAGTTGACGGGAAAGGCAATGTACAGATTTAGGACACTATTCAACTGACTCCTGTATTGCGTCAATGTCAGCTGCGGCATGTGCGTTTACAGGTTTTTCAAGATCATGCAAAATTCCTTCCGACTGGAAAGGGCTTCACAGCATATTTATGCAGTGTTTAACGTCCGATTTTACTACTTGTGGCACCGCAGGCGATGACACTGGTGATACATGAAGTGAAGATAGAGCACCGGTGAAATGCGATGGCGGGGGAAACCGGAGAACACTTGTATACCACAAATCTCACATGCGGTCGCTTGGGATCGAACCTGGACCGTCTAGGTGAGAGGCGAGTGGTCTAACCATTCGTCCACGGCGCGGCCACTCACAGATATACAAACGAGTACATTTTGTTTTTCATGTAAATCTCTTTAATATGTGGTATTTTAATCAAAGTCGAGGTAGTTTTGAAAAAAAAATGTTTTTATCTTCCATATAAAACATAGAAAATCGGGATTCTCTTTAAAATCGTTGTATCGCAATCTTATAAGATGGAGAACTTAAAATGGTATCTAAATTCCGAGAGTTTTTTTTTTCGGGAAGTCTCAAAATATGTACAATTTTGGATTGAATGCAATAGGCGCTTGCAGTACTTACTATATGTACTAGAGAAATTAAAAATCTGATGTTTCTCTACCTGTTCTGCAAACAAATTATTCTTACAAAAGATTATTCTTCTATCTGCATCATGCTAAACGAAGTAAACATTAACAGAATTGATCTTACGACTTAGTTCCTTATAAGCAGAAGGGAAATAAGATAATACACCAGGCTAAAGCGTTACTCAAACATTTTAAAAGTTGGTCCGTATGTGAACATTTGAAGTTCGGTTCGCTTTGCATTTCCAGATAAACAAAAGAGAAATGAAACAAATGGCGCCCCCGTTTGAGAAGATGCGTGGTTTAAAATCGAAACCAATAATAAGAAATATCTCGGAAACGGTCAACTCTATAACAAAAATGTATGTGAAAAAAATTGTGTGTTTTAACAATATCTACATTTTCCGTGTAGTATTTTTTTGTCTATTACGGTATACCAGTTATGCAAACAGATCTTCAGAAGCTATTTCCAATAAATTCCAGATATATATTTTATTTTTGGTGAAAGTAGCTTTAATATATGGCATTTTAATCAAAATCGTTAGAGCCATTTTTGGGAAAATGAAAATTTTTAAACATTTAAACATTCTTCCACATAAAGGGTAGTTTGAGGTGGGGAATTTTCTTGAAAGTCTTCGTGCCGCATCCTTGGAAGGCACCAAACTTAAATACCAAGTTTGGTATTTAACGCCTTTTATTTTTTTTTTTTTAGCTATGTTATCCACAAGCACAGACAGACGGACCTTTTTCTAAATGTTTTGGACTCAGGGAACATCAAAATATATTTTCCGGTGCAATTATGCAATTGAATTTTTGGGTGTAATTCAATACCCTCTCTATGCACTGTATACATAGTACGTGTAGAGAAAGTAAAAACATGAACAATGGCAGAGAAATCCTCAAATGCGTAACCACACCCTCTGTTCAGGATCATTTAAATCGTTACGTCATTCCCTTTATAGCGCTCTCAAAAATAAAAAATAAAGAAGTGAAAACTGTAAATTTTGAACATTTTATCCCAATTTTCACCGATCCCTTTAATCTTTTCAGAATATCATTTTTACGTTTCCTACCACATACAGAGTTTGTAGAAAGGCATTTCATTCCACCCAAAATGTTGATACCGAAATTTCCCGGAATTCGGATTAGAATCATAACTGGGACAAAGCTCCACACGTAGGCTATTGGCAGCCCTTTGCGACATATTGACCCCTGGGAGGAATGACTGGAGAAATGAAATGGAAATGGAGTTTTATCTATGGACGCTCTTTAAATACAGTGGTTCTCAGCGTCCCATTCTATATTGTGCGTGAAAGACCGATTTTTTTTCTCAGCGGCCTCTTTATTAGACTTGAGGTTCTTTTACATGCCGCAAATCTACGACGTGGGACCGACAGCTTTAATTCCCTTCCGAAGGATGCCGGTCCCCATAGCCGCGCTCGCCAAGGCTTTGGCGCTTCGTAGCGCTGGGGATCGTGGATTCGAGTCCCGCCTTGGGCATGGGTGTTATATGTTTGTGTATATGTGTGTGTTGTAAAAGTAAGAAATCAGTAATAAACAGTAATAATACGGCAAAACAAAGTAAAAAAAGAAAAAGTTAAATAAAAAAGTAGGGCATACAGTGCCAGAGTCCTGATCAGACTCCGGTACTGTATTAAAATAAAAAAAAAAAAAAAAGGAAGTCATGCTAAACCTATTTACGCTCGAAAATATCCATCGTCCTCCGCCGGGATTGAACCCAAGGCTTTGTAATCATAACACCACGAAGGGTGACCATATGAAGGGAGAGACCCAAAGGGCAGACAAATTCTGATGAGAACGGGTGCCAGCATAGAGGGGTCCCTAACATTTCCGGATAGAATGCATCCTGCGAGGTTTACTATATTATCATAAGTAAAACCACAAGTGTTTTTATCTTCTCGATAATTATCCTAAGAGATGAAAACACGAGTTGTATTTGATAAGAAAATTCAGCGTAATAAACTATTAATAAATTGCACTATATAGGAAGGGAAATTTTATGATTGTAATACTTGGCATTACTTCTCAAATGGTAGATGACGCATTCGACCATGGTTACTTACCGAATGTTTTTTTTTTTTTTTTTTTCCCTTTCTTCACTGCCTCCTGAATTATAATATGGCCGACCAAGTCTACACCCAATGTACGAATATGGATAGCAACAATAAAAATAGAGAATATTTTATTTCAGTTTTCAATAACTAACATATGGAATGGAAACAATCTTTATTTCATTTGAGGTTATTGCACTTATTTCATAAATAACAAATACAAATAATTATTATTGTACTGCTTTTTTGAACTAAATACATTATGAACTGGGCAAAACCTCAAATAAGCGACTTCTTGCTGGTAGGTGCTGAGTCACTATCACCAACAAGAAGTCACTATCCCTCTGAAGATGCCCGAAGGAATGACGGACGAAACGTCGGGTGTTTCTACATCAACTGGAGGGCGGCCAAGACCGGAAACAACATTTTACTGGATAGACGCCGGCCGTGAAAGCCTAAGCATGGCTATATGTATTTTCCTTCAATTCAAGTTTAAAACTGGGGTTCTAGTAAAATATTTGGGAATAAACCTATAAAATTATTATATAAAATAATAGAGGAAATAGAAATGAAAATGAATGTAGATCCCTTATTAATATTTGTCTTCTCAATTAAAAGTTTAAATTCTTCTAAATCAGTTTTCATTAAGGCTGCCAAAGGCACTACTATAAAAGTGGTTCAGATGGCCATGAGTGTTAGGTGATAGGTAGTGGACTGGCTACCCATTCAAAGCCAAATGTTGCTAGTACAAATCCCAGTGATTGTAGTAAATGACGGGGAGAGACCATGTAAAATAATCGGTGTGATGCTTGGAAGTTATTGGGGTTACATTTGGCTGTAGTTATGTCGGTTTTCTCTTTAATTTATTTAAAAAAGCACTGAAATTTTAGTGCAAAAATTGTATATATGTTAACAATATAAAACAGTCTTGATTACTTGTCGTTTATGGTTGAAGGTTAGTATAACATGAAATTAGTCCTAGAGTGCAAACCTATTTGTATAGTTACGCTTAAAACAAGCGGAACTTATAGGTACTGACAGGCAACAAAGGGTTAAGCGGTGCCGTGGGTGAGTGGTTAGACTGCCATCTAGGCGGCTCGGATTCTTTCCCATGTGTCCGCATGTGGAGGACGAAACGGCGTCTGGGCGGGTTTTCTCCAGGTCCTCCGGTCCCACCCCACATTCCGCCAATTGCTTCCTTATAAGCTTTCCAATCATCAATTTCGCTTACATGTCATATAATCCACTTCAAGTTCATGCCTGATTACGGGCCGACCCCTCGTAACAGGTTCTCCATTCTGTGGTTTCGTGCCGTAGGATCCCCGACAGGCTTCTGACTCCTAGGCATTGGCTTGTAAGTCCTAGTGGGTGTCAGTTCTACAAATACGAGGAGGGTAAACCGATATACGATTACGAAACGAAATATAACTTACACAAGACGGCGGTTAGATCGCTCGTCTCCCACCTAGGCGGCTCGGGTGCGATCCTAAGCGCGCATATGGGATTTGTGTGGACAAATCTGCGTCTGGGCAGGTTTTCTCCGGGTCCTACCTGAAAATCAATATCGAAATATATGGGATCACCGGAAATATATGTTTTGAGGCCCTCAACTTTAAGAACAACGTCCATATGTGTGTGTTTGTTTGGGAGGGGCTAGGTGGGTATGTGAACAGCATGACTCAAAACGAAAATTTCCCTAAATATCAAAACCTGTATTTAAGTTCAGCATCTTCCATGGACGCCACATAAAAATATTCAAGAAAATCCCTGTTTCTCCAGCTACCCTTTGCTTGAAACATTTTTGAAAAGTTTCTTTTATTCAAAAATTGCTTTAAGGGCTTTCATTAAAATACCACATGCTAAGATATTTTCATAATAAATGAATTGTATATTTTGAAATTTCTGGGAATATCATCTGAAGTCCTCTTCATTCTGAATGAATTTTGCATAACTGGTAAACCTTAAGAGATATTTTACAAAAATATAGATCTCGTTAAATATATTACATTTACGTCAATACATTTTTTGTTGGGTTAATCATTACCTAGTCGTTCGTCGATATTGGTTTCAATGTTGAAATACAGACACTTTTCTAAAATACAAAGTAGCTATTCCTTCTTTCCCCCCTCTCTCAGCCATTCAAAGAGAACGGAATTTCAAAACCATTACATGGCGACCCGTTCATAAAGGATTGTACTATCGCTTAAAGCCTACTGTATTCCCCCAATTCTGTTGTGTCTCCAAGTTAATATGCAAAAAGACAATTTCTGCAATTGTTTTGCTGGATTAACGTGCATTTGTAAGAATAGTTTATGGCGGCGTCGTGGCTGGGTGGTTAGACCGTTTGCCTCTCACCACGGAGACACGGGTTCGAAGGACCTCCTCTGGGATTTTTGGCGGACAAAGAGGCGTCTGGGAAGATTTTCTATGGTTTCCTCGCTATTCATTCACTACTGGCCTCATATTACCTTTCCTTTTCATCCAGTTCACCGTCATTTCATGTCGTCATCCACACTCTCAAACCTAGCATCAGGCTGATCACCCAGCCTGGGTACTTGACCCCAGGTGATAGCTTCTAAATCCTATGGGGGTGTAATTCCTCCATTTGAAAAGGATAAACAGCGAAAGTAGAAGAAGAATAGCTTTTAAAAGAGAATGTAGAAGAAATAAATTGAGTGTAATACATCAATTTTTTATTTTCTCAAAGATAGGTCAGACGATTTGGATTTAAAATTTCACAATGTCAAAGGAAGAACTAATATCGAAAGTGTTCCCAAATATTGGTGCAAATTACAACAGCTATGCTTGTTGAGGGAACGAACCATTTTAGCAGCAACTAATAAGAAAGTAGCTGATTTGAATATAAACATTCAGAGTAAAATTGACGGACAAATGCATTCATTTAAGTCGATCGATTACATTACCGACTCAAATGAAGTCGTCAATTATCTAACTGAATACTTAAATGCATTGGATTTTCTAGGATTAGCGTCACACAATTTACAGTTCTAGGTTGACTCGGTGATAATTATGCTACGCAATCTCAATCAGCCGAAAATTTGCAACAGAACAACACTCGCTGTAAAAAAAATGTATGACAATTTTGATTTAAGCTACTATAATCATAGGAAAGCTCAAAGGCGTGGATGTGCGTATTCTAAGAATACCAGTAATGCCTACTGACTTTCCTTTTGAATTTAAGCGTGTTCAGTTTCCAGTGCGCCTTGCATTAGCAATGACAATAAATCCCAAGGTCAATCGTTAGAAGTGTGTGGAATATACCTTGAATTGCCGTGTTTTTCACATGGGCAGTTGTACGTTACGTGCTCGAGAGTCGGCAAACCATTGGCGCTATTTGCTTTCTCTCCTGAAGGAAAACTGTACATTACAAGGCATTACAATAAAGTATTATCAAATTATTTAATTGTAATTTTATTTCGTTGCATGGTCGTACTGTAAACGGAAGATTTTATCTTAGTTTTTCCATTGGGTGCACCACCCGTGCGAAGCGGGACGGGCTGCTAGTATGATAATAAACGAGAAACATGCATGAAGAGTACAGTGTCTATTTTGGATTTTCTGTAATTAGCCTAGAGAGCTCTCTTCATTCTGATTTAAACTTCTACAATTTGCCACTTCTTTCAAGTTATGTCGATATTCCCTAGAGACTGTCCTTGAACGTCTAGACATGACAAACTTAAGTCTAGCGAATATCTATTCTAGATAACGGATATGCACAGTCTGCTCCTTTGAAATAATCTCTCCACGGTCCGTAATCTAGCAGTCGTATATTCAATTTTATTTTCAACAAAAAGGAACTCCGTCTATTACAGATATTCGTCCCTCTTCTCGTCGCAATTATTTCAAAAGCCTTCAGTAATACCAACTGCTCTAGATAACCAAAAGCAATTAGTTTTATTGCAATCCTCTCAGCGGACAGTCAACTAAAAATCGGACGTTTAGGACCGGATTTGTGACTTATTTTTGTATTGCTAAAAATTATTTTTTCTAGGTCTACTTAAAAAACATACAGCTGTTTACCCTACGCCGTTTTAAATACCTAAGATGCAATTTGAAAATGAGAGTACACATCACTTCTAATAGTACGTGACTCCCTTTGAAATGTTATTTTCTTCATATCTCATAACTATAGTTTTCTTTGCATAAGAAGTCCCTTCTGGAGAGATTTTGACCAGAATATTACGAAATATAGATCAAGGCTTTTTGAGATTTTGTTTCTACTTTCTCTAACACATATACCTACAATGTACTTATATAGTAGAAAGGGAACGTATTGTATTCCACTCAAAAATTTGACTTCGAAATTTCACCTGGAATATATTTTTGAGACCCTTGAATCCAATAGAAAATCATTTTTAGAAAATGGTCCGTCCATCCGTCTCTCTCTGTCCCTCTCCGCCCCCACTTCGCCACTCCCCCCTCTCTCTCTCTGGACCGCGCCGTGGTGGAGTGGTTAAACAACTCGCTTCACACCAAGACGGACGTGTTCGATTCCAAATGGCCGCATATGGAATTTGTGGTAAACAAAGCGGCTTAGGGGCGGGTTTTCTCCGTGTTTCTCGGTTTCCCCCGCCATCGCAATACACCACTGCTCCATCTTCATTCCGTGTATCATCAGAATTATCGCATGCGGTGCCATATGGAGTAAAAGCCGGAGTTAAGCGCGGTAAATCAATATCTCTCTCTCCCTCTCTGTCTCTCTCTCCCCCTCTCCCACTCCCCCTCTCCCTCTACCTCTCTCTGTGTGTTTGTGTGTGTGACTCTGTGCAGCATAAGTCAAATACGAAAAGTCCGTTAACTACCAAATTTTGTATTTAAGTTTAGTTTTGCCCAAGGATGTGACACTAAGATTTTCAGGAAAATCCTCCCCACCCTAAGCTACGCTTTACATGAAAATGTTTTCGAAAATTCAGATTTTCTCAGAAACGGCTCTAACGATTTTGATTAAAATACGTATGTTAAACACTCTTATATGTCCAATAAATTGTATATCTTAAAATGTATTTAAGCTGGATGACTTTTGCTGGATTTTGCATAACTGGTAAAACGAAAAGATAGGCAGCCACAAATTTACTACACAAGAAATATATATCTCGTTAAAACACACAATTTTTTTTTCGGGAGGTGACCAATTTTGAGATGTTCTTTGTTATTGGTTTCAGCTATAAAACACTTAAACATTTCACATATGGGAATCTGTCTACTCCTGACAATGCAAAGAAACGATTGCATCCACATGGCAACCAGCTTTTAAAAGATTTGAATATCGTTTTGGCCTAGTGTATTCCCTTATTTCTCTTCTGCTTGTAATCAAACATTTTTGCTAATGTTTATTTCGTTTAGCATGAAGTAGATAGAAGAATAAGCTTCTTAACAATAATCTGTTGTAGAGATTAAATGGAATACTTAAGATTTTTTATGTCTAAGTTGCGATTTAAAAATGAGAGTGCAAGTCACTTCTAGTAGTGCGTGCACACCTTATAAATTTTATTTTTTTCACATCTCATAGCTATTATTTTCGTGGTATAAGAAGTCACTTGAGGAGGGATTTTTACCGGATATATGGAAATACGGCGATGGACTTTTTTCGGAATTAAAACTCCTTAGCATGGCTAAGGGAAGATACCTCAAATCTGATAAAGAGGCCTCTGAGCAAAATTAGGCGATCTTTCACACCCAGTATAGAATGGGACACTGAAAACCACAGCAGTTAAACAGCGTCCATAAATAGAACTCCGTTTCAAAGGCTATTCCCAGAATATTCAAAATATACATTTTATTTGTGATGTAAATTTCTTTAATATACGGCATTTTAATCAAAATCGTTAAAGCCATTTTTGGGCAAATCACAATTTTCGACAAATTTTCCATGTAATGGGTAGTTTGTGGTGGGAGGATTATCTTGAAAATCTTTGTGTTGCATCTTTGGAAGATATTGCACTTAAATACCAAGCATGGTATTTAACCGACTTTTCCTTTTTGAGCTATGCTGTCCTCAGGCACACACAGACACACACGCGGACCTTTTTCTAAAAGAACATTTTTCTGACTCGGAGGACCTCAAAACATATCTGAAATCTCGGTACAGAGTTTTTAGGGTTGTATACAATACCCTCTTTATCCACTATGTAAGTTGTGTAATCGGGATAGAGAAAGTGAACTTGTAAGTATTTGATTCGGTGTGAAGTAGTGCCGAGTGTAATCATTTTTGTTCTAAAATTACACCACGACAAAGTAATAGATTCTTTAAAAAATGTGAGAACGTGGGAAAAGCGAGTGATGAAAATGTTATACGGGGGAGGTTGTTGAACCTCCTGCATTCACAAAGTGGAAGGAATTTGATGCAGCACTCGTTAAGAGAATATTCTACATGATAAGTGTAATAAATAATTCAACTGCAATTTTACTCAACGCTAAGACATGGTTTACAGAAGGAAAAAAAACCTAACCTGTCAACGGCTCAGTATGTAGATAGAGCATTATTGCAGAAATGAAAGATTTTCAAAACAGATGTCACGTAATGTTTCTGTTTTTTTTTTCGCGTAAGTCTAGGAGGTGTTAATAGGTGTTCTTTGTGGAAATGGGAAAGTTAAGGAGTTTTCCAGGATCTATGCATAGGTAATGGCAGGAATAAGATGAACCTTCACATTGAAAGATTTCAAACCAACTTCACCCATTTTATTTAAAACTGATAGAATACAGAAATATTAATCAAATGCTATAGGGCCTCTTCAAACCTGTCTGAATAAATTATAATAATATGGAGCGAGAAGATTAAGAAAGTTAGCCAATTTAAGGCCAGAAATATCACAAGATGAATATAGTTTATTTTGACAAACCGAAAGCTCGCTCCCGAACAATTTTCCACGGCGCAAGTGGTGTCGAAGGAGATGCGCCCCCCCCCCTGGCGCTATGTCAGACGACCCCAATGAAAGGTAAGCTGCTAGCCATGCTCCCCCCCCCCCTCCAGTAGGGGAACTCGTGACCTGTCTAGGCCTGCGCAGAAACGTGCAGATCCGCCTGCTAGACTTTCAGCAGGCTAACGTAAGCGCTTGCAGCCGAATAATGATGAAGCAGGCAGTGACGTAACATTCAGAGTGTAACGGAGACGTTACAGAGGTTAGCAAAAAATTAAGATTCAAATGTTATGCTAAACCCTGTTACTTTCTCTAGCACTATGAACAATGAACATGCACGGTGAAGGTTTCATTGGAAGTACAGTCCGGGCTAAAATCGGTGTGGGGTATGGAACAATACATCAAAACAGATATCAAACTCATGAGTCAGGATCTCGAGTGTAATAGACTAGGAACATGGTGGACGATAAAAATTACTGACAAGCTATATAAACAAATTGTCAGCAACGAAGGTAAAATTTGAATACAACTGCAAGCTTACAATCAGCACTGACGACTTACCAGTTGTAACTCTGTAGCGCCCGACACTGCTTGCAAATTTCTTACATCATACATGGCATAATATAATTACTTATATCCGTTCGAAACGACATCTTCTGTCGTATATGGAAATGTCAAAAACCAGTTTTGGTTCGTGAGCCACCAAACGTAAATTTCTGCCTTAAAACTACATCCTTTGGTACATGTGGAATTTTTACTCAGAAGCTACTTGCTGTACATGGATATCTTACATTTTCAGGGCATATTCGTACATGTGTGCTACACAATTGAAGGGGGACGTTGGACGAGAAAATTTTGAAGTTTGCATTTTTTGTGGATTATTGTTCAGAAAGATCTTACTATTTTCCTACCATTTTCTCCCCCCCAAAAAACACAACCTTGACCCATTGTTTCGCATTCTTTTTCGTTATTCCCCTATACAACGTACTTCTTATGCTAATCTATTGATCCAATCACTGTGATATATTTTCTATTAATTTTTTTAATGTTTCAGAAATAATCTGTTCGAATTACATGTTATATTTGCCCTAAGTTATTGTAAAGATATTAGAACCTTTAACTATTTGTTATCTTCTTCTGTAAATTATTAAAAAGATGTATATTTTTTAGACAAAATTAACAATGGTTCAAACACACATGAAAAAAAGCAAATATGATGTAGTTTTTCAGGAAAGGTACATCTAAGTAGTATAAATGTAGGATTTTCTTTAAAAAATTAGGAGCACTTATTAAATAAGTAATATATTCACAATTATCTGGTTTCAAATAAATGAATGAAAAGAATATGGCATGTTTGTAAAATATATTAATTTTTGGTACTATTGAGCTTTTAATGCAATATATATACAAATGCACTATATGTGGACGTGCCTTTAGACCACTCGCCTCTCACTTAAACGGCCAGGGTTCGATCCCAAGCGACCGCATTTGAGATTTGTGATGGACAAAGTGGTGCAGAGTTAGGTTTTCTCCGGATTCTCCGGTTTTTTCCGCCATCACATCCCACCGGTGCTCCATCTTTATTCAATGTAACATCAGTGTCATCGCCTGCGGTTCCATAGTAGCAAAAGCGGGCGTTACACACTATCAATATATATATTAACTGAAGTATAAATTCTAAGGAGCTAGCCCAACCAATACAACTAGATTTCTATCACATCTTCTGGAATTGTCTATAAAACTAGGAATTATTTTATAAAAGGATGTGACAGGGACTATTTTCCGAGGGGGCACAGCATTGATATGGTGTGAAAGGAGTACATACACCGCTGACCGAGCTAGGTGGGCCAGGGCCTGTTTTTTCATACGGGTTTGATCATCGCGGTCAACCTCTCAGACCTATGAGTGTTTTCGGTATTTTTCCGGGGCAATGTTGAGGAGGTTTCCTCATTCTCTCGAACTCCCTGTCCTTTCATTTGATCTCCATTTCATTCAAACTGGTCTCAGGGTAGTCAGTGTCGACGTGACTGCGGTGGTGGCGCCCTTCTGTGGTGGTGATTGCGTTTTGGAAATGCAGTTCTCGGCGGTAGGGTGGCGCTGGAGTCGTCCGCAGCATTCAAGCTCTTCAGTCAGAGCCAGCGCGCTGGCTGGCTCTTAGCGCTGCCCGCATCGAGATGAGCTGCTTGGACTATGTTAGGATCCAACAACGGCGACTCTTTCCCTGCATTCCGGTTTCGGCCACATGTCAAAATACTCTTATCCTATTCTCCCGGGGACTGACACACAATAGGCCCATGGGAGCTGATGTGTGGAACCCCCTTTCAACCAACCTATGACACTCGGGAGGGATGAGTGAGTGGAGAGGAGATATTGGGCGGCCGGAACCAGGAGTGACTGCAAATAAATGACAGAGTCCCTATAGTTTCCAAATTGAGACGGACAGGCAACGGGGACTATCCCCCCCAAGGGGAGATCGTTTACCTCGACAACCAGTCGAAGGCCGAGGTATGGGTAAAGTCCCACAGAGAGCATCCTTTTCCCTGCCACTTTGCACCACAATACCATCGCCGACACTCCCAACCCTGAGACCAATGGAGTGGTAATAAATGAAATATTTAATAAGACATTAGAAGAAACAGGAAATTCGGGGCATAAGAAAAACCGCTGCAGCATTCGCCTTTTGACCCGGGGAAACCCCGAAAAACCATGTGTCAGAGTAGGCGGTTGCCGGAATCGAACCCGGGAGCTCCCGATTCCGAGTCACACATTAATTTGACTCCATATTGCTCGATAAGGCTGTGATAATTTATCGATTATCGTTCTCGAGTTTTTATATTATTAAACATTCAAGATCATAGATCCGTGTTGTTGGCTATCAAATGTTTACACAAAAATTAAATAAAAATAAAAGAATATCATGTGTACCATTCTCATGCCTTTCACTATCGGTTCTGCAAACAATCTATTCTTACAAAAGATTACTCTTTTATCTACATGATAAGCTTTACCAAAAATAGCCTTATTACTTAGTTATAACTAGAAGAGGAGTAAGCGAACACACTATACTAAAGCGACAATCAAATCTTTTAAAAGTGTCGCCATGCGATTGTGATTGAAACTCGGTCCTCTTTCCAACGCCGGGAGTAAAACAAAATATATATGAAACGGATGAGGACTTCCCGTTTGGGAAGAGCTTAAGTATTTTAAAATCGAAACTAATAACAGAGAATATATACATATGACAAACTGTGTGTTTTAATGATATTTATTTTTCTTTTGTTGTTTTTTTTTTTTTTTTTTTTGTAGTAGACTTTGTCAATCTCTTATGGTTTATCGATTATGAAAAAGTAATTTAGAATAAGAAAAGTTCAAGGGCTATTCCCAAGAAACTGAGGATACATATTTTATTTTTCATATAAATATCTTTAATATACACTTTAATCTAAATCATTACAACCATTTTTTAGAAAATGGAAGTTTTCGAAAAATGTTCTCTGTAAAAATGAATGCGGGGCATTTTTGCTGAAATTCTTCATGTCGCAACTTAAAGACTAAGTTTGGTATTTAACCTAATTTTCGTTTTTCGGTTATGCCATCCAGATACCTCCACAGACGGACTGAACTAAAAATGCTTTTTCATTCAGGGGTCTACAAAACATGTATTTCCGGTGAAATATACGTATCGAATTATAGGAAGGATTACAACGTCTGCCCTACCTGCTACACACAGTGTATATACGTGCTAGAAAGTGTAAAAATGATAAATTGGTAGCCATGATTGACCGAGTTTAAAGCCTCTTTCCGTTTTATTGATCTGAAATAGTATCATGTATTAAATGTGGAATAGTCAACTGGCGCACAAGTGCTGATTACAGGGGATTATGTAGTCGGGCAGGATTCAAGTTGGGGTCCCGAGGGGTACGGTTCAGTGGGCGTGGCATGCATTAATAAATTAAATACAAATAGAAAAGCCGGACCGAAAACAGGTCATCAAATTTCTACATCAGAACCGTTGCTCATTCAGTGAGCTGTGTGTGCATTTAAAGATGCATTAACATAATAATTTATACAGGTTCGAGGGTGATCCAGAAAGTAACGAACGTTTTCGCATAACGAAAGATATGAACACAAAACCCTATTGACAAAGTTACAGTATTTTACTCTATTTCTCAACGTAATCGATATTACTATCAAGGTATTTATTTTCACGTGGTACCGGTGTTTCAATGTCTATGTTATACTCTGCCACCGCTAAAGACCTGAGCCAATATCTTGAGGTTTTCACCGGTTGTGAAATATTTTCCACCCAAAAAGTCTTGTACGGTAACCAAAGTGAAATACCGGTTTTTCTGAATTATTTCATCAACATTTGCTTTCAATTCCTTCATAACACTTAATGAACTTCTACCGTAGTCTTTGTCGTACACACTGGTTTTTCCTCGATTACTCGTAAATTGTGCCCCATTTCCTCACTGAAGGTTCGTTCATTGCAGTACCACTATACACCTGCATTATTTGCCTATAACATTCGATTGGCCGAACATTTTGTGCATTCAAAACAACGAATAAGTTCTTGAGTTCGCCCCCAAGCACCACATATGGGATTTGTTATGGACAAAGCGGTGCAGGGGCGGGTTTTCTCCAGGTTCTCGGATTTCCCCCGCCAACGCATTCTACCGGTGCTCCAACTTCATTCCATGTACCATGCGTTGCCGCCTGCGGTAGTAGTAAAGAAAGCGGACGTTAAACACTTTAAAAAAAAAAAGACTTCAATCTTCCGTGGTCTAGAGGTAATATGCTAGTCTCTGCTTTCCAAGGTCACGGGTGCAAACCCCGCTGAGGTGGATGGAGTTTTCGGGCGTAAAACTCTTTAACATATCTTTCTTCGGAAGAGAAATAAAGCCCGTGGTCCCGTGTCGTAGATTTACGGCACGTAAAAGAACCTCAAGCCTGAAAAAGAGGCTGCTGAACAAAATTAAGCGGTCTTTGACGCCCAATATAAAAAAGGTACGCGGAGAACCATAGCAGTTACAGAGCGTCCATAAATAAAGCTCAGTTTTTTTTTTGTCACACCTAAAAATGCTTCTGCTTTGGAATTACTCTCTGTGACTAACTATATGGTTATATTTTACGTTCAATTTTCTTGTTATTTTGCGAATTCGAAATCTATTTTTGCACATCTCAACAGAGACACAAGTCCAAAAGTTTCTAAACGAACCTCAAAACAAATATAGTTTAAGGTAGAATATAGATACATAATTTATTTCATCTTTTCAGTTAAAAACTTCATACATACATAATTTCTTTCCTGGAGTTACTGAATTTGGTATCATATATAGTTAACACCCTGGTTATTTATGTATATGAACCATTCCTTCTAATTATGCGTTTTATACCATATCAATTTAATCTATTTATTTCTATTATACTTACAACCTTATCAGTTTTATCATTAAGATCTTTTCTTCTTTTTTGGGGGGATTTCCACCCCATTTATTTCTTACTTTCTCTGTATAATTACCTAGTTGCTTAAGAAATTCTTTCTTGTTGTTTCCCAGTTTTAAGTACACTATTTAGCGGTAATGTTTCCCGATTTATATTCCTTATTTTTTCTCCCCATATTTGTTTTGTTTTTTTTTTTCTTTGCATTCAGTTATACAGTGTAAATTATTATCTACATTGCCACATAGAGGGCTTAAATCTGTATCTACTTTTAGACCTTTTAGTAACGTTGTTCCTGTTTTTGCCCATGCTAAAACTTTTATTTCCGTTATTCCACAGATATCAATCTATTTTTCTCTTCCCCATTCTGTTTAACATTCCTATATAATATTAAAGTGCTCTTATCCATTGGAAGTAGAATATATCTTTGTGTATTAAAAAAGTGTATTCACTATTTTTCCACTTTGACTAATAAGTTTTCTTTAAATTATCTGGTTTTTGAAATGAGACGATTTTATTAGAATGATAATTATTAACACACATATCTTTTTATATTTTCACCAACCTCGTACTTAACGTAAGTGGTATTCAGGAGCTCCCAGGTTCGATTCCCGACGGCTGCGCACTCTAGCCCTGGGATTTTCTATGGCTTTTCTGTGACGCCAAGGCATTTCAATTATTTCTCTCTTGCTCCTCTTCATTTTTCAGGCCTGATTCCTGAGGTTCAGTGGAACGCTGTGGCTCTTCCCCAGTGTGCTGGTTCTTTCAAACTGGAATTATTATTATTATAATAAACTTATCTATAGATATGTTTCAATGTTTTTAAACTTAAAGCTATACCAATGATTAGTAATAGTACAAAGAATATACAGTAAATAAAAATTAATCACCTTCGATAAAATTAAGAAAGCTGAAACTTTTGCATGTTATTAACAAAATAACACTAAAAGAGCTTATTGTAGAGCAGTATGAGACACAGACGCGGAATTCAACTAGAATAAAGCAAGTAAATACCCCTGCAGGCCTATAAATTAATTTAATTATACCTTAAGTGGTTGAAATTGTGTATTACTATTATCTTCCCACTTCCATTTATTTTGGTTTTAATTACAGAACCAGAGAGGTGAAGGAAGTGGTGGGGAAAGCGGCAATTTTAAATTGGACTATTTTGTAAAGAAATAGATGCGTTGGGGTTTTACCGTGTTTATTAATATATTCTTCTTCCGCTGTTTACCCTAATCTCTGTCAATTCTGATGCCAGTTTGCACGATAAACTTGATGCACTTACTGAAAAAATTGATAAATGGTGCAAATACAATAGTCTTGTTCTCAATGAGAACAAAACACTTCACCTTACTTTTAATATTAGTTGTTCTGCTTTTTTAGCTGAAACAAGTACAACATTTCTAGGCATTCATTTCGAGCCTGGTCTAGGTTGGCGTTCACTATTAATTATATCGCCAATAAAGTAAGCAGAGGTATATTTATGTTACGTGTTTTAAAAAATCATTGCTTTATTATCAGTTTATTATAGACAAATCCATAGCCATTTGAGTTATGGTATTTTATTTTGGGGGAACCAGGCTTTAGCTAAAAAGATACTTTTATTACAGAAAAAGGCAATTCGAATGTTATATGGTGTAGCCCCCAGAACTCATTGTAAACCCTTGTTTGTTAAGTTGGGTGTTTTAACTTTGACTTCATTGTTTTTGTTCCAATGCCTCTTATTTGCTAAGAAAAATAGTCATAAATACAATCTATGTTCCGAAATCCATCTTCATCACACCAGAACTAGTTCCAATATTTACATAAATAGATGTAAATATAGCAAGATACGCAATTCCTTTGAGACAATCTCATTGAATCTATTTAACAAACTTAGTAACAGCACTAAAGCTCTCTCCATTAAATCTTTTAAGAGGTCAGTGAAGCGCACTTTGATTTTAAATCCATTTTATTGTCTGGATGAATTTTATAATACTGCCAATTGTTTTTTATATTATTTGTAATTGACGTTGCTACACGGTGTACTTTGTTCTGGCAAACAAACTTATCTATCTATTTAAGACTTAACAACCCCCCAGGACTTACAAATCAGCTCCTGGGGGACACATGCCTGTTGAGAAGCAGAGTGACGCTGAATGAAAGAAAGTTATCTGGAGGAGTGATCGGCCCGACTTCCGGAATGTGACTGAAGAAGAAGATGACGTGAACTGACGGTAAAATGTATCAGTGGAAAGCTGATTATGGAGCAGTTGGTGTAATGAAAGGCGGGGGAACCCGTAGCAAAACCGCCCAGACGCCGCTTTGTCCATCACATATCCCATGAGCAGTATCCTCGGATCAAATCATTTGTACAAAAGTAAGAATAGAAGGTACAGAACCAACGTAGGAAAAGTTTCTTTTGTTAAAAGAACCATTGAAGAATGGAAAGAATTGCCTGTAGCAGCCTTTCAGGGCTGCCTTCTGATCTTAAAGAAGCTTAGGGATAATTTAAAGAGAACATAATATGTTAGACAATTAATTAAAGTAAATATTGTGAAGTAACTAAGGACTTCAAAAACTGTTCTATAGCTATTAATGTTGAGGCTTCATAGTAATTGTTGTAAACATGCTGGTAATTGACATAGTATTGCTATACTGAATAATAGGTAATTAGGTATTTCAAAAACCATATTTTGTATGATCGTTGTATTACTAATATTAATTTGTATTACTACAACTAACCATATGATTATTATTGTAAATGACTTTTGTGCATTTAACTGCGCCACCGGGCAGTACCCAATTGCAGCCAGCCACATACGTACAATCACTAGGCCATGGTGCTTCCCATTAATATATACTCAAAGCGTTAAAATCGTAATTGTCCTCTTTAACTTTCAATACTTTTGCCTGCAAATAAAACATGTCCATCTGTGCCACGGATTTGAGACATTCAATAAGACTTACTCTACCATAAGTAGTTTCCTTAAATACCATTATTTTTTTAAAGTGAAGTTTAGGGCAGACCTGGCAGGCAAAGAGCAAGAGGTGTGAACTTACCCTGCCTCTCGTCCCCACTACTCTCAACAGTCACGTAGAGCCAAAGAAATCGGTTCATTCCGGTATTAGCCCCGTGTCAGCCTTATCAGTGCAGTGGTGGCTTACAGGTGTAATATGAGTGAACGGCGAATATTTAATCTGGACTGGGAGAAAAAGTATTTTGTTGTTCTTCAAGAACAACTGCCACTGTTGCACACGTAACCTCTCCGCTTCTCTGCCAGATGCAAGGAAAAAGGAAGGGGCGATTGTAGGGGTCGAGCATTTCACACTGCGGGTGCTTATCTTACCGGCCCTGGTTTAGTCCATGCGCCAATTTACGCGATTCCTAAATTAATTCGTATTTTATTTTTCAAAAATTAGCCAAACATTTTAAAATGTTCTATATAAGAAGACAACTTGTAATATTTAAACCGTTTTTGAAAAAGCATTCTAAATTTATGGATGTGGATAGTATTAGCAACCTTTGAAAAACAAAATAAAAAAATAACTAAGAAAGAAAGTAAATTAACGCATAATTAAACAATAAACAGGTAATACCTAAAACTTAAACAATATATCTGCATATATCCCAATTTACTTCTGTGTCCTCTAAGACCAGTATGTTAAAGACAATTTTCTTTAGTTTAAGTTTTTTTTTATTTATTTATTAAACAAAATGTGTACAATTGAATTTTTAATTTTGTTACCAGTCTTTAATTATAATAGTGATCGAAATCTGCTTTCATACTTCGTTAAATGGTATTTAGGGCATGATTTATTGCAATTCTTGCAGAGACATTCCTCTTGGGTGCATGGTAGGACTCGCTCTTGCAGATCCTCCCGTGAAACCCATGATGGGCGGCGAATCGTGTATACAGTTGGCGAAGCTAGAAGTTTGGCCCCTTCCAGATTTCTATCTTCACAGCTTCGGTGTTCATTATTTCTTCCGGTATCTCGTCAGCGTTTTTCTGTCTCTCTTCAAGGACGCTTTTATATGTTTGTGTTTCCGATAATCCGAAGGTGTGGCTTATGTATTCGATGAAGAAGGGCTCCTGCGCTATTTAAATGCATAGCTGTTTTTCGTAAATTTTGAGATTGAGAGAGCTCTTTTTAAGAAATCTCGCTTTAATGTTCTCTAGTTTCTTGAAGTTGTTTATTTTTTGTACTCATAATAGTCTAATAAATTCGTTTTCATATGAGTATAATAAGTATTTATTGTCTTGAATAGGTAGAGTCAGACTGAAAAATTCAATGCCATGGCCGGGATGTGAACCACGGATCTTCCGATCTCTAGCTGGTTGCTCTGCCACTGAGCCGTGTGAAGGACAGGTCATATGTGTAAAAAAACAGTTATTCCATACAAATTGACGACAATAGTTGGCCATACTATGAATCCTGGGTCTAAAGTACTTGCAGCATTGTAAGTCGCCATTGGGGTTGTCATCTCAAAATAATTTGAGATCACCTTGTGGTTTACCGGGAAACATGCGAGTCAGTTAAGAAATTCAATGCTATGCCGGCATGTTGCCATGGTTGCCAATTTTTCAGTCTGATTCTACCCATCCAACTCCTATCCTTCACACGGCTATGTGTAAAAACAATTATTCCATACATATTTATTATCTTATTATTCCCATAAGGGGTTCCATGCCAGTCTCCCATCGGACACCTCCCCAGGTGGGGGATCGAGGAATGCCTCTTAGATATAGGTGGTACCGAGGAAATAAAATACTCGGGGTGGACCAAAACTGGCCTAGTGGGTAGATGTGACTCGAAAGTCGAGATGAAGACAAGACTTCTAGGGTAAATTCCCTGAAAACCATCTGCGAGTTCAGGAGCAGAGAGGTGGCAGCCTAACCACTGTACTGATTCTGTACAGCGTTCGTACCGCGGCCAGAATGAAATTCTTACATACTGAACAACCCCAAAATAATAGCGGGATTAATAACATTGGATTTCGACCACAGAAAAAGATAAAGTACACACGATTTGGAATTGCAGAATCATTAAAAATAAGAACATGGAATGAGATAGGCATATCCACAAAAGAAAAAGAATTAGTAAAACATAGAATAGAAAATTAATTTAGAAAAAGTGGATAACTCTCGTATTCCATTATAGTCATTTAAATATATACCTTTAAGTTACAGAACAATAGGAAGACCAGTAAAAAGATGGGAAGAAATATGAGGCCGGAACAGGAGAATTCTCCCAAACCATGAAGAGATGATGATGATGATGATTTATTATTTGCTTTCTTATGCATACTCATTATAAAAACAGCATTGTCCTGTTTAAAAATAATTATAGATGGTACGGGTTAGGATAACCACAGACGGGCTCCCCAGATAGTAAGGCGGAGCAACGTACCTAAGCCCTGAGAGCTTTCTGCGTCTTACGTACTCTCAGGAAGGTAAGGATAAGGAGAGAGATCCGAAGGTGAAGTAAATTTAGTTCTATTTATGGACGCTCTTTAACTGCTGTGTGCAAGGTCGCGTTACATATTGGGCGTGAAAGACCGCTTAATTTAGTACGAAGGCTTCTTTATCAGGTACGAAGTTCTTTTATATTAAATATATGACCCGGGACCATCAGCATTACTTCCCTTCCGAAAGAAGCCATGCTAAAGAGTTTCACGCTCGAAAAATATCTATCGCCCTCCTTCGGAGTTGAACTCGCGACCTTGGGAACCAGAGGCTAGCATGTTACTCTCTGGGCCACGGAGGACAACTCGAAGGGTGACCAGATCCGGATGACGAAGGGTAAAGCAAGGGCGGGGTACCTAAAGGTTACAGATTGAACGCCGCTGACGCCGCCTGGTCCCACTCATGAGCCCCGAGCCTCCGGTGGTTCCCCGAGGGGACTGGAGTCCGAAAGCCCCGAAGGTGGTCACAATCGAGTGGTACGGACGACAACGCCAGGGTAAACATTTACAGTGTGCAGCTATCCAGCCGCAGCCTACCGAACGCCGTCGCCTGGTCCTTCAACCCGAAACAGATGACAAGAAAATTATAGACATAAACCACACAGCGAGACCTGAGTACTCAAGCCTGCCACCTTTCTTCCCAGGGATCCGTCAGGTAACAAACTACCCTCGGGCATGCGTAGAGGTTTCCATTAGGCCGGTGTCTATCTTGTACACCAGCCCACCTAATTCTCAACAGGTATGGAAGTGGATACGCCACTTACGCGCGTCAAACTGTGAGGGAAGCTACCGTACAACTTCGGTGGGGGCGATCTTTACCAGCCTGGGTTTACTAACTTTCCAGGTTAGTACCGGAGGACATTAAGGCGTCTCGTAACCCCGCCCAGACGTACCCAATCTCCTACGGGTATCGGGCCACTGCTATGTCGAGTCCAACCCAATCCGAACAGCTCCCGTTAAGGGAGGGACTCAGATGTTCAACCCGACTACTTTTAGTAAAGTCAGAAGTACCACGGGTGCTTGATGTCCGCGGCGCTCGCACTGGAGCAACTGCAGAGCTCGGAACCTCCCCCTTAATGATGGGAATCTGAAACAAGCGTGCATAACCTCTCTACTCAGGGATGCGTGCCAACCCAAGGACAACTCCGTGGGTATTTTCCGTTAGGCGAGTACCTATTTTATACACTGAACTCCCCTATGTGGAAGTACTGAAGAGCTTGCATACAGGGACGGAAGTGGATACGCCACACACGTGCGTCAAACTCGAGGGCAAGACTACCGAAAACTACGGTAGGGCCAACCTTTACCAGCTTAGGTCTTATAACTTTCCAGGTTAGTGCTGGAGAACATTAAGGTGTCTCACAACCCTACCCAGACGTCACCTCCCAGAAGTATCCTATCTCCCACGGGTATCGGGCCACTGCCACGTCGAGTCCAACCCAATCCGAACAGCTCCCGATATGGGAGGGACTCACATGTTCGGCCCGACTACGTCAGAAATACCATGAGTGCTCAGGGTCCGCAGTGCTCGCACCGGAGCAGTTGAACAGGTCGGAACCTCTCCCCTAAAAATGGACAAGAAAATTGGGGGCATTTAATGAACTTACCCAGCATTTGTCTGATGAGCCGGGGAAACCACCGGAAAAAAAAAACTGTTTGGGTCAAGTAGGCCAGTCACGGGAATCGAGCCCAATTACCTCCTAATGCGATTCGCAAACTAAACGCAGCGCCACTCGCTCAATGTTATATGTCAAATCATCACCGATTCTTCGAACTTGAGATGAACAAATGACTCTCTTGACAAATGCATCGTAAATACTGTGAATCAGCAACTGACATGCATTCTATCCTAAATCAACTCTTAAGTCCACCAAGGACTGCAGATAACCTTATTAACGTGACATTTCTTTTTTAATTTTTAGGAAGACACAGTTAAGTGAAAAAATTCAGATGTCCACTTGTAAAATATGTATCTAACCGTAGGTATATGTTTTAAACCATATTCTACATAATTTACGGTTCTGTTTTATTTGCGTATTAGTGGTATTAAGACAATCTATGATGAAATCTAATAACAAAATATAGAAATAATTGGATTCATTGTTTTTTCACACAAGCCGTGTGTACGACAGGAGTTGGATAGGTAGAGTCAGACTGAAAAATGCAATGCCTTAGCCGGGATTTGAATCATGTATCTCCCGATCTCTAGCCGGTTGCTCTGCCACTGAGTTACCATGGCAACATGCCAGCATAGCATTGAATTTCTCAACTGACTCGCATGTTTCCCGGTAAACCACAAAGTGATCTCAAATTATTTTGAGATGACAACCCCAATGGCGACTTGCAATGTTGTAGTCGCTGACCATAATAGTTGGCTACACTATGAATCCTGGGACTTAAGTACTTACAACATTGTAAGTCACCATTGGGGTTGTCATCTCAAAATAATTTGAGAACACTTTGTGCCGGATGTTTACATGGTAGCTTAGTGGTAGAGCAACCGGCTAGAGATCCATGGTTCAAATCCCGGCTATGGCATTGAACTTTTCAGTCTGACTCTACCTATAGAAATAATTGTTCATTTCAAGATTTGGCTATCCATAGTGAATTAACCTTTATTGCATGGTGTTACATATAGGTATGCAACAGAGATGATTATTAAAGCTTTTAATATTTTCAGTGGACCCTTTTTTTAATTTCGAATTACACTAATCTTCAACAATAAAATTAGGATACCTATAGCTGTCTTATATTGTAAAAATATTAATACTTTTGCAATAAAACTGTACAGCCCTTTACTTTCTCTACACGTGCTATGTACATAGTGTTTAGAGGAGGTATTGTAATACACACAAAAATTCATTACCGAGATTTCACCGGAAATATATGTTTTGAGTCCCCCTGAATCCAAAAGAAGAATTTTATAAAAATGTCAAGGCCTGTGTGTGTCTGTGTACAGTATAACTCAAAAACGAAAAAACCGTTAAGTACTTAACTTGGTATTTAAGTTTGGTATCTTCCAAGGATGGAACATGACGATTTAAAAAAAATCCCCCCACCCCAAACTACCCTTTACATGAAACATTTTTCGAAGATTTTGATTTTCTCAAAAATTCCTCTAACGATGTTGATTAAAATATCTTAAACTTAATGGTATATTAATCAACATAAAAGTACCTTATGTTTAAGATATTGTATGGCAAACTAAATGAATATCTTCAATTTTCTGGGAATAGCCTCTGAAGACCTCTTCATTCTGGATGATTTTTGTTTAACTGGCAAACTGTAAGAGATATAAAAAGCTACCACACAAAAATGTAGATTTCATTAAAGCACACAATTTATGTCATATACATTTTTTTTTAGTTCATTTCGAGCTATTCCGGATTGTTGGTTTCACCTTTAGCCACTTAAACGTTTCTCAAACGGGAAGACATCTTTCTTCTCGTTTCCCGTTTCTTTACTCCTGGCAAGCTAAGAGATTGGAATTTCAATTGTTACACATAGCAAGCGGCTTTTAGTGTACGAGACTATCATTTTAGCCTGTGCATTTTATTTCCCTTCTATTTACAAGGAAGGTAGTAATAAGACTAATTCTGCTTATGTTTATCTTGATAGCATGATGTAGATAACAGATTAATGTTTTGCATAGAAGGTTTGTTTATAGAACACGCACAGTAAAAATGTGAATGAAACACATTAGATCTTTTCCCTTCTACTTACAAGGAACCAATAATAAGGATAATTTCTGCTGATGTTTATCTAGATAATTATGAAGCAGATAAAAGAATAAGTTTTAACAATAATTTGTTAAAGATGTAGATAAAGTTATATGAATAGAATACACAAGATTTGTTAAAATAAAAAAGAGCAAAATCCATGCAACCACAGTCAAATGCAATCACACCGGTTACTTTACTTGGTCCCTCCCCTTCCTTTACCACAGGCACATTTGAAACTGCAGTCGCTGGAACTCAAACTCGCGACGTTCGGCTTTGAATGAATGACCGGTCCACTTCGTATCGCACTAACGATCACGATTATTCAAGTCGCCTCATCTGGTGTCGGCGAAAGGGATATAAATACCGATTTTCTAATTAGAGGGATTAAACCTTTTACAGTGTGCAAGCTATCCAGCCGCAACGCGCCGAATGCCGTCGGCCGGTCCTTCAAACCGAAACAGATGGCAAGAAAACGGACAGAAAATT
The DNA here is from genome assembly GCA_030762935.1 of Hymenopus coronatus. Classification (NCBI taxonomy): domain Eukaryota; kingdom Metazoa; phylum Arthropoda; class Insecta; order Mantodea; family Hymenopodidae; genus Hymenopus; species Hymenopus coronatus. The sequence continues at coordinate 519,288,790 of CM060900.1, read as the reverse complement.
GGGCGAGCCGGGGAAACCCCCGAAAAAAACGTTAGGATTATGTAAGCAGGCCAAGGGAATCGAACCCATGACCTGCAAAAGAGAATTGCAAACTAACCGCAGCGCCACTCGCTCAGTAGGTTGGTTATATGTCAAATCATCATCCGATGTTTGAAACTTGAAATTAACAAATGAATATCTTGACAAATGCATCGTAAATACTGCGAACCAGAAATAAACAACGTTTTTTTTTTGTTTTTTTTTTTTCCGAATCAACTCTTAAATCCACCAAATACTGTAGATAACCGTATTAACATGAATTTTTTTTTTTTAAATTTTAGTAAGACACGCTTAAGTGAAAAAAATCAGGTGAACCCTTTGTAAATATGTGTCTAACCGTAGGTATGTGTTTTAAACCATAATCTACATAAATTACGGATGGGTTTTATTTGTGTATTAGTGATATTAAGACAACCTGTGGTGAAATCTAATAACAAAATCCTTAAAAATGGAGTTTGCTTAATAAGCAATTTTACAGTTTAATTCCTTATTTGAAAGTTCCGCTCCATAGCAAATTGAAGTGCAAAATCTCTTATTAAGCCAAACTAAATTCCCGATTGCTAGCTCACATTTTTAAGGAGACATCATTTTTTTTTGTAAAAAATGTCGATTTTTGTATTTTTGATGCAAAAAAATCACTATATTTTAAAATACATACTTTTAATGCTTGACTCTCCTAGGACAGATATAATACATGTTCTGGACGTCATTTTAAAGCGTTGAACTGGTTGAATTTCTATGACAAACTTGAAAAGCATTTTTATCAAGTTCAGTTTGTTCCGTTATTTTCCCATATTCATATCTTATGTTCTCCCAAAACATATGCCCTAACGTAGGTACTTCCGAATATGAGCAATAAAATTTTATATTGGAATTTTTATATTGGTCTTAGTTAAATCTTAAAAAAATGATTAGCATAGTCATACTCTGTTTTTTTCCTCAGTTTTTTCGCTTTGTGGTATAAAATATTTTTAATACAATCAAATAAGGTAAAATTCCAATGAAAAATGTTGTTAAAATGCATTAAACAATGTGACGTTACAGAATGTAGCTTTGGGTACGATACCAGTCGGGAAAATAGATATTGAATTTTACTAATAAAAACCTGATGTGTTCCATTCACATGACTCTCTCTACATCTCTGCAACAAATTACTGTTAAAAATCTTATTTACTTCAAGCTAATCGAGAAAAAGTTGACACAAATGCTCTTATTGCTTGCTTCCCTAAGTAGAAGGGTGATAAGGGAGCACCATAGGCTAAAGTGATAGTCAAATGTTTTAAAAGCTGGTTGCCATGTGATTGAAGTTCCTTTGTTTGTATGGCCAAATTCCCGTTTGAGAAAAGAACAAGTATTCAAAAACCGCCAACTCCACGAAACAAATGTATATAACATAAATTGTTTGTTTTAACGAGCTCTACATTTTTTGTTTATCTCTTACGGTTTACTAATTATGCAAAATTTCGCAAAACTCGTTCAGAATAAAGACGTCTTCAAAGGCTATTCCCGGAAAATTCAAGATGTGCATTTTATTTTATAAATAAATATCATAAATACACGATTTTTAATCAAAATCGTTACAGCCATTTTTGAGAAAATAAAAATTTTCGAAATTTTTTCCATGTAAAGGGTAGTTGAAGGAGGGGGGATTTTCTTGAAAATCTTCGTGTCGCATCCTTGGAAGATACTGAAGTTTTCGGTATTTAACGGATTTTTCATTTTTGAGCTATGCTGCCCACAGACACACATGCACACACACAGACATTTTTTTAAATTTTATTTTTATTCAGGGGTTCTCAGAATATATTTCCGGTGAAATCTCAGTATCGAATTTTTGGGTGCAATACTTACCTTCTCTGTACACCATGCATATAGTACGTGTAGAGAAAGTAAAAATGATATAAATTAATGAATATATCCAGAATGGGCCACTTATTGTGATGAAACGTTCGTATAGATACTTCTTTTGTTGGTAATGCCTTTGCAAAAAATCAAAGCTAGATTAATACTTTGGAAAATGACTTCTAGCACTTTTGTGTCCCCGTAAAGCTGTTTTTGCCACAACTTATATCTTATTTACACCTCTGCTGATAGGCATTTGTTATTTATTTATTGTTTTTGCTCAAGCTCTGTTTAAAAGTACTCATCTTGTTTACAAACACAATTGCCACGCCCCTTTCGCTATTATGCGCTTCAATACAAACTCGCAAATTTAATTTAAAATATTTGGATCTCTATGGAGGATTCCACTTCGTGGGAGCTTCCTCTATGCACTGGCTGCAGGATTCATCCGCCAGGTGGCTATAAATAGCAAGTGTTATGATGCTGCTATGATGCGGCAATTTTAAGTGAGCTCAAAGTTTCCTAGTAATGAACATCAGCGTAATGATATATCGTTACTACTATGCCTTAACCCTTTGCTGCCTGTCGGTACCTGTAAGTTCCGCTTATTTTAAGCGTAACTATACAAATAGGGTTGTACTCTAGGATTAATTTCATGTTATACTTACCTTCAACCATAAATGACAAGTAATCAATACTGTTTTATATTGTAAACATATACACAATATTTGCCCTAAAATTGCAGTGATCTTTTTAAATAAATAAAAGAGTAAAACCCACATAACTACAATCAAAAGTAACACCATTAGCTTCCAAGCATCACACCGATTATTATACTTTGGCTCTCCCCATCCTTTACGAAAGTCACTGGAATTTGAAGTTGCAACATTTGGCTTTGAATGGATGGCCTGTCCATTAACTATCACCTAACACACATAGCCATTTGAACCATTTTTTGGTAGTGCTTTTGGCAGGATAATGAAAAGTGGTTTAGAAGAATTTAAACTTTTAATTGAGGAGAAAAATATTAATAAAGGATCAACATTTATTTTCATTTTTATTTTCTCTATTATTTTATATAATAATTTTATAGGTTTATTCCCATATATTTTTACTAGAACTCCAGTTTTAAATTTGAATTAAAGGAAAAATCGTATATGTAGTATAATAGTGCAGGCAAATAAGGGTTAATTGGGAAACATTTAGTGCAATGTTGTTAGAATTAACCTCGATTGTTAAAATATATGTGCATTTTACTAATTAGGAATACTGAATGCTCTTTTGAAACAGCATACTAGTGATGATATTATCATCTCTTTTGCGATCACACTGGACGTTCACTGTGGTGATCTTGTTCAAGCTTGGGAGCGATTATGTCCCGCAATTACAAGTGTGGGTGAACGGCTCGATAATGTGTGCACTAATCGCCAGAGCTAGACGGGAAATCGTCTCCAGTGGATCAGTTAAGACAAACACTCTAATCTAGGCATTTTAAGTACAGAAGACCTAAATTTTATGACTGTTATTGCTGGTTTTGCAAATAAAGTTTCATTTCATAGTCGGCTTATCCTCCCCGTATTTAGGACTTACTCCCTCCTAGTACTTACAAGCGAATGCCTAGGGGTCAGAAGACTGTCAGGGAGCCAACGGCACAAACCGCAGAATGGAGAGTCCGGAACGAGTGGTCCTCATGAGCTGAGGAAGTGGATGACATGAAATGCAAGCGAAATGGTTGTAAGAAAGATGATGATGGAGCAATTGGTGGAATGAATGGCGGAGAGCTAGAAGAAAACCCTCCCAGATACCGCTCTCCCCCCCCCCCAAAATTGCCCAAAATTCAACTTTTAGGAACAAAACAAAACATTGCTTTGACTGCCTCCGTGGTCGAGTGGTCAGCGAGCTGACTTCTCACCCAGAGATCCCGGGTTCGATTCCCGGCTGGGGCGGGGAATTTTTCTTTAACCAGAATTATCCCCCATAGAGTCTGAAACGTACGTGCGTTTAGTAATATAAAGTTTATTAACCTAATGTTCCGAACCTAGTTTCACAGTATGACCATTGATGTTAAGGGGGGCTATACAAATGAAACGATAAAAAAAAAACAAAAAAACATTGCTTTTGTTAAAAACACTTTTAGTACATTTTTATAGTCACAGATACATTTTTTTTTTCTTTTCTTTTTACAAAAGTGGAATCCGTCCACCACAAATCCCACGTGGGGATCGAACCCTGGCCGCCTAGATGGGAGGCGAGCGGTGTAACCACTCAACCACGGCGATGGCTGCAAATAAAGTAAGAAGAAAACTGAGTAGGTAATTACTTTATAAAACTTTTTCCTTTTCATTATTCCCTCCATACCATAATATTGTCATCAGGTAATAGACTTTCTCTATCATGCTGCTAATTGAAGGTACACATGGCAGAGGAGGGACCAGGGGGGTCCCTCATTAGTTAGGATTTTTTTAGTACAGTTAAGCAAAATATAAAAATTGCAGAAACGGGAATGCCGTTAAAATAAATGGGTGAAGAAACAAAGGTTTAAATTGTACACGCGCGAGGAGTGTGTATCTTTTGGAAAGTTTGCAATGGAATGCTTAGAAAATTGGTGTGGTCCACAGGGTTACTACATTCATTTCACAAAATATCGCCAGAATTATTTTAAAAATAGCAAAATTCATATTGAAATTGCCCAATTTCACATTCTAATTATCTCAGGGGGGAGGGTTGAAAAATGTGATTTGGTTTAGAACTTTCTTTGTGTTTTACATCATGTTTCTTACGGTCAGACCATTGGGCTCTTAGTTGCAAATTTTACAATAAAAAAACAAAAAGTTATATCACGAAAGCCCACTGAAGGCATTTATTTAATAATTTCAACTTCACAACTGCAAAGTCATATCTGCAGGATTTCTCTTTGGAACAAATTGTGTATCGGCAATGGTGTTAACTCGTGTAGTATTATAGTTGGTTTCTATTTCTCTTTGGGTTTTATTTATTAGATTACACACACTCTCATCAATATTTCCAGACTTTGGGGAGGATAGGGAATAATATTGGCTAGAGAGAATTCTCACCCCCAGTCGGGAATAGAACCCGGGACCCTTCGCAAAGCAGGAATGAAACTCTTGTTAAAGGTTTATCACGTTTCTCCCACTTACCTATTACTAATACTTTATTTACCCAAATTACTATATATATAAACTGCAGATACATATCAGTGTATTATTCAAAAACTAATATAGGTAGTGCATATAATTGTAAGATATATTTACATTAAACTGCTGCACTTGATTCACACAGTTCTCTTGAACTCGTTGCGTCTGCATTAATAGCCGACGTAACAAGGAAAATGGTATAGCAGATAATTTCTCTTCTGTGTATGCAAGTATTTTACACCTTTTTCATAGCAGTAGTGACTTAACGAACACATCACTCTATTTATTACTTAATTTTAAAACAATGTACAATATACTTTTCAAGGAATACTTTTAAATTATTTTCGTGATTTCAGAAGTAGCCCAAAAATGCGCAAATCGCCTCAATTAAAAATCGGTCGGAACACCCATCTTTTAGTAGCCCAAACGGCGACTTTTTGCCCAATCTGGCAACACTGGTCGTCAATGCAAACTCATCGGTGATTGGACGAGATGCGGTGGGCACATGTTTCTTTTCCGAGTATCCCCGTCTGCCAGTGGTCACTGATACATGCAAGTGTGAATGTCTTGGTCAGGATGGTTCTGAGGAAATGTGGTTAGACTCCAGCTGCTAGCTATCCTTCCAAGAGAGGGTTCTCCAAACTTCACTCATTACAAACTTAACTAAGATCTACTATGAAGCATGAACTCTAGAGAATTTATTACTGTCGTTCATGGAATAGGACCTCGCAATAGATGTCTGTCAATCCAGAAGACATTGGACTCAAAAAGATGATCCTTTTTAAGAGGAAAATGTCAATTTTAACAATTAGGTACAGATAGCTGCCAAATACTTATTTTTTTACTTTCTCTACACGTACTATGTACATAGTCTATAAAAAAGGTATTGTAATGCACCCAAAAATTCGATACCGAGATTTCACCGGAAATATATGTTTTGAGACCCCCTGAATGCAAAAAAAAAAAAAAGCATTTTTAGACAAATGTCCCTGTGTGTGTGTCTGTCTGGCTGTCTGTCTGTGTGTATGTGTGTGTGTGTGTGTGTGTGTGTGTGTGTGTGTGTGTGCGGTCTATGGGAAGCATAGCTCAAAAACGAAAAGGGTCGTTAAATACCAAATTTGGTATTTAAGTTTGGTATCTTCCAAAGATGCAACACGAAGATTTTCAAGAAAATCCCCCACTCCAAACTACCCTTTACATGGAACAATTTTCGAAAATTTCGTTTTTCTTAAAAATGGCTCTAACGATTTTGATTAAAATACCACATATTAAAGTCATTTCTATCACAAATAAGCTGTATATCTTGAATTTTCTGGGAATAGCCTCTGAAGACTACTTTATTCTGAATTTTACGGAATGTTGCATAAGTGCTAAATCGTAAGATATGGACAAAAACTTACCACACAAAAAATGCAGAGCATGTTAAAATTTATGTTATATACTTTTTTTCGTGGAGTTGATCGTTTTTTAAATATTCCTTGTTTTTAGATTCAGCTTTGAAAAACTCACACTTTTCTCATACAGGCACTTGTCAACTCCTGTCCATATAAACAAAGGAACTTCAATCACATAGTAACCAGCTTTTGATTACCGTTTTATTCTATGGTATTCCCTTATTTCGCTTCTACTTACAAGAAAGCAAGTAATAAGACCATTTCTGCTAATTTTTTCTCGATTAGCATGAAGTAAATAGAAGCATAAGCTTTTTAAAAATAATTTGTTGCAGAGATGAAGAGAAAGTCATGTGAAGGGAACACATCAGATTTTTTTTTATTTTGTTCAAATTCTAATTTTGCAGAATCCGTAAATATTGCTTCAGTTCAATTGTAACTTGCTCTCTCCAGTAATCTCAAGGCAAAAGTTAGTAATTTCCGGGATTTTAAGGCTTCCCTCAAGGAGTACCTGTGTAATAAATCATTTTACTCTGTAGATGAATTAAGTTACAAATCTAACCAACAATACCTTAATAATCGTGTTTTTATAAGTATTATAATGTATTGCATTTTGTGCATATTAGTGTGTGAGTGTATACACAAATTAAACTGCTGCATACTTAGACTTGCACAAATGTGTCAGATGCATTTTTTTAGTATTTAGCAGTGACACAAGGTTTGTAAAGCCAGACTCAATGATATTTTACACTTTAGTACGTTATTGTAAATTTGTGCATTTTTGCATTGTAAATACTGTAACATATTTGTAAATATGTATTGTAAATTGTGACATATATGCACTTAGGAGGGTACGAAAAACAATAATCATATTTTAGTTTTATATAACTACTAGTGGTTACTATTATGTTGATAATTAGAAAACTATCATCTGATATTTCAGCAGTGTTACGTATTGAAATTATATTCATTTATATATTTTAACAGTAATTTTTATACACTTTGTTTATATGTGCATGAAAATAAGGAATTGCTATGCTTTTATGGAGCACATTAAATTTAGTGCAGTGACGTATAGGCCTCAAAAGCCAAATACTGTTTTTTGTAACCTGTGCTTTTAGCACTAGAGCTTTGTACATTGTTTTTTTCAAAGAATATAAATATATCTACATATACATGTATATTTCTTGACAAGTTCTATGTTCAGTGACTTGCTAGCCAAAACGAACCTGCAGGCTGCTATTTAATCTAATCTAATATTTAAATGCAATGTTAAATAAAACAAACGAAGTACTCGTATTTTTAAGGCTGACTGTTAATGTGTCAAACTTGAAAATTTGGACTTTCGCATTCTGAAAACACAGTTTGATAGAAAAAAAATCTTATGTTCCATTCACGTGACTTTCTCCACAAACTATTGTTACAAACCATTACATCTATGTTAATTCTAACTAGATGGGAAACAAGGTAATACACTAGGCTACAGCGATAGTCAAATCTTTGTCGGTTGCTATGTGAAACAACAGAAATTCGGTTCCTTTGAACGGACAGGAGTAAAACAGAAGAGAGATGACACGAAATACGTTCTTCCGTTTGAAAAATCTTTTAGTAGCTTAAAATTGAAACCAATAACAAGGAGTATCTAGAAAACGGTTAACTCTACAAAAATTGTATGACATAAATTATGTGTTATAACAAGATCTACATTTTTCTGCAGTAATTTTTTTTCCTGTGCCTTAAGGTTTACCAGTCATGCAAAACTCTTCCAAAATGAAGAGGTCTTCAGAAGCTATTCGCAAAAAATTAAATATATGCATTTTATTTGTCATATAAATATCTTTAATATAGAGTATTTTAATCAAAATTGTTAGAGCCATTTTGAGAAAACAAAATTTTCAAAACATTTTGCATGACAATTTCCTGACGCATCCTTGGAAGATACTGAATTTTAATACCAAATTTGGAATTTAAGATTCTTTTCGTTTTTGACACGCATACACACACGTGTGCGCGGTCCTTTCTCTAAAAGTGTTTCTTTTTGGATTCAGTAGATCTGAAAACATATATTTCAGATGAAATTTGACATCGAATTTTGGGATGGAATACATTACCTTCTCTGCCTATTATTTGCATAGTACGTGTAGAAAAATTAAAAATACTTAGAGTACAATTTTGTGAGGTGAATACTTGGAAAATGTATTTTGGGAAGGACCCTCAATCTGTGTACTTTCCCGGATATAGTCCACACCCATCATAACTCCGCACGCCAATGGAGGTACGTGTCCTACATAGTGGACGTGAAGAGATGTGACAGTAGAACATGGACATGAAATGTTGGATGTTTCCAAAAACATTTCTGATCAAATATATCGGTCTGGGCACACATTACGCAGATATATCTGATGTATATTAGCATTTAACCTTTTTACTTTCTCTATACGTACTATGTGCATATAAAAAATAGAAAAAGCTCCTCTGAGTCGTGTGTGTATGTGGACAGCATAACTGAAAAACTAAAATAACGTATTGGATAAACAGCTTTTTCACACAAGCCGTGTGGATAGGTAGAGTCAGGCTGAAAAATTCAATGCCATAGCCAGGATTGAATCACGGTTCAAATCCCGGCTATGACATTGAATTTTTCATTCTGACTCTACGTAACCCTCCTGTCCTACACATGGCTTGTGTGAAAAAACTATATATCCGATACCAATTATCCATTATAGTTGGCTATACTATAAAATCTGGGTCTAAAGTACTTACAACATTGCAAGTCGTCATTGGGGTTGTCATCTCAAAATAATTTCAGATCACCTTGTGGTTTACCGGGAAACATACGCGTCAGTTGAGAAATTCAATGCTATGCCCACATGTTGCCAAGGTAGCTCAGTGGCAGAGCAACCGGCTAGAGATCGGGAGATCCATGGTTCAAATCCCGGCTATAGAATTGCATTTTTCAGGCTGGCTCTACCTATCCAACTAAATTACCGTTAAATACCAAACTTAGTAGTTTAGTTTTGTATCTTCCAGGGATGCGACACGAAGATTTTCAAGAAGCCCCCTGCACCTCAAACTACCCTTTATATAGAAAATATTTTGCAAATGTTTTTTTCAAACATGGCTCTAACGATTTTGACTAAAATGCCGTATATTAAAGCTATTTAATTCATAAATAAAATGTAATTATTGAGTTTTCTGGGAATAGCTTCTGAAGGCCTATTCATCATGAATGAATTTTGCATAACTGGTAAACCATAAAGACTTACTGACTAAATATGCAGACCTTGTTAAAACACAATTTACAACATAGCTACTGTGACAAGCCGCCATTATGGCATTCAACGCATAATCAGTTGGAAGTTTGAATATCATACCGGCGGCTTGTCACAGTAGCTCAGTGGTTAGAGTAACCGCACGGAGAGCGGGAGAACCGTGTTCAATTCCCGTCTGTGACATTGAATTTTTCAACTGATCCTAATCAACCAATTGTGTAGCATTGTATCTTTCAATAATAAGTAGGAGAGAGGAGTATTACAATTATAATATGCACTTTTGTTGTGAGGTTGACATTTCCCAGATATTCCTTGTTATTGGTCTCAATTTTAAACTACATATCCTCTCAAACGGGGTAACCTTTCGTTTCATTTCTTTGTTATTTTTCTAGAAATGCAAAGCGAACCGAACTTCAATTGTTTGCTTATCGGTCGGCTCTTAAAAGATTTGACTATCGCTTTAGCCTAGTGTTTTCCCTTATCTCTCTTCTACTTACAAGGAAGCAAGTAATGAGACAATTTCTGCTAATGCTTATCTCGATTAGTTTGATGTAGATAAAAGAATAATCTTTTGTTTGAATAGTTTGTTTACAGAACAGGTAGAGAAAGTCATGTGAATGGAACACATCAGATTTTTTTTTAAACGGCTGCCAAAGCATTTCTTACAGTATTGGCTACAAATCCAAACTCGGGACAGAAATAATATGTTAATTACTATTTTAAGATATTCAAACTTCGAGATTTAATACGACTGCCGATATTACATTTGTTATTCTTCGCAAGCCTCTAGTCTCTAAATAGGCCCACCAAATGTCCAGTTTATTCCATTGTTCTAGAAAATACAGTAAAGTTGAAACATGAAATGCTTAAGGGTGTGCAAGACTAAAATGTCACGACAAATAACAAAAAATAGACTTTTTATTTTAATTCCATAATATCATTTAAGCATTCCTGAATATAAAAAGGCACCATTTTTAAATGCCTTAACTGGAGCTACAGCAAAGCATTAGAGGTGAAACTGTACTGGACTCGGCAAGAAAAACTTCAGTTCGATGAGATCTCATTCGCCTCATGCAAAGTGAAGAACGAAGTTTTGCAGACGGAAAGCAGCAATACAAGAAGAAAAGGACAGAAAAGGCAACAGCAGAGGAGAGGGAAAGAAAAGGTACCAACCTGGTGGATTTTAATGTGAGTCATGCATTCAAATATTTCCTTGCTTTTTCACTATTGACATTTTCAGCATTTTCTTCCTGCAAAATGCTCTTTGCGGAGCAGTTTATCTGTTACAAAAATAAACTTTTCTGTAGATGTTCACACAGGTACAATGAATAAAAATTGTCCTAGGTTTTACTGTAAGATATATTTAAGTTTATATTTTCAATTTTCAAACATAAAAGTTTTATTTGTCATGACAAAAAAGCACATTCATAACTTTAAATCTTTTTGGAGCCTTAACCAAAAGAGAGACAGAGAAACCTATGTTAATTTCAAAAAGTGGAAATATTGGAAACGTAAGGTTAAAATATTAGATACAAATGTTAATTCTTTGTCGCAAGAGACTTTTTAAGTTACAGGAGAAAAACATAAACACATTTGACCATAACCTCAAAACCATTAGAGCAAAGTTGATATAATTTGCACAGTAATTTATTTGCATTAGATTGCATCAGTGGTATCAATTTCAAAAAGTTAACATTATAAGTACCTGTTCTTAAGTACCTAGTATATAATCTGATGGGCAGTGGCATGGTTCTTTACTTTCTCTACACGTACCATGTACCTACATAGTATATAGAGAAGATTTTGTAATGCACACAAAAATTCGATACGAGATTTCACCGGAAATACATGTTTGGGTCCTCCTGAATCTAAAAAGAGCATTTGTAGAAAAAGGTCTGTGTGTCTGTGCGTTTGTGTGTGTTTCTGTGTGTGTGTGTGTGTGTGTGTGTGCGTGTGTGTACAGCATAGCTCGAGAACGAAAATTGAACTGGTAAATCGTAACAGATAAACAAAAGCTAACTTACCAGAAAATGTAAAGATCATTATTGGTTTCAGCTTTAAAATACCTATACTTTTCTCATATACCAAATTCAAAATGCTTATTTTGAGAATGTTTCTGGTAAAGGCATTATCGAAGTAGCATCATGTGAGTAGAAGAATCACTTTTGTAGGAAACACAATACAAGGGATTACGTCATTGGTGAAAAAAAAATCTGATGTGTTCCATTCACATGACTTTCTCTACATCTCTGCAACAAACTATTATTGAAAAGACAATTAAATACCAAACTTGGTATTTAAGTTTGGTATCTTCAAAGGGTGCGACAGGAAGATGTTCAAGAAAATCCTCCCACCCCCAAGTACCCTTTACATGGAACTTTTTTCAAAAATTTGGTTTTCTCAACAATGGCTCTAACTATTTTTATTAAAATATCCTATATTAAAGATATTTACCTGACAAATAAAATGTATATCTTGAATTTTCTGGGAATAGCCTCTGAAGACTACTTTATTCTGGATGAGTTTTTCGGAATTTTCTATAACTGGTAACAGAATTGAAAATAGCTCTATCGGAGGTAACCCAGATTATAACGAAATAATCGCTCTATAAAAGAATGTTACTAAAACTGCAACGTTTGTTTTATTGTAATGTAGTCCAAACAGTATACAAAAGAAATTAGTACTGCTTCTCTAAGAATCAGCAAAAGTCACTGCACTTATTATCTGCTTGTTTCTCTATCTATCGGTTCGTTTTAAGCTACATATGTGGTGTTAACCGACTTTGTGGGCTACGTGTCAAGTGTTTCGGGGATTGCCCACATCTGTATTAAATTTATAATTTTTTAAATCGAATTAAGAAAATGAAGGATAGACAATGTTAAGAAAATGAGCAATATTGAAGGTTTATATGTCTACTTAAAGCATACTTAGGCTTTTTCATTTTCTTGAAAATCTTCACCTACCTGCTTAAACGGTGCCTGAATCAAACATAAAATTTGATTAAATATTTTCTGATAAGTTTTCGATTTATGCTCTTTCTCTCTCATATGTACAAAAAACCTTTTCTAAATATGTTTTAAGGGTTCAGGGGGTCCAGACCTGTATTTACAATAAATGTTGATATTATATTTTTACTTTCTCTATGCATATAACATACATATCCAGTTGAGGAGGTGTTACATTCCACATAACACTCCATGCAGAGATTTCACCAGATGAACATACTTTGAGCACCCCTGTATCCAAAACCAGATAAAGGTCTGCAGTATGTGTGGGGGGAGGGGGTTTGCGGGCAGTTGTCTGAATAGCATAACTCAAAACAACAACGTTAGTTCAATATCTAAGTTGGTTATTTTAATTTCAGTATCTTCCAAGAATGTGATAAAGATTTTCAAGAAAATTCTCTACCTCCTTTTACATTTACATAATATTTTTCAAAATTTTCAATTTTTTCAAAAATGGCTCTAACAATTTTAGTTAAAATATCATACATTAAAGCTATCTATAGAAGAAATAAAATATCTTTGATTTTCTGGGAATAGCCTGTGAAATTCTTTTAATGTAGAAGAAATTTGTGTAATGTTGCATAAATGGTGAGCATAAAGTGAGAGATGAAAATATGTTACATAAAAACATGTAATCTCCTTAAAACACACAATTTATTTCAAATAACTTTTTTGTGTTATAACCAATTTCCAAGATATCCAGAATTAATGGTTCCAATTGCTTGATATTCTTCATTCTTTATTCAGTTGTTTATTGTGACTGATTGGAAATACCATGGATTTTTGAGGTCAGTATACCTCATCCAGTTGTTAAACATGCGACAATTGCTATTCCCTTTAAAACTATAACAATATGTCTAATGTAGCTGTTTATGCAAAGCTTAACCCAATTAAAGTGAAGGGGAAAAATAAACTTTCACGAGTATATGGTAGAGTGTAGAGAAATTCCTGTGAGTGTATCAAATCAGATTTTTTAAACAACAGTTCCTCTACTTAATATATGTGATTGGTGGAATCAGTGAAAATTAATGGGTACTCTGCCTTATAACAAGCCAAATGGTGGTGTTTTTTAAGAAATCTTGTTTTCAAAAGAAGTGAGCTTTTTGGGGGTTTTTAATGATTTTATTACAAATAATTGTATGCACTACAATAACTCTAAAGTGGTAACAAGATTTATTTCTACAGCACCATCCACCAAGAGGTTTCATTTCGTAATTGGCTTACCCTCCCCACAATTGTAGGACTGACACTCCCCTAGGACTTACAAGCCAATACCTAAGGGTCAGAAGCCTGTTGGGAGCCAACGACATGAAACCACAGAATGGAGAACCTGTTACGAGTTGTCGGCCCATAGCCAGGCATAAACATGAGGAAGTGGATGATATGAAATGTAAGGTGATGATGGAGCAATTGGTGGAATGAGTGGCAGGGGGAACCAGAAGACCCAGAGAAAACTCGTCCAGAAATGCATGATGGATTTAACAAATATAACTGATTCCTGGATATACAAGCAAGGTAGAGGCAATGCATTTAACTCCTTGAAAAGTGCTCTGCAGCTAGTACTTTTGTTAACCTTTATTATTGTGCAAATAACTCTTTTTTGTAACAGTTTCCCCATAGCATTTCACCATATAATAAGATACAGTGAAAGTATGCATAGTACAGAGATAAAAGCATTTTTTTATTCATGACTTTTGATAGTATGAAAAGAGGAAAACAGGTTGTTGAGTTTTTGTGAGATTGTGTTTATGTGGTTGTTCCATTTCAGGTTTTTATCCAGCCATATACCAAGGAACTTTGTGTTTTCTGAGTAGCTGATGCATCTTTCATTTAGAATTATATTAGAACCATCAATTTGGATTCCATGTATATTTTGAAACTAAATAGCCCTGTCTTTTCTGTATTTATTTTTAATCTTTTCGACTCAAACCACTTGGTTAGTTGGTTTATTGTCTGTTTTATATTATTGTCCAAAGAACATAGATTTAAACAGGTAACAAATATGCTAGAATTTCCTGCAAAAAAGTGGGTCTACAATTTTCGATAGAACACCTTATGCCATTTATGTATATCAAAAACAGGACTAGCCTGAGAATTGTGTTTAATTTCATTTAATAAATATAATAAATATATGGCTAGGGATAGCTAATACAAATATACTATGCCTTCATACATTCTCATTTGAGCTATGGGCTTGTACTATGGGGTAATGCACAGAAAAAAACAATGCAAGGAATATTAGGACTACAGAAACATGCCATTCGAATAATATGTTAACTAAAGAAGATGGATACTTGTAGAAATTCCTATAAAAAACTAAATATATTAACATTTCCGGCACTGTATATATACATATATGCATTAAATACTCAATAAAAAATCATAGCAATCAAAGTGAAAACATGCACATATACAAACATGACACAAGAACGAAACAAAATTATTTCATAAACAGACTAAGAGGAACGTTAAGTGACAAAAGTATAGAAACTAAAACCAAAGATTTATACAATCATTTGCCTAAACAAATAAAATAGATAACTGAAGAAAACTCTAAACTTAAAGCAATTAAAAAGTATCTCTCAGAAAATATATTTTCTATAGAGGAGTATAAAATGTTAAATTAATTAAGTTATGCTGTATAACAGTACACCTGTATATTTTTGTGAAGTGTATATACCCATGTTATTATTATTCAATATGTTTAGTTTCATAATCAATCTGATGATCCTTGTAAATTATGTATTACAAATGGAGATGAAATAGAAATAGAAATATGTTTTATTCTATATTAGGAGGATATGCACCGTTCTTGTTTCACCACTTGATACTGCTTCATTACTACAGGAAACAATGGTCGTAGCTGTCAATAAACTTCTTTGAGTGATGTACAACTAATGCCATATTATTAATTTCAGGCACCAGCTAAATGCAAACAAAGCACTTTATACCACCCCTCCCCCCCTAACTTCATTCCCTCTGTTTGAATCCATTGCAGTTGGTGGTTATGATTAATTCACTCAGCAATGGTTCTTCAAACAGAGTTTAAGGCTATGCTAAAAACTGGTTAAACCAATGTTTAAGCAGATCCCTTTCTTCCTAGGATATCTGTTTTTTCATTGTCCAGAACTCCATTATATCCAGGCACTTATCCAAGACAAACCTCGTTATATTTGCCAATTGCATAAACTTTATTAAGTAGTTCCAGACTAATTTAGATGTTATCTGATAACTTGTAATTGCTCTTAGCGCAGGCTGACTGTCAGAAAATATACAAATGTTGCTTCCTTTGTAGGTATTTGAACCGTAGACATCCCATTCACGAGTCTATGTCTTATTTATCTCAGCCACTCATGGTGATAATGAGCTGAGATATGTCAGAAAACAGTAAGGTAAAGCTCAATAGAACTAGCATTATTTTTCTCAAATTTTAAGTGATCTAACCATTGATTTAATTTTCAGGCAATTCAAAGTGTCTGTATTATGCTATGATTAAATAGCCTTTACTTTAGTAATTGCACTAATTACTTTAAGAGTATATGAGTTTATTGCACAATCTTGACCCCTATAAATGTATAACAAGTTGATACTTATGATTAATGTAGTTTAGGAAATTTAAGTCCAATCAAATTAGGCTTACCATTTTTTTTTAAAAAAAAAAAATGCTTGTTTTCTTTGTATCTAGCCCAGGATACCCAGAATAGTTGCTGCAGAATGTTAATTTACCTCTGGTTAACATTTTTGTCTTTCCCAGAAATAACTGATTAGATATTTAAACTATTGTTCATTTTTACATAGCCATTTTAGTGAGTGAGTGGACATTTCATAAAAATTTAAAATTAAGACTAGAACAGAATATTTATTGTCATATGACATTTACATTGTGAACCTAAGCTCATAAACTGGTGACTCGTCAAAAATATACTTGAGTAGCTTAAATTCTAATATGTACATGGTAAACAAGATATTATTTTTAAAATATATTGAAGTATGATTTGTCAATTTATGGTAATAATACAATATGTATATTGCCTAGTGACTCCAACATTGTATCATCCATAAATTCTTGAACAGAGTAATGTGTTTTATTTAGTAATATTTCTTTAACTCTTTTTATGAATAAATTTAAGGTTTTTATATCTTTGATTTTTTGTGGCAATTTGTTATATACCTACTTTTACACCCACATAGAGGAGGGTTTTATCACTGTTAGTCTATGCATTAGGAATTTTATGCTAGATTCTTTCTGGGTATTGTAGTGATGGTGGTTTCGTTTTTCCATGAAATTGTCATAATGTTCATAAATATAGATGAGCAGCTATACGAGATATATTGAGAGTATTGTTAAATGCTTAATCCTAAATTCTAAACATAAATGGAAGCAAATAACCACTTATTCATGGTTGTATGTAACTGTGTAATACAAACAACAGAACATTTTAGAATACATAATCTGCAGTTTTGAAGTAAACTGCAACATTTGATATTGAAGCAGCATTATAGCTTACTTATATTTATCACCTTTTATGTGACCTTATATCTCCCCTAACTGTGAACAACATTACACTATGAACACTGCTCATGATGTTACAATTACATGTTTTAAAAAAACTTGTATTCGTTTTGGAGTTTTTCATTAAATGTACATTTTTCCTCTCAAGTTGATGTCACAAGCACAAGAAGATTCAAAGGAATATATGACTAAAATATTCTTTCTCTTAAAAGCACAAGCCCTTGAAACTACTCTGTTTCATCACACCTGCTGAATCATTTTTTTTACAAAAGTAATATTACCCAGTTACTGATTCACTTGAATACAAAAACAGGACATATCCATCACTTTTGGAAACAAAGCAACTATGCTGTTATAATTAGCAAATTTAGCACAATTCACTTCAACCCCATTTGCTTTTGTCAAAGACAAATACAATTTTTCATATGTATCATCACTGCAATAATCTGCTTTATCTTTGAAACCCTGGATGTTTTCAACTCCAGACAGTATAAGAAAACCAGGACTGTCTGCTCAAATCCCAGAAGGATGGTAAGACTATGTTACATAACTAATGTTAATAACCGCTAGTATATATTAGTTGATGCTTAGAGGAATTTAGTAACAGTGACATTCAAATTATACAAGTTTATTTGTGGATTGTTTTTAACATTAAATCACTTATACTTTTCATTACTTTTTCTAGCATGTATGTATAATGTACATAGTAGATACAGAAGGTATTGTATTCCACTCAAAAATTTGAAACAGCAATTTCATCAGAAATACAAGTTTTGAGACCCTCTGAATAACAAAAAACATTTTCAATAAATTTGTGTGCACGCGTATGTGTGTGCTTTCTATTGCTTAATGCCCAGTTTTACTATATATTGCACCACAGGCAATGATACTGATGATACATGGAATGAAGATGGAGCACCGATGGAATGCGATGGTAGCTGAAACAAGAGAACCTGGAGAAAACCCACCCCTGTACTGTTTTTTCCAACCACAAATTTCACATGCAGTCACCTAGGATCGAACCCAGGCCGCCTTGATGAGAGTCAACTGGTCTAGCCATGGCATGATCCCTATGTGTGTGTGTGTATGTGAGAGAGGAGAGAGAGAGAGAGAGAGAGGGAGAGAGAGAGAGAGCGAGAGAGATAGATAGATAGAGAGAGAGAGAGAGAGAGGAGAGAGAGAGAGAGCGAGAGAGATAGATAGATAGAGAGAGAGAGAGAGAGAGAGAGAGAGAGAGAGAGAGAGAGTGTGTGTGCAGCATAGCTTAAAAACAAAAAGTCAGTTAAATACCTATTTAAATTAAGGATGTGACACAAAGATTTTCAACAAAATTCCTCCCACCCCTGACTACCCTTTGCATGGAAAATTTTGATTTTCTCAGAAATGACTAACAATTTTTATTACTGTACCATATGTTTAAGACATATTTATGGCAAAAAAATGAATATATTGAGTTTTCTGGGAATAGCCTCTGAAGATCTCTTCATCATTGATGAGTTTTGCATAATTTTAGTATATTTGGTGTACCAGAAGAGATAGACAAAAACTTACTGTACAAAAATGTAAATCTCATTAAAATGCAAAATTTATGCAATATAAATATTTTTGTAGAGTAAACCATTTTGAAAAAATTCCATGTTATTGGTTTCAATTTTAAGCTGTTTAAACTTTTCTCAAAGAGGGAGTTATCTTTCTTTTCCACTCTATTTTCCTTATTCCTGGCAAGCAAAGAATAATTTCTATTGTTTCACATAGCGTTTGGCTTTTAAAGAATTTGACTGTTACTTTAGTCAAGTGTATTCCCTTATTTTCCTTCTAATTATAATGAAGCAAGTAATAAGACAGATTCCATTAATGTTCATTTTAATTAGCATGATTTACATGAAAGAATAATCTTTTCTAAGAAAAGTTTATATATAAGGGACTAATTTTGGAAGCTGCTGCCTCCATTTTGAACCTCGGGGGTCCAACCAAGTTGAAAATTGGCAATAGCTTCTGAAATCAGTTCCTCATAAATAAAAAGAGCAAGTGATGTATTGTTAGACCCAACTCCACATATAAACTTGTATAGTTAGTAGATAATTTAAAGTGAATTATGTGTTTAGAGAAAATAGAACCACATACTATAAAGGTGGATATATTTTAAATTTTGCAGCTACAGAAATCGGATGTACAACTCTGCATACTACTTAGAAATGTCATATTAAATAGATTTATCACCCACCCATTCATCATTTTTAAATTTCTCAACCTCACTAATAGCCCTGACAAGACAAATATAATTAAATTTGAGTTAAGCAAGAAGAAAAAAGGTATATTATTTCATATTAACTTTGGAAATGTTACAATACATGAATCTGATTCTCACATTTTTTTAGGAATGCAAGTAGATAAACTCATGTCCTGGACTAATCATATCGATGACCTTTGTAAAAAAATAATTAAAGGTTTGTATTTAATGAGGGAATTTGCAAAAACTTGTAATGTTGAGGTTCTAAAACTTACATACTATGGTTTAATTTATTCACATATCCAATATGGTATTGAATTATGGGGGGGGGGGGTGTAATAAAATGCATATGCAAAGGGTTCTAGTGCTACAAAAGAAATGTATCAGAACTATGTTTAAAATGGGGAGTGGAGAATCGTGTAGGGAAGTTTTTAAAAGAGAAAAGATGTTTACTGTAGAATCTCTATACATATACAAAGTAACTTACTTAATTAACCAGTAAAAACCAAAACTAAATAGTGAAATACATAACCATGATACTAGATGCAAACTTGACTTACATTATACCAGCTACAATGTAAAATCTGTAAATAAAGATCCCTATATAATAGGATTAGACATGTATGATCGACTCCCTGCATATGTAAAAAACGAAAATGGTGTTAAATTTAAACAATGTCTTAAGACATATTTACTGAACAATCTTGTGTATGATATCAATGAATTTTCAAAATAATTTATGTAGACTATATTAATACTTTGTTAAACCAAACATCCTGTATATATTAATGTATTTTTATAATTTATGTAGACTAAGTTTATTTAATGCTAATTTTGTGTAATGTAAACTGACAATACTCGATACTTGAAAAGAGTCTATAGGCTGCTAATAAATTGCAATTACAATTAGGAAATATTTGATAAAGTGCTGTAGCAGCTTCTTTCTTTCTTATTTAAAGTATCTTCTTGTAGTGCTATCCAGACAAACAGACAATTGCTCTGTATTATTACATTACTGATTGGAATACAGAATAGATAACCTCTTTCAGCCACTCCATTTTTATTTTCTTTACACGTACTATGTATATAGTGTATAGAGAAGGTATTGTATTGCACCCAAAAATTTGATATCAAAATGTCACCAGAAATACATGTTTTGAGACCCCTTGAATCCAAAAATAGCATTTTTAGAAAAAAAGTCTGCATGTGTGTGCGTCTGTGGATGGCATAGATCAAAAACCAAAGGGCAGTTAAATACCAAACTTCGTATTTGGGTTTATTATCTTACAAGGATGTGACACAAAGGTTTTCAAGTAAATCTCCCCAGCCGAAACTCCCCTTTACATGGAAAATTTTTGAAAATTTTGTCTTTCCCAAAATGGCTCTAACAATGTTGATTAAAATACAATATATTAAAGCTATTTACATTACAAATAAAATGTGTAGCTTGAATTTTCTGGGAGTAACCTTTGAAGACCTCTTTATTCTGGATGAATTTTTCTGAATTTTGCATAACTGGTAAACCGAAAGACAGAGACAAAAATGTACTACACAAAAAGGTAGATCTCGTTAAAACACACAATTTATATCATATACATTTTTTTGTAGATTTGAGCATTTTTGAGATACTCCTTGGTATTTTTTCAGTTTTAAAATACTTACTTATCAGGAACTTGTCTACTCCCAGCCATGCAAAGAAATGGATTTCAATCTCATAGCAACCATATTTTAAAACATTTGACTGTCGGTCTAGCCTAGTGTGTTCCCTTTATTTCCCTGCTACTTATAAGGAACTAAGTAATAAGACAATTTCTGCTAATGTTTATCTCTATTAACATGAAGTAGATAGAAGAATAAGCTTATTAACAATAATTTATTACAGAGATGTAGAGAAAGCCATGTGAATGGAGGACATCATATATTTTTAATACTGTTTAATGTCTGCCCTTACTTCATATGGCATCACAGATATGACATGATAACTCAAAAAGATATGTTCTGAAGAAAACATTCCTGCCAAGGTTTAGGTTACCTCCATGGCATTTGCCATTTGTAAGAACTAAGGAAAACTTGGAAAAAGTCTCACTCTGGATGGATGATTCTGGCAGTGTTTGAACCACTGAAAGAGCAGGTTTTCTCTGGGTTCTCTGGTTTCCCCACCATCACATTCCACTGGTACTCTATCTTCATTCCATGTATCATCAGTGTCATTGCCTGTGGTTTCTTAGAAGTAAAAATGGATGTTAAACACTATTAAGGAAATAAAAAACCACCATAAGCCTCCTGTTTACAAGTCCATCACAACCTTGTCTACCTGTGTTTGTGCAGCCATTCCAGTTTGGTATGCAAAACACTAAGTGATGATAGTTTGCACTGTCAAATTAGAAAGCCTCCTTGACAATATACTTGCAACAGTAAATGGAATACTTACAGGATTTCCAGGATGAATGACAACTTATAACATCAAAGCAGCATAGGTAACTATTATCCAGAGAAGAGCTAGTTCAGTATTCAGGCCAGCAATGATGGTGGTGATAATAACGAATCATCTGAAATAAAAAAAAAGGTTTTATTTAAAACACCTGGTGTTAACAGTTTTATCTATTATGCAGTGTAAATAATGTGAAATTCTAATTAGGTTCAATTTGTCTTTGGCTAGCTTTTTATTTATACTTTTCATTATTACTATATAATGGTTGCACCTCTTGCATTACCTCATTACGTGGGTACTTTTGTTATTTTGTTATTAGGGCCACTTTGTACTTACTTACTGGTATGTTATAAACATTTAGGACCCTAAGTTGCAAAGCATAGCCCAAGGTGGTGGGCTCTAAAGTGCAAAACATAGCCGAGGGATCTGTGAAGCTAAAACCCCAAAGATCCCCAGAAAAAGTCAAAATGTCAGCAATCTGGTGACTTTCACATCTCAACAGCTTATTGTTTTCAATGCTTTCAAAAATGGATCGCCAGCAGAAGTCACTTATTTTACTTCTTAAGACTGTTGTGTGTGTGCGTGTGCGTGTGCGTGCGTGCGTGTGTGCGTGTGTGTGTGTGTAATCATCATATAGCTTTACCTGTTTTTCCTTAGAAGAGTATTAGACGTTGAAGTGTTTCATGACTAGCCCATTTAGGATTTCTTTTCATTTAATTTATTCATTATCTGATGTGACATATCTGGTCATACACTCACCATGCTTATAAAGTTGTAAGCAAAGCTTGTTTTGAGAGTCAAATGAATCTTTGTACAACATCTATCAATTGGTATTTAGAAAGTTAAATTCCAGTCTTTGACTGACCTTGTGAACTGCTTCAGTTTCATCTACACAAAGCAAAGAGTAACAAATAGTTGGTCTTAATTCCAGTAACTGAAGCTGTTTGTTTTTATGGAATACATAGCTGTTAACAGTTGCAGAATTATGCTGATATTGCTGAGAAAGCATTTATTGTCATACGACAAGTGAGGGTGTCAAAGAATGTTATATTGGCAGGCACACTAAATTGACACATGCATGGTTGCAAGATTCAATTTATTTTCTTTTCATTATGTTACTATGCTTTTGTACACTAATAACAAATTTATTTAATGCATTTTAGATAATAAACGTTGTACAACATTACAGTTTAGTAGGCCTACACAATTATTACTAAACAACTACTTCTTTCCTTATCATCATCATTATAAAGTTGGTAATAAATGATGATAACATTTCAGAATGTAGTATTATAAGGCAAAGGAAGTGAATTTTTATAAAAACTTGTGTGTTCACTCACTTTAACATTCTTTCTTGAAACTAACTCTTGAACTGCCTCGAAAAAAACAGCCGTTGCCATGTTCAGACTTACCACTGGATATGACTCTCAGCAAACACTTGCATAAAATTGGATTATTATTGTCTCCAAATTGTCTGTTATGCAACAAGGAAGAAGATATGAACATGGAACATATATCAATCTGTGAACAAGTTAAACTGTATCCAGACCTAATCTCAGAATATTGGGAGGCAAGAAGGAGAATGGCTTTGTCGCTAAATCCTGAGCACCCTCTCCCTTCCTCCAACCCTCTCCCCCACCCCCTCTACCCCCTCTCTCCCCCTCCATCTCCCCCTCCCTTCCTCTCTCTCCCCCTCTCCCTATCTCCTCTCCCTCCCCCTCCCTCTCTCTCTAGTGTCCACAACTAGATATGATATAGTGAACACTTTATTTTTAAATGCTCTGTTTCTGAAAGACTCTGGTAAGCTTGCCTTACCAGAAAGTCTCCTCCTTAATTACATATGGCATAATAATATGGGGAAGCAGTAGCAGGGTGATAAAAATATTCAGAATGCAAAAGAGAGCAATTAGAACAATAATGAACCTGAAAAAAACAGCTAGCTGCGATGAGTGGTTTAAGAAACTGAAAATCATGACACTGCCTAATACCTATATTTATTAGATTGCTATACAAATGAGAAAAAACTTAGAAAACTACAGTAAAAGTTCAGAAATACATAATCATAATACTATGAAAAGGTTACAATTACATGTTGCCTTTCATAGGAAGAAAATATATGAGCTTAGTTTCAAATACAATGGTATATGCATCTATAATAGACTTCCTCCAGAAATAAAAAACTAATTACATTGTTTAAAAACTTTAAAAAATTAAATGGCTTAAAAGCATATTTGGTAAGTAAGTGTTATTATTCCATAGAGGATTATTAAGGTGAGAAAAATGTATGAAAGTAGTTTTAAGTGTGCTTGCGTGCATGCACACAGGCCTGTCAATTATGTAAAAATATACAATACTATGTATTGACGTGTCTAACATCATGCACATGATGTAAACAGAAAAGAAATAAATTGAAACTGTAATTGAAATGGTGAGCATAGGACTGGAATACTAAGAATGACAACATCTGTTTTTATTTCGAGCATTGCTTCTGTTTAAGGCTCTGAACATTTGGCCTCACCAACCACAGATATACTGTGTGAGTGAGAGACAAAGAGAGAGCATATATTCAAAATTTATGGTCACATTCAGTCATCTGTTAGTACATTATGATGACAGTTTTCACTCAGTGAACAATAGTTTATCTTAAGATTGCTATTATACTATTGTTATTGTTATCTTTGTTGCTATTAAAATCAAAATTTTCTGTTTTATTCCTGAGTTCTGTATTTTATGCTTATATTAACGAATGAGATGGTTATTCAATGTATTAAAATGTCTGAACAAATTAATTATGTTAAGAGCATTGCAAAAACAATCCTCAATTTTGATATAAATTAAGGTAAGCCTGCATCATATATTATGTTAATATTATTGATATTTAAATCTTTTTTTTTTCTTTTTTCATTTATTTATTTATTGCTGTTGTCCTCTGTGGTCTAGAGGTAATATGCTAGCCACTGGTTTCCAAGGTAGCGGGTTCAAACCTGGTGGGTGGGCAATGGATTTCTTCAGGGGTAAAAATCCCTAGCATGGCTTCCTCTGGAAGGGAAGTAAAAGCATTGATCATAGACTTATGGCACATAAAATAATTCAAACCTCATAAAGAGACCTCTGAGCAAAATTAAAGTCTTTCATGCCTAATATAGAATGGCATACTAACAACCGCAGCAGTTAAAGAGCATGCATAAATAAAACGCAGTTTAATTTAATTTCTTTCTTTCTTTCCTTCTTTGTCATCGTTACTTTGATATTGGACAGCCTCCCCTAATTTTGAAACCAGAGTTGCACCTAATTCTAGTGAATTTTTACTTTAAATTTGTTAAAGCAACATCTGTGTATAAGTAAATTTAACCCATCTCTAAAAAAGTGACTCGTAGAATTCTTTGAAATTTAAAATTTCATATAATTCATCTTTTACATTTTCTTTTTCTTTTGATATTCAACCACCTTTTATGAAGGACTTATAAGACAAGTTAGTGGGGTCAGATGCCTGTTGAGGAGCAGACAGATCCTGGATCAGCGTAACCAGGATAGTGAACAGACCAATGCCTGGTATGAGAGTGAGAAAGAAGATGATATGAAATGTTCATGAAATAGATGAAAAGAAATGTGATTATGGAGTAGGTGGTGGAATTAATGCAGGGGAAACCAAAGAACCCAAAGAAACTCTCCCCAGATGCTGCTTTGTCCACCACAAATCCCATTTGTAGTTTCCTAGGATCAAGTTTGGTGAGAGGCAAGTGATCTAACCACTCAGCCATGGTACTGCCTGATCTATTTCTAAACATTTAAATCATGAGTAATCAGATCAAAGGGGAAGAGGGTAGAGCATGTTAACAGCGAGGAAACCTCGGCAACTGCAACCAGGTACTAATGTATTGCAGCCTACCACCCTTCCAGGGGAGAATCCATAGGCCATCACACAGGAAACAATGGAGTTAAGCACAGAAATGCATGGAAGTACCTAACAGTTTTTCTAGATGGCAGCCCATGAAGGCTACACAGGTACCAGGAGGCCAGAAAAAGGTCTCTACAATGGTATCTCCCAAATGCCAGTTCCAGACAAAACACCCAAGCCACCAGGCTCAGTAGTAGTCAGAGAGTACTGAAATACAATTTATAAGAGGAATATTCCACAGAAGCTGCTATCTAGATAAGCAGTAACATAACATCCAGGTTTAAAAATGCTAAAAAAGATTACAAATGATGTGAACAGTAATAAAGGTATTTAATTCTTTTCATTAATGTTGTATACAGGGGCGGTTTCTGGAGTAGTGCTGTTGTGCCGTGGCACGACTATTAAATAAAAAAATAAATGCCTACATATTATGATTATTGAATAAAAATTGTTCCTGCACTCGTGTTCTAGTTCTCTCATTTGAACAGCATGTTAAGTGCCATGCGATCTGGCAGTAGGTAGTGGTTTTCTGAAGCTTGTGGCAGTTTCAGGTAGGCACCATTTGAGCTCATAAGCTACTGTATATAAGGCTAGGGCATTCATTTATAGTTGCTGCTTATGGATGGATGTAGTGTCAAGGTTGATCTGCCACACAGTCTCTGTTTCAACCTCCAGAGCGCAATGAACCACAGAACCTTGCAGGTGACAACAAAGGAATGCACTGTTTGTGTCTAAATCTTCTTGTAAATGCAGTGTTACCACCTTGCTGCAAGTTAATGCCAACACATTTTGAAGTTTAGTTATATGCAGTGCAGAAACAGACACCAATATATCGTTATAAATAAATATATTTGTTTTGAATATAATAATGTCATTAGGTTTTAAAATTATGTTGCATTATTTCAATATTTTTTTTTAGTTTTAAGCATCAGGAATTTTTAAAAACACAAGCATGTGCAAGTGTATACATGTGATTTTCTGAGTTGATCCTTTTAATTTCTAATGGATATCGAGGAATTGTTGTCAGTAGATCACTAAATTGCTAGCATTAATCTTTCCATTCTCCATTCTGTTTCATGAGATCGAACACAAGGGCCTCTTGTAATGTTTTCCAGGAATTATTAGGCATAGGCTTGCTATGATCTTTTGTCTATAACTTGAATGCCAAAGCCTTGCTACAGTTTCCGTTTCTCACTCTTTAATTTTATTAATGCAACATATTATGAAATATACCAATTATTCACAAAACTACAGAATAGAGCAATAATATTGCAAGATTAAACAGGTATTTGAGGAGTTTTATTATACCAATATTTTCTTGGCACCACCAGTAGCATGCCTCACTGGCTGCCATTGATTGTACATCTACGTAAATGTTCAGTTTTTTTAATGTTTTATACAAAGAGAGGAAACAACTGGATCCAGATTGTCTCATTTATTATTGATCATATTATCATGCAAATGCATGTCTCCCATTAATTAAATAATATGATGAATTTCCTTGTGAGTCACAGCATCTTCTATGCTTTAATTATTTCCTATGCTGTACATAAATAACATTTTTCAATATTTACAAAACAAAGCACATTTTAATCCACTGCTTTATAGTGCCTATTGCTTCCTTTCAAGAGTGTAATGTTAGAATTAGTAGTTACGGTTGGTAGCAGTTAAATTACAGCATTATTAGTGAAAGGTTGGATAAGTAAAGCTTACTTGATAGTTACAATCTTACAACACACAAATATGCAATCCTCAACAGCTTAACATACAGATTAGTCTACATTCCCATGAAGAATAGTTAATACAAAAAAGAATACCAACTACTCCAAATAGCTACCAACAACAGCTTTCAAAAAGGTGTAATAAGACAAGAAAATACACAAATACAAAAAACTGAACTGCATAACATACACATCCACCCTATAGAACCTCCGTGATCAACCTCAGTTCAGAAAATTCACCTATCATCCTTGGGCACATAACTAACTTCAGCAAATCTTCACGAATTATAACATCACCTTAGCTCCAAAAAACAACTACAGCATTCAGAAACTGCTATGCAAAAAGTTAAAAGATACTATCCCTGCAAACAAACACCAGGAGTTTATGAAATAAATGCTCAGACTGTAATCTAATATATATTAGCAAGAATGAAAAGAAGTTTGGAAACCAGATTAAAGGAGCACATGAGAAACTTAAAATACAAACAAACAGAAAAATTGGCAGTTGCCTATCATTTTTGGACATCAGGACATGAAATCACACCTAATTTACAACTGTTAAAACCAGTATATAAACACAAAATTAGATATCTGGGAGAAGATCTTTGTCATGAAAAAAAAAAAAAAAGAGCCATATCATGAATTTTGATATCATCATACAGCAACCTTTGGAAATTCATAGATCCAGTACCAGATGCCTCCACAAGTGATACACCACCAACCTCATCGTTGATGCCAACAAAGCAAGATTTAGTCAGAATTAAGGGTTGAAAATGGGAATAAGTGTTCCTGAAACAGTAAGTAAGTAATTTTATTAAGTAAATAATTACTAAGTGACTCAAATTCTTTTGATTTAATTTAAGTCTTCCTTAGTTGATAAAATGATTCTATGTAGAGGAAAATGTCAATTCCCACTTGTGAACCTAATGGTAGACAACCCCCTACTCATTATGATGAATATAAGAAAATGAATTCTATTCCCATATGCCAATTTCATTTACTAATAATCACCACTCATATCACACCAGCAGATGAGTTGTGAAATAAAGACATTGGGTATTTAGGCCATCGACTTCCATTAACAGGGCTGTTAATCTTAAGAGGCATTGCTAATTATTGTAATATTAGTATATTTTTATGTTACAGATAGAATTGAAGGGACCACCTTCTGACAATAAACTCAATATTATGAACAGGTGGGTATATACACTTTTAAACTGGATCAAAAATATACAAATTGCATTTAACTTCAGGTGCACTCATTCTGTGGTAGAAATATGAGCATGCATGTGAGGGGACCCAGAGGGACTTTTAGGGTTGCCAACTCTCCCGGAATGGCCAAGAGTCTTCTGGAATTGAATGGAATCTCCCGGCTCCCAGAACTGAAATTAAATCTCCTGGAATTATGTGATATCTTGTATTCCTTTATTATTATTTATATTATATACCTTACTTACATCATATCTCTTTAGGGTGCTTCTGAAAATAATTTTGAAAAACATTTAAACTTCAAAAAAAGATTATATGAGTTATGATGAACATAAAACATACATCCAGTTGGCCACTTTTCAATAAATTAAAGATTCTTCTTCTGCCTTGTTTATATGTATTAGAGACTGTTTGCTTCATACATGATAATAGAGGGTTGTTTAGGATTAATAGTGAATGTCATGATCATTTTACAAGAGCAATGCAACTTCATCTCAAAAAATTTTAAATTCATAGATTATCAATGCATCAAATTATATAATATATTAAATGGGGGACTTAATGATTGCAGTGCATACCAATTTAGGAATAAAATTAAAACTATCGTAATGCAGCAGAAATATTATTCTATAAATAAATTATATTTTTATGTGTGTAAAGATGTAAAGTAAATATATTTAATGATAAAATTGGTGAAATGTTATTTCTAAGTAATTATGGAATCAATTATGCTTTCACATCTGTAAATAGTGTTTACTGTAAACAGTAAGCTTATTTCCATATAAAATATATATATTATTTAGATGAAACCAAAAATTGTAACAGTAATGGTGAATAATAATTACTTACTTAAAAAATATGAGTATTTCATCTGTTATATATAAGGGTTGGCAGTGTGTAGAAAGAAACAATAGTGTTTTGATTAGTGAGCTGGGAGTGTTGAAGTCGGAAGGGAGAAAGGAAACCAATTGTTGCGTAAACATCAAGTCTATATATGTTATATTTACAGATAGAAATCACAAAATCAGTAATTATTAGCAGTTTGAGGTCCTTGAGTCAAGGACTTTTACAATGGTTGTAGTTGTAAGTTGGTTATTGTAATGGCTAGTTCATTGGGAGTAGAAATGAAATAGAAGCACTATTGCGCATTTAACAGTGCCTGGAAAGGTTCCTATGACTGGTTTTTTATAAATTTTTCTAGCTTTACTGTTATATATAATTTTCTTCCAAAATTCAGAGTTCAGAAGTTGGTAAGCCTAGGGACTTTGGTCACCCCATTAATTATAAATTCATTTCTTTTAAAATAAAACTAAGAAAAATAGGAAAATTGTAGAAGGAATAGCATTTAAGAGTGTAAAAACTAAATGTTTAAATTATACTTAACACGCTAGGAGTGTATCATGTGAAATGTTTGGAATGGAATGCTTAGAAAATTGTTGTTGTCATTGCAATTCATCAGTAATTGGACCAGAAATTGTGGGCACAGTGCCCTATTCTGAGTTCTTCACAGATATTGTTTTCCAAAATATAATGGCCCTCAAATGGAACCACTCTCCCATTCCACTGTGCAATAACCATTACCAAACAAAAGACTACCCTGTACTAGGGGAGAGAGGTAACATAGTAAAATCTGTTTCCCAGAGACAGTGCTTGCAAGCCGAGAATCGTGCCTCACTTAAGGGACCAATAAGTAGAAGGCTTGGCAACAGTGAGGGTTGGTTTCCAACTGCAAACTTTAAAGTCAAGCTGACTTTGGAAGAAAAGTGGGGCAGGGCCATCATGTTCTGAAAAATACTGTACCTATAGATGTGCAGGTTTTAGTCAGGTAAAGATACTGTGAGCACATTCCTATTCTGAGCTCTTTTCCTACCAGTGGCCACAAATACTTACAGATGTGGTGGACTTTGTTAGGATGGTTCTGAGAAAATGTAACATTTCAGTTACAGATGTGTGAAAATAATTAGACTCAAGTTCATTTGTATGGTAAAATGAGTGTATATTCTGAGTCAGAAAATACCCAGTAAATATCTAAATTCAAACCACCACCTTATGTGAATGCCCATCCACTATTTTTCCTTGTGAGTATTTCTTTTCCTTATGTGTAACCATTGCACTAGCAATTTTTCTTTGTCAAATATCATTTTTACAAACTGTAGCATCACAAATCTACACAGCACTAAAGGTACATACCTTATTATTTATTAATTATTATTATTAATATTATTTATTAATTATTGGTTATTCTTATTGCTCTTATAGCTGTAGCGATCATTATCATCATCATCATTATGATTATTGTTATTATCATTATCATTACGATTATGATTGTGATTACAATTATTATTATTATTATTATTATTGAATAGATAGAGTCGGACTGGAAGATCTGTGGTTCAAATCCCGGCTATGGTATAGAATTTTCAGTTTGACTCTACCTATCCAACACCTGTCCTACACACGGCTTGTGTAAAAAAACAATTAAATCAATACTAATTGACCATAATATTTGGCTATACTGTGAAGCCCAGGACTTAAAGTACTTACAACATTTTAAGTCACAAGTGGGATATGTCATCTCAAAATAATTTGAGATCACCTTGTGGTTTACCAAGAAACATACGAGTCAGTTGAAGAATGTAATGCTGTGCCGGTATGTTACCTTGATAGCTCAGTGGTAGAGCAACAGGCTAGAAATGGGGAGATCTGTGATTCAAATTCAGATCATGGCATTGAATTTTTAGTCAGACTTTACCTATTTAACTCCTGTTCTACATACAGATTGTGTGAAAAAACAATTAAATCAAGAGTAATACGTTCAGTTTTTCTTTTGCCTTATTTCTTTCACATAGATAATCAATAGTTAATTATGTATTTGAACCTATCACAGAAATGAAGTCATTATTTAGTTCATGCACACTGGAAAGACCTTCATTATTTAGCCTTCTTATTCTTGTTGTTGTTCCTCTTCTATATCAGTTACATCTGGGGTAAAATGACCTTGCCCCACTGTATTGGTCACATGTGCAGAGCAATAACAGATTCTGAAAATATTGACACTGTACCTCACATGCCTACTGTTTTATGCTGCAACAGCAAGAACACAGTACGCAGGAACCATTCACAATGTATTTAACATTTTAAGCATTTACATGAAGTAAGCTTTCTGGGGCCATGAAAAGAAACTCACTAACTCATTTTATTCTTCCTTTAAAACAACCTTTAAAGGACACATCAGGTATACACACACACACACAACTTAATTTACTTAGTAGTACTTAATTTATATTCTTCTAAGCTATAGAATGCATTTTGTAATAAGTATTCTTTTACAAATTTTAATATTCCTTTGTTATTTTTAATGATTTTTATTTCTATAGGTAACTTATTAAATAGTTGTTTCCCCATACTTCTTACATCTTGATTATTTAAAATACCCCTAGGAGTAAATCTAAAGTACTCATTGTTTCTTGAGCAATGTTTATGAATATTGTTATTTTTGGCTCCTCTTTATCTTAATACAATAATGATGATAATGACGATGATGATAACTGTTTAATGGCACTCAACTTGTAATGGCATTAGTGCCCTTAGATAATAAAATCCCAGCTAAAACCAGAAATAAAGACACCATGAAAATAAAAAATATAAAATCCTGGCAGAAATCAGAAAGAAATTAAGCTTCATTAAAATCAGAGCCAAAGTGACATATGACACCCAGGGAAACTTAACTACTAATGGGAGAAGCCATAGATGAATATGACAAACAAAAAACAATGAAGGGAAAGGGTTATAAAGATATATAAAACTGCATCCAGAGGGCATTATTGAAGGTGATAAAAATTTAAAAGCTTTATTCACTACCTCATTGTCAGCCATCGAACATAAAACCAATTCAAACTAGATTGTTAGAGCAAATTTCACTTTGAATAAAAATTTAAAAACCTTTTCCAGTGCTCTAATACAATACTTTTTATGCTTTCATGTATACATGCAGGGAACAGTTAAAAATTGAATGATTTATTAGAACAGATACAAGAAGTATTGCACTATTTTTCAACAGAATCACCACCAAAGTTCAAACATTTATCATACCAGGGGGCCAACTTTTGTATCCCTCTGTCACAGGAGTCTTCCACCTTGGATTGGAATCACAATGTGAGAACCATCTCTGCCTCTGTGCCCAACGGACTCCAACCCAGGAATTTCTTGAGGTTCTGGAACAGACAGAAATCACTGGAAATGAGTCCAGGCTGTAGGGTGGATGATCAAACACCTCCTAGCCAATTGTTTGTAGAAACTTGTTCATCAAGCCATGTGTGGCCAATCGTGCAGCAAAACAGCATATGCACTAAATTTCCTAAGCCACTGGTTCTGAAAGGCCCTTCACCATTTCTGCATTGTTTTGCAATAATGCTCAGCATTCACCATCACCTCTGGTCAGAAATTCCACAAAGAGAACTCCCTGTCTGTCTCAGAATACTGAGCACAACACTTTCTGTATTAGCACAGGCTGCTTGAATTTTGTCTTGCAGGGAGAGCCACTGCTATGCCACTACATTGACTTGCTTGGTTTCTGGGAATTTTGTGAAACTCTGTTTCATCACCTGTAATAATCCAGTCCAGAAACTCATCACCATCATTACAATACCACTGTAGAAATGTCAAAGTTGCTCCCATGTGCTTTGTTTTGTGTTCTACATGCATACATTACAATCTGTAGATCCTATTACAAGATTATACTCTATGCCCAAACTCTTAAGGTATAGATCATGTTAAGAATTACATTTATTCACACTTATTAATACATTTATTTATAAACAATAACTCTGACAATGAGTTTTCAAAGGTGCAATTTTTGCATAATTTACAATTAAATGCCTTTCCAAAAACCTACTCGTATGCATGCATTCTTAAAATATTCATGTTCATTATATTTACAATGTTTCAATATTACCAGTATTTTTTGATTGAATGAAATCCTTCTCTATGTAGAAGGTGTGAGTAATATGTTATTTTTTAATTAATTCTGATCTAAACTTGTTTTTCTTCATTTGCAATTCTTTTATATCAGAGGAAATTAATTAAACAGTCCCTTGTAGTAGACCCCATTTTGGAATGACTGCAAATTATTTGTTGGTCAGTGTAAGTCCTGTCTATATCTGGTCTCTGTGTTATGAATATCTGAATTTTTTGTAAACTTTTCTGGGTTATTTATTACAAATGACAATATGGCTAGATTATATTCACAGGCTAATAGTAAAATTCCAAACATTTTGAAAAGTGATTTACAGTAAGTTGATTGTCTTGTCCCTGCCATTATTCTTATTACCTTTCTTTTTTAACATCTACCTACTGAATTTCCCCATCTAGCATCTGGAGTCAGTTGCTTTGGCACCCACCTGGTACACAATTTCTGGAATAACAAGTGCTCCGTGACAATTTCATACAACAAGAAGCAGCTCTTAGGAACTGACTGCTGAGTTCAATGATTGTAGAGCAACAAATCTCCATGATGTGTTCTTGCACAAGATTTCCTGAAATGATGGATAACCCCTTGCTGCGCTCCTCATCATAAAAATTCTGGTGATCTGCTACAAAGTCTCTGCACCAGTGACGCACCATGATCAAGCCATGGCAGAACTGGCAAGGAATTTCAATTGGACCTATGTTCTTTGTATGGAAATTGTTTATCACTGATAGCTCTTCAAACATGGCAGGAGCTGGAATATGAGCCTCCATTTTCAACTGCTGCTATGCAGCTACTGTAAAACCTCTGCCAGTTCATTACTCTATCTCATACATATAGTTTCGTTGTCCAACATATGGTTTGCTAGCTGTGGGAAGAGTGGGAGGCTTACTTTATAGATACTACTGCTCTACATTAGTATTAGCCCATAACATCCCCTGGGGGCATAGGCTTCTCTCCTTGGAGAGGTGGCTTGTTTTGACAGTCATGGTTAGCCATTCCAGGAAGGATCCTCCTTTTGTTCTTAATTGCTCAGATAATCTGTTCTAAATAACATAATATTCCCTATTATAAAATATGCCATTGTTTTATGAGTCAATTTAGCACATTTGTTGGTCTGTTATATACATTTATACACTTGTCTTTAGTCATTATTTATTTCTCTACAGGTTAACACTGGTTATCTGGGCTAATGCACCTATGTACTTGTGTTCCATGTAGCCATCTTGATCTGATGCTACCCTCCTTCTGTCTTTCGCTGTGGTGGTCCATCTGTTACCAAATGTTTTCTTGAGATCATTTGACCATCTTGTTCATTGATGTCCCGCTCTTCTTCGTCCTGTCCTCAGTTCCCATATCCTTAGCCTGTTGGTCCATCGGTTGGGTCTTATCTCATGATGTGTCTTGCCCATCTCCATTTTTGGTAGTTGGTAGTCTGTGCTGCATCTGTTATTTATGTTCATCCTCTAATTATGTCAACCCAATTCTGTCTCTCCATGTGTTTCCTAAGATTTTCCATTCTATTTTCCTTTGGCATGTTTACATTGCTTTTGTGAGCATCAAGCAACACATCCTCAATACATACATCTTACCTGCTATTCTAGATACTACTGCTTAAATATGGTAAAAAATGTAAAAAAGACAGCATATATTAATTTTGAAATAAGAAACCACAATTCAGATAACATCAAATTAAACACAGAGGGTGAAACTATAAGAAAAATAAATTGTACAATTTTTTTGAATGATAATTGATAGAAATTTAAGCTGGAAATCCCATGTAGCACACATTACCACAAGTATAAATAAAGGCATTTATATAATGAAACAGATTAGAAAGACAATAGATAGTAAAACAATGACATAGGTTTAGTATGCATTTATATTTGCACATATAAGCTGTGGTATTCTCTAGGGGGGAACATTACCCAAAGAGAAATGAGCAAAGTGCTCGTAGGAAGGGAATTATTAAATAGACTACAAAATGAAATAAAAAGCATAAACCAAGCAGCAGTAATGATGAAAACTATATAAAAGTATTTAATTGAAAACGCATTTTATAGTATAGAGGAATTTAAATATGAAAAATATATGTAATAATTCTGTGTATAATGGAAATAGGTTATATTAGGGCATGTCCCCTTAATTTTACTGTATTTAAAAGCATGAGATTAAAATGAATGAATACATTAAATTAAACTAGTATATACAAATATTGTAAAATCTTTGTGATAAAACATTGTATTGAAATTGGTGAAAACTGCCAGTATATATTTAGAGATTGTTCACGCATTCATTGTAGTTGGTACATATGGATGAAATAAAATTGAATTGGTTTGAAAAATGTGCCTCATACATAGTATGGTATATGGACCAGGGTATGTACTTCAAAGTGTAATGCTTAAAAAAAAATTGATATGTTCCATTCACATAACTTTAATCTAGCTGTTACACAAAACAAATTTTTCTTACAAAAGATTACTTCTTTATCTATGTCATACTAATTGAGATAAATATTAGCAAAACTGGTCTTATTACTTGCTTTCCTGTAAGTAGAAGAGAAATATGAGAATACACTAAGCTGAAGCAATAGTCAAATCTTTTAAAAGCTGGTCACTAAGTGAAACAATTGAGGTTCAGTTCGTTTTGCATGGTTCCATTTGAGAAATGTTAATTAGTCTAAATCTGAATCCAACAACAATGAATATCTCGAAAATGGTCAACTCTACAACAAAAACATAAATGACATAAATGATGTATTTTAATGAGATCTATATGTTTTGTGTATGCGTTTTTGTCTATCTCTTATGGTTTAACCAATATACAAAATTCTGTAAAACTCAACCAAAATAGAGTTCTTCAGCCATTTTTGAGAAAATTAAACTTTTCAAAAAATGTTCCATGTAAAGGGTAGTTGGAGGTGGGGAGATTTTTATGAAAATCCTTGTGTGCATCCTTGGAAGATACTGAGCTTAAATACCAAGTTTGGTATTTAACTGACTTTTTATTTGACACATACACATATGCACGCACGCATGCACATGCACACACACACAAACACCCATACCCCACACACTACACACACCACAAACACAAACATGCACACAACCAGACACACAACACACACACACACGCCACACCCCACACACTCCACACACACCACACACTCCACACACACCACACACACCCCACAACCCCCACACCCCCCATACCACACACACCATAAACATGCACATAACCACACAGATACACACATACACACAAAAAACATGTTTCTAAAAATGTTTTTTTTGGATTCAGGGGGTCCCAAAGCATGTATTTCTGGTGAAATCTTGGAATCAAATTTTTGGGTGCAAAACAATAACTTCTCTATACACTATGTATTTATAGAGAAATTAAACATGAAATATCTCTACACAATCAAAAAAGCGAAAGCTTATTAGTACCTGCATAGGTTTTCTGGGAAAACAAGAATTGGCCTTTTGGGGACATGATGAAGTAGCAAATCCTATTAATTAAGATAATTATATGAAACTTTTGAAGTACATGATTCTTTTAGCATGGCATTTAAACATCTCTACTGTGTTTAGAATAATTTATAATAGAATTGAAAATGAACTAATACAAGCCAAAGTTTCAACCAGTTTTTCAACTATAAAGCATGAAATTTAAGATATTCCTTTTCTCTAACATAATGGAATTACATGTGAAGATCGGTAAACACTGTCTGCAGTTCAGGAATGTAACTAAGCTTTGTGATGTGTTTAATACTATGCTAGAAAACCTTCAGCAACCTGAGTCAGATATTTTAAATGCAGTCAAAGACTTCAAATTTGATTTTTGCTTAAACATATTCAATAAAGTACTCATTTTATTGACATGTTATAAACATTCCTTCAAAACCAAGTAAATGGTATCTTGTACTGTGAACACAAAATCGAAGAAACTCACCACTATAGCCTTTTTAGAAAGAGAGAGAGGGGATGTGAATGCGCAAGAGAGAGAGAGATACAGAGAATAGCTTTTTCTTTCAGGAAACCATATCTCAAATAGAATCCTTGAATAGGAAAACTACTGAGTATAAATCTCCCTATTCTGAGGTATCTGATAACTAGGGATAGCATTTTGGGGAACGACAGAGGGACACATGAGGATAACAGTTGCATGCCTATTGAGTTAAGATCGACCTGCATTGGCAACTGCATGCATCACATGTAAACAACCTATAGTAATGAGTTGGGGAATGTTGCTCTATGCAGCAGTATACTATGCTGTATATTACAATACTGTTTAATTAATGCCTTTGATGATAGTGCATGCTCTTCAATCAAGATTGTAACATTTCTTGCTTCAAATGGATTGTATGGAGATTTGCAATTCATACATAGGAACTCTGCAGATATATCTATGACAATAACAAAAATTTGGAAACGTCGAACATTGAAATGTCTTGAGCGAAGAAAGCTCCAATGAGCTTGTGCAAGCAATTAGTCAGAGACCCATGACACCTGTTTTAGATAATGTGAAAAAAAAAAAAGTGAACAGTGTTTGGAAAATGTCAGATTTTCAATAATGCACAAAATCTGAAATGGGCTACGAGGTGTTGCTATGGAAATAATTGCTGATGGATTATCTTACCCAATAGTAATACTATAGTTGATAATGTCTCCTATTTCTGTTTTGCTCCAGTCACATCTTGTGATGTGGAGAGAAGTTTTTCACAATATAAAGCATGTTTATGTGCCAATCACAGACAATTCACATTTGAGATGTTACAGATGTATATTGTTGTGCATTGTAATCTATATATCTTGAGAGAATATGAAATAGATGATGATGCTGATGACTTGTTGCACAACAGCAATTGAATATACGTAAATGTTAAATTTGTTAGTTCCTGTAAATCAATGGTATTTATGTTTACCACCCACTCAACCTCAATCGCCTTCCACTGCTAGTGAACATATCACAGTCTATCACACAATCACTGCCCCAATTTCCTTCTATTAGTACCACTACATACACATTTCATCGTGAACACATCACAATTATATATATATGCTGTGCTAACTTTCATTCTGTCCTGCTATTGGTCCCCAAGATGCTATTCCTACTGATAACATTTATAACTGTGTGAATGTGAACTTTTAAGATTATTCTAAATTGAAATTTTTAAACTTGTTGTCACATGAAAACAGTTTTCACAGTCTTTCTATGCATATGGAAAGTTTTTCAGCACCATTTGATTGGGAAAAGAGCTGACTGTAGTGTACAGTACTAGAGCTTAGGAATAAAACTATAAGTCAACTTTAAATACTGAGCACCAATGCAGTACTAAAATTAAGTTTTCTGCAGTTTAAAATGTTAATATTATTCTGTATACAATTCCTGTGAATACATTTTCAGAAGAAACCAACCTTTTTAGTGCTGAGGATAATCAAAGGTTTTTTCCAGAATTCTACTTTAGAAGAAAGAGACTTTCTCATTCTGGAATTTCAGCTGAAGCTTGCCTACTAAGACAATTCCAAATAAGGAACACAAAATCACTAAATTTGCTCTCCCAGAGGGAATTATTTCAGTTTTGTTGATCTTGCAGGGGTGTCCTATCAAAGTGTCAAAAGTGAATTTAAGTCCAGAAATTATTGATTTTCTATCACAGTTTACTTAAAGTATCTTTCAATTTAATCCATTACCAATTGCAGTTTATATCTTTAATATTTATTCCTTTAATTTAAACTGCCCCTCCTGTTAGCACAAATGTAGCGAACTGCCTCCAACATGGGAGACCCAGCTTCATTTCCCAGTTCAGGCATGGAAACCTGTTTCCTTGCTGGGAGGACTGGACAAGTGTCCTTTCCTATCACCATCAAATGGAAGAAAATTGGCAACACCACCACAATGTTATCCTTGCATGAATGCAGAGCTCCAGTTTTTTAATTTATGGATGCTTCGGTTCTCAGTGACCCATTTTATAGGGGCGTGAAAGACCTCTTAATTTTCCTCAGAGACCTCTTTATCAGGCTTGATGTTCTTTTATGTACCTTAAATCTTCAACACAGGACCAATGGCTTTACTGCCTTTCTGAAGGAAGTCATGCTAAAGATTTTTATGCCCAAAACAATGCATAACTCTGCCTCTCTCAGATTACCATGAGGCATTCATATTGGTGGATGATTCCTTACATCCTGGCATGCAATTCTTGGTGGCATGCATTTAGATAACTTCTAACAAGGGATGTCCTGCCAGAAGTTGGTGGTTTTTATTTTAAGAATATAATTTTAGAGGTAGTTTCTTTAAGACTTGGTGGCAAGATGGCAGCAACAGGTAGTGTCATGACGCATAGTATGCTCTGTAAAATTCAACAGAAAATAGATAATTCCATTTATAACAATAATGAAGAGTAATCTTGGTCCTAAGAGATTCAAATAGTAGTAATATTAAAGGTAAAAAAAAAAGTAAATGGAGTAGTAAACAATGAAGGGAAAAATTGGAAACACACTACTCATCAGGGAGCATGTGCTGAAATGGAAGCCATCGTGTTGCTACAGAAAGTAATAGAAATCATAAACATGGATCTTCAGAAAGCAACACATGAAACTAAAGAATTGCAAACTGCAAATCAGTAGTTGAAACAGAACCTGGTTTTGTTAGGTAAGGTGATACAAGAGAAAGAAAAGAAGGCTAAAGAAAATGACAAAGACCTCATGATGCTACAGGACGAAAGGATGGTGTTGATGCTACAAATTCAAGAACTCCAATGTTCACAACTGCCCAAACGACAAGAAATTTACCAAAAAATGAAATGAGTGACTGTTGCAGGAAAAGATACTGGAAAGAATATTAAAGAAATGGATCAGAAAACACCAGATGCTCAGACTACAAGTGTGTGTGCTCAATCATTTGTAAGCACATGTGACAATAAATCATCTTATCTAAGAAATTTAAATATAGCTATGTATTTTTTATATTTCATTTCTACAGGATTAACAGTTTGTTATTCTTTTTGTATATTTTGCTATGTTTTATGAGGGGATTTTAATCTAGTACCAATTTGAACAGTACCACCTCGATATCCACAGATCTGGAACGCATATGACAATGTTGTGAATGATTCGTAAAGAACCAACAATGCCATAGAAAATGATACTGATACATTTGGAAGCTTACTGAACACATACAGAAAGACCAATATAACAATGAAATAATAACACAGTAAGAGCAAGATGAAGGAATGTGCAAATGCTGATTACAAAAACATACATTCTGAATCAGGAATGAATTGAAAAAGTTGTCAGAAAATGTTATGAGTATAAAGAGCAGGATAACATACTACAATACTTACAGGAGAAGAAGAACAATAAAAAGAATAGGAGACTAAATAATATTGTATTATGTAAATTCTGTATTTTTGGTTGTCATGTCATTGTGACTGTATTATTAGATAGATTTTTTGTTACCTCTTTTTCTTCATAAGTATGTGAATCCTTTGATATATATATATATATATGAACGTAATGCAGTTGTACTGTTGACAGTGTAGGTAGTATGGGAATCACT
Organism: Hymenopus coronatus; assembly: GCA_030762935.1. NCBI lineage: Eukaryota > Metazoa > Arthropoda > Insecta > Mantodea > Hymenopodidae > Hymenopus > Hymenopus coronatus. The sequence continues at coordinate 519,247,561 of CM060900.1, read as the reverse complement.
ATCAATCACCTACTTCAAAAAGTCTCTCATTGCATTTGTATTTGTTTTTTACATCCTATGACTATTGTGTATTTAATATGAAGCTATTAATATTCTACTTCAGTCATAGTTAATTATTGAGAATTCACTGTGTTAGTATAGCACTTCTAAATCTGCGAAAAGGTTCCGGAAGACACCTGCATGTGGTATATGGTGAACTTATTTTTTCTTCAGCACAACTAGCAAAAGAAGAAAATATTAGCATTTCTTTGTATATGCACAACAGATTTAGAAATATAACTGTTCTCGTCTTAAAGCATATCGTACAATTAGTGCTGTTAGTAATAATGATAATAATAATAATGAGTTAGATAATAATAAAGAGAATGTACAACATGTTGAATTGAAGTGTCTGGATCTTTCCTGCAGTGTGGATAAAGTATGTAGATCATTTTCTTATGGCAAATCAGCTACGATTGTTAATGTGGTACCCGCAACAATAGGGATCACTCAAAGAAATCTTGATTATACCTGAGTTTAAAGATTCTGGTGTAATAGAGTGAAACATTATCAAACAGGCAAATATGATTTTTGCAGTGTACTCCTATGACAAACATGACGGCTCTGATGTTGAGTATTCACGTACGATGTTGGGCTGGGCTAGCTTGGGTTAAACGTTTCGTGCTCTGTTTAGAGCATGTGCTGCTTTTTCTCCTGTATTCTTGTATAATTCATTGTCATGCAGATAGCTATTCACCACATTTTCGCTGTATCGTGTTAAAAATAAATGTCTTCTATTTAGATTGTCGGAAAAGGACTGGGATTTGGTGTTATGGGTGTAAAATAATAAAACTTCTGTAATGTTGCAGTCGTGATCTTCCCTGAAATGTGTCAAATTAATAATAATCATCTGCATAAGGCGCTACAAAATATTCCATGTTATAAAGCGAGCATATAAGAATATAATAGCAGTCACTTCTGAATCTTATGTGCTCCTTAGAAATATTTTGGGTTATATGCATTGTGTAATTATATCTCATGAAGGAGTGTTACAATATACCTATATTATTGATGGAGCCTGATTGGAAAAACATTCATATTATGTGCTTCTTATGCTAGTCTTGGAGTCGTATTGTATCGTGCCTGTGCTGATATCTGATATTTGCTAATGTTAAATTATGTTATTAGAAGAAGTTGTAATATTTGTCAAAATCATGTGATTGCGATATAACAATATTTTTTCATTGCGTGATTTGTATAGCCCCTTTAACTTCGGTGGTCATATAGGGCGGGGGGGGGATTTTGAGCTGTGAACCCACTCGTATTACTGTAGGTTTAGAGCGATAAGTTAATACATTCTATACTCATGCATATTCACTCCATTAGTCGCCCTCCGTGGTGTAATGGTTACCATGCTAACATCATATACCCAAGGTCGCGGGTTCAAACCCGGTGGAGGACGATGGATTTTTTTCGGACGTAAAAATCATTAGCATGGCTGCCTTCGTAGATTTACGGCACGTAAAAGAACCTCAAGTCTCATTGAGAGGCCTCTGAGCAAAATTAAGCGGCCTTTAACGCCCAATTTAGAATGGGACGCTGAGAACCATAGCAGTTAAAGAGCGTCCATAAATAACACGCCATTTGCATTTTTTTTCATTCTATCATTCATAATTTTCAGACTCTGTGGGGGATACGGAATAATTCCGGATAAAGAAATATTCCCACACCCACAGCCTGGGAATCGAACCCGGGACCTCTGGGTGAGATGTCAGCTCGCTAATCACTCTACCGCTGATACAGTCTGTTAATATAGCTAAGTGCATTGAATGTTAAATATTGTTTCTTGTGTTGATTGCATATCTGATTAGAAGTGATGATTGATCATGTATCATTTAAAAATGCGTTATTGGTTTACCTATACTAAAAATAACCGAATTTCCATTTCTTCCTCCTTTGTGTACTTTTAATGAAATAATGATGTCGACGTGCAATACATCTGTAGGCAAACCGTTATCCCGTGCTGGACATTCTTTTCGGTGTGATGTATGAAAGAAATATTCATTCACTGTATTGAAATATCCTGATAGTCAAATTAACATAAACATGTCTATCAAGCTTTATTTCTTCTGTTTACTTATGCTATTCAAGGTTGTTATTATTCCACTGTTCCTTATAAATAGCGAAATTAGCGGAAATCTCTAGGTTAGATAGATCTTTTATAATGTATTGCCATGCAATTGTCATTGTATCTCGATTTTCTTTGCATTGTCTTGAGTAAAGCAATAAGAGTGAAACGAAACTTTGCTTCCAGTTTGAGAAATTGGAAGTAGCTTAAAATTGAAGTAAAAATAGGAGTTTTTGAGCTGTACTATCTTTGGACATGCTATGGTTGAGGGGTCTTCAAAACATGTATTTCCATCGACAAATACATTTTTGGTGGATTCGAATACTTCCTCTACTCATTAAATGGAAGCAGTACAGAAAATACTCTTCTGTCATGATACTTTCCAAATATCTTTCTTTACCGAATGGTATTTACCGGCACATCGTTTTTGTTTGTTTCTTTGTTGTTGTTTTTTGAGTTATTGTGTATACTGGCATACGAACATACAAATCCAGTGACCTTTTTTCTCTGAATATAGAATTTTTGGATTCAGGGGGACCTCAAAAAACAAATATTTCCTGCGAAATCGCTTTATCAAAGTTTTGGGTGGAGTGCAATGTATGTATTCATGTATGTATGTAAGTATGCATGTGGGTGTATGTATGCATGTCTGAAAGTATGGGTGTATGTATGTATGCATATCTATATGTCTGTATGTGTATGTCTGTGTAAGTATGTATGTATGTATGTATGTATGTATGTATGTATGTATGTATGTATGTATGTATGTATGTATGTATGTATGTACTCGTATGTATGTAAGTATGCATGTGGGTGTGTGTTTGTATGCATGTCTGTATGTATGGGTGTGTATGTATATTTGTATGTATGGACGTATGTATGCATGTCTGCATTTGTATGTCTGTGTGTCTGTCAGTATGTGTATGTCTGTGTGTAAGTATGTATGTATGCATGCATGTCTGTATATATGGGTGTCTGTATGTATGCATGTCTGTATGTATGCATGTATGGGTGTACGTATGCATGTCTGTATGCAAGGGAGTATGTATGCATGTCTGTATGTAAGTATACATGTCTGTCTGTATGTATGGGTGTATGTATGCATGTCTGTATAGGAGTATGTATGCATGTCTGTATGGTAGTATGTATGCATGTCTGTTTGTATGGGAGTATGTATGCATGTCTGTATGTATGGTGTATTTACGTATGCATCTCTTTATGTCTGTTTGTATGTATGTCTGTGTGAATGAGCGTATGTATGTATGTGTATGTATGCATGATGTATGTATGTATACTAAGTATGGATGGATGGATGGATGGATGGATGGATGGATGGATGTATTGCTTGTCTAGATGCATGTCTGTATGTATGTATGTGTGTATGTATGAATGTATGTATGTATGTGTACGCATGCTTTCCCCTACTTTTTACTGTAAGTTCTTTTGTTTCTTTCATTGCTATACCCGCTTAAAAGCTATGAAGGTTTTTAATGTAAAATTGACTTAGGGACAGCGCATATATTAAATGAGATTGTAAGTAAACCAAAATTGCCCTTTTTTTCGGTGTATGTTCTAAGATTCTAAATAATAGAGGAATTTAGCTTTAGAACTACGAAAAAACATTATTAAAATCGCTTCTGACCAATGAAAGTCACCCTTATCGCACTTCTTGTATAATATGTTGAAGAATAAACTAATCGTTGTTAACGTTCTTATTTTCGCATTTTAATTATTGATGTGAGTATATATGCATTATAAAAAACAGCACGGGATAACGGTTTGCCTACAGATTTATTGCACGTCGACATCATTATTACATTAAAAGTACACAAAGGAGGAAGAAATGGAAATTCGGTTATTTTTAATATAGGTAGACCAATAACGCATTTTTAAATGATACATGATCAATCATCACTTCTAATCAGATATGCAATCAACACAAGAAACAATATTTAACATTCAATGCACTTAGCTATATTAACAGACTGTATCAGCGGTAGAGTGATTAGCGAGCTGACATCTCACCCAGAGGTCCCGGGTTCGATTCCCAGGCTGTGGGTGTGGGAATATTTCTTTATCCGGAATTATTCCGTATCCCCCACAGAGTCTGAAATTATGAATGATAGATTAGTCGCTAAATGATAACTTCAATTGCGAAGAATAGTTGAATGAATTACAAGGAAACTTACAGGCATACACTTCAAAGTGAACTGCTTACATTGAAAATACTCATGATTGTCGTGTAGTTCACTGATACACAAATTCTAGGCTTTTACGCTTATAATCAGCATCGTTAAGGGGAAGGTGACAATAGGTGCATGAATTATTAGTTTATATAACAATAATACGATTTTTCGGTATTCATGCACTGTACAATGCTGAAAGCAGTGTAGAACAGGCTAAGCTGTTTTGTATGAGACATATACGTCAGCTGTAGGTATGTATTTTACCGATAGCATCTCTCTTTACGGAAAACACCGGCGAATCCTGGTCGGCCCTTAGAGTTATTTTGGTACACTCGTTTCATTGATAATTCTTTCGTGTAAATGGAAGTGACCTGTTTTCCTGTACACAACATACCGCTTAACCGTTAATGAATTTGTAGTGTAAAGTATATCTGTTTTGCGAAAACATTAATGGAGCTTCTTCATATTTTCTGGGGGGGTGGGTATTTCAAGAATGCACCCTTGTAAGAAGCAAGGACCTCTCATGAATGGATTGGGGAATCACCCTTGTGTTCTTTTATAACGTTATAAGCGTTTTTAATACATATATGATCAATGATTCACCCTTCATTTTGACGTTTTATTTTATGTTATATACCCTTCTTAGTTTTCAGAGAAATAAGCTTTGCAATAATAGCTTGTTGAAGAATGGGTAGGATAAGTCATGTGAATGGATAGTCAATCGAGTGAGGCCTCTTCAAAGGTAAGCTAGGGCAAGAAGTACCTAAAATGCTAAACATGTGTGTGTATGTGTGTGTGTGTGTGTGTGTGTGTGTGTGTGTGTGTCAAATGCATCAAACCGCTGCTACATTTCTCTGCGTGATATCTGTTAATGGTGTGTTATTTATATATGCATTCCAGAGATTATTTGAATTTTTTTTTAAAGTTACATTGTTTAATAATTCATTATAAGTCCTCTCATAAAAGAGGGTGATCGAAGCTCTGTTGTTTTATAAATTTATTAACTTGTTTTTAATGCTATTGATACATATGTATACACCTTTTTTTATTCAAATTGTATTCGTTGTGTGTTTTTGATGTATTTAACATAATTAGGTGTTGTTGCAGTTTGGAATTGTGTTTCCTCTGTGGTGTCTGTTCTTCATTTTCTGAAGCAGGTCAGATCATTTTGTTGTAGCAGTATGATTCTTTCTTCCCTTATCGTTTGTGTTAGCCAAGAATGAGCGAGCATGCATATTTTTTATTCAGTGTTTGTGATAATAGGCTACTAAACATTTTCATTTTTTTAAATTATTTATTTATGCACAATCGTAATGTCGTGTGATGAGTGCTTCAAGTTATAGCTTAATGCTGAGTGAAGCTGTAGGCTGTCCGAGCGATTTGAAGCAATGGTATTTGTCGTTTTTGGTATAGAACCGAAAGTTTTGCATATACAAGTATTTTTGTATATAAGTCAGGTCTGATAGCGCTTTTATTGTACCCAATTTTTAAGCGTTATTTCCGTTTTAATTAGTGTAATTAATATTTCTTGGATGTGTGATAGCGCAAATGTAATTCTTGTACTGGTTGGCAGGGTGTTTAATAAGTAAGATTAATCTCCTAATAATTCCCCTTCATTTATATATTTATTTAAGCCATAAACCTGTTTTATTTTCGGAATTATAAAAACGGAGCCTTAATAGATTCGAGGCAAGTAGCTAATGATAACTATTTATTTGTATCGATATTCAAAGTTGACGGAGGAGTATCCGTTTCACTTTTATTCGCTCTCGTTCTGTCCCATTCCTCCAAGAGTTATTCACCCATGGAATTAAAGCTCATCCGGTCAGGTATCGAAGCGGGTTCTTTAGGTTAAAAAGTACTTATAATCTTAAATGCATATGCTAAATACATCAATATACAGTTTTCCATGTTACTGGCCGCCTAATAGTTGAAGGTTACGCCAGAATCTTAAATGTCCTCGAATCAATGACCTGCAATCAAAGTTGTTCTCTCGCGTAATATTACCTGTGTTGAAAGTTTTGTCCCGTCTCGGGGGAATAACTGTTCCCGAGATAACTATTTTTAAAGTTTTTTCGAGCCCCCCGAGCCTTCAGATGCATAAGCATATATCTAAGTCATTTTTGTCTTAAGTTCAGTCATGCATTCAGTTTTCTTTTTCTGTTACACGGGATTGATAAGCGCCCCTTGTTATTTCATGTTAAAACAATAGTATTTATCAGTATTTATTGAATAGCTTAACAATCTGATTCGTTATTGAAAAGCGGAAGCATGATAATCTATTTATGCTGTCCGACCTACTTCTAAGATAATTGCACACATGCTGTTTCCAGGTTCTTGGTCATTAGTAAATATACTCTTTCACTTGTCAACGTTTGTATTCCTCTATGTGCACATTCAAAGGTGTTGTTTCGAAGGTCGTCTAAATGCGTTCTATCGTTATTTGTAATGTTGGTTAAGGCGTTGCTTCTAAATATTCATTGCTATTTCTCGCTAGAGTCTCTGATCAGTATTATATTGTAAACGTTAAAGAGTTGCGTGGCTATTGTAGCCAGGAATCATGGTATTAGAGGTGTCTGTTTCCTTCCACTGAAAACAACGCAATAGTTGAGTGTATGTTCATTTAAGCGTATTGCTATTATTAGCATTCTATTTTTACTTTGTCTTGGCGTCTCTTTATAATTATTTGCGTTAATTAGGAATGTTCGCACGTTTCACTGTCGTGTAAGCCATGTTTTGTCTCTGCTGGTTTTTTGTTGAAGTCCAGATATTTTATGACTAATTATGATTATTTCTTGAAATAAATTCCTGTTAATGTACATGTATTATTTGAAAAGAAATTATATGAATCGCTTTTCTATAGAGGCTGATTTAATGCGGGCGTTATTGATGTTTTCATAATGGGAGTTTAAATCGTTATGGGTTATAAAATAATATTTATCTGTTATTATTTCCCCGATTAAATATATGTATTAGTTAAAATAAGAACTGAAGCTTTCCTGGCGACGAGTTAATTCAAAATCTTCTCGGGCTTCTAGCCAGGTAAAAACTTGGCTTGACACCAACGTTTCGAAGAAGTGCATCTTCCTCGTCTTCAGGGTGAACTGATGGTTTGAGCTTGCGGAGACTGGTATTTATACGAGCTGGGATGAAGCTAACATCTGATTGGTTCGCGTGATATTAAGGCTTTTTTTTTTTTTGTTAGTGGTGGGGGAAAAGGCTACTGACGCCCTAGCCCCAGGCAAGCCTGGGAGTGTGAGACTCCCAGCCCTGGACTCGAACCAGTGCGGCACTACCCACGAAAAACCCCCACCGGAAGTAGGAGGCCCATGCCTCGCTTGTGCAGTACCGCATTAAGCACCTGCGCATTTCTGGAGAAAATGGAAGCTGCGTACCAGTGGCAGTAACAGCGAGTGAAGACTGAAGTGCCAGGGGACACACATGACTTGCGCCCTGAGTGCTCCCTGGGGGGGAGTTGGAGGTGACATAGGTTGTAATTGGAGGTGTATTTATGTTGTAAATGATGTTATATACATATCAGCCTTCTGGCCTCGTCAGGAATGGGTTACCTAAAAGAAGGTGTATAACTTCGCCTAGTGGCTTTAACAAGTGTTTTTGCTTACATGTATTCTTGAGTCATGACTTATCTTAACAGTTGGATTCTTGGTGTACTTATTTTCTAGTATTTACTTGTATAGAATGATCCGCCGAGGGCTTCATCCATGTGCCTTAATTTCTATGGTTAATTATTTTTATGCGTGCTTATCTCTAAATAGTTGAAGTGTATTTCCGCCTCTCGGCTTCATCTTGATTATATATACATATATATATATATATATATATATATATATATATATATATATATATATATATATATATATATATGTGTGTGTGTGCTTACTGCTAGTATCTTATTTGTATATACAGTGAAATTATTACCGCCTGTCGGCTCTGTCAATTGTATCTCGTTAACCAGTGTGTAGCAAGGTTGTATAAAGTGCACACATGGCGGGCTGTCTGCCTTAGTGCAGGAGCGAGCCTGTGCCACTTGCGGGGGGGCCCTCAACCCCCGGGGCCGCCTTGGTTGTGTAACACAAGGACTTGAGGGCAGTGTAATTTTGGTATGTGTGTGTGAGTTCACGCGACCTGCATTATGGCTAGTGCATTAAGGTGTTTAGATACTCTTCTATGTTAATTTCTGGTTCGCCAATGCCAATAGTGCGATCAAATAGTGACAGAGGGCGGAGGTGCTTGTCGTGTGCCGTATCGTATTCTCCTAGCATTCTAATGTGATCGTTGTAGTTTTTGTTCTTTTTCGCATTCAGGTTGTAGCTTATGTGCTTGATAAATTGCTCAATTGTCAGCATTTTCAGCTCTTCGTACATTTCAAACGCGGGAGCTTCTTCGGGTAGTTTGGCAATTATTCGCAGTATTCTGTTTTGCATAGTTTGGAGGCGCTTCATGTGCGTTTGTGCCGCATATCCCCATACGGAGGCAGCGTAAGTTAATATGGGACGGATCAGCGTCTTATATAACGTAAGTCCCATCTGAAGTTTAAGGCTGCTGTTAAGATTTATGAGTGGGTAGAGTCTGTTAAGTTGGCCATTGGCCTTTGCTCTAACTGTGTTTATGTGGTGTTTCCAACTGAGGTATTCCTCCATCTTAACACCTAAGTATGTAACATTAGTTTCCCACCCGATTGGTTCCTGTCTATAGGTGAGGGGTGGGAGAGTTCGCCTCCTGTGTCTGTGCAGATTTCTTCTGCTAAAATGATGGCTTGGCATTTTCTTGAATTTAGTTTAACCCGCCATTTGGTGAACCACGGTTCCATGGCATTAAGAACGTTCTGTAGCCTTAGATGTATAATGCGCGGCTGGGTTGATTGTGTAGCTAAGGCCGTGTCATCAGCGTATATGTATTTATCTACTCTGACTAATTGGGGAAGGTCGTTGATGTAGATGTTAAACAGCGTGGGTCCCAGTAAACTTCCTTGGGGTACTCCAGCGCTGATTGGGCGAGCAGTAGATTTAGCTTCACCTACGGAGATGCGAAAGCTCCTTCCGCTGAGGTAGTCTTTGACTAGGGATATCATTGAGTCTTGCATGCCTATGGAGATTAATTTTCTTAGTAGGCCTGCATGCCAAACTTTGTCGAAGGCGCGTTCAATGTCCAATAGGACCACGCCTGTGGATCGCTTGTTATTAAAACCTGCAGTTATTTTCTCTGTTATTCTGAGTAGTTGCAGCGTTGTAGAGTGATTAGCTCGAAAACCGAACTGTTCACTAGTTAAAATGTTATTCTTAGCGAGAAATGAGTTTAGGCGTTTCAAAACAACTTTTTCTAGGAGTTTGCTCAGTGTGTTAAGGAGGCTAATTGGCCTATGATTTGTTGGAATTGAGGGGTCTTTTTGTTGTTTGGGGAACATCAATATTTGAGCTTCCTTCCAACGAGTTGGGAATTTTCCATTCTGGAGGGCATGATTAAATATGTCCGCTAGTAGTTTTAAAGCGCTTGGTGGAAGATGTTTGAGCACTAGATTGGGAATCTTATCCGGGCCCGGAGCTTTTCTATTGGGTAAATGCATGATTAGCCATTTAATTTCGCCAGCATTTGTTTTTCTCATTTTATTGTGAGTTGCAATGTTTCCAATGTTAGCGATTTGGTCTTCCATTGCTGCTGCAAAATTTCTGTCGCACGGGTCAGCATTCGGTTTGAATGTTTCTTTTAATGCATTCGCGAAGGCCTGAGCCTTTTGTTCGTCGGTTTCCGCTATATGGCCTCCCGAATGTAGGGGTGGGATGTTGAAGCGAGTGCGCGTTAGGCATTTCGCAATTCGCCACACTGCCCGGTTTTGTGGATCTAGTATGTCTAGCGTGGCATTCCATTGTTCTCTTATGTGTTCTGTCATAAGAATGTTGGCAGCAATTCTAAGGTTTTCGTATTCGTTTTTGTGGATAATGTTACGCGTGCGCTGCCACTGACGTCTGGCGCGGTTGCGGTCTTGTATCGCCCGTCTTACTGCCAGAGGAAATGGTGTCGTCGTGTAGCTGTTTGGGCGTGTTAGCGGTACATGTCTTTCTGTGGCGTGGTGAATGACTTTCGTTATTGTTTCTACCGCTTGGTCTTGTGTTTCGTGGGAGTTGACATTGATTTCCATTTGTCCAAGTTCGGTTTCTATTAGCGCCTCAAACGCCGGCCAGTTTGCTTGATTATAATTGCGTCTGGCTGGCTCTGGTTTGAACATTAGAGGCACTGCGATCTCCATTAGTACCGGCAAGTGATCTGATGTGAGATCGTTTATTACCGTTGTTTCGGTGTCATATGGCATATCTTTCAATAGAGCAATGTCTAAAATATCTGGCCTTTGGTTGACCTGTCTTGATATAAACGTGGGTTCGTCTGGTCCCGTTAGTAGGATGTTTGACCTATTAACGTACGTTAGCAGTTTGGTGCCTGAAGTGTTTGTCATTCTACAATTCCAAAGGTGACGCTTGGCGTTTAAGTCACCAGCTGCAATCACCTTATGGTCGAGGCGGATAATTTTATCTACATCCTCCACGTCGATATCGCCTGGAGGATTGTATACTGCTATAATCGTTACTGCGGCGTTATGCAATTGCACATTTACCGCTGTTGCTTCCAGACGGTTTAGTTGTGGCACGTGTTTTTGATGGTGAGTTAGCGAGTTTTGGACGGCCACCACTGTTCCTCCGCCTCTCCGGTTTCTATCGTTTCTGTAGATTTTGTACCCAGGTACCGTGAAGCGGTCTTCTGGTCCTAAATGTGTCTCGTTCAGCAGTGCAATCTGAACAGAGTTCCTGACTAAAAAGTCTGACAGTGCTTTACGCTTGCGTCGGAGGTTGTTGCAGTTCCAGTATATTATGTTTACAATTGGTGTACTAGCCATAATGAGAGTCCGATAGTACTGTGAGATATCTGGAGAGGTAATTATACAGGTACAGTGGGTCTGTGTCTTCATCTGATAATAGTTCCAGGAGCCATTTGCTGTGTTCTAGGAATTTATTATAAGCTACATCTGGAGGGCATCCTAGGCTTGTTAGGAGTCCCCTCAAGGCCAAGCCATTTTCAAATGCTTCCCGAGTGGTGAGCGCAGTTGGGCTGAAGATTGAATCTCCCAACGGTGACTGTGGTTTCTGTGTATGTGTTTGTGTTGTAACGTGTGTGTGTTTGTGTTGTGTCGCGTTGGGGGTGCGCTCGTGCTGTGCTAGTGGCAGACTGGGCGCGACCAGGTCTCCATCAGCTCTTGAGGGACAGGGTTCGGGTACTGGCCGGTTTCTACCACGACGGTCCTGTGTGTACCACTGCCCCTCGGTGTTAGTGGGAGCAGCCATGTTTCTCTGATTCTGTTCTGCTGGTTGTGGTCGGGGGGCCCTAGATGTCTGCTCCCTTGGCCTTGATTTTAGTGCCGCCTAGTACTTCGGGCAACCGCGCCAAGTTGCCCCATGTCCCGTACCATTGCACAGCGCGCACTGTCGTTCCCCTGAGGGAACTCTACAGGTGTAAGAGGGGTGGGGGCCTTTACATTTGGCGCAGGTGTCTTGTGGGGCCTGACATTCTAAGTGCGTGTGATAAAGCATTTGGCATTTTCTGCACTGTTTTGGCGCTGGATCGGTCCTGTATTCTTCAATCCTAACCCTAAAATGAGCTACGTACTTGAGGCCCACTATCTTTCTATTGGCTGGTGTGTCCGCCAGTTCCACCAGGAACATGGGGAGGGGGGCTCTAAACCTATTCCTTCTGTGCATCTGCACAGCCCTAAGGACCTCAAGGTTGTGTGTTGCCAGTTCGTGTCTTATGTGTTCACCGGAGACCTCCGCATACAGCCCTTTAATAACAAATCTTATGGTCCTAAGCGAAGGTTCGGGCATGAGGTGGAACTGTATGCGTTCCCGCTTGAGGTGATCTACAAAAGCATTGTAGTCCCTCCTGCAGAACAGTTTCACCACATAGTCTCCGGATCATTGCGCGATTCGTATGGTGTATTTGTGTAGAGGTTTGTGTTTCCTATCAAAGTTGAGTGTAAGAGCGTGTATGTTTGTTGTCTGGCTGTTTTTCACGAAGATAGGTGCCAGATCGGACCTAAACTCCGTGAAAGTGTTTGTGTGTGTGTTTGATTTTGCCTGTGCCGCCTGCGCGTAGCTCTCAGGTAACGGTGAGTGTGCTTGTCGTGTGGGTGATGGTCTTATGTCTGACAGGTCGATGAGGTCGGCGTCATGAGGTGAAGTGGGTATGACATGTGTGTTGTGATCGCTTGCGCCTGTGATAGTCTGTGTGTGTGTTGGAGTGTGTGGTGGTGATGCCTGAGTGAATGTGTTGGTGTGTGTGTGGGGGTAGGTGTCAGTGTGTGTGAGTGTGGGTGTCAGATTGTGTGTAGGAATCTGAGTGCATGTAGGAGTATGAGTGGTTGTAGGTGTCTGAGTATGTGTAGTAGTCTGAGTATGTGTAGGTGTCTGAGTGTGTGTAGGTGTCTGAGAATGTGTAGTAGTCTGAGTGTGTGTAGGGGTATGAGTGTGTGTAGGTGTCTGAGCGAGTGTAATAGTCTGAGTGTGTGTAGGTGTCTGAGTATGTGTAGGTGTCTGAGTATGTGTAGGGGTCTGAGTGTGTGTAGGTGTCTGCGAGTGTGTAGGTGTCAGAGTATTTGTAGGTGTCTGAGTGTGTGTAAGAGTCTGAGTTTGTGTAAGAGTCTGAGTGTGTGTAAGTGTCTGAGTGTGTGTAAGTGTCTGAGTGTGTGTAGGTGTCTGAGTATGTGTGAGTGTTGGAGTCCGTGGGGGTGTGCTGGTGTGTGTGCGTGTATGAGTCAGTGTGTGTGATGTTTGAGTAGGTGTAGTGGTATGCGTGTGCAAGGATTGATCATTATAGCGCCTCTGATTGGGTGTGGGTATGAGAGAGGGTTTGGTGTCCTGTGTACATGGTGTATCCAGTGGTCCCACTTCAGGTGTGTTGCTACGCTGAGCGCGCGCGCGTGTGCGTGGGCGTGAGGTGGGCCGTGTAGATGGTGATGAAGGTGCGGATGGCTTGTCTTTTGTCACTTTCAGAGCCTTAGCCGCTATGGGCCTTTTGGTAGAGGGCAGAGATGACGGGGAAAGTCGAACAGTCGTTCCTGTACCTGGCCGCACCATCGTCAAAAATCTCCTGTGACTGTATGTGTGTAAAAATAGATATACTGTATGTGTGTGTGTTAAAAGCTAGCTGGGAAGAAGTGAAATTTGAAGGTATGTAAAGCCTAGAACTTCTACTGCTGTGTCACAGTTACCGCTCTTATGTGACTACAGCTAGCAGCACCTAACTTACAGCTATGGGGGGCTTACAAATTAGATAGATAGATGAAAATAGAGAAAGTGGAAGAGATAGAGCAGCTAGAGGGCGCTGAAAAGCGCGAGAAACAGCGGACTTGCCCGATGGCGCCTTGGTTCCAGTCGTGAGACTGTTGGTTGCAGCCTTGTTTCTCTACCCTGCTATACTGTTTGTAGAGCTGAGTTGTGAAGCAGCAGAGGTGCTCGAGGCTCCTTGAGACGCCCGGGAGAAGTGCGCGAGGTACCGTGTAGCGACCTGCGGCCTCTCGCTCAACCCGCCTTTCTCCGATGCACGCAGTGCAGCTCCTGGAGAAGTGCGCGAGGTACCGTGTAGCGACCTGCGGCCTCTCCCTTTAAGGCTTTCTTTTTTTTTTTTTAGTTTCAAGTGGAGGGGAAAAATCCACCTTAAGGACTAACCCGGGCTGGCATGCCCGGAGTGTCGGGGTCTCCCAGAATGGGCCTACCGACTAAAAAAACCCTCCACCGGTATTAGAAGGTAAGGATGCTGCGGTACCGCTGTTGCACCCGCGCAGTAAAAGGTAAAGGTGAACTGGCCCGCTGTGCGGCTGCCAGGGGTGAGGGTTGTGCTAGTAGACCGGCCTGACCGAGGCCCAGCCGGCCCCCGTAGCGAATTATAGGTGAGGAGTTGAGGAAATTGTGGGTGGTTGGGAATTGTTGGTGAAACATGGGATTGGGAGTGCAGGGAGAGCTGCCACTCTCTCCCTGTGGTGATGATGTTGGTACTACCGGTTCTTCCTTCCCCTGGGGGCTGGACCGGTAGCGATGTATGTGAGAATGTCCGTGGTGAGTCCTGTCTGAAGGTCGTGTAGTTGCTTGGATATGGATTTATGAAGTTGGTGCTGCAGCTTTCGGACACCCACGACCGAAGCCTCAAGAGGCCCCAGCCGCGGGCACTGGTCGTCGCTGTCCTCGGAAGGTGGATGGACGAGGTGGCTCTCTATGCGGTCCAGCTGCAACTCGATCAGAGTCCTGGTGCTTGGCCTCCAATGCTGCGAGTCGTTCGTTGGTTTCCCTCTGAAGTTCCTCGAGACGGAGGCCGAGTTGGTGTGTAGCCGCCCGGATGGCGGCGATGTGCTGCTGGATGGAGTCCACGGCGTCCTTTAGGAAGGTGTCCGTTTTTGAAGAGTTTACTGGTGAGGTGTTCGGTGTAGATGGTGATGGTTGGTGGTGCTGCTGTGTCTTTAGAGGTGAAGGCCTACTCCGGGGATACAGGGGGCACGTGGTTTGTCCTGTGTAGTGCGAGTTCCCGGAGCAGGTAGCGCAGTAGCGGCGTCGACGGCGCAGATCATGGTTGGAGCAAGCGGCTGTAAGCGAGCTTGCCCCACAATAGTGGCACTTAGGTGCGGCGTGGCAATCCTGCGAACGATGTCCGTAGGTGCAGCAGCGTCGGCAGGGGACCGGACGTTCGCTTCTGCTAGCCTCGACACGTAGCTTTTGCCCTAACAAGGGCAGGAGTGATGTCAAGGCAGCTTCGGCTTCAGGCGCGGACCCCAGTTGGAGGCGGACCAGCGATGTGGGTCCCCGAGGTGATGTGATGCGGTTGGCCTTTACTGCAGAGGGGCAAAGGCGGCGTGCGGCATCCAGCACGAAGCGGGATGGAAGGTCCCTCGGGGCCTCTATGACGACCACTGTAAGGTGGCCATCATGGTGCGAAGAAGGCCGGACCGATTCCCGGGTGGGTTCCGGTACGGCGGTGGAGGTGGTCGGCGGTTGGGGCCGGGCCGGTTCCCGGTTGGGTTCCGGCACGGCGGCGGAGGCAGTCGGCGGCTTGTGCCGGGCCGGTTCCCGCTTGGGTGCCGGCACGGCGGCGGAGGCTGTCGGTGGATGACGCCGGGCCGGTTTCCTACTGGATACCGGTGCGGCGGCGATGTCTGCTGTCTGCTCCATAGCGGTAGGTGGCGTGGCAGGAGGCGGCTTAGTAAGTGGGGCGAAAGGCGTCTCCATTGTCCGCAGCAAGGCGGCACGGCGCGCCAGCGCCCACTGAGCTCTGGCATGGTTGTAGTTCCGTCGCAGTGCGAGGTCGTCTTTGCTAGCGGTGTTGTAGTAGGCCATGCCTGCGTCGAATGCTCACTCACTGCTCGAGAACCGGTGTTTTTACCTTTAAGGATTTTTTTTTATTGATGATGGGGGAAAAGGCAACTAACACCCTAACCCCAGGCAAGCCTGGGAGTGTGAGACTCCCCACCCTGGACTCGAACCAGGGTGGCACTACTTACAAAAAACCCCCACCGGAAGTAGGAGGCCCATGCCTCTCTGTTGCAGTACCGCATTAAGCACCTGCGCATTTTTGGTGATAGTGAATGCTGTCTGCCAGTGGCAGTAACAGCGAGTGATGGTGATATTAGCCAGTGGACACACATGACTTGCGCCCTGAGTGCCCCGCTGGAGAAGTAATTAGTGTAAATGAAGGGTAGTTAGTGGTGATGTTTGTAAAGGTTAAGGTGATTCTTCCTGGTGCTCCCTTGTTCTGAGTGGTATTCTCTGAGCAATTGCTGGGCTGTCTTAGGCTGCTGTGGGAATGGTCCTTCAGCTACCTGAACCAGAGGTTCAGGGTCGCTGTGGTGGTTTGGTGGCCATCCTGGCGTCGTCTTCGGGGCCTTCATCTCCTCCCTGATGATGAGCCGGATGTCGCTGAGGAGTCGGTGGTTCTTGTGTGGAGACGAATGTTGCTGCTGATAATTTTGGACGCTGGCTATCCGGTTGGACAGCTCAGCGGTGGAGGCCTGTATAGAGTGCAGATGGCGGCGGTGGTGGCAGCTTGTAGGTCCAGCAGCTTCCTGGTGATGACGCTGGTGCAGGCCTCTTCTAACTCAGCTAAGCGAGCGCCGATATTCAGGATCTCCGCATGAAGGTCCTGAATGGCATTCCGCGTTGCTGTGTCAATAGAAGCTGGAGGTGGTGTGGCGTCTGTGTGTTGGGTCTGGGGTGATTGTACTGGCTGCGGAGTGGTGCGCCCGACCCTCGGGTAAAGGGGACACTGGGCCTGGCCAGTAAAGTGTCCTGTGCCACGGCAGGTGGCACAGAACCGGCGAAGGTGGCGGAGATCATGCCCAGTGCACTGTGTCGTCAAGACGCTGGTCCCACAGTAATGGCACCGCGGCGCTGAAGTGCAGGAGCCTTGGCTGTGCCCGAAGGCGCATCAGCGGCGGCAGGGCCGGTGGCGTTCCTGTCTGCTTACTTCGACTGGCAGAAGCCGCCCTAATAAGGGCAACCCTGATGTCAAAGCAGCTTCAAGGTCAGCCGGGTCCTGAAGCTCCACTCTTACCAACGGAGTTGGTCCCCGGTCGCAGAAAATGCGGGTGGCCCTCAAGCATGAAGGCCACCGCGACTGCGCGGCGGTGAGCAGATCCCGGGTGGAAAGGTCCTGAGGGACCCCCCTTACCACGGCACTGAACCGGGGCGGCGGTGTAGGGCTCGGCGGAGATGGTGTTGGCGATGGCGGCATCTGCGGCAGCAGTTGCGGCGAGGGTGTGGTGGCGGCCGGCGGCGAAGCAGGGCTTGCCGGGACCGGTTGCAAGGGAGGTTCTGCCTCCTCGGTGGCTGTCGAGGAAGAGGCGTCGGGTGCTGCCTTAGCAGCGGCGAGTCTGCGCTGTCTCTTCTTGCCCATCTTGACGAGTCGAAGGAGAAGGAAGCCTCCTTTAAGGCCTGGTATTTAAGATGACTGAGACATGGGCACGGACTTCGTAGAAAACTATTTATAGTAGTTATTCGGCTTATCAGATATTAGCTTCATCCCAGCTCGTATAAATACCAGTCTCCGCAAGCTCAAACCATCACTCCCCCATCGTTTCACCCGCTCCCTCCCGAGACTCGAGAGGGCTAACATCTACTCTGGGCAGCAGCTACGGCACCACCTATCGGCGGATCTGGCAGCAGCAGCGGCAGGAGCCACGGCAGCATTCCCCCAGCGGCAACGCAGTGGGCATTCGTCCCTCTACTAGCTTGCAGCTCCGACGCCTGCGGGTGCTCGGCTTCTATACAGCGGCAACGCAGTGGGCTCTGATCCCCTATTAGCTTGCCGTTCCTCCGCCAGTGTGCGAGCGGCTCCACAGACAGCTTGCTGTCATTTTATAAAGAGCAGGAACACCCCTACTTTCCTACTCCTCTTCTACTGTCATCTTTCTTTTCATTGACCTAACTAGACCGACTGACAACGGAAACAGCGGGTCCGTAAGGCCAGAGCCAAGGGTGAAGGCCATTGGCCTGAAACCTCGAGCCGATATGGCTCGCACAGGCGCCTCCTCTAAGGAGGTCCGGTCCTCTGCGGACAGCCGTAGAGCAACCGCACCGACCCTGACCAGTGACGACGGCCAACAGCCAAGTACCAGCACCAGTCAACCTACTCCCTCACCAGAGACGGCCGAACCTTCGCGCAAGCGAAGCAGGACGTCTATTGGCGGCAGCAACAGCCGCAAGCCATCCTCGCCTCAACGCCTCGTAGCGGTTGAGTGTCCACACCGGGCAGGACCCCACCAGTCCTTACACCATCCCTATGCCCGACTCCGACACCGACGTCGAACCTGACGGGCCGTGGATAACTGTCCACGCAGGGGGCCGCAGAAGCGGTCGTTCCTCCCCCAACCCAACCGCACCACCACAGGGAATTAACCAACCCCCAACCCAAAGGGGGCGCAAAATCCAGCCTATAGTTGCCGACGCTTTCCGCAACCACGTCGTGGTAATGAGAAAGCTGGCAACGAAACTTAGGGGCCCCTTCGAGGCCCGGCGGAAGCAAAGGAAAGTCCACCTCCATACCTCCTCGGAAAGGGATTTCGAGGCAGCGAAGGCTGTATTACGGGACGAACAGATCCCGTTCTACAGCTACTCGCTGCAGCGGCCCTACGTGGAGCGTAGGATAATACGGGGCCTCGATTCCGACTGCACCCCTGAGGATGTCAAGGCGGCCCTTCAGGACGAGTACAACATCACCCCTACCTCCGTGGCACGTCTCAGTAAGACGGTGGCAACAGACGACAGCACTCAGCGAGTGCCTAAGCCCTTAATCCTTCTCGTGGTACCAAGGGAACGCGCCCAGACAGTTCAGCCGATAGACGCCGTCCGTCGGCTTATCTTCACCGTCGTGCGTATCGAAAGATACCACGGCAAAGAAGGACCTGTGCAGTGCCATAGGTGCATAGGCTTCAATCACTCTAGCAGTGTGTGCGAGCGCAAGCTCGCATGCCTGCGGTGTGGCGAAGCCCTACTACTGAGGGACTGCACAAAGCCCTATGAAGCTCGCCACTGTGTGAACTGTGGTGAGGCGCACGTGGGCTCATACAAACGCTGTAAGGTGCGGAAGCGCCTTGTTGAGAGCCGCCGTGAAAGCCCCCAGGAGCGAGCTAATTTGCGCCCTGGGGTGTCCTTCTCCTCGGCACTAAACCGCGCTGAGGGAACGTTGCGCGCCGCTGAGGCAGCAGTGACTCCCACCCCCGCAGTCACTGCAGAGATTGTGCCAGCTCCGTCCTTGACGGAGACACCAACCCCCCAACCTGGTCCGTCTACATCAACGGAGGAAGCCGCCCCGGCTCCCTCGACAGAGGGCCCACGCCGGACTTCTCCAAAAAAGAAGTCCAGGAAGAGAGGAAAGAAGAACCGCCGGGCGCCCGGCCAGTCGGACCAATTAGAGGCTCCCACCTCTGTGAGACCCGAGGCCACGCCCCCAGCACTCCAGCAGCTACAAGTGGCGGAAGCTCCAGCAGCTGCCGCCACAGTGCCGACTCCAGCAGCGGAGGCTCCCGCTGCACCTACCACTACAGCGGCTTCCACGGCCTTTACAGCGGTCATCCCACAGGCGGAACTGGATGAACTTCAGGACCTAGCCCTGTGGTTCGGTGACCTCCTAAGTAAGGTCCTACCTATACTGCGAAACTTCAAGTTGCAGTACAGTGACCCCAGACTCTCCCCCCTCCAGAAACACACCCTGTTCCTCCAAACCTTGGAGCAGTTGTACCCGGGTTCCGCTAAGTAATGGCCTCTAGATTCGTTCGGAGACCATTGCGACTCGCGTACTGGAACGCGAACGGCATCCGGGGACAACGCCCAGGCGTCCTTGAGTTTGTACAATCGTACGGAATTGACATCCTGATGGTTTGCGAAACCCATCTGGATGCTGTTACTGACTTCTCGCTGCCTAGTTACGTCACCCATCGGTCCGATCGGGTCGGCCGACAGGGTGGCGGTACAGCTATCTTCATTAAGAACCACATAACCCATACTCCTGTCCAACTCCCAGCACTACAGCACGTGGAGGCCTGTGCAATCCGGCTTGCCGTCTGCGGGCTAGACCCCCTGCTGATAGCTGCATATGACCCACCAAACCACCGCTTCCATGAAGCGGACTACACCACCCTACTCAACCTTCACCCAGTGGTATGCATCGCAGGAGATCTCAACGCGAAACATGCCCTCTGGCACAGCCGCACCAACAACCCCCGAGGCCGCGGGCTCTACCGCCTCATCAGCGGCAACCCCGCCCTCGTAGCGCACGGACCGAGAGGACCTACGTGTCATCCGGCTCGCGGCAGACCGGATGTTCTTGACATCATAAATACCAAGAACCCACCATTTCATCTAGACCTCTCGGCGGTCAACGAGTTGGACTCCGACAATGACCCTGTGATGGTGGATACAACCGAGACCGTATCAGCTCTGGTAACACCAGACTTGATAAATGAGATCGACTGGGACGAAGCCGTCCTAGATCTAAACCAAACCGTGGACCCGCGACCGCGCATCGATTCCATCGAAGCGCTGGAAGCGGCAGCCACGGCCTTCTCCCGACAACTCCTGAATGTGGTACGCGCGCATACCTACCGCATCCCATCTAACAAACCTAACCCGAGAACCATACCCAATGAACTCCGTCAGCTGCTAAAAGCCAAGGCAACCGTACGGAAGCTATGGCAGCGCTTCCGCCATCCCAGGATCCAAGCAGTGTACCAGCGGTTCAAATCCCTAGCAAGGCGCCTGCTTCGCGCGCACCGCAAAGCGGCCTGGGAACACACAATGGCAAATGTAAACCTGGAAGAGAAACAACCCTGGAGGATCATCCGATCCCTCAGGAAAGACAAAAGTCAGTTTCAGCATCCCATCCATGGCACCCGTGGGAGACTCTCTTTGGAGCCCCAGGATAAAGCCACGGATTTCGCAGATTATCTGGAGTCTCAATTCGAACCCCGCGAAGACCCCCTGGACGAGGACTTTACTGAGCTCGTGGAAGCGACGGTAGACTACCTCTATGAGGAGCCCCCGCTGCCCCATGAGGAGATCCGCATTCCTTTAGTCACCCCGAAAGAGGTGGCTTCCCAACTCAACAACCTAAAGCCCAACAAATCCCCTGGACATGACGGCGTTACGGCGCCTATGCTCCAGCACCTACCCAGAAAGGCCGTAATCCACCTGACACGGATTTACAATGCATGCCTGCATCTACGTCACTTTCCAACGTGTTGGAAGGAGGCGAGGGTAGTATGCATTTTGAAACCCGGCAAGGACCCGGTCTTCCCGTCAAGCAATAGATCTATTAGCTTACTTCCAATCGTCTCGAAAGTATTCGAGCGGTTTCTCCTACCTCTCTTTGAAGAGAGACTCCTACTCCCGGATCATTAGTTTGGTTTCCGTACTGGACATTCCACAACCCTGCAGTTGCTGCGACTGGCTGAGAAGGCTGCCCTGGGCTTCCAGGACAACTTCAAAACAGTCGCGGTACTCTTGGACGTGGAAAAGGCCTTCGCCACCACGTGGCATCAGGGACTCTTGTACAAGCTCAAGAACGCAGAAATCCCTCCCCCCTACCTGCTTAGTAGCTTCCTTCGGGACCGCACTTTCAGGGTGAGGGTGGAGGGGAGGCATTCCACAGTCAGACCCATAGCGGCGGGAGTGCCGGAAGGCACCGTGCTGTCGCCGTTACTCTTTGCCGCCTACATGTCCGACTTCCCCACAGAACCCAGTACAGTTACGTGCCAGTATGCCGACGATGTCCTCATAATGGCGCGTAACAAGAACGCCCGATATTGCTTCCCCCCGCTACAGAGACAGCTCACGGCCATAGGCAGATGGAGTGAACAGTGGCGGATGGCCATCAGCCCGCAGCTCTACTGCTGGCTAAAGTCCGTGGTTGGCGACCGGAGAGGTCGCTGAGGTTGCGGCGGCGTCGGCTAATCCCCTGGGTCCGCACCGCCAAATACCTTGGAGTCCTCCTCGACCGCGGCCTTACTTTCACTCCACATGTCAGGGAGAAGGTCGGTATGGGACACGCTGCCCTACGGCAGTTGTTTCCCATCTTCCGCTCCACAATGCCTACACACCTAAAACTACGACTGTACCGCGCAGTCATCCCGCCCCTGATGCTGTACAGCTGCGAGGTCTGGGGTTCGGTGGCTCGTTCCTCCATCCGCAGGCTGCAGACCGTGCAGAACAGGGCATTGAGGATGATATATGACACAGACCGTAGATTCCCGTCCCACATTCTCCATTCCCACTCCGGAATCCCTTACATAGTGGACGTTGTGCGAGAAAGAGCTCGCACAATATACACGAAACTTGCTCCCCACCCAAATCCCCAGGTGAATACTCTCAGTCTTTACGACCACACGCTGCCTAGGAGACGCGTAAGCTACCGCCTTCCCAAGGACGCCTTGGGATGGTAGTTTTCCGGCCGCCTCTCCCTTCTTTACAGTTCTACCCGCAAAGTTAAGCAGCATCGGGCCCGGTTCCGACTCGGACGGGTGACGTCCAGTTGTGCTCCGACCAGATCTGCAACACTGGCTTCCCCCACCCCGTACCTACATCCCTTCAGTTCTCCCCGCTAGACTGCACTGCTTTCCTTGACAGCCCGCAAGCGGCTGGCCAAGGTAAGCATCATCGGGCCTGGTCCCTCTCTGGGTGGGTGACCACTCAGGTAGGTAAGCCAGCCCGCGCCGGCTGCACAGAGGGAAACACCCCGCCCACATTACTTCGACACAGACATAAACGCTTGCACAAGACTACATCTTTTATATCACACGGGTAAATCCGCGAGAAAAGCGGATAGGTACCGTGGTGATTTGCCCCCGCCCGAGTTCACTCGGGCGACTAGTTCCTGCTCTTGGCTCCTCAAACCATCAGTTCACCCTGAAGACGAGGAACATGCACTTCTTCGAAACGTTGGTGTCAAGCCAAGTTTTTACCTGACTAGAAGCCCGAGAAGATTTTGAATTATGTATTAGTTGTTTGACAAGTATGGGGTGTAGTGTTTGTCTCACAGTACATAGCTATTGTATATTTGACCCGTGTTTAGGAATCAGAAGGTCATTTTATCTAGTATATCGCGAAATTGCAATTCGAATTTTCTTAATTATAATTACCACAAATCTAGGTGATGTATTGGAAAGATTATTCATTATGCGGGCAGGCTTGTTATCTCGAGTTTTTTTTTTTTTTCTGCCGAGATAAATATTTCTTATAATTCTATACAAGCTCCGAGGCAGCTGTTATGCTACCCCAGTCATATTGCTTCTTTTTCAGCAAGGGGGCGGGGAGGGCTTTGATTGTCAGCTATGATTAAAAGAAATTTTAGAGTGTTAAATGTTTATCAGTGTTCAAGGTCTTACCCCTTTCCTAACTAGCCTACTTTCTATTTTCGCGAGCATCCGGTTTTACTCTTGGCATACAAAGTTGTTCCAAAACAAGCTCCTACATTTAGCGGAAGTGTCTTTCTATATTAATGGTGTTCCCCAAAAGTGTTCCTGAACCCGTGTGTTCCAGCAGCCGTTTATCTACTCTACTCATGTTCAATGTATATAGAGGATAGAGAAGGTATCAATTGTATTCTACACAGAAATTCGATGTCGAGATTTCATCGGAAATATATATTTTCTGGTCCCACCAGTCCAGAAAAAGCATTTTCTTGCGCGCGCGCGAGTGACAATGGACAACACATCTCAAAAAGGAAAGGACTATTAAAGACCAAACTTGATAATTAGGTTTTGTATCTTCCAAGGAAGCGACACAAAGATTTTCAAGAAAATCCCCCCACCACACACTACCCTTTACATGGAAAATTTTTCGACAGTTTTGATTTTCTCATAAATCTAACGATTTTGATTAAACTGTAGTATATTAAAATATGTACATCCCTTATAAAATGTATATCTTGAATTTTCTGGGAATACCCTCTGAAGACCTCTTTATTCTGGATGAATTTTGCCGTATTTTGCTTAACTGCTAAACCGCAAGAAATAGACAAAAACTTACTGTACAAAAATGTAGATCTCTTCAAGACACCCAATTTATGTCCTTTAATTTATTTATTTATTTATTTTGGTGGAGTTAACCGCTTCCTAGTTATTCCTAGTGCATTCCTTTGATTCATTTCTACCTATAAGAATCAAGTAATAGTACATTCTACTAATGTTTATCTTCATTAGAATGATGTAGAAAGGAGAATAATCTTCTGTAATAAGTTTGAGTGTAGAACAGCTAGAGAAAGGCATGTGAGTGTAACACATCATATTTTTTTTTAAATAGAAAGTGGTAACCTGTGATATTTTAGAGGTGTTTTACCACATAGCTTTAGGCCCATTGTTAGATAACTTGACGTCAATTTTATTTAAACTGAAATTAGGAATATCCAAATTCAAATTATTTCTTGTATTATGAGTATGCTTATCACAAACGTTTTACTTTCTCTACACGTGCTATGTACATAGTCTACAGAGGAGGTATTGGATTCCACCCAAATATTCGATACCGAGGTTTCACCGGAAATAGACGTGTTAGTGTCCCCTGTATCCAAAAAGAGCATGTTTAGAAAACGGTCCGCGTATGTCCATGTGTCAGTGCGTACACGATAACTCAAAAACTAAAAGTCGGTAAAGTACCAAACATACATACAAGTTTAGTATTCAAAATCTTCTCGGGCTTCTAGCCAGGTAAAAACTTGGCTTGACACCAACGTTTCGAAGAAGTGCATCTTCCTCGTTCACCCTGAAGACGAGGAAGATGCACTTCTTCGAAACGTTGGTGTCAAGCCAAGTTTTTACCTGGCTAGAAGCCCGAGAAGATTTTGAATTAACACGTCGCCAGGAAAGCTTCAGTTCTTATTTTAAGTTTAGTATCTTCCAAGGATGCGACATGAAGATTTTGAGGAAAATTCCACCACATAAACTACCCTTTCCATGGAAAAAAAAATCGAAAATGTTTATTTTCTCAAAAATAGCTAACGATTTTCATGAAAATACCCTATATTAAAGACATTTACACGATAAATAAAACGCTTATTTTGAATTTTCTGGGAATAGCCTCCGAAGACCTCTTTATTCTGAATGAATTTTGCTGGATTTTACATCACTTTTAAGC
Organism: Hymenopus coronatus; assembly: GCA_030762935.1. Lineage (NCBI taxonomy): Eukaryota > Metazoa > Arthropoda > Insecta > Mantodea > Hymenopodidae > Hymenopus > Hymenopus coronatus. Next base: position 519,222,596 of record CM060900.1, on the reverse strand, counting down.
CGTAAGAGATTTACAAAAATATGATGTGTTCTATTGACATGACTTTCTCTACATCTTTGCAATACGTTATTGCTAAAAATCTTATTCTTCTATTTAGTTAATGCTAATCGAGAAAAAAAAAAAAAACAGCAGAAAGGCTGTTATTACTTTCTTCCTTGTAAGTAGAAAGGAAACAAGAGAATACTGTAGGCTATGTCGATAGTCAATCTTTTAAAAGTTGATTGGTATGTAATTGAAGTACCTTTGTATGGACAGGAGTTGACAAACTCTCGTATGAGAAAAAGTAGTTTAAAGCTGAAACCAGTAACAAGGAGTATCTCTAAAACTATCAAATCCACGATATAAACGTATATATTATAAATTGTGTATTTTAACAAGCTCTACATCTTTGTGTGCTAAATTTGTGACTATATCTTACGGTTTACCAGTTATGCAAAATGCATCAAGAATAAACTTGTCTTCAGAAGCTAATCCTAGAAAATTGAAGATATACATTTTATTTGTCATGTAAATATCTTAAATATAATAGCTTTTAATCAAAATCGTTAGAGCCATTTTTGAGAAAATAAAACTTTGCGAACTTTTTTTGCAAGTAAAGGGTAGTTGGGTGGGGGATTCTCTTGGAAAACTTCACGTTGCATCCTTGGAAGATACAAAACTTAAATACCAAGTTTGGTATTTTACCGATTTTCGAATTTGAGTTATCGTGTTCACAGTCACACGGACAGAAATACACACACACGGACGGACCTTTTTCTGAAAATATTTTTTATGGATACAGGGGACCCTAAAACGTCTATTTCCTGTAAAATCTTGGTATCGAATTTTTGGGTCGAATGCAGTACCTTATCTATACACTATATACATAGTAGTTGTAGACTAAGTAAAAACTTATTCAACAAAAAATGTGGATGTCGTTAAAACACACAATTTATGTCATAATTTTTTTTCGTAGAACTGACCGTTTTTTATCTAATGCTTGTAATTTGTTTCAGTTTTAAAATATTTAAAACCATCCACATACGGGAATTTGTGAACTCCTGGCAATGTATGGAAACGGATTTCATCTACATGGCAACCAGCTTTTAATGTCGTTTTAGCCTAATAGTGTACCCTTATTTCCTTTCTGCTTACAAGAAAGCATTTCTTCAACTTTTTAACAATAATTATTTACATAGATGTAGTGAAAGTCATGTGAATGGAACACATCAGATTTTTTTAAAACTGCCTTTCCCCTGCCAGGTGTATAATGTTCAATCTTTAATCTATAAGTTTATTACTGTCAATACATTTAGTGTTTTAATAAGAGGCTTGCAATGCTCAGGTTGAAATTTATTTAACAATATTCTTATAGCCCTTTTTTTACTAAAATTAAAACATCTGTTATATGACTATAATTACCCCAAAATATCAAAGAATAATGAAGTATCGACAGAAAAAACTGCAGTATAGGCACTTCTTAGATACACAGGAGAAATATTGTAACTTACAATCCTTAAGTTGTAATCAAGGGACACATTTACTTATTATATATATTCATTTATAAAACGGCGCCAGTTGTTTACTTTATTTACAATAAATAGAGTAAGTAATGTATACCACTGTCGTTATTGAAAAGTCCAAGGAGATACGCGTTCTCGTGTCCCCCGGGTCTAACGACAGCATTTTAGAAAGGAATCTGATGTGTTACATTCACATGACTTTCCCTAGCTGCTCTGTAAACTTCTTACAAAGAATTATTCTTCTTTCCACACAATGCTAATCGAAATAAACATTAGCAGAATGTTCTTATTACTTAGTTCCTTTTAAGAAGATGGGAACTTAAAGGAATGCGCTATGCTAAGTAGTAGTCAAAGGTTTTAAATGGTGTCGTTATGCGATTGTCATTGAAAATCGCTTCTTTGTTTGACCAGGAGTACAGCAAAATAAAAAACGGATAATTCCTGGCTGAGAAACGCATAAGTACTTTACAATTGAAACTAATAACAAGGAATATCTCGAAAATGGCAAACTCCACTAAAGAAATATGACATAAACTGCGTATTTTAACAAGGTCTACGTTTATTGTGCAATTAGTTTTTATCTATCTCTTACAGTTTACTAGTTATGCAAAATTCAGCAAAATTCAGCAATATTCATCCAGAATAAACCGGTCTTTGGAAGCTATTCCCAGAAAGTTCAAGATATACATTTTATTTGTGATGGAAATGGCTTTAATGTGTGCTATTTTAATCAAATTCGTTAAAGCCATTTTTAAGAAAATCAAAGTTTTCGAATATTCTTCCATGTAAATGGTAGTTAGGCGTGGGAGGATTTTCTTGAAAGTCTTCGTGTCGTGTACTTGGAAGATACAAAACCTAAATACCAAGATTGGTATTTAATGGTCCTTTCGTTTTTGAGCTATGCTCTCCACATACACACACGGACCTCTTTCTAAAATTTTTTTCTGACTCAGGGGACCCAAAAACACGTATTTCCGGTGAAATCTTGACATCGAAATTTTGGATGGAATACAGTACCTTCTCTATGTACATTGTATGTACAGGGCTAGAGAAAGTAAAACTCGATGTGTTCCCTTCACATAAAACAATATTCTTCTATCTATTTCAAGCTAATGGAGATAAGTATCAGAAGAAATTGGTCTTATTACTTGCTTCCTGTAAGTAGAAGAGAAATAAAGGGTACACCAGGCTAAAACGATAGTGATGATGATAATGGTGTTTAAGGGCGCTCAACTGCCGAGGTCATTAGCGCCCTTATGATTAAAACTTGGCAATAGGCAGTAAGAAAATACCATTGCAAAAAAGCAAACTCAGGTAAAGGTAGAGCTAAAAGAGTAGAAAAGCGAAGTAAAGGAACTGTCCAGCCCTCTAACCAGAGCTGGATATAAAACTCCATCTAAAACCAACACGTTAAAACTAAAAGAGTTGAAAAAACTGCTATCACACTAAAACTTCAAGGTAAAAGAAACTTTTGCTAAAAATTTAAAAACCATGTCTACTGCTCTTGCGTCATCTGCCAGGACCTCAGCAAGAGAGGCCGGCATGCACATAGATGACCGAATGTGTGCCAGGTGACCACAATCCAGCAACACATGACGAACAGCCTGTGCCTCCCCACAGAGCTCACAGACAGGAGCAGGTTCGCGTTTAAAAAGGTAACTGTGAGTAAAAACACAGTGGCCAATTCGTAACCGAGCTAGTACTACCTCCTCCTGGAGGGATAAACGAGAGGAGGTTACCCAGTTGACAGGGAGGTCCTTCACCTCTCGCAGCTTATTACCACAGAGAGCCGACCACTCCGCATGCCAAGTCGAAAAATCGGCTCTCCGTACAGCCACTCTAAAACCTTCTGCTGTTGAATTGGTAATGGAAACACTGGGCTCTGTGGCTGCCGATTTCGCTGCCAAATCCGCCGTGTTATTCCCTGGCAAGCCAACGTGTCCAGGAATCCATGCGCACTCCACATTAAAACCAGAAGCGTGCAAAATGTGGAGAACGTCCTGGATTCGCTGCACCAAAGGATGGTAGCTAAAACGATAGTCAAATCTTTCAAAAGCTGTTGCTATGTGAATGAAATCCGGTACATCTATTTGCATGGCCAGGAGTTCTCAATTTCCCGTATGAGAAAAAGTATTTTAAAATTTAAACCAATAACAAGGAATATCTTGGAAATGGTGAGCTCCACGAAAAAAACGTAAATTATATAAATTGTGTGTTTTAACGAGATCTACATTTCTTATGTAGTAAGTATTTGCCAGCTCTTACGATTTACCGCCTATGCAGAAGTCATCCAGAATGCAATGGTTTTCAAAGACTATATATGGTCAAGGGAAAGTGAAGGTATACATTTTATTCTTCATGTAAATATCTTTAATATAGGTTATTTTAATCAAAATCGTTAGAGACATCTTTGAGAAAATCAAAACTTTTGAAACTTTTTCCATGTAAAGCATAGTCTGGGGGGTTTACCTCAAAATTTTTGTGTTGCACCCCTAGAAGATATTAAATCTAATTACCAAGTTTGGTATTTCCGTTTTTGAGTTATCGTATTCATGGACACACGGATCTTTTTATAAAAATGCTTTTTTGGTTACAAGTATTTCCGGCAAAATCTAGGTATCGAATTTTTCGGTGGAATGCAATACCTTCTCTATCTGTGTACTATGTTATAAGTACAGAGAGTAAAACAATATGGATGGATGGATGGATGGATGGGATGGGATGGGATGGGATGGGATGGGATGGATGTATGCATTTATGTATGCATGCATTTATGTATGCGTGCGTGCGCGTGTGCGTGTGCGAGTGTGTGTGCGTTTTTGGTGTTGTTTTTTTATTTATTTATTTATTTATTTAACTACAAGCTCCATTAAAATTAGTAACACTACATGCATTGGTTACTTATATACACAATTTGAACATTACAAATTTAAAAGTAAATTATATGAAATTGACGATGGCTTCTCTTGTGATGTCTGTGGTCCGAAGCTCCGAGGTAACATTGTATGTAAGTAGTAGGTGTTCTGTTCTGTGAACAGCGTAGCCCAAAAACGAAAATTTGGTGAAATAACAAACTTGATACTCAAGTTCACCATATTCTGAATGCGACACGAAGATTTTCATAAAACTACGAGTGTTTTTATCTTGTCGATACTTCCTGACCAGAGTGAAGCGACGGGAGTGAATTGTCCTAAGAGATGAAAATACGAGTTGTATGTGATAAGACTATTCAACGAAATAGACTATTAATCATTTATAATATATAGGAGGGGAGATTTTATCAGGTTATGATTGTAATACTTACATTAATTCTCAAATGATAGATGACACTTTTGACCATCTTTATTTACCGATTGTTTTTCCTTTCTTTTTTCACTTCCTCCTGAATTATAATATGCCCGACCGTATGTGCTCCCATGTACTTATATCGATAGCAGCAATAGAAATAGGGAACAATTATTTTATTTTAGCTTTTAATAAATAATACAAGGAAATGAAAAAAAACAAAAAAACGTCATTTTATTTGAGGTTACTGCACTCAACTTATACATAAGATATGCAAATAATGATTATTTTCACTCCTTTTTCTGAACTAAAGACATTATATACTGGATAAAGCTTTAAATAAATATTTTAGCTGAATTAATTGGAAGCAAAATTGTGGAACTGACAGTTTTTAAAAGCGAAGGTTGGCTGGCTGGATTGTCACCTTGTTGCCAATAACCAAAACAGGGGATTATATAAACGAACGTCAGGTGCGACAAGATTTCAAAGAAATAAACATCAGCTGCGATAAGATGTTTCGACAATATCGCTCCAGTCACATGACCGCAATTGGTTGAAATACCCTTTAATAGTTGAGCTAAATTGTTAACAACATGGCCCTTCCCCAAACTACGCTTTACTGGGAATAATTGTGATTTTCTTAAAACTGGGCCCAAAGATTTTGATTAAAATAGCATATTTAAGAAATTTTATGACTAAAATAGGGTAAAAATTTAACTTTTTTAGTTAACTTCACTCTGGATAGTTGTCATATAACTTGAAAACCTATTACACAAAAAATGTAGGTCTCGTTAAAGCACACAGTTTATGTCAAATATATTTTTGTGGGTAGGGTGTAACCATTTGGAGATATTCCTTATTATTGGTTTAAATTTTCCACTAGCCATTTATACCTTACTCAAATCAATGTATTTATTCAGTTTTCTGGCTCCTTTCAACCAAAAGGAATGGAATTTCATTTCCATTATTTACCGACCAGCAATGAATTATAGGATTTGACTATTCCTAAAGCCTAGTTTATTCCCGTATCCCTTTACATTTACAAGAAAATATACTCTAAAAGCATTTATGCACATGTAACCTGAAGTAGTCAGAATACGCCTTTTAAAGGATAATTTGTCGAAGAAGTGTAGAGAGAATCATGTGACTGTAACACATCAGGGTTCTTATTTTTTCTACTTTGTATATAGCACATAGGTAGCGGAGATACCGCATTCCACCCAAAAATTTAGGCCGAGTGGTTAGAGATACCGCATTCCACCCAAAAATTTAGGCCGAGTGGTTAGACCACTCGCCTCTCACTTAGGCGGCACGAGTTTGATCCCAAGCGACCGCATGTGCGATTTGTGGTGGACAAAGCGGCGCAAGGGCCAGTTTTCTCCGGGTTTTCCGGCGTACCCCGCCATCACATTCCACCGTTGCTCTATGTTCATTTCGTGTATCATCAATATAATCGCCTGCGGTGCCATAGTAGTAAAAGCGGGCGTTACACTCTGTAAAAAAATCGATACCTATGTTTCACCGGAAGCGCGAGTTTCAGTGTCACCTGTTAAAAAGTATTGTGTTCCTTTCACATGATTTAGGTGTTTCACATCCAACTTCTCTTACAAAAGATTAATCTTTTATCTACATTATCCTAAGTAAGATAAACATTACCAAAACTCATCTTATTACCGGCTTCTTTGTAAGAGTAAGACAACTATAGAATACACCAGGCTAAAGCGGTTATCAGATCTTCTGAAAGACGGCCATTATGCGAAACAAATGTTATTCGGTTCTCTTGCTAGGTGTAAACAAAAGGTCTGATGTGTTCCATTCACATGTGTTTCTCTGCATCTCATAACAAAGTACTGCTAAAACGCTTATGTTTCTATTACTTCATGCCATGCGAGACAAAATTAGCAGACTTGATCTTATTACTTGCATCCTTGAAAGTAGAAGGGAAATAAGGGAGTACCATGGGCTAAAACGATAATCAGGTCTTTAAAAAGCTGCATGCTATGGATTGAAGTACGTTTGTTTGTTTGGCGTCGAGTTGAGAAGTTCGCATATGAGAAAAGTATATTCACTCAAACCTATAACAAGGAATATCTAAAAAACGGTCAACTTCACCAAAAAATGTATGTAACATAAATCGTATGTTTTAACGAGCTTTGCATGTTTTTGTTAGGTAGACTTTCGTTTATCTCTTACGGTTTACATGTTATGCAAGATCCCGCAAAATCCATCCCGAATAAGGAATCTTATACCTTTTTTGACATGTAAATATCTTTAATATATGACAATTTAGTCAAAATCGTCAGTCGTTTTGGAGAAAATCAAAATTTATGAAAATGTTTCCATGTAAAATGTAGTTAGGGGTGGAAGGTACTCGATTTAAATACCAATTTTGGCATTTTACGGACATTGGTTTTGAGCTATGAAGCCAATACTCACTCACTCACACACACACTGGCAGACTAACACACGGACGTTTATCTAAATATGCTGGATTAAGGGGATTTGAAAACATATATTCCCGGTGAAATCTCGGTATCGAAATTTTATGTGTAATGCAATACATTCTGTATACACTATGTACTTATATATATATATATATATATATATATATATATATATATATGTAGTGCGTGTAGAGAAAGTAAACATGATGCTGCCATGTAAACAAGATTATATTCAATGAATAAGAACATCTGGCTGTCTCAACAATATCCGGTTTTAATTATCCAAACACTACATGATCATGAGTTACAACATACATTTTAACAATAATGCAATTATTCCTTATGAATTAGGACATTAGTAGTAAGGACCCTGATGAGGCCAGACCAGGGAACAAGGTAAAGCCAACCTTCCGGCCTTCTGATTGGCTGTCACAAATGAGTGGTGGGGGTAAACCCGGTGTGTACCTGATGAGGCCAGACCAGGGAACAAGGTCAGGCCTACTTTTTGGTGATGTGATTGGCTGACATGTGCGCCTGATGAGGCCAGACCAGGGAACAAGGTCAAGCCAAGTTTCCGGCCTTGTGTGAATGGTGGGGTAAACCCGGTGTGCAAAAACTATGCATGTGAAAAATGTACTCAAGGTAAAAAACCTGGTGAGACCTTACACCCTTTGACCGACCGACGGACTGGCGGACTGGCACACTGGCGGACTGACGGACTAGCGGACTGGCGGACTGGCGCACTGGCGGACTGATCGGCCGACGGACCGACGGACTAATTGGATTATTATATAGATGGGATAGGAAAAGGATGAAATAAATAGATAGAAATTAAATTTTATATAAGTCTTTATTGAATAAAATAAGTCGTTTACATTGCATTAAAGTTTTTTGCTTGAGATGCACTGAATACAATTTGACGTAAATGGTGGAGGTCCATCGATTTGGTCTTGGCTAGCTGCTGGGTTCTAATGATGAGAACATCTGCGGAAGAGAGCAAAAGCATCTTTAGAAGAGTTGTCCAAAGAGTTCCATACCGGATCGACGTCGATGGGTGGAAACAGGCGTAGAAATTGTTCTCCATATGAAGCGATGGCGAGCCGGTCTGTGTGAGACAGCGGTGCAAGTTGACGAAGGTTTGTTAGGTATGCAGAGAGTGAGCTCGACATGTCTAGAATAGGACTGAGTAGAGGGTAATGGTAGTTAATGAATTTAAACAAAAGGAATTGGGAGTGGCTTAAATTTTAAAAAGGGTATGATTGGTGTAGTGTAAAATGAATGGGTGGAGCAAAACGGAGATATAAAAGAGAGATGAAAGAATGGAAAAAAGACAGATATAATGGAGGGATTATGGGTAGTGTTGTTGATGGTAGGGATGATGAAGGGGGAGGATAGTTGCGTAAGCTTTGGACGGTGTGGATTTGCAGTGGATGAGCATACAGGTGAATTAAATAATGCGACTATGTGTGGAAAGGATCACGAGTTAACTACAGGTTGTAATTGTGAATACAAAAAAGGAGTGGAATGTAGATATAATACATCTATAATGAAGATGGGAGGATTGAAAAACGTATACAGGTGTATGAAGCCGATATCACGATGTGACAAAGCGAAACGATGTTCGAATTTTTATTATGAGAAAGTGGAAATTGGTCGTATGGAGTGTCCGGAAGGGTTTGAAGCTACCGAAAAATGCGAATGTGTAAAAGGTAGAAAGAAAGGAGAGAGATGTAAGTTTTACGGTGTTCCGGTAGAAATGTATACAGGAATGAACAGGAGTGTGTTGATGGAAATGTTAGATTGTAGAACAATGGTGGATACAATGAATTTACCTGACGGTTTAGAATTAAATTGGAAGTTGACTTCGGAGGAAAGCGAATTGATTTCGGCTTATAGTATATTGAATGATGTAAATAGTTACTTATCAGAAAACTTTTTATATTTATATGGTGAATGTGGAACAGGAGATTGGAATTTAGAAATTGGAGGTCGTAAAATAATGGGGCGAGTGAAAAGAGGTTCGCGATGGAATGCTGAAGGAAGTTTGAAGGTGAGTTCAGAATGTACGGGTAACGGAGGGATAGGACGAACTTCGATCGATAAATTGAGAAAGGCTGCAGCGACTAAGTGTAAAGAGAGCATAAATACAATAAAGCGAAAGATGAGAAAGGAATGTGAAGGGAGGATTAAAAAGTTAAATGACGAGATAGAGGAGATTAAGAAACAAAAGCAAGAAACAGAAGTGCGAATGCGAGAAGCAATAGAAAAAGTGAAAAGGGAGTTGGAAGAAAGAAGGGAAAATGTAACTAGACACCAGAATTTGGTAGGAAAAATAAAGATGAACGTGGAAAAGATGTTTGGAGAAGTTCAAGGATTAAAGGAGTTAGTAGCTAAACTAGGAAAAGCCTGTACAGGGAGGGGAGATGGGTGTTTTTAAAATCTTCTTATGTGTGTTTTAACAAATTTTGCGCTGAATGATGTACAATTATTTCACACATTTCATTTAATTCTTTTTTTGTTTTTTCCGTGTTGAATTTTGAGTCTTTGAAACTTCTTATATATGTTTACCAATTTTGTGTAAATTCTCTTACGTTGAATATATTCTGCCTTACATCTGCTGACATGTAACAGATTATTTAAATGAAATTGAAACGTACAATCATTGGCGTAATTGTGTAAGTTAAGATTTGTGTTCTCCTGCTGTTGCTGCTGCTGCTGATGCTGAGATATTTCAGATAGGTAGAGATGTTGATGCTCCTGATGTTGTAGTGGTGGAGAGTCGTGAATTGCAGATACCTGCTGCTGTTTCATTTGTTCTCGCTGCATGTTGCGGGGGAAAGGGTCGGGTTACCTGGAAATGCCCATATTATTACAATAGCCCGGTAAGCTAACGAATTTAAAGAAGGAGGCGTGCGCTTACATATTATACACGGACAATCATCAGGTGCATTTTTTTGATTATGAAAAAGAAATTTATAAAACAAATTTACAGAGCTTAGAGCATAGGCATGCCGAATAAAATGGATTCTAAGCCTTTTATAAAAATCTGGCAATAGAACAATACTAAATTTATACATATCAATCTGAGGTAAATAATAAATTCGATCTTTAAGATCGTACCACGCACCATCATGTGAAATGTCCACATAATACGAAAATGGAATATACACCGCGGTAAAACTAAAAGATTGCAATGTTTTTGTACAACGTGCGTGCCATATTACATTTGGTAAAGCGTGGCTATTGAAAACACCAAGACATTCAAATTCAATGACATCGTGCCAAAAGGTAGTGTTTGGATCAATTAGCCATTCATTATTAATTGAAATGCTAAAAAATTTTGACAATAATTGACAATATTTAAAACGTCGATGTTTGGAAAGACAAATGTAAATTTTCGGGGTAATAGCACAGCACACGTTTTCTCTTGTTAAATGACAGAGAATACGCATTAGAACACTCCAGAATGGAGGAATGGAAATGGGGGTGTATGCTTCAAAGAAGGTGAAAGAGGGGAAAAAGTGATTTAGTGCAGAAAATTTTGAGTTTTCAGGGAAAACTACAGGATCTTGCAAACCGAGGGGGACGATACAAGAGACATGATCTGAAATGAAGAAATTTTAAAAAATGAATAAAAGTGCAATATTTTAAAAAAGAAACAGAAAAAATTTAAACCATAGTTAATTCACCACTACAACTAGGACACGAAATTTGACTCCCGCTTGAACTTATAAATCGCGGGACTGCTATGCATAAAGATAAATTGCAAGCCGAGCACAGTACACTGTTGCACTCTGTTAGCGCAGGAGGTGCTAAACGTATAAACCGGGCTAAGGAGTGACACCGCGGACATTGTTGGAAGGGTGTGCTGGGAATAAAATCTATAGTTAAATTTGTAATGCTACGCCCAATACAAAAAACATTGAAGCATTCGTGGCAAATATGGGAGTAACAGGAATAAACGGAGGGCATCTGAAAAAAGAGAAAATAGTGGTATGGCAATTTTTTTACATTAACCGCAGTTGTTTATATTCTCAATGAGGAATGTATATGATAAACCTTGGAAAAAAATTTATAAAAAAAGAGAATCATTAAATTTTAAAATTAAAAATAAATAAGTGGTAGTAACACTACTATCAATATTGTTTTTTTTTTTCAAAATATACAAAACAAAAAAATAGGAAAAATATATACTTACGATCAACAGAATAAATGAGTTAGATGCCCAAACAAAAACAGGTACCGTAGCGGATGTTATTTGAATAAAGAGAAAGAGTTTTTTCTGAAAAACAAAAAATTATAAAAATTAATGAAACAAAAAAGCTACTACAAATTTTAGTGTTTTTTAAAAATGAAATAATATACTATTTAAATAGCGTATTTGTTTTTACTATGATTGCGAACATTATAACAAGTTACGAAAGATTGATTACTTACACAAGAATGTATGTAGATTCACTCTGGTCTCTCACCTAGTGTAGCAAAAGGACACTGTGTAACTGTGGAAGAACTTGTGCAGTATATATACACGTATTTTCCAGCATGTCGTGCAAGATAGTAAGGCATACATTACTTTTTATTCAAATGACAATGATAAATGTTAATTGCTAAGTGCTCTAAAATGTAAAAATTTTGTAGTAGCTCATTTATCATGCACATGAAAAAGCACTTACAGTACGTCCATTACGCAAGATAAGAAGTAGGTCATGCATGACATTATCTAAGAAGCATTGTCATGTTACTGATATGATAGCGAATGACGCACGAAGTTAAACAAGAGCACTTAGAAAAGATAAGAGATAATGACACTCATTATGTGCGATAGCGTAAGTACCATACATTGTACTATCTAAAAAGCATTTCCATGTTTTCGACACGACACACGGAAACAAAAGTTGGTTGTGCGCATTTATGTAAGATAATGAAATGACGCACGTACACGACAACGTGAAGAGAGAGTATATAACCACAAGACTGGGTGTGGACTTCATGTCATTTTAACGCTGCTGAACAACAGAGCGGGAGGCAATATAAGAGGTAAGGTGTTAACGATTTCTTTTATACAAGAGGGTTATTTTCAAAAGTATACAGTACCAAAGAACGAAATAATGGATGAGAAGGAAGATCTTTCACAGTATTTTACGGATGCAAATGACATCTCTGTACCTGAGGATGCTATGACTTACGATAGTGATGATCAAATGTCGGTAACTAGCGAACCTCTTTTCGATTTGGTACAGCATAGGCAGAGAACGATGAAGAAGTTGTACTCGGGTTACTCAGAATCAGATATATTAGTTCGTCCGATGCCGAAAAATGCAGATCCAAGATGGTGGATCCACAACATGCTTGACCAATTTTTAAAATTCGCTAATGAGCAATTGTTAGAAAATTCATCAGGTTGGATGGGGATGTCTATTTCAAATGAAGGAAATCCTATGAAACCTTTTAACGTGAGCGTTAGGAAATTTAATCAATTGAATTCTGAAGATATCATGCAATCCATTGAACGAGTTTTTCAAAGCAATGAACAATTTTTGGTTTCAGGACCTGTTAAGATATCGTGTGTTTGGACACAACAAATTGTAGGATCATGCTTTAAGAGGTGTGATTTTTGCGAGGTGAACAAAGGTATAATTCGAATTAAAAATACTGATCATTTGTGTTTACCGAGAGCTATAGTCGTGTGTAAAGCCAAGATGGATGCAGATAATGAGTATAGGAATGTAAAACGCAGCGAAGGAAGGCAACAGCAAAAAGCCAAAGCTCTGTGCCTTTCTATTGAAAGGGGGGATACTGCGGTTACATTAGACGATGTTAAGTTGTTTGAAAACGTGTTAAAGGAGTACTACTTTACGGTGTTTGGAGATCATGAGGGTAGGAACGTGTTGTATAAATCAAATACATCTAAAAAATTCATTGATTTACTGTATCACGATGGACACTTTAATGCAATTGTGAACATAAATAAATGTTTTAGATGTAAAACCTATTGCAGACAATGCAATACACCCTTTTTGTCTAAAAGGGAGAAACATAGATGCGATAAAACGTGTACCAAGTGTCACTGTGAACCTCATGAGAGTTTTGAATCGTATGTACGTTGCGAATTGTGTCATAGGGATTTTAATGGAGAACAGTGTTACGCACATCATATAAAAAGGGTGCGTATTATTCAAAAATGCGTACTGTGTGAGAAGTTGAAAAAGTGTGCGTTTTATGTAATAAGCTTTACAGTGCGAACAACAGAAAATCACCGCATATGTGTGGGGAAAAATTTTGCACAAACTGCAAAACTCACGTGGATGCAAATCACTTGTGTTACATTCAACCCTACATATCACCAAAGTTAAGAAAGCATTTTATTTTTATGTTTATAGATTTTGAATGTACTCAAAACGCACCTTATGGGGATGTTGCGGGAGTAACCGTACACCAACCCAATTTGTGTGTACTAAAAGAGGTGTGATATAACTGTATCGATGAATAGGGTAACATGGTACATTGTGAACAATGTGGAATAAAAGAGTGGTTGTATAATGAAATTGTGTGAAACAGTTAATTGAACACGCAACGAAATCTAAATTTAAATTATGGGATGTAATAATCATAGCGCACAATTTGAGAGGATACGATGGACAGTTTATTTTGAGGTACATGATAGATATATTAAAGTGGGATCCCCAGCTTATCATTAACGGTACGCAAATTTATAGAATAAAGCATGAGAACGTAACTTTTTTAGATTCTTTGGATTTCATTCAAATGCCCTTATCGCGTTTTTCTAAAACGTTTGAATTGACAGAAAGCAAAGGTTAATTTCCGTATTTATTTAACACCGCAGAAAATCAACATTATGTTGGACCATTACCCGAACAAAAGTACTGTTGCCCAGAAGGTATGAGCGTTGACGAGCGACTGCGTTTTGAAAAGTGGTACATGAATAGAATTTCGGAAAATTATGTTTTTAACATGAAAGAAGAAATGATTAAGTATTGCAAATTAGATGTACACATATTCAGTATGGGAGTATGCAAATTTAGACAAGAGTTTTTAAAAGAAAATAACATAGATCCTTTTAGGGAATGCGTCACAATAGCGAACGCATGCATGAACGTTAATAGGAAAAAGTTCATGCCAAAAGACACAATTGCAGTTATTCCTCAAGGTGGATATCGAATGGCTGATAATCAATCTCGTATGGCCTGTATGTGGTTATCCTGGGTGGAACGTCAAACTCATAGCATCATTCAATACGCCTATAGGGAGAGAATTTAAGGTGATCGGGTATAAGGTGGATGGATATCATGAAGGCAATAGAAGGGTCCACTTTTTTCACGGGTGCTTTTACCACGTATGCGAAAAGTGTTTTCCAGATCGACATTCTGTGCTATTTGAGAGCGGTGGAGAAACCATGGCCTCACGCAAGGAAACCTCTGATAGAATATCAGGTTACATTAGAAGCTCTGGATATGAAGTTACTGAAATGTGGGAGTGTACATTCAAAAGAATGATTCAAAATGATGATGCGTTAGTGCATCACCTAAAAGCTGTGAACGAAAACTTTTCAGAACCACTAAACCCTAGAGACGCTTTTTATGGTGGGCGCACAAACTGCACTAAGGTATACCGCGAAGTCGAGGGAGATTAAAAAATATTTTATTACGACGTGTGCAGTCTTTACCCCTTTGTAAATAAAACTAAATCCCATCCAGTGGATCATCCAAAGATACATGTTGATAATTTTTCGGATTTAAAATGCATTGAAGGTGGGCTTGTTAAGTGTAGCATTTTACCTCCTGTAGATTTATATCATCCAGTTCTACCTTCAAGAATCAATGGTAAGCTAAAGTTTCCCTTATGCCGCGTGTGTGCCGAGACTGAATTCAAAGGTGAATGTGAACACGAAGAGTCCGATAGATGTTTAACAGATACATGGGTGATTGATGAGGTTAAGGTTGCTTTATCAAATGGATATCGCATTTTAAGGGTGTATGAAATATGGGAGTACGAAATGATGCGCTACAACCCAAATACAGGAAAGAAGGGTTTGTTTGAAGAATATGTTAATAAGTTTCTAAAAATTAAGACAGAGGCCTCTGATTGGCCTACGTAATGTACAACAGAGGATGCAAAAAACAATTCATTAACAATTTTATTGAAAAAGAGGGAATTGCATTAAGTTCAGAGTGCATTTCTCACAATCCAGGTAGACGAGAGTTGGCTAAATTGATGCTTAACTCATTTTGGGGTAAATACGGTCAAAGAAACAATTTACCAACATGTGAAATCGTTAAAAATTACTCTAGGGTAATTGAATGGTTGAATCACTCTGAGTTGAGGATAAATCATACGTACCTGTTACGAACGATGCAATGTATGTGGTATGGAAGTATAATGAGTGTGAACCGAAAGTAAATCCAACTACAAACGTGGTTATTGCAGCATACGCCACAGCACATGCCCGGTTAGAATTGTATTCGTACCTCGCTAAGCTTGGTGATCGTGTTTCTTATTTTGATACGGACTCCATTATAGCAAAGCACAAACCTGGCGAGTGGATGCCACGTACCGTGGCATTTCTCGGGAATATGACCAACGAACTTGGAAAGTATGGAAAAAATGCATACATATGTAAATTTGCTTCATCAGGTCCTAAAAGCTATTGCTATGAAGTAAAGTGCTCTGACGATGACTCATTGTATGTGGTGTGTAAAATTAAGCGTATAACGTTAAATTCAGGAATCTTAAAAGTTATCAACGCAGATGTTTTGCGCGAGATAGTACTAAATGATGATAATAATAAAGTTGTTTCTTTACGCGGTACACGTATAGGAAGAAAGCAAATGCGGAGTGTAGTTACCGAGCCCTACGCCAAAGTGTTTCGCATGGTGGTCACTAAGCGAGTTTTGGCGGAGAACTTTGAAACTTACCCATACGGGTATAAAAGGCGACACATAAACTAAAAAAAATTTATTCATGTCGGTAAAACGTAAGTTAGAAGATGAGGAACTTGCAACTTTCAAAAGATTTAAACACGACTTTGAACCTAGTGTTTCCCTCTTAAAACGCTCCTTTCAAAATGATAATGGCTATGATGATGATGAACCGGTTTTTAAAAAGCATATGAAATGGAATGCAGAACCTTCATTGCCTCTCTTGAGAAATAAAAAGGATAAATTAGATAAAAATTTGTTGGCGTGGCGCAACGCGAAAAGAAAAGCTATTGGATCAAAAACTTTATTTCCACTGTCTTTGGAAAATATCACAAAAGGACATTTTGGCAGACCTGTAAAACATGAAATTGCCGTTAAACAAAATCAAAGAGTAAACAAGATTCTGGATGCACGAATGAATGATCCTTTGTCTGTCCTAAAAACTAAAAACAAGTTCAAACCAAGTTATGCAAAACCAGTTCCTAGGTTAAAACATTTAGCGTCTTCAGAGGTGGTGCGCAGCGCCATCAATACAAAGGAGTTAGCCCAAAAAATTGCAGAGTTGGCTCAGGCAGCAAATCGCTTGCAGGACAGGAGTCGCCAAGCGGAAAGAAAGGTCGTTGGGCACGCAGGGCGCCTCAAGCGCGTTAACGCAGGTAGAGAGGTGGAAATGGAAGATCTGTCAGAGGGGGAGGTTGTTGCAAACGCAGGGCGTTTAAAGCGCGTTAACGCGGGTAGAGAGGTGGAAATGCAAGATCTGTCAGCAGGGGAGGTCGTTCCGAACGAGGGGCGCTTTAAGCGCGTTAATGTGGTAGAGAGGTGGAGATGGAGGATCTGTCGGCAAGGGAGGTCATTTCGAGTGCGGGTAAAGAGGTGGAAATGCAAGATCTGTCGGCAGGGGAGGCTGTTGCGAACGCGAGGCGCTTAAAGTGCGCTAGCGCGGGTAGAGATGTAACGCTGCGGCCGGAGGAGGGCGGCGCGGGTGGAGTTGTAGAGGAGGAGGGTGGTGCGCGAGAGGAAATTAGGACAGGATCAGATGTTACAAAGTTTACCTTTCCTAGCACAATGCAAGTGGTTGGACCATCACGTTGCGGAAAATCAACCTTTGTAAAGCGTCTTCTAGCCAATGCCGATCGGACATTTGATCAACCCATAAAGCGAGCGGTTTGGTGTCATCCGCAGGAGTATCCACCTTATTTGGGAAATGAATTTAATCACTGCTCCTTTAACGTATACACTCACGCTGGCATTCCACCCCTTGATTCTATCAGGGGTCGGGATATTATAGTGATTGACGATCTTATGTGGGAGTCAGATTTCTCGGAGGTGTCTAACTTCTTTACCAAAGATTCACACCATCGGAACTTTGGTGTGATTTACATTTTGCAAAACTTGTTTCCTCAGGGTAAAATATTTCGCACAATTTCCCTTAATGTTAATTACATAGTAGTCTTTAAGAACAGTAGGGATAAAATGCAGATAGATAGGCTATTTCAACAGATGGAGCCCCGAAACTAAATTTTTATTGGAAGCATTTCAAAGGGCCACGCAGACTCCTCACGGCTACCTTGTTTTGGATTGCACACAATATACACCAGACAAGTTTCGCTACAGAACGGGTGTTTTACCCAACGAAATTCCTTCGTGTTTTGTTCCAATATAAAAATTCTTGCAAACAAATGCGATGTATCATTATGAATAGCAAAATTCAAAGCGTTACATCCCCATTGATTGCCAGTCATTCTAATTACCTTGTTGCTTTTAGCAAAGCCAAGCCTAAGTTGCGCAAGAAGCTGTTAAAAGAGGCAAAACCGGAAGCCATCAAAGCCATTTCGGAATGTATGCTAAACGTTTGTAAGGGAAATGTACCCATATCTTCTGCTAACAAAAATCGTTTAAAAAGGCACAAAGCGTGTTGGAGACGATTAGTTGATAAGAAATTGTCTTTAAAGAAAAAATGCAAGATACTAATTCTGAAAGGTGGATTTTTACCTGCGTTTCTTCTACCAGTTCTTGGTACCATTGCTAGTGCTATAGTGTCAAAGTTTACTTAAGAATGCAGCATGCCAAGCAAATTGTCCTATATCGTTCCGAACCCGAAAGCACTAAAAGTTTGCACGTCATCGATAAGCCCATCTCAGCCATTTTCGACGATATTAAGACTGTCATGGATACCGATATGTCACCCGAAGAAAAGTGGAACATATTAAGACACAAGCTCGACACTTACTACGATCTTCTGTCCACACTAAGACCAGCGCCCCCGCCGACGCCTTCGCCGCCGGAGGCCTATACCAAGAAAAAAACATGCCAAAGGTTAGAGCTAATACTTTAAAACATGAGATGGTGAAATCGGAACTCGATTCGGTTTTATCACCAAAAAAGAAAGTTAAACACACCTCTATCGACCCTTCTTTAGTGACAAAAAATAAAAATAAAAGAGCTGCCACATTGGCCCACATTAATTGTCGGTACGGTTTACGTTCTGAGAAACACAGAAACCCCTAAGACTTGGAATGGGTGACCGTTGATTAGAACGCATTTACAATAAGATTGATCACTATGCGGGCCTGGATACCTCAGAAAAACTTCGCAAAGCAACAGGCACTTCTAAAAATGTCGTAGAACATTTTCTCTCCATTCAAGATAGCTATACCTTGCATAAGCCGGCCAGAAAGCGATATGCTACTAAACATTGTCACGTGACCAATATTGACGACCTCTGGGAAGCTGACTTAAACATCATGGATTCCATTCAAAAATACAATGTTCCCTATAGGTACATCGTAGCCGTAATCGATGTGTTGTCTAAATATGCTTGGGCTCTGCCCCTGGTTAACAAGTCTGCCAATGAATTAATTAAGGCGTTTACGCATATTTTTTCTAAAAGCGAACGTAGACCAAAAGTGTTACAGTTCGATAAAGGGTCCGAATTTAAGAATACAAAATTTCGACAATTTCTCAAACAACATGACATACTCCACTTTACCACGAATAAGAAAGTTAGGGCGGCCGTGGTAGAGCGCTTTAATAGAACTTTAAAAAGTAAAAAGTGGACGTTTTTCACTCACAATAATACTTATCGATTTATTGATGCGTTGCCACAATGTTTAAGGTCGTACAACTCTTCTCATCATCGTTCCATCAAGATGGCACCTAAAGACGTTTCTCACGACAACATTCTACAGGTTTATCACAATCTTGAAAACAAGCACTCATTCCGGATTTCTAAACCTAAATTTAAGGTGGGGGATCACGTTCGAATTTCTAAGGAAAAAATGAAATTCGATAAAGGGTACGAGCAAAACTGGACGGATGAAATATTTGTTGTGTCCAAAGTAATTCGCAGTTTTCCCGTTGTTTACAGAATTCGCGATTTAGCCGACAAAGAAATTAAGGGCATATTTTACACTCAGGCGCTGCAAAAGGTGTCCCCTCCTACTAATTTTAAAATTCATAAAGTTCTCGCTTCCAGAGGTAAGGGTCCCAGTAAAGAAGTGTTGGTGAAGTGGAAAGGATATCCAGATAAGTTTAACTCTTGGGTCAAATCATCAGAAATTCTTGCATTATGATTCGCACCAAGCCTTTTTCCATAACGCTGGTGAGTAATGCGTCCATGGAACGTTTTCCCAAAAACACCACGGCACGTTTTTCTAACCACTTGCCAGAAAGGATAGTGTTGCAAGGGCAGTGAGAGGTTTGTTTAACCAAAATTAGACATCCCATCCGTTTCTATAATCTTGTTCCAATGTGCAGCTTGCAAGGAACTTATTTACAAAATGCTGTGACGACCGATTTTTGCTTTTATTTTAAAAATGGAATTATCAAATGTTTTGATAAGTTGGTCAATGTCTTAAATCACCGCATTGAAAAAGATATTAACATTTCGCAGTTCTTTGAGGTGGTTAGCGGCAAGGTTTCCATAAATCCCTCTGGTAAAAAGAAAAAAATCAAAATCCATCAACGCAGGCAGCTTCAACGCCGCCTCTGCCTGACAAAAAAAACCTCCCCAATCGCTACCTCAGCCTGACAAAAGCTCGCAACCCGCTTCTCTACCAAATGATAACAATTTAGCATTTTCACCGCAATCGGAGAATGTTGAACCTATCATCCACCCTCACAAACAGGTAAATGTTTCCGAAGACGTGCAACCAAACAATTCACACAAAGAAAATCAACGTGCCAAAAGACACACATCTCCCTAATCCTACAAGTTTCATGGCAAACGTAAAAAAACGGGCAACTGCAGATGGTGCTAACAAGCGAATTGTCACCTCACTTATTCCTTCCATCACCTTATGCAGAATGTTGGGATACTTACCCAACACGGATATCGTTAAGGACCCCATACCATTTTACTCAGTGGATCCGTATATGGGGATTCCTTACGAAGTATTTGTCTACTGTAATCTTGTTGTCCCGCAACTGGTTGGTAACGCAGCTGTACAGGTAATAGATAGCACAGTTATCGATCCCGATGCCGAAATATCCAAACGTGTTTCCGTAGAAAAGTCGTTTTTTCCTCAAAATTGGGTTCCTTTACTTCATCAGGATTTTAACGTTGTCAACATTGATTTAAGGGATCGTTTTGGTGATCTCTTACCATTTGCAGACGGATTTTCTTCTGCTGTAGTTCTTTCCTTTCGCCCTAGACATGAACACCAATGACCAACTTATTTTGCAGTACTACATCAATCAAGCTGGCGGTAACTATAATGATCGCGATTTCATTACATACAGAGGAGCTTCATTTCAAAGAGGTAGTGGCCTTTCCAGTGCCTTAGGAGGATTATTTCGTTCTTTGCTACCCGTCTTTAAAAGTGGAGCAAAAGCAGTGGGCAAAGAAGCTCTCAAAATGGGGTCCAATGTTTTATCCGACTTGGCCACATCCTCGGCACCTCCAAAAGAGGTTCTTCTAACTCGCTTAAAAGAGGCTGGAACCAATCTGAAGCGCAAGGCCCAAGCTAAACTCGATTCAATGATTGGTACGCGTAAAAGACGAAGGAGAATAAAAGACAATACTAAGCGAGTAAAGAAACAGTTGAAGCCTAAACGAGCTAGACGATGCAACAAGCTTAAAACCGACATCTTTTCATCATGAGTAACCCGGTGTTTGTCAATTCCGAACTAGACATTTTTAGACCAAAAGCTATTCAAACGAGCATCGAGAATCATGAAATATTTTATCTTAACCCTCAAAATGCCATATCTCAAAATTCTCCTTTCACTTTTCAATATTCTGCTAATGCAGACGATTATCTCGATTTGTCGTTTGTTCACCTTGAAGTAGGGCTGCATATTTTAACCCCTACCGGAGCCACTCTCAAATCTACCGATAATGTCACCTTGATCAATAACTCTTTAAATGCACTGTTTAGTCATGTTTCTGTGTCTCTCAACAATGTAAATGTTTCCATGCCCCAACAGAGATACCCTTTCAGAACTTACCTAGAAAACTTACTCAATTACTCCACCAATGGCATGGATTCTGTTCTACAGTCAGCACTATGGCACAAGGATACTGCGGAACACATGGAAGCCGACTTTGTAAATAACAAAGGCTTAAAATATCGCTTTGCTAACACCAAAGATGGCAAAATGGTGTACATGATGGGCCCTTTATCACACGGTCTGTTCAATCAAGATAAACGCATTCTCAACAATGTGGACCTTACCATTACACTGACTCCGTCCTCCTCTCAGTTTCATCTCATTTCCGACAATGCAAACTTAGCAGCGCAAACGTTTATTGTTTTTGCTAGATTGTATCTTAAGAAAGATAGACCTTCGGTAGCTACAAAACTTGGACACCAAGCAGGACTTCTTAAATCTAACGCTTTGTATCCATTTACCGATGTAGATTTCCAATCGCTAAGTATTTCCGCAAATTCTACGTCGGTCACTTTCAATAACATTCTCGTCGGAAAAATTCCTAGACGCGTCACTTTGGGCATGATATCCGATACAGCATACACTGGTAATATTTCAAAAAATCCTTTTAACTTTCAACACTTTAACTTGGGTACTTTACAATTGACTGTCAACAACCGACCCATTCCTACTCACGTCATGCAATTAAATTTTGACGACGGAAATTTCCTAACAGCGTACCATTCCTTCATTTTAGGACTAAACAAACTATTTCACAGTGATGGCATTGCCATTTCTAGAAACGAATATAAAAATGGCTTCACTTTACTTGTTTTCGATCTAACTCCCGACATGCCAGCAAGTAAAGATTACATTTCTGGATTAACTCACGGAAACCTAACTATAAAACTCGAATTCCTAAAAAAACTAACAGAGCCCGTTTGTCTTCTAGTGCATTCGGAAATAGATAGAACTCTCGAAATTGATAGCAACCATTCCGTGCTTATAACATGAATGCCTTACAAATTACTTCTTGTCTTAAAAAAATATCCGCCATTTATTGGGGTTTTTGCCTGCAATCGTATTCCTGATCCGGTTAATGTGCCTCCTCCTCCTATTGCTATGGTCAACAACTCTGACCCTGACTCAAAACCTGGCAAACATTGGATCTGCATTTTCATCTCTAAAGACGGCTTTGGGGAATTTTTTGATAGTTGCGCCTTAACTCCTGTGTTGCCTCCCGTTCTACTCTTTCTACAACGTTACTGTGGATTACAATGGCGTCATAACGTACGCCGCCTGCAAGGCGACACATCCACCACGTGTGGACATTACGTAGTGGCCTATCTAACCCATAGGTGCTGCAATCTACCAACGTTCAGCTTTTTTTCTAAATTTAAAATTAATGATTACGCATTCAATGACAAACTTATTACTCATCACCATTAATCAAGGTGTACCTCTAAATCCCAATCTTGTCAACCGCTTTCTATGTCATAAACACGCAATACCCGCTGCTGTTCACTCTTCGCCTGTACGTCAAACATGTAAGTCTTCACGCTATTACTACTTTGTTTTTTGTTTTTGATTCTTTCTTCAAACATAGGTAATGTGTTTTTTTCTCTTTTTTTCTTATTTTTAGGTCCGCCATTCACTTTCTCAACCACGCTGAAACAAAGTACCTGTCTGTAACTTCGTCACCCACGATACTCATCTCTATCGCCAACTGTGGAAAGAAAAAACTGTGCAACTTCAATAATTTCAACAGTGGACAAAGCTCATCGTCCACTTGGGTCCTAGCATTGACGCCCATTTTAACAGAAGCGCAGATCAACCCTCATCTAAACAACCTCTTTCAGACAAAGTCAACTTACACTTCAAATACCTCTTTGGCTCACCAGCAATTGTTTTCAAACCTTCTGGTATAGCCCTTTTTTTCCACGAGTGGACGCGCCTAAAAACACTATACGATATTCACAAAACCCACCTAAAGTCCTAATCATATCTGACGCATTCTCTAACGAACTTAATAAGCGCATGCAAAGCTCTCAAATTCTGAGCATGCGCGAGCTTCCTGTGTACGTCCCATTCACCATTACAAAAGTTAGAAATCTTAACACAGTTCACGGATTTGTCACAGTCGTCACTATTAACGACGGCAGAGAGGTGTTTCTTCTATCACCCTTCAATAATTTGGACGATCAAGACTTTGACACTCTCAATAAAGGACAGCACCAGTTCGTCTACAAGGGAATCATACCTTTAGCTTCTGGGTTTGAAAAATTCGACGTGGAGTTCTCCAAGGTAAAACCCACCAGCACCTCCTCTGCCTCCTCGTCAAAAGCAGAAAAAACAAAAACTTCCAAAGGAGTTACAAGAAATTTACTCACCCAGTTCTCTCAAGACGACTAATGGCGTGCTTCTCAGATTACTTTGACATTGGTAAGCTTTTAAATTCATTTCCCCCCCTTTTTTTTTTAATGTGTAATAACTCAAAGCTCCTTTTTTTCAGGCAACAACCTACTCGCATCCTTACGTTTCAACGCTTCTGGTTCGCTCACCGAAATTGGAAACTACACTAACGAAGATAACTTCTTCATCAACTGTTCTCCATCCAAAAGTTTGGCTCTACAAAAAATATCACCATTGACCTAAACGTCTCAAATGTCGCCGTTTTCTACATGTCCTTTCATATGCTTAAAATTTCTCCCAGTGGCATCGATGCTAAATGGACTCTAACCGTCAATAATGATATACTTCTTCCGTCAGATCCCACCACCTTCGTTCCAGTGTGCATTACCAAAAAAGTGAGGTGTAGCAATTTTTTTCACATTGCTTTCACATGTGAAACTAAAAGTGTTATTCAAGATGAATTCCCGCTACTAGAGTGTGCACCTTGCATCATGGTATTCAAAATACATTTTATCAACAACTAATTGTACATTAAAATCAGTGATTGCTTTTCCAATAATGATACATCAGGGACAAATTCATGTGTTTAAAAATACCTATTTTATTGTAATGACTGGCAACTTTGTATTCAAATAGCTTTTTTCTTATGTTTAAATATTAATTCTTCATCATTAAAATAAAATATGCACATTTATTGTACTTTGTTAATATATATATATATATATATATATATATATCATGTAACACATGTATCCTATTAATAAACAAAGAAAAAAAGGACCCTGATGAACCAAACCAGGAAGTCACCCCACGTTTTTGGCCTTCAGTACATTTTGGCTTGCACACGTGCGCATTTTTGCAATTTGGCGGGCATAACCTTATTCCCCTGGTCTGGCCTCATCAGGTGCACATGTGTCAGCTAATCACAACACCAAAAAGTTGGCCTGACCTTGTTCCCTGGTCTGGCCTCATCAGGTACACACCGGATTTACCCCCACCACTCATTTGTGACAGCCAATCAGAAGGCCGGAAAGTTGGCTTGACCTTGTTCCCTGGTCTGGCCTCATCAGGGTACTTACTACTGACGTTCAAGTTGTGACGTTTCATAGCCTTGCCACCAAAGGCTAGCTCCACTGCTTTGATGTTCCCATAGGAAACAAAATAGTGGATAAATTATTAAAAAGTAGCATTGAATGCTACGGTAAGATGAACATGTATTAACTGCTATACATTCGAAGATACTAACTGGCACTATAAAAACTATTAGAGACATGGAACTATCTTTTCACTTTTGGGATTATTGTGTTCCTCTTACCTTCTGTAAGAGGTATGTACAATGCTCGTATGTACAATGTACATAGTTAGAGAAGGTATTGTATTCCACCCAAAAATTCGGTGTCGAGATTTCAGCGGAAATATACGTTTTGCGGTTTCCCGTGTGAGGACAGGATAGCTCAAAAACGAAAAGACCCTTAGAATTCAAACTTGGTATTCAAATTAGATCCTCCAAGGATGTGACACGAAGATTTTCAATAAAAGTTCCCACCACAACCTACTCTTTACGTGGAAAAATGTCTAAAACATGTTATTTTCTCAAAAATAGCTCTAACGGTTTTGATTCAAATACCGTATATTAAAGATATTTCCATCACAAATAAAAAAAAATGTAAAGATATGTATGTTTTGAATTTTATGGAAATAGCCTATGCAGACCTCTTTAATGTGGCTGAGTTTTGCAGAATTTTGCATAAAGTTTAAACCGTAAGAGATACACTGAAAGTATTACACAAAAAATGTAGATCTCATTAAAGGGCATCATTTATTAAATAAACGTTTTGTTCTGTAGAACTGGTCGTTTCTGAGACATTCCTTGTTATTGGTTTCAATTTTAAACTACTTAAACTTTTCTCAAACGGGAAGTGACGTTTCGTTTCATCTCTCGTTTTACTGCAGGTCATGCAAAGCAAACCGAACTTCACTTGTTTGACATAGGACCAGTTTTTAAAGAATTTACTATCGATTTAGCTTAATGTATTCCCTTAAGTCCCTTCTACTTACAAGAAAGCAAGTAATAAGACAATGTCCGCTAATGTTTACCCTGATTAGCATGTCGTAGATAAAAGAATAATATTTTGCAAGGGAAGTTGTTTCTTTTACAGGAAGAGAAAGTCATGTGAATGGAATACATCAGGTTTTTATTACTTTTTTGTTATAAGGCTGATAAAATCAGCACTAGCATTCTTTGGAGTGAGTGTTCTGCAATAATATAACAAAATGTGTAATTGAGTTCGTGTTTGTCGATATAAAACTAGCTGACGCTATAAAAGTAGGACACCTTCCAATGTTTTCATATTCAAAAGATGTTTTACAATATACGTGTAAATGTAAATAAGATTAAAGGTAGTTTATGAGCCAGCTATCTAATAAGTAATCATATTCTGTATTTAAGTATATGGATGTAGACAATGGTGCCTATTCTAGTTCTGTTGTTTTTCAGTTATGTCTCTAATGGATATGTGTTGGCAACATTTTGAAGCTGTTTAAATGGACTTTTACTTTCTTTAGCGCCGGATGAACAATGTACATGAGGAATAGAGAAGGTGTTGTATTCCGCTCAAAAATTCGATGTCGATATTCCACAGGAAGTATATGTTTTGTGGTCTCCTGAGTCCAAGAAAATCATTTTTATCTTCTCTACACTTGCTGTGTACATAATGTATAGAGAACGTATTGCATTGCACCCAAGAATTCAATACAGAGATTTCAACGGAAATACATGTTTTGGAGCTCCCTGATTAAAAAAAAGAAGCGTTTTAGGAAAGGTCCGTGTGTGTGTCTGTGGATAGCATAGCTCAAAAACGAAAAGATCGTAGACAATGGTATTTTCAAAAATATTCCCCAACCCATTTTTCAAAAATGCCTCTTACAATTTTGATTAAAGTAACGTATGTATAAGATAATTTTTTATGACGTGTTAAATGGCTATCTAGAATTATACGCGAATAGCCTCTGAAGACCTCTTCATGCTGTACGACTTTTATACAACTGGCAAACTGTAAGCGATATACAAAAACTTTGTATATACAAAAAATGTAGATCTCATTAAAACACACAATTTTATGACATATAATCATTTCTTTAAGAGATAACTGTTTTCGAGATATTCCGGATTATTGGTTTTAATTTTGAGCCACCTAAACTTTTCATAAACGAGAAGAATATATTTTCTGATTTATCGTTTGATTACTCACGGCAAATAAGATATTTGAGTTTCAATTGTTTTACATGGCGGCCGGATTTTAAAGGACGAGACTAACGCTTTATCCTGTGCATTTTCCTATTTCACTTCTAATTACAAGGAAGCTATTAGTATAGCTAATTCTGCTTATGTTTATCTTGATTAGCATGATGTAGATAACAGATTAATGTTTTGAATACTCTGGATGAGAATTTTTTCTAATTGATTTTCTACACTCCATCTTTTTCAAATTTTAATTTAATGATAATATTGAATAAAGAATAGCGCACAAATGCATAAGTTTATGAAACTTTATCAGCGTTTGTGTCTACAAGAATCACATGCTATTTATCACACACTACACCACATTTGCACTTACATTCTGGTCCTGGAATACGGTTTTCTTACCTTCTCTACACGCACTATCATAGTGCATCCAACAATTCAATACCCAGATTTTGCTGGAAATACATTATTTGGGATCCGCTGAAACCAAAAGAAGTGCTTTTAGAAAAAGCTGGCGTGTGCGCGTGCACGTGTGTGTCTGTTGACAGCATAGCTCATTCTTTTAGTTCTCTACTACTTATAAGGAACTAAGTAATAAGAACATTCTGCTAATATTTATCTCGATTAGCATTGTGTAGAAAGAAGAATAATCTTTTGTAAGAAGTTTGTTTGAAGAATAGCTAGATAATGTCATGTGAATTTAACACATGAGATTTCTTTTAATGTTATGTTTGAAAGCAATATCTGAAGAAGTAAGATTATCTGTACAAATACCTTAATATCTCAGAAACTATTTGACACTAAGGGCTGAAATTTTTACCACACATTTGCATCTAAATTAGCGTTACATTAAAGAAAATGTTTTTATATAGATTAGTTTTTTTAATTTTAACTATCATTTTTATGAAGTTTTGAAATCTTTATTAAAACAACTACACCTTTCCTTCTAATCAACAAAAGTTTTTATTTTATATAAATAAACACTAAAAGTATTGCTGAATATACCCTGCAAAATTTAGATCATTATCTTAAAAAGTTCGGTTCTTTTCCATTGCCAGGAGTAAAATTAAAGACGAGTGATTCTCCTCTGAGAAAAGTTTTCATTACTTTGAAATTGACAACAATAAGAGGAAATATCTCAGAAATGGTTAGCTCTACATAAAGACAAAACCTTGCATATCACATAAATGCCGTGTTTTAATGAGATCTACATTTTTTTTCTTATGGCTTACCAGCTGTGCAAAAGTCATTCCGAATGAAGACCACTTTAGAGGCTATTCCCTAGAAATTCAAAGAATACATGCTATTTTTCGGGCAAAAATCTTTAATATACAGCATTTCAATCAAAATCGTAAAAGCTATTTTTTAGAAAATCGAAAAATAATGTAAAAAGTGTAGTTGGGGTGGCAGATTCTCTGAAATCTTCGTGTCACTTTATTGGAAGACACAAAACTTAAATATCAAGTTAGGCACTTTAAGGACTTTTCGTTTATGGGTCAATATGCGCACACACGCACTAACATTTTTCTAAATTTTTTTTTATTCAACGGTGCTCAAAACATGTATATTCGATAAAATCACGGTATCTATTTCTAGGTGGAATACAATAATTTTGATACTATGTGCATTGTACACACGTTCAAGCGAAAGTAAAAGTGGGTTGAGAAATAATGCTTTTGTTAGAAATGTAACTTTTTTCTCTTAATTGTTTATACCAAAAATGTATTTTCCAAAACTAGTAATTACACATACAGAAAATAAATCAGAATTTTCCTGTAACTGAACGAGTAAAACTCTCGCGGATGCTACAGCGACATCACAGGTACTATATAAGACTTGGCTGGGAGAGCACTGGGTGGGACGCACGCACGCAGATGCGACTTGACCGTCAAGGACAGAACTCTTCGGCGCTTCTTGGGCAGCAGCAGCTACACTGGGTTACGGCAGAACCACAACCAGCCAACACCTCTACGGCCAGACTCCGGATGGTACACGCCGGCACAACCTCATAGCGGCAACGCAGTGGGGTTAGCACCCCCTAATAGCTTGCCGTTCCGCCGCGAGAGTGCGAGCGGCCTTCACCACCCCCACCGACGGGCAGTGGTCTTTGATCCCCTGCTATCCCGTTGGAAAAAGGCCCTTCCTGGCAACAAGAGTGGTAGTTGAAGAACAGGTCTCCCCCTATTTCTTACTACTCTTTCACTATCATCTATCTTTTCTCTTACTGTGACCTTAAGACCGACTGACTACGAGACAGCGGGTCCACAAGACCATAGCCAAGGGTTAGGGCCTCCGGCCCGACACCTCGAGCCAATAATGGCTCGCACAGGCGCCTCCGTAAAAGAGGCCCGGTCCGCTGTGGAACGCCGGAGGGCACCCGCGCCATTGGACCCAAATGACGGGCAAACACCTGGTCCTTCCACCTCACCTGTGGCAGAACCTACCAGGAAAAGGAGGAAAAACACTCCTCACAAAGTGTCAGGCACCATTCCTCGGGATGACCTCCCCATTCCCCCTCTGCCTGAATCGGCGGACGAGGACGAGTTACCCCAAGAACCCTCTACGGACGGATTCACCGTCGTGGGGAGAAACGGTAGGGCCTCTCCGGGTCCTGCCGCCTCGGTTCAGATAGCTGCTGCTCCCCCACAGGGCACCCAAGCACCCCTAACCAAGAGGGGCACAAGGCTGCCGCCAATCATCGCAGACTCCTTCAAGGATCATGTTGGAGTCATGCGACGCTTGGCGTCAAAAATAAAAGCCGGCTTCGAAGCGAAAAGGAAGCCCAGAAAGGTCCATATCCAGACCAACACCCCTGAGGATTTCGAAGCGGCCAAACAGACGCTTCGAGATCTTCAGATCCCCTTCTACTCCTACTCCCCTCAGCGACCCCATATGGAGCGTCGCATAATCAGAGGCTTGGACTCTATGTGTACCCCTGAGGAGGTAAATCAGGCGCTTCACCAGGAGCACGGCTTTGCCGCCGCTTCCGTAGCTCAGCTACGAAAGACTGTACAGACAGACGAGAGTGCCGTCAAAGGGCCGATGCCGCTCTTCATGGTCGTCATGGACAAGGTGCCAGGCGGCGAGATCCAACCATTAGAAACCATCCGAGTGCTGTTCCACACGGTCGTAAAGGTGGAACGCTTTTACGGCCAGGGTGGACCAGTACAATGCCACCGCTGTATGGGTTTCCACCATTCCAGCCAGGTGTGCGAGCGTAAGCTTGCGTGCATGCGCTGTGCAGGAGACCACATTGTGCAATTCTGTCCGAGCCCTCCTGAGAAGAGCAAGTGTGCCAACTGTGGGCAGGCACATTCAAGTGTATATAAGGGCTGCCGAACCCGGCAAAAGATCATAGACAACCGCCGTCAAGGAGGCCGTGGGGCAGGCCAATACCACCCGGAGCCCCATTCTCGGCCGCTCTCACAAGAGCGCAGACGACGCTACAGCGGGCAGAGACTACGACGGATGCGGCATCACCAACGGTGACTGAGGCGGCGCCCACGACGCAGACGACCGAGCCCACTATGAACGTAAAGACTAAGACACAGGCGCAGGAAAGGGATGCACCAAGACCAAAGAAGAAGAAGTGCAAGTCTCAAAGGAAAAACAATAAGAGCAGGGCCCAGCCTACCGCTCGGCCGGGCCAATCACAGATCCCGACCGAGCAGCAGACACAAGCCACACCCTCAGCGGCGCAACAAAACCAGCCGCCCGCCGAGCAGCTTGTCACTGCCACGGCGGACACTGGCAGCACAGCGGCGACGCTCCAAGATCCCGCATACTTTCCCCTGCCGACCCATGGCGAGGCAGTCTCCCCGTCCGATATGGACGAATTCAGGACCCTAACCCTGTGGTTTAGGGATTACATTAACAGGGTTCTTCCAACTCTCCGGAAATGTAAGCAGCAACTGTCCGACCCGAGGCTTAGTCCCCTGGTCAAGCACAAAATCCTACTTGACACGCTGGAGGTGCTGTTCCCTAATTCCGCAATGTAATGGCCTCCAGACTCGTCAGGAGACCATTACGAGCCGCGTTTTGGAACGCAAACGGAATTAGGGAACATTACCCAAGCTTGCTTGAGTTTGTAGAATCCCACGGGATTGACGTCTTACTAGTCTGCGAAACACACCTGCATGCTGGTATAAATTTCTCGTTGCCAAGTTACACCACCCATCGGTCGGATAGAATCGGCCGACAGGGTGGGGGTACCGCTATATTCATCAAAAACCACATTACCCACACCCCTTTTCCTCTCCCGCAGCTTCAGCACGTGGAGGCGTGCGCCATTCGGCTTGCCATTGGTGCATTCGACACGCTGCTGATAGCTGCTTACGACCCTCCTGACGCCCGCTATTACGAGGCGGATTACACCGCCTTGTTAAACCTGCATCCTTTAGTCTGCATTGCAGGCGACTTAAACGCAAAGCACGGGCACTGGTATAGCCGTGTTTCTAACCAGAGGGGCCGCGGACTCTACCGCCTCATCAGCGGAGATCCCAGCCTCCATGCGCATGGACCGATAAGGCCTACGTTCTACCCGGCCCGCGGCAGGCCGGACGTACTCGACATCATGATCACCAAAAACATTCCATTCCATCTAGACCTCTCAGTGGTAAACGAACTGGATTCCGACCACGACCCAGTCCTGGTGGACTCCAATGTTCACATACCAGCCCTGGCAATCCCAGACTGGTTTAACTAAGTCGACTGGGATGCAGCAGTCCTAGAACTCACCCAGACCATCGACCCGCGGCCTCGCATCGACTCTGTCGAGGCGCTGGAAGCGGCGGCGAGGGCATTCTCCCAACAGATCCTGAAGGCGGTACGCGCTCACACACACCGCATCCCGTCTGAATCCTCTAACCCTCGGACCATCCCTGATGAACTCCGGCGGCTGATAAAAGCCAAAGCGACAGTCCGGAAGCTATGGCAACGCTTCCGCCACCCCAGGATAGGGGCAGTATACCAGAGGTTCAAAACACTGGCTAGGCGACTGCTCCGAGCGCACAGGAAACAGGCCTGGGAAAACCTGACGCAGACCGTCAACCTGCAAGAAAAGAAACCGTGGCGGATTATCAAGTCCCTAAGGAAGGACAAGACGCAATACCAGCATCCTCTACATGGCACTCTTGGGGGTCTCGCTTTTGAGGCCTGCGAGAAGGCCACAGTGTTTGCAGACTACCTAGAGAGTCAGTTTGAACCCCGGGAGGACCCCCAGGACGAGGACTTCAGTGACCTTGTGGAGGCGACGGTGGACTACCTCTATGAGGAGACGCCGCCGCCACACGACAGGATCCAACTTCCTATAGTCACCCCGAAAGAGGTGACTTCCGAAATTCAAAAACTGCACCCAAGCAAATCCCCGGGGCATGACGGCGTCACGGCGCCCATGCTCCAACACCTACCCCGAACGGCTGTGATCCACCTGACCCGGATTTTTAATGCATGCCTCCAATTCTGTCACTTTCCAACTTGTTGGAAGGAGGCGCGGATGGTATGCATTCTAAAGCCCGGCAAGGACCCGGTCTTCCCATGCAATTACCGATCCATCAGTTTACTCCCGACCGTCTCAAAAGTTTTTGGACGGTTGCTCCTCCCCCGCCTCGCCCCTCTTTTCGAGGAAAGGCACCTCCTACCGGATCACCAGTTTGGTTTTCGTCGAGGGCACTCCACGACTTTGCAGCTACTGCGCCTCGCCGAGAAGGCTGCCCTGGGCTTCCAGGGCAACCTCAAGACGATCACGGTGCTGCTGGACATGGAGAAGGCCTTCGCCACTACCTGGCATCAGGGGTTCCTCTACAAACTCAAGCACGCAGGCGTCCCTCTCCCCTATCTCACCCTGATAAGCAGCTTCCTTCGGGAACGCTCATTCCGGGTGAGAGTGGAGGGGAGACACTCTACCGTCAGACCCAAGGCAGCGGAAGTGCCGGAGGGCAGTGTACTGTCCCCATTACTCTTCGCTGCCTACATGTCTGACATCCCGACTGAACCCCGAACTGTTCTGTGCCAATATGCCGACGACGTCCTCATAATGGCACAGAACAAGAACCCCCGTTACTGTTTCCCCCCACTACAGCGACTGCTCCGGGCCATTGGCCGGTGGAGCGAAAAGTGGAGGATGGCCATCAGTCCGGGGAAGAGTTCGGCTCTTCTCCTGGCGAAGGTCCGTCGCTGGCGGCCGATGCGGCCCCTGAGATTGAGGCGGCGGCAGATCCCGTGGGTCACCACCGCCAAATACCTTGGGGTCCTCCTCGACCGCGGGCTCACTTTCGCGCCACTTGTAAGGGGCAAGGTGGGGCTAGGCCATGCCGCCCTCAGGCAGTTGTACCCGGTTTTGAAATCCGCCATGCCTAAACACTTCAAACTGCGCCTGTATCAGGCGATCATTCCCCCCCTGATCCTATACGGCTGCGAGGTCTGGGGAACAGTGGCACCGTCCACAATCCGCAGACTTCAGGTCGTCCAGAACAGGGCGTTAAGGATGATCTACGATACTGGGCACAGATTCCCATCTCACATCCTACATACCTACTCTGGCATCCCGTATATAATCGACGTCGTGAGGGAGCGAGCCCGCACGTTGTATGATAAACTACCCTTTTACCCTAACCCTCTGGTGCGCACTTTGGGCGACTACGACCATAGGGCGCCAAGAAGGAGAAAATACTACCCCCTGCCAAGGGACGCTCTCGGGCCACTGGCCTGAGAGACTGCCATCCCTTAATCCAAACAAGCCCCCAGGTTATACAGCAACGGAAGGGGTGGCAGACGGTTGGGAGACCGTCCGGCTGAAACCCTGCCCCCCCCCCGATTAACCTGGAACATATCACCCACCCAAATCCATAATCCTACCAACTTTCCTCCCACCTGGCCTGCTTAACCCAGTGACCACACAAGCGGCACGTCGAGTTAAGCAGCATCGAGCGTGGTCACAACTTGGGTGGGTGACCGCCCAAGTGACCGACTACACTCGGCCCTAAGGCTGCGGAGGAATTTTAACACCGCCCGGCGGACGTAGACACAAAAGCTTGTGAACAAAATCTTTTTCCCCTATAATATCGCACAGGTAAGACCGCTTTTAGCGGTTAGGTACTGTGGCGATCTTACACTCCGTCCAGGTAAACCTGGACGACCTGTTCTTGGACTCTGGACTCTGGCACTGGGTGGGGAGGTCCGATGCTACAGGGTAACTCAATGATTCAGCTCTAACACAACAGGACACAGCATAAGCATGAGAAATCGGTACCGGGCCACGGCTAATGGTGGCATCAACCCATGTAGCGACCATGACTTCCCTTTTTGACTTCTAGCGATTTCGCACTATTGTTGCGCGGTTGTAATTGTAATTTTTATTAAGTCTTTTATCGTTTAATAAATACAACAAAAAGAAGAAACGTTTGATATATTTACACA
The DNA here is from genome assembly GCA_030762935.1 of Hymenopus coronatus. Lineage (NCBI taxonomy): Eukaryota > Metazoa > Arthropoda > Insecta > Mantodea > Hymenopodidae > Hymenopus > Hymenopus coronatus. The sequence continues at coordinate 519,187,987 of CM060900.1, read as the reverse complement.
ATCATCAATGACATGAAAAGCATTTAAAGCTAACCAATTATAGATTCTTTCTTTTACTTTCTCTGGCCCGCATGTACAATGTATATAGAGGATAGAGAAGGTATCTATTGTATTCTACACAGAAATTCGATGTCGAGATTGCATCGGACATATATATTTTGGGGTCCCCTCAGTCCAAAAAAATCATTTTTCTTGCGCGCGCGCGAGTGACAAGGCACAACATACCTCAAAAACGAAAATACTCTTAAAGACCAAACTTGATATTTAGGTTTTGTATCTTCCAAGGAAGCAACACAAAGATTTTCAAGAAAATCCCCCCACCACACTACCCTTTACATGGAAAAATATTCGACAGTTCTGATTTTCTCCTAAATCTAACGATTTTGATTAAAATGCATTGTATTAAAATATGTATATCCCAAATAAAATGTATATCTTGAATTTTCTGGGAATACCCTCTGAAGACCTCTTTATTCTGGATGAATTTTGCCGTATTTTGCTTAACTGCTAAACCGTAAGAAACAGACAAAAACTTAGTGTACAAAAATGTAGATCTCGTCAAGACACTCAATTTATGTGCTTTCATTTATTTATTTTTTTTTTTTGTGGAGGTAACCGTTTCCGAGTTATTCTTAGTGCATTCCGTTAATTCCTTTCTATTTATATGAACTAAGTAATAGTACATTCTACTAATGTTTATCTTGATTAGAATGATGTAGAAAGGAGAATAATCTTTTGTAATAAGTTTGATTGTAGAGCAGCTAGAGAAAGGCATGCGAGTTCAACAGATCATATTTTTTTTTAAAGTTATGTTTGAAAGCACACGGTTCTTTTTCTGAAAATATTTTTAAGGATACAGGGGACCCTAAAACGTCTATTTCCTGTAAAATCTAGGTAGCGAATTTTTGGGTGGAATGCAATATCTTCTCTATACATTACGTATATAGTACGTGTAGAGTAAGTAAAAACTTATTCCACAGAAAATGTGGATCTCGTTAAAACACACAATTTATGTCATATAATTGTAGATCTGGCCGTTTTTTGATATATTGCTTGTTATTTGTTTCAGTTTTAAAATACTTAGAACTTTCCACATAACGGAAATTTGTGAACTCCTGGCAATGCATAGAAACGGATTTCATCTACTTGCTAACGAGCTTTTAATGTCCTTTTTGCCTAGTGTATATCCTTATTTCCCTTCTGCTTATAAGAAAGAATTTTTGCTTATATTTATTTCTATTAGCATGAAGTAGATAGACGCTTCAGCTTTTTAACAATAATTTGTTTCAGAGATGTAGCGAAAGTCATGAGATTGGAACACATCAGATTTTTTGTTAAAACTGCCTTTCCTCTGCCAGGTGTATAATGTTAAATCATTAATTTATAAGTTTGTCATTGTCAATAGATTTAGTGTTTTAAAAAGAGCCTTAAAATGCTCAAGCTGAAATTTATTTAACAACACTCTTATGGTATTTTGTTGTAAAATTAAAACAGCCGTTATGATACCTAGAGTTACCCCAAAATATCATGGCATAACGAAGTACCGACTGAAAAAAAATGCAGTATAGACATTTCTTATATACACTGGACGAACATTGTAACTTAAGTTGTAATCAAGGGACACATTTACTCATTATAGACATATCATTCATTGATAACACGGCGCCATTTGTTTACTTTATTTACAATAGATAGCGTAAGTAATTCATCCCACTGTCGTTATTGAAATGTCCAAAGAGATACGCGTTTTTATGTCCCCCTGGTCTAACGATACCATTTTAGAAAAGAATCTGATGTGTTACATTCACATGACTTTCCCTAGCTGCTCTGCAAACTTCATACAAAAGATTCTTCTTATCCCACAATGCTATTCAAGATAAACATTAGCAGAATGTTCTTATTACTTAGTTCCTTATAAGTAGATGGAAAATTAAAGGAATGCGCTATGCTAGATAGTAGTCAAAGGTTTTAAATGGTGTCGTTATGCGATTGTCATTGTAAATCGCTTCTTTGCTTGGCCAGGAGTACAACAAAAGAAAATCGGACAATTCCTGTCTGAGAAAAGTATAAGTACTTTACAATTGAAACTTATAACAAGGAATATCTCGAAAACGGCAAACTCCACATAAATTGTGTATTTTAACATGATCTACATTTTTTGTGCAATAAGTTTTTGTCTATCTCTTACAGTTTATTAGTTATGCAAAATTCATCCAGAATAAACAGGTCTTAGGAAGTTATTCCCAGAAAATTCAAGATAAACGTTTTATTTGTGATGGAAATGGCTTCAATATGTGCTATTTTAATCAAATTCATTAGAGCCATTTTTAAGAAAAACAAAGTTTTCGAAAATTTTCCATGTAAACGGTAGTTAGGGTTGGGAGGATTTTGTTTTTAAATTTTCGTGTCTTATCCTTTGAAGATACAAAACCTAAATACCAAGTTTGGTATTTAATGGTCCTTTCGTTTTTGAGCTATTCTGTCCACAGGCATACACATACACAAAGACACAAACACACGCGAACCTTTATCTAAAAATTTTTTTTTCGGACTCAGGGCCCCAAAAAACATATTTTCGGTGAAATCTCGATATCTAAGTTTTGGATAGAATACGGTACCTTCTCTATGTACATTGCACATAAAGGGCTGGAGAAAGTAAAATCTAATGTGTTCCTTTCACAGGACTTTCTCTACTTCTCTGTAACAAATTATTTTTAAAAACAAAATTCTTCTATCAACTTATGGCTAATCGAAATAAATTTTAGCAGAAACTGATCTTATTACTTGTTTCCCTTTAAGTAGAAGGGAAATAAGGGAGTACACCAGGTTAAAACGATGGTCAAATGTTTCAAAAGCTGTTGCTATGTGAATGAAATCATTTCTTTGCATGGCTTGGAGTTGTCAAGTTCCCGCAAGAGAAAAAGTATTTTATAACTGAAACCAATAACAGGAAATATCTTGGAAATGGTCAACTCCACGAAAAAAACGTGGAGTATATAAATCGTGTGCTTTAACGAGATCTATATTTTTTGTGTAGTATTTATCCATCTCTTACGATTTACCGGCTATGCAGAAGTCATCCAGAACGAAGAGGTTTTCAAAGGTTATATATTGTCCAAGGAAAGTGAAGATATACATTTTATTTTTCATGTAAATATCTTTAATATAGGTTATTTTTATCAAAATCGTTAGAGCCATTTTTGAGAAAATCAAAACTTTCGAAACTTTTTTCCATGTAAAGCATAGTCTGGGAGGGGGGGGGGAGATTTACCTCAAAATCTTTGTGTCGCATCCCTGGAAGATATTAAACCTAATTACCAAGTTTGGTATTTCCGTTTAGGAGTTATCGTATTCAGGGTTACACGGAATTTTTTTCTAAAAATGCTTTTTCGGATACGTGTATTCCCGGGAAATCTAGGTATCGAATGTTTGGGAGGAATGCAATACCTTCTCTACCTGTGTACTAAGTTCTAAGTACAGAAAGTAAAATGATAAGCAATGTATATTAGAGTACGAATACCATAATTCCAAAATGTTTTTAGATATAGTCTGTCTCAAGTTAGTTCAGTCCTGATGTCAACACATGGGAGGGAAGAGAGAGAGACAGAGATACTGAAGCAAAAGAGCGTTAGGCTGTTGATTGGTTCAGGGAAGGTAATAGGTGTTAACTTTTACGTGGATGCATATTGTAACAGCCTCCTAAAAGTACAGTATTGTAATAGTTTTCAGATCACTGCTCTGCGCGAGTTAGTTTCGGAGAGAAAAGTATGCATAGCTTCGATTCTTATAAAAGGCAATAGTCCCACATTTTATCCATATCCGACACATACCAAGCAGATGGCTCTGGGTTCGTGAATTCTGAAAGGAATGTTTACAACAGACGTACACATTCTATAAAAAACATATAGATTAGACAGAAGACCGGCGAAATTATATATTGACTTCATTAACTTATTACTGTTAAATAAAATGCAGCTAACTAATATTACTAAAGAGCATTGGTATTATATGCACAATAAGTTACAAGCCTGTACCAGACAGCTTTCTTAAGCAACCGGTAATTCTCGAGGTGAATGCTGATTAAGCTGTTATTGTTTATAGTGCAGGGTCGCCTCTGATAATGTGTTATTTAAGACTGTATTTCCTGTACATCTCGCATGCCTCACAAGCCCAGGGGACTTGCTATATGCAGTTTAAAAGCAGTAAGCTTTTGATCATGGATGATTGCCGTAATAAAATACAACCGAGGCAAGCCTTTAAAAAGTGTCGAGAGGCGAATGGTTGTGCATTGTTTGGCGGTGCTTAAAGAAAGAAACAAAAAGAATATCGAAAAAGAAACGGGTGATCTCCTTGGCATTTCTGCATTTAGTGTGCATAGTGTTAGAATGGAACAGCAAGCATCCGGAAGCCTAAGAACACCGGGAAAATCGCGCAAATATAAAAAACGTTCAGAGAAATACGATGATTTTGCGAAAAGTGCTATTCGCGGTAAAGTTTATGATTGTTTTTTCAGAAATGAACCATCGACTCTAAATACAATTTTGCATGCAGTACATTCTGACACAGAATTGCCACATTTCTCAAAGTACTCTCCACAGGTTGCTGATATATATCGCTAGTGTTGCAAAACTTATGTGCACACATGTACCGTTTACACGCGGCGAGTTGAGCCAGCTCCGCCTTGTTGACATCAGGACTGAACTAACTTGACACAGACTCTAGTGGCAGGCAGGCAGACATGTCTATGTGTGTGTGTGTGTGTGTGTGTATGAATATATGTATGTATGTAAGTGTGTGTATGTGTGTGTGTATGTATGTATTTATTTATTCTCAGCAGCTGGGTACTGCCTGGTGGAAGACTTAAATGTACAAAATTTGCTAACAATAATAATCTTATAGTTAATAATAGTAATGCAACTAACATACTGTATATATACATTGTTTTTTAAACTCCTATTTACTTATTATTCAGTATAGCAGTACTGTGTCAATTACCAGCATGCTTCAAACAGTTACTATGAAGCCTCAACATCAATAACTATAAAACAGTTTTTGAGATCTTTATTACTTCACAATATTTACTTTAATTAATTATCTGACATATATTCTCTTTAAATTATCTCTAAACTTCTTTAAGGTCAGAGGGCAGCCCTGAAAGGCAGCTACAAGCAATTCTTCTATGGTTCTACTAACAAAAGAAAACTTTTTTTTTTAATTTGGTAGCTTAACGTCCTTTAACCTGGTTGGTCATTTCGGACGATGAATGAAATTGGTGAAATGATACTCAAATGATCTCGGGGCCCACGGAGCTTAAAGTTACTCGACATTCGTCTTCTCAGGATAAGGAAAAACCCCGAAAAAAAACCATGCCCGGGTAACTCACCCTAAGCGAGATTCGAACTCCCGACCTTAAGAATGTGACACAGGCACGCTACCACCACACTACCCATGCGGACTGAAAAATACCTTTCCTACTTTGGTTCTTTAACTTCTACCTTAATTTTATACAAATGATCGTATGATAGAGGAGTGGAGAAAGTCATGTGAATGCAACACTTTAGGTTGTTTTAAAAATGGATACGAATATCTTCAGGATTCTCTTTTACTTGAAGGAAACAAAGCCTTCAGTACTTCTTGCAGACAGTCGTTTTCCTTGTTTTCTTTCTGAAGTTTTTGGCTGCATTCGCGTGTTGAAGAAATACCTTGCGTGTTACGATTTCAATTAATTTTCTGTTTGCAAGTGTGTTGTTTCATAGACGCGCTGAAAGGTTAACGTGCTCGTTAAATAACTTGTTCATATTTACCACCTGTGCGTAGCAACTGATAAAAGCAACGGTAAACAGACCTGTGTCAGGTCGGGCACAAAAAAGTATTGTCTTGCGGTGTAAAAATACACAGCCAGGTCTTAAGAAATACTCCACAATAAACACAAATTGTATAGCTATGGTTCATTCTATTTAAATTTGCGCAACACGGTAATTATGACTCCGCTAAAACGCACACGAAATTGCAATTCCAAATAATTTTAGTTATAGTAAGAGAAAATTGAGCAGGCTATGTCTATAATGTTAAAATTTGAAAACTTGGGTTCCAACTTTTCAAAATCTATATCCAGCAACAAGTTGAACTATAAGTATAAGACCGCTTTTCAGCTAAAATCGGAGTGGGGTATGGAGCAATGTATCAAAACAGGTACCAAACTCATTAGAGAGGGGCTCGCGTGGATTAGACTAGGAGCATGGAGAAGCACAAAAATTGCTGACGAGAATCTGTCCCATTTGCGAGGAGAAAGAATCGTGGACCCACATCTTGGCAAGATGTAGGGGTACGAAGGATTGGCGGGAAAAATATTTACCGCGATTTTTCCCACCGCGAATGCATAACTAGAAGCATGTTGGACGCTACTGGCAGGTACGGAAAAAGTGGACAGGCTAGGTAAATTTACACTTACGGCAAGACAGCCGAGATCTGAGAAGGCTGGCATTAGAGAAGGAGGGAGGGATAAGAACAACTAAACAAAAGTGACTACAATGTTTTACACACACATATATATATATATATATATATATATATATATATATAATGTCATACTTAAGTCACTGTTGTATTATGATTTTAAATATTGTATACATATTATGTGAGTATATTTCTTTTAAGTGTATTTATCCATTATAAAAGGGTATATTTATGAAGGTGTACTCTGTGCTGTAAATTTAAATTGCTATATTTGAATATCTTTGTATTTTTACTGTCGGATTTACTCTTGTAATTCTTTGCTGTAGTTATAATATTGCTTTTTATCGTGTATTACCTTTGTTTTCTTTTTTTATTTTTTTCGTGCTTACTCTTTTAATTATTTTTTGTTGTTTTAATAGTGCTTTTTAGTGTGTATTATAAAAGCACATACGGTCTGTGGACTCGTGCGATTGTTGAAATTCAATGTATGATATTGTTATGTCAATAAATACACGTATTCATTCAAATTAAATAAGTAGATTGGCCGCCGCAAACAAAATGGTAATGAATGCTGGAAAAAGTAAGCCCATTGTTTCCAGTAGAAAGCGTTAGAATCTCACTGTTTCAAATTCTCAATTATGACGTTGTTAGGAGAATAAAAGAGTGAATTATTAAGGTGTTCTTTTCGGATATTTTTATTTAGACAGCATTCCTTATATAAGCATGCGCATTTGACTCATGGACTAGCCAAGTAACGTGATATATATTATTAAGAAAGTGTATTATATTGCAATGGCGTTCGGGAGTTAGCAACATTAGAATGCAAAGACGAGATAAATTACCAAACATAGAGTTGCATTCCTTGTAGAAATAATAAAATATTTAAAAGTCTGGAGTGCTTTTCCCATTCTCCGTTGTTAGTGGAAGGTCTTCTACAGATGAAAGTCTTCCTGACGTATCATCACTGTGAACAGCGCTTCAAGATTCCACTTTTCTACCAAAAAGATTCTTTCTACGAGCGAGCATAATTGAGTAGTTGAGCTCATTTCAGTCGCAAATGTCATTTTCTTTAGACAGTTGATGCCACGAGAAAAGTAGATCTCTTACCAGATGTCAGTAGTGTTAAAAGTATAAAAATTCGGTCACTCAGTGTTATAATACACTCCAATGTAGCCAACTTTGTTTTATGCGGCCACGGCCTCATTCAAATAGGTTACGACACTGAAAGCTCGTATCGATTCATAAAATACCGGATGATTTGAATGAAATCAACATGGTATCTGCTGAACCAGACGAAATTATGCAAGCGGCGGAGAGAGAAAATTACAACTGCTACCTGCCTCCGTTGTATAGTATGTTTTCGTTCTGCACCAATAAGTCGTCATGTTGTCGGCACTGATGCTAAGCAAGGCAACAACTGAATATCGCAGATCAATAAGCACGAACTCCGTGAAATATGTAAAATGATCTATTTATGATAATAGTATGTCTATAAATATTGAGAAATGTCTAAAAAATAGTGTATAAAACGTGTTCAAATTGTTTTATTTGCTCGTAGGTTTACGAAACTCGGCCTACGGCCTCGTTTGGCAAGCTTCCTGCTTACAATATAAAACACCATTTTTACCGCTTGTAACATAAATAGATAACTCTTACGGAATACACGCGCGAAGAAGTGCAGCAAGCGTAAAATTCAAGCGTAGAGTAATTTCATTCCAGCTTTACGTTCGCCAAAATAATTCACTATGTTAGTATGTATAAATGACTCGTCAATAGATACCACTTCATAAATTTCTCACACTGTGCCTCATAAACTTTTCGGGACTTAGCAGGTAATAAATTTGATTCTGCTTCTTTCGCAGTTCTAAGGATATCATACTTCTCAAAATCTGCCACTTGTTTCGAAATCCGTCACAGAACAACAATACTATTGGTTTGTCGCGACCTGCTATAGCCGTACCGTCATCGCACCCAGCAATGCGATACAAATAAAGAACTATAATCCTTGGTGAGTGGATCAAACTTAACCTCAAATTTATTTCATCTTTCGTTGCTTTTCTTTTATCACAATATTCCCGCTCGAATCTAAAATACGCTCTTACAGCATAAATAGCTATTGCCAGTCTTCATTGTAGCAATGTGCGGATTATTAACGAATACCTACAGTAATGAAGAGCAGGTTACCGTCCAGAAAGAAACACGACATTATTTCTTCTTTCTTCTTTAACCGCTAGAAAAAACAAAGCAATAAGTAACTGTGTGCAATTGGGTAAAGAACAAGGCTAAACGTCTCGTTACTAATGTAATTTATTTGCAAGTGTTCAAGCTATGTGCAGAAGATTTGAATGTCATAAACATGGAATCTGCTGAACCAGACGAAATTATGCAAGCAGCGGAGAGAGCAAAATTACATCTGCTTTTTAGGACAGACAAAAGAGAAAATAGTTCGTTTTGGGTTACAAACTAGTTCATCTCGAATCTTCCGTAACGTTGGAAACTAGCACCCTGAGACATTATACATACTACAGTGATTTTCCTACAAGTGCGATACTTAAATGGTAAATATCGACTCTTTGTTCTTTCATACTTCTAACGATTCTTTAGTGATCGTCAGTTTTCCTCTTTACTGCAATTTTTAGTTAAAGAACTTCATTGTCAGCAAAAGAAGGCATTTTTACACTTCATTTATCACTTCACTGACATTTACACAAGATTCGCAACACATATTTAAGGCAAATCGATAATAACCAAACAAACATTCAATTTATGACCTAGATTTTAAGTCCATGTTTACTGCACAAATAACGTTTTGCTAGGGTAGTTCTCGATACCTTGTCGACACTACTCGAGTGCTCAGATCATGAGGTGTGAACGCCAACACGCTCAGAAATTTAAAGTGTCTTAAAGGTCACTTTGATTGCACGCGGCATTCGCTGAAAATAAAGTTTTTAGACCGTTGATGCTAAAAGTAGGTCTTTTACCAGATGTCAATAGTGTTAAAAATAGAAAATTTTATCACTCAGTGTTATAACATTTTAACACTCCAATGTAGTCAACTTTGGTTTATGCGTCCACGGCCTCATTCAAGTAAGCTATGACTCTGAAAGCTCATACCGATCCATAAAATGGCGGATGATTTGAATGTCATGCTGAATCAGACGAAATTACGCAAGCAGCGGAGAGAGAAAACTTACAACTACTACACTGCCATGTTTTCGTTCTGTACGAATAAGTCATCAATTTCTCTGCACTGATACTAAGCAAGGCAACAACTGAATATCACGGACCATTAAGCAGAACTCCGTGAAATATGCAAAACAATCTATTCATAATTATAATATGTCTATAAATATTGAGAACTGTCTAAAAATAGTGTATGTGACACGTGCTAAAACTGCTTTATATTGTTCATAGCATTAATGTACTGGACCTACGGCCTCGTTTCGCAAGCTTTCTACTCACGATATAAAACACCATTTTTACCACTTGGATCACAAATAACTGTTCTTATAGAGTTAACGAGGCTTAACTATGTTTATAGGCTTTCTAATTTAGAACAAAATGTAAACAACATAATTCGCTGATGTGTACAACTGGGATATAATTATAATTTTGGAATTATTACCGTTAGAAGAAACCTAGATTAGATTAATTAGTTTCAACAGTAATTTCGGTTTTATACTGCATAGAATCAGTACTCAATGAAGGAAAAAACAAGGACCTGGTCCGTATTAAATCGAGATATTTAGTTTAAGAAGTGCTTAGGGCGGTGCCGTGGCAGAGTGGTTAGACCGCTCGACTCCCAACCAGGCGGTCCGGATCCAATCCCAAGCGCCCATAAGTGGGATTTGTGGTAGGCGAAGCGGCGTCTGGGTGAGTATTCTCCAGGCCCTCCGGTTTCCTCCACCACTCTTTCCCCAATTGCTCTATCATCACCTTTCGTGTTATCCATTTCGCTTGCATTTCATATCATCCAATTCCTCACCCTCTCGACCACTCGTTCCAGTTTCTCCATTTTGTGGTTTCGTGCCGTTGGCTCCCTGACAGGCTTCTGTTTTTAAATCCTAGGAGGGTGTCAGTCCTATATACGGGAAGGGTAAGCCGAATACGGGAAAAAATATAAGCGCTTAACCGTCTGAGCTGTTTCTGCCGACATTAGGTTTGATTCAATCAGTTGCAGAAACCTATTAATTTTAATCGAACACGCTAACAAAACAGCTTCTAGCTAATATATTATGTCTTATTATATATACTGAAACTTGATCGCATCGAAACGTATTTTGAAACTAAACTTACAGACACAAGTACGTAAGACTTTCTCCTATAATATGTTTCTGAAATTTCAAGCAAATGTTAATAATAAATGTTTCTAGATCGTAGTATGGACGAATGGCAGACTAGCTTCAGACTAATCGAGAAATAACGTTAAGGTAATGCACGCAGATGATCTAGCCATTATATTATATGGTAACAATGAAAATGTCTTGAAAACGAAACAAATTATTGTCAATCATTGCTTATTCTGTAACGGAAACAACTTCAGTATTAACTGTGGAAAAACTACACACATTCAGCAAACATTTTACAATGGTTTCCATCTTCAGCAAATTTTTTAGGTGTTTACATTGATTCAGATCTAGAATGGCTAAACCGTAGGTATTGTTAATAAGCTTATTCTTCTTTATGCTAATCGAGATAAACATCAGCAGAAACGCTCTTATTACTTAGTTCCTTATAAGTAGAAGGAAAATAAGGGAATACAATGCTAAACTGACAATCAAATGTTTTAAAATGGAGTTGCTATGGGGTTGAAATACGCTTCTTTGCGTGGCCAAGAGTTGACAAGTTCCCGTATGAGAAAAGTTTAAGTGTTTTAGAAATGACTAACGATTTTGATTAAAATGCCGTATATTAAAGCTATTTACATCCCAAATAAAATGTATATCTTGAATATTCTGGGAATCGTCGCTGAAGACCTATTTATTCTGGATGAGTTTTGCCGAATTTTGTTTAACTGCTAAACCGTGAGATAGACAAAAACTTACTATACAAAACACACACTTTATGGTCCTTTACGTTTTTGTTGAGGAGATAACTGTTTCCAAGATGATCCTCGTTATTGGTTTCAATTGTGAAGTACTTATACTTCCCTCGTTTTTCTTTTGTTCTACTCCTGGCCAAACAAAGAAGAGATTTTCAATGAGAATCGCATAACGACAGCTTTTAAAAAAAATTACTTATCACTTTGGCATTGCACATTCCTTTAGTTCCGTTTTTTTAAAGCTGAAACCAATAACAAGGGACATCTCAAAAATGATCAACTCCATGAAAAAAAAATGTATGTAACATACATTGTGTGTTTTAACGTGCTCTACATTTTTGTGTGGTAAATTTTTGTCTATCTCTTACGGTCTAGCAGTTATGCAATATTTTAATATACGATAATTTAATCAAAATCGTTAGAGCAATTTTTTAGAAAATCAAAATTTTCGAAAAATGTTCCTTGTAAAGGGTATTTGGGGGTGGAGGGATTTTCTTGAAAGTCTTCATGTCGCATCCGTGGAAGATACCAAACTTAAATACCAAGTTTGATATTCAACGAACGGTCTTTTCGTTTTTGGGCTATGCAGTCCACAGACACACACACGCACACACAGACCTTTCTCTTTCATGTACATAGTACGTGCAGAGAAAGTAAAAAAGTCTGCACCGGATTTGCTATATATTTGAACACTAAACTCAAATTAAAACTTTGAAAGCAATAAAGGGAGTTCATATATAATATATTTCTGGAGATCTTAACTACTATGGTTCTCAGCCTCCCGCTCTATATGGAACGTGAAAAACTTTTGTAGGTTTGAACCCGTGACCTCTGGCACTATAGGCCATCATGTTATTCCTATACCACGGAGGATGATAGGTAGCACAATCCTAAACCTTAGGATACAGGCAGCATTTCATGTTATCAAAAAGTAGTAATATTTTACGTTTAATATAGCTCGTTAAATGTTTTGTACTATATATTTGTATGTTTTATGTTCCAAGAAGTAATGTGATAATAAAACATAAAATGAATGAGAAGAAAAGTATGGGTTTTTATTATATTTTTTTTTTATTATACTTACAGTAAATATGAGAAATATTGTATTCCACCCAGAAAAAAACGACATTGACATTTCGCCGGAAATATATATTTTTGAGGCCTCCGAATAAAAAAATAACATTTTTAGAAAAAAAAGTCCATGTGTGTGTGTGTGTGTGTGTGTGTGTGTACAACATACATCAAGTACGAAAAGACGGTTAGATACCAAACTTGACATTTAGGTTTAGCATCTTCCAAATATGCGACAAGATTTTTATTTTAAGACAATCCCCCAACTCAAATTACCATTTACTCTTTATTTTTTAATGTATTCTACTTTAATCTATATATCTGCCAAGTTTTATCATATATATCATATATATATAAAGTAGATTAAAGTAGAATACATTAAAAATAATTTATATATGTGCGATGTTTTAAGTCTCTGGGGTGGATGTAACGCATAATTTAACGCCAATTTTAACAAATTCATATTTACATTCTGTCTAGGTAAATTTCGTGTTATTTACTGAAAATCTATCTTCTCCCACAAAAGTATAGTTAGAGGTCCAAAAATGCTGCAAGGTGCAGCTGTGTTCCAAAGTGCATAGTGTGGAATTTTCATAACATTCATAGTTTAGTCTCTTATTACGATTTTTTCACGTTTTGAGTTATTTTAAAGAAAAACTATAATATGAAAATTTCCATGAGGTAATTTGTTACAAAGGTACTAAAGAACGTAACCATAAAAGCTGACTTGCCCAGTTCTGTTGGAGGAGATATTTTTATAATTAATGCAGTCTATCTAAATTAATATCTTAAGAATGCAGTTACAATGTTGAACTGACATTTTGTACACACAAATTTCTGTAATTGCTGGTAATGTCTGTACAAAATTTAAATCTCTAGTTCTAACACTTTAGAAAACCTCTGAAGATAAATAGTTCGTAGAATAATAACTTTTACTTTCTTTGCCCGTATGTACAATGTACATAGTGGATAGAGAAAGTACCTACTGTATTCCACCCAAAAATTAGATGTCAAAAATTCATCGGAAATATATGTTTTGAGGTCCCCTGATTCCGGAAAAAGCATTTTCAGAAAAAGGTCTGCAAAAGGACCGTTAACAACAAACTTGGTATTTAAGTTTAGTATCTTCCAAGTATTCGAAACGAAGCTTTTAGAAAAATATCCCCTACCCAAACTACCCATTACCTGGAAAAAATATTGAAAATTTTGTTTTTCTGAAAAATGCCTCTAACAATTTTGATTACAATACCTACATATTGAAGATATTTACATTGCAGTAAACTGTATATTTTGACTTTTCTTGGAATAGCCTCTGAAGACCTCGTTATTCCGGATGAGTTTTGCAGGATTTTGCATAACGGTAAACCGTACGAGATAGAAAAAAAATTACTACACAAAAATTGTAGATATTAAAACAGATAGTTTAAGTTACATGCATTTTTTATGTAGAGCTGACCGTTTCTGAGATATTCCTTGTAATCGGTTTCAATTTTAAATTGCTTTTAACTTTTCCTAAACGGGGTGATGTTTCGTTTCATCTCTCGTTTTCCTGTAGGCCATGCAAAGCGAATCAAACTTCAGTTTTTATACATAGAACCAGTTTTTAAAAGATTTGACTATCGATTTAGTTTAATGTATTCCCTTATTTCCCTTCGACTTACAAGGAAGCAAGTAATAAGGCAATTTCTGTTGTGTTTATCTTAATTAGCGTGTCGCAGATAAAACAGTAATGTTTTGTAAGGAAAGTTGTTTGCTTTAGAGAAAGTCATGCAAATGGAAAATATCAGAGCTTTTGAAAACTGTGTCATTCCCAGTTGCCTTAAGGGTATGTATGTATTTAATTTTAATTCCGTAAAATAATTTAAACACTCCTGAGTAAAAAAAGAAGGGTACAATTGGTCAGCAGGCGCCATTTTTAAATGCCTTAAATCAAGACATTAGAGGTCAAGTTGCACTGCACCCATTCACACCAGGCAAAATAAAAAACCAAGTTATGCAGCAATGCAAAAAGAAAAGTACAGACAAGGCAGCAGCAGCGGAGAGGAAAAGGAAAGCTGGGTAAAACCTACGAACGTAGTGGATTTTAATGTGAGCCACGCACTCATATTCCTTGTTTTCTCGCTATTGATATTTTCAGCATTTTTCTTCTTGTAAAATGCTCCTTGGGGAGCAGTTTTTCTGTTAAAATTTGCTGTACATATTCACAGAGGAACTATGCATAAGAATTGTCCTAGGTTTTTCTGTCACATATATTTAAGCATATGTTTTCAATTCTCACACACAAAAATTATATATTTATGACAAATAAAGCAGATTGATAATTTTAAAAAAATGTTAGTGCCTAAACCAAAGAAGATACAAGGAAACCGAGGGAAATTTCAAGAAGTAGATGTATTATGAATCTAAGGATAAAACATTAGACGAAAATATTAAGTTTTTGTCTCAGGGGACTTTTTTGTGACGTGACAAAACCGTTGATTATAGCTTCCAAACCATTAGAGCAAAATGGATGAAATTTGCACTGTAACTTATTTGCATTATATAACACATGTGGGGGGAACCACAAAACGCTGGCATTATTAGTTTGGTATTTCAAGCTTTCAGCCATACATGTTGTTAAATACACCAGGCAGTAAGTAACCTTAGCGTCGATTTTATTTCCTTAACACTCTCTTTCAACATCCACCCACCGGTTTGTAACCTTCCTCGCCTTCAAGGTTGCCGACCGGCAAGAGAGAGAAAGCTATATAAAGCTGGCAGTGAAGCTTTTCGGCTTAGTATCTTCGAAACATGGCTCGTCTTTACCTTCTGCTGTGCCTTGTTTCGGCGAGTAGTCTTGCAGAGAAATGTGCTAAAGTTTCTCTCAAGGAAGCCGAGTACGGTTACACGAAGGATAATACTCTGGTGAAAATATTCACATGGACAGCCAAGAATAACGTCACCGTTCAAGTTTCTAACTATGGAGCAAGAATAATATCCATCAAAGTACCGGACAGATATGACAACATCAAGGATGTTGTTCTTGGGTTTGATGACTTGAAAGGTAATTATTGCATTTACAGTCGAAACCAACATAATTGATTCTTTTTTGTTCTTTACCTTCTCTAGCCCGCATGTGCAATTTACAAGTGGATAGAGGAGGTACTGTATTCCACACAAAAATTCGATGTAGATTTCACCGGAAATATGTGTTTTGGGGTCCCCTGAGTTCGAAAAAAACATTTTTAGAAAAAAGTCTGTGTGTGTGCGTGCGTATCTGGACAGCATTACTCAAAAACGGAAAGACTGTAAAATACAAAACTTGATATTCAGGTTTAGTATCTTCTAAGGATGCGACACGAAGATTTTCAAGAAAATCCCCCTACCAGAAACTACCCTTTACAAGGAAAAATTTTCGAAAACTTTGATTATCCTAAAAATTACTAACAATTTTGATTAAAATCCCGCATGTTAAAGCTATTTAGATCCCAAATAAAATGCATATCTGGAATTTTCTGGGAATAGCCTCTGAAGGTCTCTTTATTCTGGATAAACTTTGACGAATTTTGCTTATCTGCTAAACCGTAACAGAAAGACAAACACTTACTACACAGAGAATGTAGATCTCGTCTAAACACACAATTTATGTTCCTAACCCTTTTGCCGTGGGGTTAACCGTTTCCGAAATATTCCTTATTATTGGTTTCACTTGTAAAGTATTTTTCCTTTTCTCAGACAAGAAGTTTCCGTTTTCTTTTGTTCTACTTCTGGCCAAGCAAAGAAGCGATTTGCAATGACAATCTCATAACAACAGCTTTTAAAATATTTGACTAACACTTTAACCTAGTGCATTCCCTTAGTTCCCTTCTACTTATAAGGAAGTAAGTAATAAGTACATTCTGCTAATGTTTATCTCGATTAACATGGTGTAGAAAGAAGAATAATCTTTTGTAAGAAGTTTGTTTGTAGAGCAGCTGGAGAAAGCCACGTTAATGTTACACATCAGATTTTTTTTTTTTTGTAGTTAACGTCCTTTAACCTGGTTGGTCATATCGGACGATGAAATTGGTGAAATGATGCTCCAATGATAGTGGGTTCCATGGAGCTTAAATTGCTAGACATTCGTCTTCTCAGGATTAGAGCAAACCCCGATAAAAGTATTATCCGTGTAACTCACCCTAAACCAGATTCGAACTCGCGACCTGTTGAAGGCGAGGCAGACGCGCTACCACCACCTACCCAGGCGGGCATTTATGTGTTTTGTGTGATCAGTCTACTTAATGTTAGGGTGACCAGATAAAGATATTCAAAAGTAGGACAATTTGAAAGAAAAAGCAGGACATTTTTAAAACAATCTGATGGGCTTAACTCGCATAACTTTTTCTATCTGTTCTGCAAGCAAACTATTCTTACAAAAGATTATTTTATCTACATCGTGCCAAATTCTATACAAATTGTTAGTTTAATTGTTTTTTTCACACAAACCCTGTGTAAGACAGGAGTTGCATCGCTAGTCCGACTGAAAAATATAATGCCATAGCCGGGATTTGAACCATAGATCTACCGATCTCTAGTCGGTTGCTCTACCACTGAGATACCATGTCTAAATGCCTGCATAGCATTAAATTCCTCAACTGACTCCCTTGTTTCCTGGAAAACCACAAATTAACACTAATTGACCATATTAGTTGGCTATAATATGAAGCCCGGGACTTAAAGTACTTATGACATTGTAAGTCGCCATTGTGGTATGTCATCTCAAAATAATTTGAGGTCACCTTGTGGTTTACCGGGAAACATCGAGTAAGTTCATGAATTTAATGCTATACCGGCATTTTGCCATGGTAGCTCAATGGTAAAGCTACAGGCTAGAGATCGGGAGATCCGTAGTTCAAATCCCAGCTATGGCATTGCATTTTTCAGTCTGACTCTACCTATCCAATATAAATATTAGCAGAAATTGTTTTATTGTTTGCTTCCTTCTAAGCACAAGAAATGGAAATGGAGTTTATTAATGGACGCTCTTTAACTGCTGCAGTTCTCAGCGGTTTATTCCATACTGACGTAAAACACCGCTTAATTTTTCTCAGAATCCTCTTTATCAGACTTGAGGTTCTTTTACGTGTCGTAAATCTACGACACGGGACCAGCGGTTTTATTTCCCTTCGGAAGGAAGCCAAGCTAAGAATTTTTACGCCAGAAAACTAAGCACAAGGGTAAGGAGATTACACTAGGCTAAAGCGATAGTCAGCTTTTATAAAAGCTGCCCACTTTGTGGACAATTGAAGTTTGGTTCCCTATTGCATTATCAGGAGTAAAACTAATGAAATGAAATGAAAGATGACTTCCCGTTTGGAAAAGTTTAAGTATTAGTGATGATTTCACGGATAGTAACCGAGTTAAACTGAAGTCGTAAAGATCCAAGCGTTCGACCATTTTAACCCATGAATTTTACGACTCCAGTCTGATTCGGCTGTTCTCCCCTGAAGCCATCATTAATAAACAACACCGAGAAAGCTTCAAATTTTAAAATTCTAAGTAGTTTAAAATTTAAACCAATAACGACGATTATCTCGGAAACGTTTAACTGTACAAAAAATATCTATATGACATAAATTGTGTGTTTTAACGATATCTACACTCTTTTATGTAGTAAGTTTTTTTCTATCTCTTACGGTTTACAAACTATTGAAAATTCATCCAGAATGAAGAGTTTTTGAGAGGCTGCTCCCAGAAAATTCAAGATATACATTTTGTTTGTCATACATATATTTAATATACGGCATTTTAATTCAAATCGTTAAGGACGTTTTTGAAAAAAACAACATATCAAAACTTTTTCTGTGTAAAGGATGATTTGTAGTGGAGGATTTTGTTGAAAATCTTTGTGTCGCACCCTTGGAAGATACTAAACTTAGATACTAAGTTTGGTATTTTACGGGTTTTTCCGTTTTTGAGCTATAGTGTCCACAGACACACATATTGCCCTTTTTCTAAGAAATATATCTATATATATATATTTTTTTTTTTTTTTTTGATTTTCAGGGGACTGCAAATCATATATTTCCGGTGAAATCTCGACATCTAACATGTGCATGTTACGCGTAAGGAAAGTAAAAAAGCCTGACAATATATTAAATTTCTCTTGTTTACCGAGAATAGTAATTATTTTGGTATGGAATGAGTTTTTAGTACACGAGCTAAATATGAAGTTCTAAAGCAAGAAACACGTGTAGGACTTTTAAGGTGAAGGTTCAAAACCATCGTAGCTCTTGAAGTCACATATACGTAACAGTCACATACCGTGTAATTTGCTGCACTTCTGCAAGACCCTAAGTGAGGCATGGATATTTACCTCTCAAAAATAATTGATTTTACCATTTTGGCTCTTCGACTTCATTTATAATATCTCTAAATGTGGAATTTTGGTTTTGCATAAACTTGAATAATAATAATCATATTTCCATGATAATTTAATAGAAAACTCCTATGTTTAAGGACATGTAGGACTGAAAGTTTAAAATTCCAAACTAATAATGCCAACCTTTTGAAATTTATACTACAGATGTAATATAATGCAAATAAGTGCAGTGCACATTTCATCCGTTTTTCTCTTATATTTGGAGGTTTTAGTCAACTTTCTTTGTTTTGTCACCTCGCTAAAATCCCTTGCGAGAAAAAGAAATGATGGTCTACTATTTTCAAAATGCATACACTTTTTGAAATTCCCCTAGTTTTACTGTATCTCCTTTGGTTTAGGCTGTAAAATGAATGTGCTTTTTTGTATTAAAAATATAATTTTATGTTTGAGCATTGAAAGCATGTGCTTTAATACATCTGACCTAAGAAAATTCTAATTCATTGTACCTCTGTGAACATGTACAGCAAATTTTATTTGTGTAACAGAAAAACTTCTCCGAAAGGAGCATTTTACAGGAAGCAAAATGCTGATAAATATCAATAACGAGAAAACAAGGAAAGATTTGAATGCATTGCAGCACCAGTTTGGTAGGTTGGTCCCTCAGCTTTTCTTTTCCTCTCCTCTGCTGCTGCCTTTTCTTCTTGCATTGCTGCTTTTCTTCTGCACGACTTCGTTTTTTACTTTGCATGTTGCGAATGAGATCTCGTGAACTGAAGTTTTTCTTGCCAAATCCAGTACAGTTTCAGCTGTAATGCTTTGCTGTAGCTCCAGTTAAGGCATTTCAAAATGGCGCCTGGTGGCCAATTATGTTTTTTTTATATATTCAGAAATGTTTAAAGTATTTTATGGAGTTAAAATAAAAAAGTCGATTTTTGTGATTTTTCATGAAATTTTAGTCATACATACCCTTAAGAGCAACACAATTAGAGCAGGAATCGTAATTCGAACTGAGAGTCAGATTCTGTTGCGAGTGTTATGGAAGTTAATCGTAAGCAGGTCAACGCACGTCCTTTTACGAACAACAAAATTCCCTTTAAGAATCGGATGTATTTCATTCACACGACTTTGTCTATCTATTCTGCAAACAAACTACTCTTACAGAAGATTATCCTTATATCTACATCATGCTAATCAAAATAACATTACCAAAATCGACATGTTACTTAATTCCTTTGAAGTAGAAGGGACAATATGAATACACTAGGTTAAAGCGACAGCTGTCGCTACGCGATTGTTATTGAAGCTCCATTCTCTTTCCATGGTCTGAAGTAAAACAAAAGTGACATGAAACGAATCATGACTTCCCGTTTGAGAAAAGTTTAAGTGTTTTAAAACTGAAACCAATAACAGGGAATGTTTATGAAATGGTTAGCTCTAAGAAATAAAAATTGTATCTGACAAATTGCGTATTTTAACAAGATCTATATATTTTTTTTTTTTGTGTGTTGTAAGTTTTTGTCGATCTCTTATAGTAAATGTAAAAGTCATTCAGAATGGAGATGACTTCGGGGGCTATTCCCAAGGAATTCAGGATATAAATTTTATTTGTCATGTAAATACCTTTCGTATACGGCATTTTAATCCCAATCGTTAGAACCATTTTTTAGCAAATGAAAAATTTAGAAAAGTGTTCTATGTAAAGGGTAGTTTGGGCTTGGGGATATTTCTGAAAATCTTCGTGTCGCATCCTTGGAAGATAGTAAACTTAAATACCAAGTCTTGTATTTAATGGTTGTTTCGATTTTGAGCCACGCTGTCAAAACAAACACACGAGGACCTTTTTCTAAAAATGCTTTTTTGGATTCAGGCGACCCTAAAATATATATTTCCGGTGAAATGTCCGTATGGAATTTTTGGGTGAAATACAAGACCTTCTCTTCCTACTATGCCAATTGAACATACGTGCTAGATAAAGTAAAAATGGTACGCATTTAATCCTCGTATTGCCGCAAGAACATATGTTGTTGATTTCGAATGTAATTTTGCATAGTGTGCTTTTTGTTGTTTGTTTGCGTTTCGTGCTTTTGCTGTTGAAAGATAGAAGCTTTTTTTTTTTTTTTTTTTTTTTTTTTTTTTTAAAAATACAGTTCCGGAGTCTGATCGGGACTCCGGCGCTGTATACCCTACTTTTTATTTACCTAATTTGTTTACTTTGATTACTGAATTTCTGTTTTACTTTTTACAAACACATACACAAACATATAACACCCATGCCCAAGGCGGGACTCGAACCCACAATCCCCTGCGCTGCGAAACTCCAAAGGGAGACGCTTTGGCGAGCGCGGCCATGGGGACCGGCTTGGCTTCAGCATAAACAGCCGGACTTTTTGCTTCATCATAAACAGCCGGTCCTTTGGCTTTATCATAAAGAGCAGGACGGACGCTCACAAAATAAAAATAGAAGAAGGACTTTCCGGCGAAACCCTAGCCTAGGTTTTTCAGGCGATCCGTAACTGAACCTTCCAATTTTAAAATTTTAAAGTTATTACTTCCGCTGTTGAATCACATATCAAATACCTTATGGAAAATCATGTACAAAATGTGAGCAGCGTAGGCCTATTTCAAAGTTCAGAGCATTAGTCAATTTTAATTAAGGTGATGTTTTTGTGAAATTTAACCAAAAATCGAGCCAATTTAGAACATTATTTCATACTAATAAGAATTATTCTAATCTTTAAGAGTATATACATACTCCATTTGACGCATTTGAGCTACCAATTAGCTGAAATTATAATTAATGCTTATTAATAGGTACACATATTTTTTACATAGTCAAAATGCTCCATACGTTTCAATTTGCTACGAATTTGTTCAAAAAATATCACTGCCTTCCTTAAGTACATCAAAGAATGCTTTTTCGTATTAAAGCTCCAATTTTGTGAGTTAAATGAGTACAATATGAAAGATTGAGAGTTATGGAGGTAATAAAAGTAATCATGTTTTCAACATATATAAAATATCAGAAATCATAGATATAAGTTTAAACTCGGTTACATTAAAATTTGAGTTTTGATGATTATATTGTTGTAAAAATCTAACGTATTCCATACACAAGTGTTTCTGAATCTGTTCTGCAAACAAACCGTTCTTACAAAAGATAATTCCTTCATCTACATAATGTTTATAAAGATAAACATGAGATAAACACGGGCTTATTTTTCAGTTCCTTGTACGTAGAAGGGAAATATGGGAATACACTGGGCTAAAGCCACAGTAAAATCTTTTAAAAGCGCTCGCTATGCGATTGTTGTTGAAATCGAATTCTCTTTCCATGGCCGGAAGTAAAACAAAAGGGATATGAAACGACTAAGAGATTCCCGCTTGAGAAAACTATAGTGTTTTAAAATTGAAACCAATAACAGGGAATATCTCTAAAATGTTTAGCTCTACAAAAAGGTGTATACGACCTACTTTGTGTGTTTTAACAAGATCTACATTTTAGTGTAATAAGATTTTGTTTCTTTCTTACGGTTTATCAGTTATGCGAAGTCATTCGCAATGAAGAGGACTTCCGGGGTGATTCCCAAGAAATTCAGAATTGTCATTTCAGACATATTAATTGCCATGTAATAGGTTAATCAAAATCGTTAGAATATTTTAGAAAATGAAAAAAATCGAAAAATGTTGCATTTAAGGGGTAGTTTAGGTTAGGGGGATTTTTCTGAAAATCTTCGTATCGTATGCTTGGAAGATGTTAAACTTAAATACCAAATTTGGTATTTAACTGACTTTACGTTTTTGAGCTATGCTGTTCACATACACTGAGCTTTTTTTTTTTTTCTAAAAATGCCTTTGTTTCTTATTCGGGATCCTCAAATTATGTACTTTCAGTGTATGTATTTTGGATGGAATATAATACCTTCTCTACCCAATATGTACACTGTACTTACGTGCTAGTGGAAATAAACATGCATCGTTGAAGCATTTCTATTATCGCATTTAATTTAGACATGGGTGGTTTTTATTTGAATAAACATTGTCGCTGTTTTCTCGTTGTGGCGCCGTATGTCACTGTCATGTTAGTCTACCTCGGAGTTGGTCAAGGATTAGCACCCGTGAAATACTCTATAAGTAAACGTGTACATACCTCTGAAGAGTCCATTGTTGCACTGGCTATGCCCGTTCCTGTAGAACACATGGTCTCTTACTCAGGGGGGAAAGGAATAAATACGGTATGTAACACGGGGTAGACTCAAGAAAAGAGATATTTCACTTGATTTCACTAAAAGATAATACTTTTATTTTTCGTTGTTACTTGTTGAGGCACTAACCCTACGAGCGACTCCCGACATAACAATTCTTGAAAACGATGACATAACACTTCGTGCTAATTTCTGCTGTGGTTGAGTTCTTGTTGTCGACGTCATCACACAGAACACGTTGCAACAGCAACAATAATCACTATCACCTTCAGAATTGCAGTAAAGGTAACAATAAGAGTAACATTTGCAGTCGCAGTAACAGTAACCTTAAGCTTCACAGTCAACGTAACATTCACGCTAAGAATTGCAGTCAGAGTAACATTCACGATAACGATAACTTGATTTCTTGTACACACATCGCTTAAATACCTAAAACCTCCAGTATTGCACTCCTTCCTGATTGGCTCAAAAGAAGCGCGAAAGATTGTGTTTTCATGTGACTAGCTTGGTAAAGTCTTTGTATTCAATCCACGTGACCATTCTTTATAATGAAAAAGTCCCGGGCTCCAATGCATTTGGTAAATAACCTTTCTTTAACATTCAACCTGTTACTTGTGTCTCTGATGTTCTAAAAATCTTGCTCTACAAAGGCAATTGTTTCTCTAGCATTAACAAAGCAAATAACCTTTGCGAGCATAATAGAAGCTTCTAAACCCTAACGTTCTGCGTTCTACTGAAGCAGATATTTCTTATATTAAACCTCTACAAAACTAATAATTAAACTAATAAAATACACCACGCGCTAATATACTTGCGCAACATAGAAGTTAACACTTTGAAATATGTCAACAATATTATTGTTATTGTATGTGATAATTGGCATTGATGCATGCCTTAATAGTTATTTACGATACAAGTGGTAAAAATGGTGTTTTATTCTGTGAGTAGGAAGCTTGGCAAATGAGACCGTAGGCCGAGTACAGTAATCCTAGAACAATATAAAACAGTTTTAACACTTGTGTCATACACTATTTTTTAGACAGTTCTCAATATTTATAGGCATTCTATAATTGCAAATATATTGCTTTAACTATTTCACGGAGTTCATGTTTAATGATCTGCGATATTCAGTTGTTGCCTTGCCTAGCATCAGTGCTGACAGCCTGATGACTTACTCGTATAGAACGAAAACATTCTATACAGCGAAGGGAGTGTAGCAGTAGTAATTTTTCTCTCTCCGCTGCTTGCATAATTTCGTCTGGTTCAGCAGATTCCATGTTCTTGATATCAAGCCATCCGCCATTTTATGGACCGATACGAGCTTTCATGGCCATAGCCTACTTAAATGAGGTTGGGGACGCATAAACCAAAGTTGGCTACATTGGAGTGTTATAATTTTGTAACTCTGAGTGACAGAACTTTCTACTTTTAACACCATGACATCTGGTAAAAGACCTACTTTTAGCATCAACTGTCTAAAAAATATTTTATGGCCTATTTCAAAGCTCTTAGTACAAAATTATTTTAATTAATGGTCGGTATAACTGATACCGTGTGTTGGACTAAAGGCCAAACATGATTTACAAAAAAATTAAAGTTAAATATTTCATTTCTTTTCCACAGATATTTCCTAGCTGTCACAGAAATGTAACTACAAATGCTCACTTCAGTTTGTAAATATCAGGCTTACGAATCCTCAAGCTGTTAGCTTCAGGTTATCTACATTCAAACCATTATTCATTGTGAATCATGCAAAGCATCAGAGGCGAATCCGCTTTTAAAAGCTCGCTAAGTGCCTAGCGTTGTGATTCGTGGTGCAGGGAATCGTGGGTTTGCGTCCCGCCTCGGGCATGGATGTTAGTGTGGTTGTAAATGTGTGTATGTGCAATTGCATCTGTGAGTAAAAACGGCAAACAAATAGAAAGACAACAGCAACATAGGTACATTAAAAAGTAAAGAAAAAGAGTATCTAAAAAAAGCTAAGTAGTTTCTTTGTTTATTTATATATATATGTGTGAGATTGATTTTTATTTACTCAAAAATGGCTGCAATGATTTGATCCAAATATCGTATATTAAAAATATTTACATGACAAATAAAATGTATATCTTGAGTTTCCTGAGAATACCTCTGGAGTCCTCTTTATTCTAAATAACTTTCACATACCTCGTAAATCGTAAAAGCTGGACAAAGAAAAAAAAAGAAAAAGATCCTGCACAAAAATTTTAGATCACTTCAAAACACACAACTAATGCCGTATAGTTTTTGTTGTTGAGCTAACCATTTCCGAGATATTCCTTGTTATTGGTTTCAATTTCAAAATGCTTACACTTTTCCCAAACAGGAAGTCGATTATTGCCATACAAAGAAGCGGATGTCAGTAGCAAAATGTACTATCGTTTTAGCTTAGTTTATTCCCTTGGTACCTTTTGGCTTATAAGGAACTAAGTAACAAGACCGTTAAGCTAAAGTTTGATCTCGATTAGCACGAAGTAGAAATACGAATAATTGTTTGTCAGAAGTTTGTTTGCAGAGCGATAGAGAAACTCATGTGAATGAAGCAGATCAGATTTCTTTTGTCGTTTTCTAGTTTTTCTGACGTACTATAAGAACCTACGTCACCACATTCAAGTCTATGTAATGTAGTAAAATACTTCTGTGGAGTAAATATACAAAATGATACATATTCAATCAATATTGCTGACGAAGTAAATATCTTTGGTTATGAAGCTGCTTACCCACAATGCACAACAGATTTGTCACTGGTTCCCGGTATCCAGCGCTGCTCTTCATCGTCCTCGGCTGGTCTCAGGTTCGAATCTTGCTTCCTGCAGAAGGCTAGAATAGTTTCTGGGAATGTGGGATCAGTAGAGCATGAGCTCGTATCCTGGTAGGGATGTTAGCGGAGATTTCTATTTGCTTTACCGGCGAACCAATAAATTACACTTCATATTGCAAACTTTCTCATAAGTCCTGGTTGTAGCTACGAACCGGCTGGTTTGATTTTTCTAACGGCTGACCTTTGTTACGTCGGGGTCTCAAACGCCCCGCGGTTTGCGCCACTTTTTAACTTTGCCTAAGTATTTATTTACATTTGTTCCGGTGGTAGTTTCGGGATTATCACGGCTAATGTAGAATTGCGCGCTGCTCACTAAATACCTCTCCACCGCACTTAATGATTGGGGAACTTACAAGAATTTAAACTTAAGCCGCCTTCGCGCGCGCGTTCCCGTCTGGACATAGCTTCGTCGCCGATATCTTCCAAAAAAAAGTGCATCCTGCCCTAGTATGTATGTGAGGTTATTTGGTTAGTCGGTGACTAACCTTGGCTGGTTAGGGTTAATTCCCTCTTCAGCCGACGTTTTTAATTTTTAGCTTAAATTTTGTTTTTGGAGGGGGGTCTTATCGAGAGTATGTTGCTATACCAGGTTGCTTGTTTCTTATTTTGGGAGGGTGGGGTTTTTGCGTCTAATTTGGTGGTTGGCGTGACCATTGCTGTTTGTGTTGAGTTTGAGTATTTTATGTACATATATATATTTATGACTTATTTTTTTATTATTTTATTTTTATTTTTTTATATTTGTGTTTTTTTAATTGTATATATACTTTTTTGTTTTATTTTTTTTATTTATCTATTTTTATACAATTTTATAACTCAACTAGGTCAAATCGCTTGATTTTTTGTCGGTGTTGGTGATGGTTTGTGACATCCTGCTGCCAGGAGCCAGGAGCAGGAACTAGTCGCCCGAGTGTACTCGGGGGGGGGGGCCTAATGCTACCTCCCTTTTTATATGAATCAGAGATTTGTCACGTTCACGCCTTTACTTTTGCGGATTGGTGGATTTTTCGCGCTATTTTGGCGTCACCTTATTCCCATCACGCGATTCATCTGTTTAGTTTCTCAGGTGACCATTTCCCGTTACTTTGTACGAGTTCATCGGCCTGCGTGACTTTAGTTCACCCTGCAGTAACGGGACTTAATTTAAACAAAGATGTTTCCGTTTTTACCCTCACTGAAATACAAAAGCCTACGTGCCGAAAACATGCACGATTCTGACTGACCTTGCAACTTTTACTGATTCATTACAGCCAACTCTCAACTCCAACACTCAATAACTTATAAGCTAGCACAAAATCTTCTCAACTTATTTATATACCCTTAACAGATATTTCTATTAATAATTAATCAGCTAACATTCATTTAATATACAGGCTTATGTTTTGTCTCAGTTACTACTGCTTAAGGAGGAGTCCATTATCACTTCAGTCATAAAGAAATATATTTGGGGGAATTGTTTTTAATGCTTATGTATTTTGTCTACAACATTTTCTTTTTTTAAAAAAAATACCTTTGGTGGCGCCGTGGCCAAGGGATTAGACCGCTCGCCTCCCGCTTAGGCGGCCCGGGATCGATCCCAAACGCCCGCATGTGGGATTTGTGGTGGACAAAGCGGTGTGTGGACGAGTTTTCTCCTAGTCATCCGGTTTCCCCGCCGCTCATTCCACCACTTGCTCCATCCTTTCCTATTACCCATTTCGCTTGCATATCATCCACTTCCACAGCTTATGCCTGGCTACGGGCCGACCACACGTTCCAGGTTCTCCATTCTGTGGTTTCTTGCCGTTGGCTCACGGACAGGTTTCTGACCCCTAGGCATCCGCTTCTGAGTCCTAGGATTTTTTATTGGATTCTTCTACATGCCCCGTTACCATAGTAACATTACATGTATTCTTTACATTAATTGATCATTTTTTATATTATTTCAATATTGTTAATAGTTATTTAGATTTTCCTTGGAATACAATTAGGTATAGTTTAGCCGACTTTAATAAATTATACATGATTTACTACATTATATCACATATATTGGTGGTTTTTTTTCTACTCTAAATGTCTATGGATTTAATATATTTGACGAAAGCTCGTAGGTGTCAATACTAACTATTGAGACGGTAAGCCGACTACGAAAAAACTCGCATGTTACACTCACATGACTTTCTCTAATTGTTGTGCAAACAGATTTCTTACAAAAATGATTCTTCTTTCTACACCATGCTAATTGAGATAGGCATTAGCAGAATGTACTTATTACTTAGTTCCTTACAAGTAGAAGGGAACTAAAGGAGTGCACTATGCTAAAGCGATAGTCAAATGTTGTAAATGCTATCGTTATGCGATTGTCATTGAAATTGGCTTCTTTGCTTGGCCTGGAATTGAACGAAAGAAAAACGGACACTTCCTGCATGAGAAAAGTTAAGTATTTTAAAATTGAAACCAATAGTATGGAATATCTCGAAAACGATTACCTCATAACAAAAATGTAAAGGATAAAAATTGTGTGTTTTGACGAGATCTACATTTTTTGTGTGCTAAGTTTTTGTCTATTTCTTACGGTTTACTAGTTATTCAAAATTCAGAAAAAAATGTATCCAAAACGAACAGGACTTCAGAAGGAATTCCCGGATTCAAGTTATACGTTTTGTTTGTGATGTAAATATGCATAATATTAAGAATTTTAATCAAAATCGTTAGTCATTTTCGAGAAAAACAACATATTCAAAACATTTCCCATGTAAAGGGTAGTTAGGTTTGAGAGGATTTTCTTGAACATCTTCGTGTCGCATACTTGGAAGATACTGAACTTAATTACCAAGTTTGGTATTTAACCGACTTTTCGTTCTTGAGCAATGTTGTCCACAGACACACACGCGAGCGCGGATCTTTTTCTAAAATGCTTTTTTTCGGACTCAGGAGACCCCAAAACCTACATTTCTGGTGAAATCTCGGTAACGAATTTTTGGGTGGAATTCAATACTTTGTACATAGTGAATAGATATAGTACGTATAGAGGAAGTAAAAATATCCCTAACATAAAAGTCTGATGTGTTCCATTCATATGTCTTTCTTTGCTGTTCCGCACACAAATCTTTTATTCAAAGGATAAATCTTTTAGCTGCATCATGGTAATCAAGATAAACATAGGCAAAATAAGTGTTATTACCTGTATCCTTGTAAGTAGGAGGGAAATAAGGGAAAGCACAGGATAAAGCGATAGTTAAGTCCATTAGAAGCCGGTCGCTATGGAAAACAATAGAATATTCCATTCTCTTTTCTTGCTAGGAATAAACACACAAGAAATGAGAAAAGTTTAAGTGCCTTAAAATTGATACCAATAATACGGATTATCTCGAAAACGTCAAAATTAATTGTGTGTTTTAATGAGATCTACTTTTTTTTTTTTTGTGTTGTAAGTTTTTATCTATCTCTTATGGTTTGCCAGTTACACAAAAGTCACCCAGAATGAGAGGTCTTCGGAGGCTATTGAAGATAAACATTTTATTTGTGATGAAAATATGCATAATATAAGGCGTTTTAATCAAAATCGTTAGAGCCATTTTCGAGAAAAACAACGTTTTCAAAACTTTTTCCATGTAAAAGGCAATTTGGGGTGGCAGGATTTTCTTGAAAATCCTCGTGTCGCATCCATGTCCGATACTGAACTTAACCCTTAATTGCATGGTATTGCACATATGTCACACACATGATTAATCAAGGGTTTTAGTAATGTTAGAGGACTGTTTTCTAATTCCGTATTACACTAACCTTCAGCAATAAAATTAAGCTAGGTATAGCTGCTTTATATTGCAAAACTATAACTACTTTTGCAATAAAACTGCAGTGGTTTATTTATTTTTAATACAAAAATTAAACATCCATGCAACTGCAGTCAAACGTAACTCCGGCAGCATCCAAGCGTAACATTACACCGGTCATTTTACTGTAGCCCTCCCCATCCTTCACAGCACGACTCGAACTCGCGACATTCGGCCTTGAATGTGTTGCCTGTTCACTACGTAGGTATTGCACTAACGATCACGGCTGTTCAATTCGCTTCAGTTGTGGTGCCGGTGAAAGGGATATAAATACCGGTTTGTGAATTAGAGGAAGAACGGTATATGAAGCAAAATAAACCGTGCATTTAAGGCTTAAATACCAAATACGGAACTTTTTCTAAAAAAAAAATGCTGTTTTCGGACTCTGGATACCTCAAAACATATATTTGCGGTGAATATTTGGGTGGAATACAACACTTTCTCTATACACTATGTACGAAGTACGTATAGAGAAAGTTAAAATACCGGAACATAAAAAGTGAGGAAATATCCCATTCTCCTTTGATGAGAAAGAACTTGCTGTGTTGAGCTTCTTAGATAATGAAGGGAAGAATTCATCAAAAGTAGGCAACTCGATTCTTCCATACGTTGCAGTGGTAAAGATGTCACCACTTTCCTGGTTGTTTGGTATCCTGCCCAAGGCTTGGTGTGCAGTAGATTCATTTTACAGTAAAATCTGATGTGTACACTAGCATGACTTTCTCTAACTGTTCTACAAACAGACTTCTTACAAAAGATTCTTCTTCTTTCTACACCATGCTAATCGAGATAAGCATTAGCAGAATGTACTTATTACTTAGTTCTTTATAAGTAGAAGGGAACTAAAGGAATGCGCTATGCTAAAGTGATAGTCAAATGTTTTAAAACCTATCGTTATGCGATTGTCATTTAAATTGGCTTCCTTGCTTGGCCAGGAGAAAATTAGTAGTATTTTAAAATTGAAAGCAATAAGAAAGAATATCCCGGAAACGCTCAATTCAACAACAAAAATGCATATGACATATTATATTGTGTATTTTAACGACATCTACATTTTTTGGGGCCGCGCCGTGGTCGAATGGTAACACCACTCACCTCTCACCTAGATGGGTTGGGTTCGATATTCGATACCAAGCGACCGCATGTGAAGTTTGTGGTGGACAAAGCGGCTCAGGGGTGAGTTTCTCCGGCTTCTCAAATTCCCCCCCCCTTCACATTCCACCGGTGCTCCATCTTCATTCGATGTATCACCAGCGTCATCGCCTGCGGTAACAAAAGCAAAAGCGGGCGTTAAACGCTACCGAAAAAAAATCTATATTTTTGTGTAGTAAGTTTTTGTCTCTTACGGTTTAATTGTTATGCAAAATTATGCAAAAATCAACCACATTAAACTGCCTTTCAAAGGCTGTTCCCAGAAAATTCAAAATATGAATTTTATTTGCGTTGTGAATAAATGTAAGATACGGTATTTGAATCAAAATCGTTATAGCCATGTTTGAGAACATTTTTCAAACATTTTTCCATATAAAGGGTAGTTTGGGGGTGGGGGATTTTCTTGAAAATCTTCGTTGCGCCTCTTCAAAAGATAGTAAACTTAAACACTAAGTTTTGTATTTAACGGTATTTTAGTTTTGAGCTATACTGTCAAAAGCCACAGACACCACTCACACACACGGACCTTTTTCTAAAAATGTATTTTTGGGGGGACTCAGGAAGATCTAAAACATATATTTAGGGTGAAATCTCGGTATCGAATTTTTGGATGGAATACAATACCTTCTCTATGCACCATGTACATAGTACGTGTAGAGAAATTAAAAATCACATGTGTTCAATTCACATGACTTTCTCTGCAGGCTATTGTTACAAAATATTATTCCTTTATCTACATCATGGTAGTCGAGAAACATTAGCAGAAATGATTGTATTCTAAGTAGGAGGGAATTAAGGTAATACACAAGTTTAAAGAAAGTATACCTCAAAGTTCAGTCGCTATGTGAAACAATTGAAATTCGGATCGCTTTTCACGGCTAGAAGGAAAATAAAAAGAGAGATGAAACGAAATATGATCTTCAGGTTGAGAAACGTTTAAGTAGCTTAAAATAGAACTCAATAACAAGGAGTACTCGGAAACGGCTAACTCTACAAACAATGCATGTGACAAATGTGTTTTGACGAGATCTGCATTTTTTGTGCAGTAAGTTTCTATACATCCCTTACTGTTTACCAGTTATGCAAAATTCTTCCAGAATGAAGATGTCTTCAGAGGCCATTCTCAGAAAATTCAAGATAAATATTTTATTTGTTATGTAAATATCTTTAATATACAGTATTTTAATTAGAATCGTAGAGCCATTTTCTGAAAATCAAACATTTCAAAAACGTTTCCAGGTAAAGGGTAATTTGGGGTGGGTGATTTTATTTAAAAATCTTCGTGTCGCATCCTTGGAAGGTACTTAACTTAAATACAAAATTTGATATTTAACGGTCTTTTGTTTTTGAATTATGCCGTCCACACATGCGCATCTTATTCTATTTTTTGGATTCAGGGGATCTCAAAACATATATTTCCAGTGAAATCTCGACATCTATTTTTGGTGGAATGCAATACCTTCTCTACCTGCTATATGCAAAGTATGTGCAGAAAAAGTAAACATAGGAAAACCTTGCCAACTTGACTTTCATTATATAACCATGAAAATAAATGGTTGAGGAATTTATTTATTTTAATAGCACGTAATTAAACTAATTGTGCAAACTTTAATATAATTATTGTTGATTTATATGTTTTTTTATACAAGCCGTGTGTAGGACAAGAGTTGGATAGGTAGAATCAGACTGAAAAAGTTAATGACACGGATCTCGCGGTTACTAGTTAGTTGCTATACCACTGAGCTACTATGACAACGAATCTGCATGACATTAAATTCCTCAACTGACACTCATGTTTCCCGGTAAACCACAAAGTGATCTCAAGTTATTTTGAGATGACATACTCCAACGGCGACTTACAATGTCGTAAGTACTGAAAGTCCCGGGATTCATATAGCCAACTATCTTGGTCAATTAGTGTTGACTGATAGTGTTTTTTTTCACTCAAGTCGTGTGTAGGACAGGAGTGGGATAGGTAGAGTCAGACTGAAAAGTTCAATGTCTTAGATAACGATATTACCATATTACCCGGCTAGGGCCATAAACAAATTTAGACCGAATATGCTGTATCTAGCTCGCGCGGTAAGATATCAGAGTAGAGATTATAGAAGGTGCCTGAAAAATGCGTTTAGGTGCTAGGCAAGCTACTGAACTACTGAAACTACCCACAGGCAAAAACGAATACTTAAGAAGTATATAATTATTGGTGCAATGGCGATGCTGCATGCGATACTCATTGCTACGTGTTCAAATAAAGAACCCTGCCATGTACTCGGCGTAGTGTCGTATGACGTCACCGTCTTGCACCAAACATATGGCAAGGAATCGCGGGTTCGTATGCCGCCTAGGGCATGGGTGTTTGTGTGCTTGCAAATGAGTGTATTTGTAGGAAAACAACAGAAAAAGTAGGAAACAAGAAAAAAAAATTGTGTTCCATTTTGATCATTCCTATAACTACATCACAGTATTCGAGACAAACATTAGCAGAAATTATAGTATTGGTTCCTTCTTAGTAGAACGGAAATAAGATGCTACAATAAGCTAAAGCAATAGTCAAGATTTTAAAAGACCGGTCGCTATGTGAAACAATTGAAATTCGATTCGCGCTGCACGGAAACAATAAAACAAAAGAGAGATGAAACGAAAGATGATTTCCCATTTGAGAAAGGATTTAAATAACTCGAAATTGAAACCAATAACAAGGAATGTCTCGGAAACGGTTAACACTACAAACAATGTAAAAGACAGAAATTGTACATTCTTTGTATAGTAAATTTTTGTCTATCTCTTACGATTTACCAGTTGTGTGAATTTCTTTCAGAATGAAGAGGTCTTAAGCATTATATTTTCCATATAAATCTCTTTAATATGCGGCATTTATTCAAAATCGTTAGAGGTAGTTTTGAGAAAAACAAAATTTAAAAAAAGAAATCCATGTAAGGGTAGTTTGGCGTAGGGGACTTTCTTGAAAATGTTCGTATGGCATCCTTGGAGAATACTAAAGATAAATACTGAATTTGTTCTTTACGTTTTTAAGCTCTGCATACCACAAACACACACATACACACATGCATGCATGCATAGACGTATACTCACAGAACCTTTTTATAAAAATGTTTTTTCTTTTGGATTTAGGGAAGCTTAAAAAATACATGTCCGGTGGAATCTCGACATATAATTTTCGGTGGAATACAATACCTTCCCTGCATACACAGTGTGTATAGATAAAGAAAGAAAATCGTCCCCAGGTCCAGGCAGTAGCCTGTCGAGGAACGTGCAACAGTATAGGAATTCATTTGCACTAGTATAGGAAAGATATTTGCCTTAGTAGCCAAGACTTGACAGATTGCAGAACACAAACACGAGTGTAAGAATTTGTTATTGTGTCTGGCAAGGCCACTTCTTTTGTCAACTCAGAAAACACAAACGCTTTTGTAAGAGCAAGATTAAGGTGCATTAAATGGCTAAATAACCCGGAGTTTCTACGGAGACAGGTTTGTTCCCTAAAAGTTCGGAGTTCGGGACTCCTCCATTATGAAGAGAGGTCACGTGAGTAAAATAAAATGAAATACCAAACTTAACCACGTGATAACTTTATTTTCGCGCTGTTTAGAATCCAATCAGAGATGAGCACGAAGCTTGAATATTTTGGGTATGTAAAAGTGGCCTGAACACGAGAGAAGAGGCTGTATGTACGTTCTGTTCTCTGTTATGTGAAGTTCGTCATAAATAAATCTTACGCGTCAGTTTGAGTTTAATGTGCAGGTTTTATATCGCGTAACAGTGATGTAAGTGATTTATGTTTATCACCTAAAGGTGGTTATAACTATTAACGACCGTGGCAATAAGAAACTTTGTATGCATAAGAAGTAGCACCAGTTAAAAGGGTAATTTACCTCACCTTCAAGAACTCTGTTGGGAGTCGCTCGATGGATTAGTGCCTCAATAATAATATAATTAGGAATAAACAGCATCAATTCTGAGGAATCTAGTGAAGTACTTATTTTTGTTAGTCTACCTAGCTCGACATACCCGTGATCAGCCTTGAGGTTCTTTTACGCGCCGTAAATCTATGACACGCGACCAACGGCTTTCCTTCCTTTTCGAAGGAAGCCACACTAAAGATTTTTACGCCCGAAAAAAATCCATCGTCCTCCGCTGGGCTTGAACCAGCGACCTGGGGTATACGAAGTTAGCATGGTAACCACTACACCACGGAGAGCGACTAAATCGAATAGAATACGCATTATGTTATAACAGGTGGAAGGGAAGTCATTACATTTATTTAAACCGGTGATAGATCTCGGAATTTGGAGCACATTTTGTTTCATACGTTTTTGTTTCTGACCATTTCCTACGGAAGTAATTTACCTTTTTCGAGACAGACAAGCTAGCAATGCTGAAGGTTGTGTGGGTGTCACTTGCACTAGGTCAGTACATAAACAAACACCCTCATTGCTGGTATCACACCAGTGTTGGCCAATCAGGATGACAGTTGCACCCGTTATCCCCCACCCTACATCGTGTTTGCAAGCAACCGACGTGTTTACATCCAGAAGCCGGCTCAGATCCCTGACCAACCTCAACGCAAAGTTGCCGAGTTACTTCACATCTGAGAAAGCTGTTCGGAATATTCCTTTAATTCTTTTAAGTGATTAATTATTTCGAAACCCTGTGTGATCTCCCAAAATTACTACCGGAGCTAATGTCAGAAATACGTCACTCTACGCATCTTACAAGTAACAAACTATTATCTTCGCACATTCTTGTGAAACTACGTATCCAATTTGAAACAAAAATCATTCATTTTTTCGAAATCAGCTGATCAAAGAACAAAATGTTATTAGACTTTTTTGTTTATGTTTCTATGAAGTACATATTAGAAGGAATGCAGTAAGTTCCCTTCAACCCGGTACCTGGTTTCCTGTCCATTATTATAACTATCTATAAGGGTCAGCGACATGTATAATTATCACTGTGGGCAGCTAAAGTCGGTGTAGCAAACACTGATTATACCTGACGTTTCCATTGTAATTTATTTTATTTCCATATCGGTAAGCCACTTCGCGTGGGTAGTTTCCATGCGAAGCGGGAGACCTGGGTTCGATTCCCGGTACCAGCGTGGGGAACTTTCCCCCGCTGGGAGACCTGGTCCAGGGTGCACTCTGCCTCATGAGGTCCCTGGGGGTCAATTGAGGAGCTACTTGATTGAGAAGTGGTGACTCCAGATCGAGAAGACCGCATCAACCGGCCGGGAGGGACTCGAGGCGCTGATCACGTCTCACCCTCAACCACTGTACACCATTCATGACGCCTTCGGGCCGAAATGGGAGATGCAGAGGTCGGGCAGTAGGCCAAAGTCCCTTGCGGACTGGAGTGTCATGGAGTTACGTTAACCTTGTAAGTAATATCTTAAGTGAAGCATGAGAACGCTATTTGTGAAAACACCTGCGCCTCACAGAGTTATATCCAAGTCATTTCTTATACAACAATCCCCTTCGCGGCCGAACCAGTTGGCGCCGTAGTAACGTGTGCAACATTCGAGAGGTACTGGGTTCAACTCCCGTGGCCGACCTTCCTGACACATTGGTTTTTCAGGGTCATCATGCAAATTTTGGGAAGGTTAATTACATTTCCAGAATTTCTTGTTCCCATCAATTCCTTTCAGAGTTGAAGGACCAGCCGACGGTGTTCGGCGGGTTAGGATCGGGCGAGGCCTTCCGTACTGTAGAGGTTTCCTCCTGGCGACCACAATATCGCAATCCCCCCCTTTTTTTTTTTTTTAAAAAAAAAAAAGAAGTTCCGGAGGCTTGTCAGGACTCCGGCGCTGTATTCCTTTTTACCTCTTTTTTCTAGTTTCTAAACTTCCTTAGTTGACCTATTCGTTTTCCTTTTTACGTATACTTACAGAAACAGATTTACAAACACAGAAACACCCATGCCCAAGGCGGGACTCGAACCCACGATCCCGTGTGACGCGAAGCACCAAAGCGAGACACTTTAGCGAGCGCGGCTACGGGGACCGTCATCTTCAGTTGCTTTCAGACTAGGGTCCTTTTGGGGCCTCGGGGCTTGTGGGTTTGCCCGGCCTGTATTGGAGGCGTTCAACTTGAAACCATTAGGGACCCCGTCCATGCTTACACCTGTCGACTTCCGGATTTGGTAACTCTTAGTATCTCTCCCTCATTCTCCTTCCCTGGGGTCGTAAGTTAGAAAGGGTCCACAGGGCCTACTGGGTGCTCGCCACAGTATATGGGGACAATGCGAGTCAATCCAATGCACACCACCAAATATCAGGGTGAAATATTTTCAAAACACTAATTCCGCCGATTTGCGCAACACACTAGCCGCCGTCGCCTGGCCCTACAACCCTAAAACAGACGAAGGGAAATGATGGGGAAAGGAAATCCATGGCAAAAAGGAAACCACCCCAGCATTAATTTAATAACCCAGAGAAACATGAAAAGACCTTAATCGAAACGATAACGGGAACCAAACCCTGAACTTTCCAAATTCATTACTGTGAAGTCATCTCGTTTGGTGTCCAGAGACTTATTTAATTTATGATCTTTTAATTCCAATACATCCATCTGTTTTAACCTTTAATTATTTTATACAAAATAT
This sequence comes from Hymenopus coronatus, assembly GCA_030762935.1. Classification (NCBI taxonomy): domain Eukaryota; kingdom Metazoa; phylum Arthropoda; class Insecta; order Mantodea; family Hymenopodidae; genus Hymenopus; species Hymenopus coronatus. The sequence continues at coordinate 519,150,447 of CM060900.1, read as the reverse complement.
AACATACAAACGTATAATTATAGGGTCGTTAAATTATAAGGTAACCCTCCTCGCGGCCTCTCTACACTGCGCGGGAGAACTGATAGACGCCGGGAAAATTGTGCCGGCAAAGGCGCACTAAAATCCTTAACTTATAGTAAATGTTGGATATGTTGACTTTCTGCTCTCAAACAGACTGTTTTGGAATGTTGTTAGAACCAACCATAACAGCTCAGAGACTACGAAATGATTAAATAAAACAAGAGAGGGCTTCATGACAGAATTACAAGTGCCGATTTGAAGCCGCGGTTTCCCCGGACATAACTAGATGTGATTTTTATTTATGGCGTTCTTTGAAACACAAAATGTATAATTCTAAACCTCATATATTACAGAAAGTATTTGATATTAACCAAGAAATCACAAGAATTCCGACTTAGGCGAATTAGCATGAACATTATTTTTACAAGATATGTTGCCTACTTGAGAGCAGAAGGTCAACATTTCAGCATTTACTACAAGGTAAGGATTTTTAGTACGTCTCTTTTTTTTGGTAGTGTTTAACGCCCGCTTTAACTACTAATGGCACCACAGGCGGTGACACTGATGATACATGAATGATGATGGAGCACCGGTGGAATGCGATGGCGGGGGAAACCGGAGTACCCGGAGAAAATCCGCCCCAGCGCCGCTTTGTCCACCGCAAATCTCACATGCGGTCGCTTGGGATCGAACCCCGGCCGTCTAGGCGAGAGGCTAGTGGTAGTACGTCTCTGCCGGCACAACGTAACCGGTGACTCTCGGATCTCTCACGCAGTGTGGAGAGGCCGCGAGAGGGGTTAACTTATAATTTAACGGCCCTATACATATACTTAGGTTAGAGTCTTTCGAGATAGTAGAATGGAGAAAATAAGAACGATGCATGGCTGGCGCAAAAGGCCGACATACATAAACACGATGCATGAGCAACCTGTTTTCTAACTGTTTCAAAAGTAAATGGCTTTACTCATTATGTTCACTCATTAGTAACACTAGTGCTAAACTGCATGTATTCATCATAAAAGCTGATTCAAAATGACATCAAATGGATATAACAGCTTACAGCTTTTCTCGTACTTGAACTAGTTGAAAGTTTGATGTCGTTCTTCAAAACTCTTTTGTTATACGAAGGCCGTCCACAAAGTGGCAGACGATTTGGTATAAGTAAATAATAACGAAAGACATCCACACAAAACTTTATTTACAAACTTACAGAACCTTACTCTATTTCTCAATGTAATCGCCATTGCTATCAAGGTATTTATTGTCACGTGGTATCGGTTTTTCAATGCAGATGTTGTGCTCTTTCACCGCCAAAGATCTGAGTCAAGATGTCACTGCCATTTTGAGGTCCTCATCAACTGGGAAATCTTTTCCACCCAAAAAGTAATGCACGGTGTCCAAAGGGAAACATCGGTATCTAAATTCCTTTTATCATCATTTCCTTTAACTCCTTATTAACGATTGGTGAACTTCCACTCCGATCTTTGTCGTGTACATTGATTCTTCCTTGATCACTCGTAAATTATGCGCCATTTGCTCACTAAAGATTCGTGCATTGCATTATCACCATACACTTGCGCTATCTGCCTATAAAATTCGATCGGCCGAACTTTATGTGCATTCAAAAAAAAAAAAAAAAAAAAAAAAACTGATGTGTTCCATTCACATGACTTTCTTTATATCACTGCAAAAATATTATTAAAAAGCTTATGTTTCTATTTACTTCATGCTAATCGAGTAAAAATTAGCAGAAACGGTCTTATTACTTGCTTCCTTGTAAGTAGAAGCGAAATAAGGGAGTACCATAGGTTAACGTGATAGTCAAAAGCTGGTTGCTATGTGACTTGTTGTTGGACAGGAGTTGACAAATTCCTATATGGGAAAAGTATAAGTTTTTCAAAGCTGAAACCAATAACAAGGAATATCTAAAAAACGATCAACTCCACGAACAAAATTGTGTGATTTATGTGCTCTACATTTGTGTGTGTTACGTTTTTGTCCGTCTCTTACGGTTTAGCGGTTATGCAAAATTCCGAAGAATTCATTCAGAATAAAGTACTCTTCAGAGGCTATTCCCAGAAAATTCAAGTTATGCATTTTATTTTTCAGGTAAAAATCTTTAATATACGATATTTTAATCGAAATCGTTACAGCCATTTTTGAGAAAATCAAAGTTTTCGAAAAAAGTTCCATGTAAAGGGTAGTTGGGTGTAGGGGGATTTTCTTGAAAATCTTCCTGTCGCATCCTTGGAAGATACCAAACCTAAATACCAAGTATGGTTTTTAACGAACTTTTCGTTTTTCAGCTATGCTGACCCCAGACACACACACGGACATTTTTCTAAAAATTTTTTTTTTGATTCAAGGGATCTCAAAACATGATTTTTCTTGTGAAATCTCGGTATCGACTTTTTGGGGGCATTACAATACGTTCTCTATACTCTGTGTACTTATAGAGAAAGTAAAAAAACAAACGCATAAGTCCTTTGTCGGTAGAAAAGTATAACATCGCCATTGAAAAACTGGTGTCATGTGAAAATAAATGCTTTGACAGGATAGAGATTACGTTGAAAAATAGAATAAGGTACTGTAAGTTTGTAAATAAAGTTTTGTGTTGATATCTTTCGTTATTATTTAGTTATGCCAAATCGTTCGTTGCTTTCTGGATGGCTCTTGACCAGGTTGCCGCAGAACTTGATACTATGCTGTGCATTGCTACAAAATAACTTTGAACTGTAGTAAAACATCCTGGTAACCAAATAAGTGCTAGAAGTTTCATTTGTTTTAAGTCATTCATACCAATCACACTTAAATAATTATAAATATTGTTCCAGGTTATCTGGGACCTGATCCCTATTTTGGAGCAACGCTTGGCAGAGTAGCCAACAGGATTGCAAACGCTAGCTTTATTCTTAATGATGTGCAGTACAAATTAACAGCCAATGATAATGGGAACACTCTTCACGGTGGAACAAAAGGTTTTGATAAAGTAAGTAAAACTGACATGAAATAAGAAAACGATTTGGGAATATGACAGAGCTATTCATAAAGCATTGATTTTAGAAGCCTCAAGTGTTTGCATGAAAATTATCTTAATCTGCTGAGTCTTTTCTATATGCCGCTGTTTCCAGGATTCAACCGCTCAAATTGGCAGGATTGTAGAGGGGTCCAGGATAAACATTTTACTTTCTCTAGCACGCATGGATAGAGAAGGTATTGTATTCCACCCAAAAATGCGATGTTGAAATTTCACCGCAAATGTATGCTTTGGGGTCGCCTGAGTCCGAAAAAAAGCATTTTTATAAAAAGGTCCTGTGTGTCTCTGGACAGCATAGCTCAAAAACGAAAAGACTGCTAAATACCAGACTAGGTATTACTTAGTTCCTTATAAGTAGAAGGGAGCTAAAGAAATGCGCTATTCTAAAGTGATAGTCAAATGGTTTAAAAGCTGTCGTTATACGATTGACATTGAAAATCGCTTCTTTGCTTGTCCAGAGTAGAACAAAAGAAAAACGGACACTTCCTAATTAAGTATTTTAAAATCGAAAACAATAACAAGGAATATCTCACAAACGGCTACCTGCACAACAAAAAATAAAGCACAAAGTGTGTATTTGACGAGATCTACACTTTTTGTGCATTTAGTTTTTGTCTATCTCTTACGGTTTAGCAGTTAAGCAAAACACGGCAAAATTCATCCAGAATAAAGAGGGTCTTCAGAGGCTATTCCCAGAAAATTCAAGATATGCATTTTATTTGGGATGTAAATATCTTCAATATTGGGGATTTTAATCAAAATCGTTAGAGCCATTCTGCTAATGTATATCTCGATTAGCATGGTGTAGAAAGAAGAAAACATCTTTTGTAAGAAGTTTGTTTGTGGAGCAGCTAGAGAAAGTCATGCAAGTGTAACACATCATATTTTTGATATATTCTTTGCCACAGCTTAACATGAATTATGGGTTGGTACGCCACTGATCAGACTGTACCATGACCTAAACACCCGATTTCAGAGAATGTAGATGTGATGACATTATTTAGCACTATGAATGGCGTCTGAACATCGGGTTGAGAGAGATAAAGGTTCAAGCCTCCGTACCACCTGTCTGACGAAAGAATGCAGTTGTTAGGGGAGGTCGCTGACGTAGCATGGCACGGTTTAGAGTGGTCAGAGAAGGTTAGAATATATTGCGGTACAGTCTGACTATCAAAACATTATTCCTGTTTATGTACGTTGTGCTAAACTAAATGATCCAAATAGGTTAAACTTGTAGTTTTCTTTATCACTAATAAATATTAATTTTCTACTTTGTGAGTGTATGACTACGCGCGGCGGTGTTTGCCTTTTGACTTGATTCGAAACCGTCCACTGTAAGAAACTCAACTGCTGCATTTCAATACTGCAGAACTGTACAGCGCATGCACCGGGAATGATGACGTAATACCGCGTATCTGTTTGTGTTTCACAATCTTCCACTTGGGGCCGTCTGCATTCATTCTTCATGTACCTTTATTTTTATGTTGTCGCCTTTGTTTATGTTTTATATTGAGCCGTTCATATTTTGTTACGTTATGCAATATGACTTTGTTGTACTGACAAATAAAATAAATGTAGCGCACGATTGGCATGTAAGTGCAACAGAGAACATTTCGTTAACACCTGAGCGGGCACACTTCTCCACACTCCTAGGAGAAGTTTATTAAAATACAGTATCGTACATTGAGGTAATAATGTACGTACATGTTACAATTGTAGGCACGGTAAACAACATTATCCTTGTGTCAAATGAACTTTAAATGAAATAAAAATGAACTATTTCTATAGTATATCAAGTACCTACATAAAACAAGTTAAGAACTATGTGCTACTCAGGAAAGTGCATACAACCATTTCATTTCTACATGAAAGGCAAATAAAAAGAGACTTCGAGAAATACTACAATATCCGAAATACAACAGGTCACCAGAGGAACTGTTCAATGTGACAACATGCAACATCACCGCAGAGATTACATCTAAGAAGAAATGAACCTCGCACCCTGTCAAAAAATCCCACAAACAGCTAAAGTTCGTGTAAGTAATTGTTAATCTAATTCAACGGTAACTGGTAAGCGAAGTTCTTAAGCATGCGCAATGGTACCACGTGGCACCAGAAAGCACATGGGCTCAGAGGTTTGCAGCTTAGATTAGCTTAGGATGTTAGTCTGTGTGATCTCCGTTTCGCACCTCGTTGAAGAAATTTCTTACTTTACACAAAATGTGTATTCTTATACAATATGAAAACAATGTTTAGCAATTTATGGTTCTCACAGTTGTCACGTGTAGGCATCAGGCAGGATGTTCAGAAGCACTTTCTCGCAGGACCGTAGTAGCTTATGTGGTTAAAGCGGCATAATATCTACATACGGATAAATTGAAAGTGTCACTCTTCGAATCTAAGCAATACTCAGTTGCTTTTTTTACTCCACCGCAATAAAACACAGTTCAGTTACTCCGTTTCAAAGCACACATTGCATAAATGTTTTCAACAAACCTAATTGTTTTATTGCATTAATCTACACAGGTTCTTTGTCATTTACTACACTTAATATTGAACGCTACGTAGATATAATTCACAGTCTTTTGAAAGTAACTTGCACTGAAGGGATTATCGTCGTGGCTTCAGAAATGTAAACTAAGCGTATTAGTGCTGCTCAAATTGTGTACCTCTTTGAGAAAAACAATAAAATTAGAAAACTAAAAAAATGGAAATCTTGGAGAGCGCTCTCACTAACTACATGTGATCTAAAGTCAACCGAACTATTATCAGCGGTGTGCGTTTGTGTGTGTGCGTATCTATATATACGCTAAAAAGCTGTTATGTCTACGCTCTCCGATATCTGGGTGTTCACGTCACGGTCCACTGCGGTTTGATCAGTGGCGTGCTTAAGCCTTAATACATTTTATGCTGTAGCAAAGAATTTAGAACCCATAGTCCATAGATTTCCTATCTCAAAATGTTTATCTAGGACCCCTCTACAATCCCTCCAATTTGTGCGGTTGAATTCTGGGACACCTGTGTGTTTATGTATATGTATATATATTCTTTCAAATTAAATAGTCCAGCTTGCTTCAATTAAAATATTTTAACCTCTGTCTACAATGTGCAGGGTATTCAAAGAGAAACATAACCGTAAAGGAACCTATTTTATAAACAGTGGTGGATTTTGTGCTGCCTGCAAGTGGAGATGTGCAATTAATCATATTCTTAAACATCCTTGCAATATTTACAATGACAAAATTGGTGCATTTCTGCGTGTACGGTTTTTATTGCAGAGTTATGAATAATACAGAAAGTGACTACCCATCAATGTAAATATTCCGAATTTACACTGTTACAGGTATAGCCCACGAGACCTACACAGCGGCGGCTGCTGTGTAGGAGCGCAAGAGCACGTGCACCTCTAATATTTCTTAGTGGATCTCCTTTTTCTCTTTCAGGAAACATGTAATAAGATGCGCTATCCGGTGCCACTTGTTTAAATATACCGAGCTCTGCTCCTCAGATTGAACACAGCCGAGAACCTGAGTATGTGACAACAACGCTTGTAGCACAGGCCTCGTGTGCTCGCGTATAACTAACGTTTAGAAGCTCTGCGCTTGCGCGGCCAACAAAGCAGCTTGGAATTTTACAGCCAGAAATGAGCACAGTGCGACCGTGAACATTAACACCTTCAGAGTTCTGTTTATCAACGGGAAGTGCTGCTATCTTGGAGATTTAGTTGAAACTATCCGGAAGTGCAACTGCAGTCTTTATGAGAGGCGTTATGCAAGAGTTAAGCTTAAGAGAGAGTTAAGCAGTTCAAATCAGAAAACAACCTCAACGAAGGAACTTTTCCACAATTAACCGAGCTACTGTAGATTGTTATCAGCACGACCATGACTACATCAGAAACAGAAAGATGTTTTTCCACAATAAAAAGAATTAAACCCTTTACTAGGAATACGATGGGTGAAGACCGACTTTCAGCACTGGCAATGCTTGCTATTGAGAAGAAACTGGTCAACAGCATAAAAGACTTTAATTACCGAGTGATAGAAAAGTTTGCACATTTGAAAACCGGCGCGTGGAATTTCTGTACAAATAAATTTGGTATTAATTGCGTAATTCAAATAATGTAAATATTATTCACTGCAAATAACATTCTTCACATGAACTGCATCAAAGGACTTCGCCCCTTCATCACCTCATATCGCTGTTAACTCTCGGAGACTAAGAAATTCAACATCTTTACAATACTGGGTGGGCGACGATTTGTGTAACAAATTTATAATTCTTGTTATTAGGCACTATGATTGTTTCTAATATTACTAGATTTGATTTACGGCGACGGCGGTAGCAGTAGTTGCACAGGCTGCGGCGGTGGTAAATTGCTGATTTTGTGAACACCTAAATTTTTAATCCACGAGCCGCCACTGGACCTACAGGTAATTCTTTAGTTTGCATGCCTTTTTGAGCACTCTGTAATACATTCTAACTAGCACCCCTGGCTCAATAGCTATAAATTTATTTGCATAACTGAAGCCAAATGCTAATTAAGGAAGCTTATGTACCAATGACTTTGTGCAAAACAATATTAAATGCTTATTAGGAATTTTTATACCTCGAACTATTTTAGACTCATCAGCTATCTAATTCTTTATATGCTTTCGCTTTTTTATTTTAATGTATAATGCAAAAGCAGTAACTTATACTTTTTATGAAGGAAAAGTATAACAGTATTAGTGTTTAACGCCCGCTTTTACTACAATTGGCACTGTAGGTGATGACACTGATATACATGGAATGCGGTGGCAGGGAAACTGCAAAACCCGGAGAGGACCCACGCCTGCGCCGCTTTGTCCACCACAAAGTCCACATGCGGTCGTTTGGGATCAAACCCGGGCCACCTAGGTGAAGTCAAATAGTCTAACCACTCAGCCACGGCGCGGCCCTGTTAAGACATGGAATTTCCTTCCAAAGACATATTTTATGCAGACATGGCTTGTGGGCATAGGTTTTAAGGTAAAACCTTCCCTAAAATGTGGAGAAAGAACTCTCCACTATTCTTGTTTATAACATAACTTTAAAAAGTTGTACCTTATCTTGATTTCCTTAAACTTCTCTACTGTTTTGTATTTACAATTAGATACAATATATGAACACTTATTTTTAAACACTCTGTTTCCTAAATGTTCTAGCAAGCTTGCTGTACAAAGACATTTTGAGCACAGAATATTGTCATGAAAAGGATAAAATCATTACTTTCCCTGTCTAAAAGCATTCCCTTAAGGCTCTGATGGTTTTGCCTTGCTGACGGCAGAGATGCTCTACGAGCATGAGAGAGAGCATACCTTCAAAATTTATTGTGGTATTGGCCACATTCAGTCAGTTGTCACTATATGGCGATAGTTTTCACTCAGTAAATGGCTATATTAACCCTGCATTGCACGGTGTTGCCATTTGTCAACAAAGATATATAATCAACATTTTTAATACCTTTAGTGTGCTTCTTCTCTAATTTCGTAATACCTTCAACAATAAAATTAGGCTATTATTAGCTGTTTTATATTATAAAAATGTTGATATTTTTAAAAACAAGCTGCAGTGCATTTTTTTAAATAATAAAGTAAAGAAATCCCTGCAAATGCAGTTAAATGTAATCCTGTCAGCATCCCAGTGTGCAATCACACCAGTTATTTCACTTGGGCTCTCCCCATTTTTTATCACAGACACATTTGACTGCAGTCGCTGGAACTCGAACTTATGATGTTTGGCTTTGAATGGATTGCTGGTCCATTTCATATTACACTAATGATCACCGCTATTCATGTTGCTTCAGTTATGATGCCGGTGAAAGGGACATGAAATTCAATTTTTCGAATTAGAGGAAGAGCGGCATATGTAACAAAATAATTCATGCAATGAAGGGTAAGAGCTGTATTGCTGTAAGTATCAAGATTTTCTGTTTTATTCCTGTGACTTGCATATATTTCAATATTAGTGACTGTGAGTGTTCTGCTCAGTGGCACAGTAGATTAGAGTGTGATGCTGTGGTTCCCCGCCACAAAATGTGCCCAGATTCTACCCCACCCATGAAGTTTTTAAGTCCAGGCATAGATCTGGTGTCATTCAGTATCATGAGGAAAGTGAGGAACTAAAATAGGCAGTGATCTCAGCCGTGATAGCCAACATTCCCACTGGGTGATGTGTGTTGCTGACCACATCACCTCCTCATATTGGTTGGATGATTGCCCACCTCTGAGATGCATAAGTGATCTAAAGCTGGCAGTTGGGTTGGTAGTCCCAGATAACACCTGTAGTGGCACAGGTTTATTAATTTTTTTATTATGTTAGTGATGATTGTGCTGTGTGTTAAAAATTTCCAAATAAATTAGTTCTCTTCAGTACATTGCAAAAACAAACCTCAATCTCAATATAAATTAAGGTAACCTGCAATATATAACACATTAAATTTACAAATACTAAAGCATTTATTTCTTTCTTCTTGTCATTGTTACTTTGGCACTTGAGACCCTGCTCAAATTTTGTAACCATGAGCCACACCTGTTTTTATGGCAAAAAATCTGAACAAAGAAACTGAAAGTTTTTTATGTGCAGTGTACAATCAAGTAAGACCAGAATAAATAAATCATATCTTCTGTGTAAATTCAGTACCTAAGAAATATGGATTTTTCAGGTTGTATGGATATCATATGTGAATGGCACAAAATTGACTTTGAGTTATGTCAGCAAGGATGGTGAAAATGGATTTCCTGGCACTGTTCTAACTCAAGTTACTTATTTGTTAACTGCTGACTGTGAACTACTGTATAAAGTTCGGGCCATTACAACAAAGCCAACTCCATTAAACATAGCAAATCATGCATATTTTAATCTTGCTGGTCAGGTAAGTTACTTATTGTAGGATTTAAGACATAAATATTCATTACAGTATGTATTTTCTTTATTTCCAACACATTTTACCTTTTGCAGATCCTATTCACATTGCCTTATTGGAACTATTCTTCCGGCACTATTTATTTATAGTGCTAAGTGTATGCATGATTAGGAACTGACCTTAACCCTAGTTAGTTGGCCGGGCCATAAATATTAAATATATAACATTTCGAGGTATTACTAAATATCCTTTATCCTCTAAAATTAATTTAGTGTCCATGTATTTCAACTGACCATTTCTTTTTCATCCTTACCTTCCATAAAAACTCCCCTAATTTAAGTACCTGTTTATGATCCTTAAAAATCTTTCTAAGTGCAGTTTAATTATTTCTCAGTAGCCATTTTCTACATATGAAATTTTTGCTTCAGTTACTTATGGCCCTATACTGAAAGATAATGTGAAGTTCATCTTCCTTCTCCCCACAGATTGGACATACTCCCCTCACTCTCCTTAACTTTCAAATGCCTAATCTAAAACATGCTATCCCTTCTCTTTCTGGGTCATCTTTTAGCTCCTGTAAAATGCCAGTGAACTTTTCTCTCTCACTTGAGAAAATAACATTAGTCTATCCATGTCTTCCATCCTGGATCTCACTTCCTTCAAAAACCTGTTCCAAAATATCCTATATTCCCCCGAAAATTAGCTTTTCTTCAGCCAGACATTAGAAAAAACACCCAAATTTTCTTCTTGATATATAAGGTATATTTTCAGTGAATCTGTATCAGAAAATGTGAGTGAAAGATGAAAGAATGGCATATAGCTTTAGAATGTAAAGAGACTAAGAGCTCTGGGAGAGGATAGGGAAAAAGGAATGGACAACATTACCAAAAGAAATCCAAGTGAGAATTAATTAATGTAAAATCTAGGGGAAACTTAACTGAAATTGGTAAATTTTTGGGTAGAGTAAGAGCCAAATGGATAAGGAAAATTAGTAAGCAGGCTAATTAAGAAGAAAATTAAACACTAAGAGACAACATGTATTAGATTTAACATACAGTAGGACCCAATAGCTTGGCAACCACAGAGTTTGAGCCTATTGGGCCCCAGGGTAAACAGCAACTCAGTGGAGAGATAAAGATATAAGAAAAATCTACAATAATTTGCAAAATTTGTGAAAATAAATGTTCATTCATTATCTTTAAAACTGTGGAAGTTTCTTTTAGATTGCACAAAATTAATTTCTGCTGGTTTTGAATTTTTTGTCCTCTTCCTTTAACCCACTCAAGGAGGCCCAATAATGGGAAAAAATAAATAAAGAACAAAACTATTTTGGTACTTTGGGGCACAAACTTTGGACGATACCAGTATGGTTAACTCTCACATACCATGTCTTAGACTGCATGGCCATTCAGGCACATGATAACTTCAGTATTATCTGATCTTATAATGCTGCACAATAATGAGGGTGAATTTTTTTATTACAAAAAATAAGTTGTAAAATGTATGTATTGAATCAAAACCTGTCAGCATCCAACCATACCATCACACCAATTGCTTTAGTTGGGCCCTCCCCATACTTTTGCACAGTTTCTCTTAAATGCAGGACATATATTTTGACTGGATTCAATCCCGTGATCCTTGGTTTGATAAATTAGCTACTCCTATCTTGCCTTAGACCATATGTCCATAAATCCAGATGTTGAGGTTTGTATTATTTCATAGATTTATCTTACGTTATCCGTTGGTAAAATGGATTATTTAACAATCATGCTCCATATAAACTTCCATATTGTTGAAGTGGTTAATAGAAACATGGTTCCTTTTTCCTGTCATAAACCTGCAAACATCATCAGAAACATAAAGCTGTAATATTTTTCCCACCATGGAATATGCTAACAGTTTACTGGATCTAGCTTCAGCAGTTGACAAAATGCTCATCTCTAAAGCTAATATTTTGGCTACGTTTATCATGGGTTACATGCATTATTACCAGAATTTTCCTTGATTGGTTGCAAGATTGCTTTGGAAAACATTCACAATCAGAATTTTTAAGTTCCTGTACTATGAAATCTTATCAATTATGGAATTATTTGTGAATCCTATTTTTTGTCTATTTTTCACTTTTTTTTGTTTATTTCTATTTATTCATTTTTTTTTAAGGCAGCTTTCTTTAATGGGCGATTCATCTAAGAGTTATACTAAGCTTATATTAAGATTTGAAATATTTACCATTTCCTTGGTTTTATTTGGGTCGTCATTCTATTCTGAAGATGAGTTATCAGTTTCTGAGCTACTTTTATTTACTTGACTTATCATAGATTCGGACACAAATTCATTCAGTGGCCAATATGGAGTTTATATGAGAATTTTATATGAGAATTTTTAACAAATTTTTAAATTTTGATTTTGACTGCAATTCAGAATCTTGAAGTTAGGGACAAACACAAATGTTTCTTGTAATTCAAAGCACCAAACGCTTACAAAAATAGGGGACCTAGGACAGATGTTCCAGACAAAATGGCCAAACTGTTTGATTTCTGCAAAAATTAATTGTTTATAAGTTATTCAAACCTTTAACTGAGTTGTATGGGGATCAGAACCTTTTTAAACGGTTTAGCTTCCATCTATAAAAAACCCTGCAAGGCAGTTTAAATACCTCCCACGCCCATTTTTTTGTTCCTACTTCAAAGAAAAGTACTTCCAGTGCAAAATTTGTTCAAATTTGCACCATAATCAGTGTATATTGGTTTCTGCTTCCATCTGGTGTCGGTTAGTGCAACTACAACAAAACTTGATCAAAAGTTCAAAATAAAACCATAATATTTTAGAATCGAAATTATACATGTAATTTCACATCAGTAAAACTACTTATAATAATATTTAAATATGTTTACAATTTATTTATAACATTTTACCTTTTTGATTAGGTATTCATTATTATGACTAATGTTTACATGCACATTGGTTTTGTGAGGTTATTGGTTTCAGTGCCTTAGAAGTTTATTTATTGGTATTTGAAATGCATACAACCAGTGCAAGCTAGAGGAAACCCACAGGTAGGATGAGTAAAAAGAAACTCAAAGCTCTGAATATAATTGAAAAAAGATGGAAGAGCATTCCCAAAGAAACTATAGATCCACAACCTGGTCTGTCAACTTTGCCATGTGATCACATACAGTGACTCCCATAAACATTCGGTTTTGTGATATTTGAAACCACTGACCTGTCATTAAATTTAATTTATTTACAAAATTGTTCGTAATAAACAAAGTAATTACACCATTTAACGTTCCAGGACATATACTTCCATATCAAACTAACATTGGCCTTCTTTTGTCCATATTCTAAATAACATAACTGAAAACCTTTGCCCAAGAAAAACACGTAAAACATGTGCTCATAAACATTCGGTTTTCACTTTAGTACTGCACCTTGTATTCATCAGTACTTAGTTGGAAGCCCCTTTTGACAAAACAGCCTTCTGTCTAGTTCGCATACTAGACATCAACTTCGTAGTGTAGTCGGAACTAATACTGTTCCATTCTTCCACCAGTCTTCTCTTTAGTTCCACAGCTGAGGTTAATTGGGGAAGTTCTTATCATGCGGTCTAGTTTGTCCCAAACATTTTTTATGGGATTTAAATCTGGTGACTGCGACGGGGATTGAATTACCTTGGGACAATTGTACAGCAGCCAGGAACGTATTTCATAGGCCGTGTGTTTGGGATCGTTATCCTGATAAAACTCGAGTGTTTCCAATATCCATAAATTCTCAGCAGTTTTCCGTAAAATTTCTTTAAGCAACTGTAAATATTTAAGTTTGTTCAGAATACCTTCAATAAATGCCAACTCGTCAGGTCTACTAGCAGAAATATACCCCCAAACCATCACACATTCTCCACCATGTTTCACAGTTGGTTGCAGGTTTATTTATCATAGCTCTTGATTAGATCTTCGCTACACCATAGTGCTCCAACATAACCCAAAAACTTTATAGGGACTCTCATCAATGAAGATAACATCATTCCACCAGTTTTTGTCCTTTTCAATGTACTGCTTGGCAAAGTTAAGTCCCTTTCTTCTATTTACTTCGCTGACGTATGGTTTCTTCCTGGCTACTCTTCCTTTAAATGCTTCTGTTTTTAGTGTCCTCCTTATTGATTGTGGACTGACCTGTTTGTTCCACTACTCATTCACCTGTGAGCCACTCTTGTGGGGCTGTTAATTTTGGATTTTTCTAACTGTAGTAAGTTCTTCTTTGCTTGTTAATTTTTTTTGGGCTGACTTGGTGGTGGTACAAATCCCACTCTGTCTTCATTTTTGTTCCTCCTAATGATGTCACCAACAATACTCTTGGGAATTCGTAACATATTGGCAATTTCTGTATATTTACGGCCTTTGGCATGCTGATGTATGCAAAGTTGCCTTATTTCGAAAGTGGTGTTATGTACTCTTTGACCCATTTGACTTTGCATTTGTATTCAACTCAAGCAACATACTACCACTCAGCTGAGCGACCTTAAGAATACTGAGTGCTCACCTTTTGCATAATCAAGGTAAAATCAAATGAAAGGGGGTTGAAACCGAATGATCATGAGGGGCGACATCTGTTGGTCTGGATGTAAATAAACATTTTCTTTTCTATCATATAACACAAGCAAGTTATTCTATATCAATTGTTAGCTAGAAATATATGTCAATTTTCAAAAAATAAATTACTAGAAAATATTGTTTAGATGTGAGAGAAAAGAAGCCCAAAATTAATTAATTCGACAAAAGCGAATAATTATGGGAGTCACTGTAAATAGAAATGCTAGCACAGAAAACTCATTATCTACTGCAGTCCTACATTATACATTGCCCAAACATGCCAGTACACATGAAATAATTTCTACTAGTGACAAAAATCTAAATTGTTTTGAAACAATATCATCAATCTATTGAAAACAAATACATTTTACTACATTCACAAATTCTTAATGAGCTATATAGTAATTTAATATTTGATGAATATGGGAAGAAGTCTTTGATTATAGAAACAGGAGATAACAAGGGCCTTGCATGTAAGCTTACTGTAAAATGTAACAATTGTGACAAAATATTTGGATGTATGGAGTCATTTATAAAAATTGGTGGTGGTCACAGAACAATGGAAAGATTTTGCATGTGTTTGAATTTAGATGTAATAGATTCCAAAACATTCACTAAGCATGTGCATGTCTTAGCGACTGAATCAGAGGCCATAAGCAAAAGTGTTCTTTGCAAATCAAGAGAAGCAGTGTGCAAGGCCCATGAGGATCTGAATGCAGAAAATATAAATCAGAAAGTAATTGATATAGCTGTTTCTTTAGATGGTACATGGCACCTCTCTATATGGAATTGGCATTGTGATTGATTTTGTAACTGGATTAGTTTTTGATTTTGAAATTTTATCCAAATATTGTCCCATGTGTGTCCTCTCTCAAAATGAATTGGGAGAAGATACTGCAGAGTGTAACATATGGCTTAGAGGGGCATAAAACTATACCTGGAGAAAACTTTGTTTTCTGGAAACAAAGGTTAGATATAGCAGTTATTGATGCCGTTTCTGAATACAATATGGGATACATTGCTTCACAAGAAACAAAAGTTCAGCTGGAGGAGAAATTACAGAATTAGGAAAAAAAATTGCTCACAAAGGAGATTAATGTAGAAAGTATGAAAGTCGTCGCTCCATATCAGAACAGCTGAAGTCCAGAAAGAAGATGTTAAAAGTGTCTGCAGAGGAGACTAAGAAGAAGGTGGAGGGAAAGAGCTATGGTGCAGGACAATTTAACCGTTTACACCAGGTAAATTGGCAGGAATAAATGTTTCCAGTATAACATTTATGTTTTCTCAGAACAACATTTTTCAATGTGTAAAATATCCCATGCTGGATAGTTTTCTTTACTTTTGCATGAAACTTAGTACAATTTTTCTACAGTACTATCTAAAGAAGATGTAGTATCATTTTTGGACTACCATGTAAAACTTGGGCACCGTGGTGCCATTAGTCCCAAAAATTTTGATTTTTTTGCTGAAATATCTGTATTAATGATTATAATTAATAATTTTTTATTCAATGCTCAAAATGAAAAAAGCATACTAGGATTACTTCTTAGTAGTTCAAGATTAATGTGACCAAATGGTACTGATGAAAAAAAAGAATTGTACCGCAAGGAGTATTTTATATTTTTTCAAATATTGTTATATGAAAAACACAAAATAGCTGATATATGAAAAACAACTTAATCAAATTTATTGAAATTTACACATTATTCATAATAATGGGAATCAACATACACAATTTAAAAAAGATTGAATAAAAATTGTAGAAAATCAATATAATCTGTCCTATATTTACTATTTCCTTGATCTTTGGGTCGTTACTCCATTCTGAAGATGAGCTATCAGTTTCTGGGCTACTTTTATTTACTTGACTTATCATAGATTCTGATACATAAATTCATTCAGTGACCAATATGGAGTTTATATGAGAATGTAAATGGGAGATAAAAATGATTGTGGGGAGATCCACTTTTTAACCAATTTTTAAATTTTGACTTTTACTGGTATTCAGAATTTTGAAGTTAGAGTCAAACAAAAATATTTCTTGTAATTCAAAGCATCAAATGCTTACAAAAATATTTGAAAAAGTTTAATGACTTGGTGTTTTATAGGTGTTTGACGTGACATGGAATTATTCATAAATAGGCTACTTGCACTTACTATATTATGTAAATTTGTTGGCTTATTGCTAATATGGTCATGAACTTTTTTTACTTTGTTTTTAACTTTTTTATATTTTTTGCATACTTAGAATTGTTGCATCTTTGATTATTATTTTGAATACACTTGTTTATATGGTAGGTATTAATGTTAATATTTTCTATTTTTTATGTTTCAGAGCGCTGGTCCTGAAGGAATATATCAACACACTGTTGCAATTAATGCAGATAACTACCTGGAAACCACCCCTGCTGGCGCTCCCACAGGTGAGGTAGACTATGTAACAGGAATTTTCTTGGCAATGGAAAGCATGTCATGCACTACCAGAATCAGATATTGATAGCAGTGGCAAACCTAGCCATAGTTGACCAGTGGGTCTGAGGCTTAACATAGATTTTCTACAGTAAGTATGCTACAAAATTTGGCCATCAGGTACCGGTACATCTCCCAATCATGTAGTGTACACTCGGCAGGCAGTTAGTTGCATGGCCCGTCATCCAGTATCATGTCTGGACGTCAAATATAATCTCAAATCAAATGAACAATTATTATCAGAATAAACACAAAATATACCTTATGACATCTATGGCATCTTCTGAGGAAATTTTCATTCACATGCATCATCTCAGCTTAGTGTTAATTTCTGTCCTGATATTTTGTTTTAATTCTTCTAATATGTGGGGATTAGTTTTGTATACTTTATTTTTCAAGTTGCCCCATAAATAAAAATCTGATGTGTTACACTCACACGACTTTCTCTAGCTGTTCCATAAACAAACTTCTTACAAACGATTATACTTCTTTCTATACCATGCTAATCGAGATAAGCAATAGTCAAATGTTCTTATTACCTAGTTCCTTGTAAGTAGAAGGGAAGTAAGGGAATACACTAAGCCAAAGCAATAGTAAAATGTTTTAAAAGCTATGGTTATGCGATTGTCATTGCAATTCACTTCTTTGTTTGGCCAGGAGTGGAACAAAAGAAAAATGGACACTTTCTGTCTGAGAAAAGTATAAGTAGTTTGCAATTGAAACCAAAAACACGGAATATCTCGAACACGCTTACCTCGACAACAAAAATGTAAAGGACATAAATTGTGTGTTTTGACGAGATCTACATTTTTTGTGCAGCAGGTTTTTGTCTATCTCTTATAGCTTAACAGTTAAGCAAAATTCAGCAAAATTCATCAAGAATAAAGAGGTCTTCAGAGGCTATTCCCAGAAAATTTAAGATAAACATTTTATTTGGGACGTAAGTATCTTTAATATACAATATTTTAAGCAAAATCTTTAGAGCGATTTTTTAGAAAATAAAAGCTTTCAAAAATGTTTCCATGTGAAGGGTAGTTTGTGGAGGGGTTTTCTTGAAAATCTTTGTGTCACATCCTTGGAAGATACTAAATCTAAATACCATGTTTGGTATTTAATGTTCTTTTCATTTCGGAGCCTCTCCCTCCCTCCCTCCCTCCCCCCCCCCTCTCTCTCTCTCTCTCTCTCTCTCTCTAAATCTTCACATTAAATTTTTGGGTGGTATACAATACCTTCTCTGTTCACTATGTACATTTTACATGTGGGGCTAGAGAAAGTAAGAATCGAATGCCGTAAAATCAGGGGACCTAGCAGGGGCCATAAACCCTTACTAATTATTTTATCCTCAAAAATTTACACAATAAACTGTAATGATTCATCAGCTGTATGCATGATGGCAGAATCCTTTTGCAGATATCGAGAACAACTTTCAATGTCCATCAGCTGTTCAAAACATGGTGCCAATATATTATTTCTGTATCTTTCTGTATTTATGGTACATTCATAAAAACTAGGCCCCTATTATTCTGCATCCATTTATTGTGCATCATAGCCCAATTTTTTGATCTTGCAAGGTAGTTTCATGAAAAACAAAATTGGTTTTTAGGCTGTGTTGTGATGACACATGACCATGTAAATGAAAGCATCTTTCATAACTGAAAAGTATTAATCATGGATCTGTTGTTCCATCACTAATATTCCTCAAAATCCTGTTACAAAAATTTGCGTCACTTAAGTGATCACGTGTTAGCTATTCCTGGACAACAGTAAACTCGTATGGTATGAGTATTAAAAGTTTTGTTGCTTTCTATGCTGAAACTTTCGAAATGCCAGTTTCTTGTGCAAGGTATCTTAAGAGATTTTCAAGATGACCACTCTAATGGTTCTCCGATTTTGTCTAATTTCTGCTCTATAGGCGCACACCTGTCTGCCTTTCTTTTCCCCCATCACAAATTGATCCCATCTCCCGGAATGTATTTACAAGCAAACGAAATAACTCTACTCAGAACATGCACACCAGGAAATTTAGTTTCAAATTGCCTTACAGCTTCCCTACCTAAAAGATGATGTAAGTACATATGTATCATACATAAACATTGTTTGTGGTTCTGTAGACAGTATTTTGGAAGCACTTCAAGCAAAACTAAACACTTATAAACATCCCTAATATTATTCATGTTTGAACTGGACAAGAAGAGAAGTAGGATTGCCATACGTGTGATGACAGAATGGATGTAGGATGCACATGCAGGGAAATACAGCAAAGGACATATGGGCCATAGTCATGGTAGCCAAGTTTTGTAATAAACATACTGTATTAGATTAAATTCATATAGTGCATGAAACAAAATTCTCCCACATTGACTTGAGTATTTAAGTGATGAAGTTGGTTTTCGAGTGTCCTTAACTCTGAAACCTGTGTGTTTGTTGTATTATCTCCAATCACTATAGCTTTGTCTATTAACTTAGTATCTTTTAAGAAGATCATCTTTGGGGTTTATCAGGCCCAAGGGTTCATATTTTTTCCTACCTAGCATTTCACAATTGAAGATGATGTGAGAGGCTGTTTAATCCTCTCTATTACACAACATGTGTACTGGTTGCTCCTTATAGGCTCCCATTGTATGCAGGTATTTTCTCAATCTGCAATGTCATGTCAGAAGACTGCTATCAGATTCAGATCATATGTATTGGGATTAAGTACATCTTCAGTGAGTGAGGAAGCTATACTGCTCATCACTCTCTTACTGTTTTTGAATTCCACTGTTCTTA
The DNA here is from genome assembly GCA_030762935.1 of Hymenopus coronatus. Lineage (NCBI taxonomy): Eukaryota > Metazoa > Arthropoda > Insecta > Mantodea > Hymenopodidae > Hymenopus > Hymenopus coronatus. The sequence continues at coordinate 519,130,679 of CM060900.1, read as the reverse complement.
CTCATCCTAATTAGTGTTAATGGTTTTCTTAACAGAGTTCAGAAGAAGCCAACGGCTGGCTCAGGTCCAGTAAACATTTTAGCAGACCCCCCTCTGCCAGGGTATGTGCTTTTTAATTGCCTAAGATTCCCTTATATCCAGGTACCCATATAAGTTTAACCTTGTTGTGTTTTGCCAATTGCATAAGGTTTATTAGATAGTTCCAGGCTAACTTAGATGCTATGGTAACCTGAATTGGTTTTAAGGTAGCCTGGCTGTCAGATAAAATCCAAATGTTGTTCCCTTTGTAGCTCCTTTTTAGACTCTCCCTGATGCAGTATCTACCATCACAAATGCTGCTAAAATACTTTTGGATAATGCCCTGATATCCATTTTATTTTCAGAGTGAACAATCAAAAAATGAATGAAATTATAAATGTGTACCCATGTTGTCCTTGATACAGTTTACAACATACAACACATCTGTTATATTTAGTCCTTACGTTGATCCAACTGTTGAATTCGAAGTATAATAGAGCACATAAAGTAACATGCCTTGTGTCAGTCTGGGTACCTAGACTATTTGGTTAGGCTGGTTATCCTCAAGGTTGTGGATTCAAACTCTGACCACACTGATGGTTTTTAAGTGTGGTTAAAAGTGGCATCCCCATGTTAGTAGAGCTACTGGCATGTTAAAGAACTCTAGCAGGATGAAATTCAGGCACACTGACAGTGCTGGTATGATCCTGGCAATTGACAGTATCATTAACAACTTTTTTTTTAACATGCCTTGTAATCAACAGTTCAATGCTGCACTTGAAGCCAGAGTCTAGACTCCGAGAATGCCTGCAAAGATTACAGTAATGTGGCTTGGAGGGTAACGGTTGCTTAGCAACCTGGTAAGCTCCTCCCTTGTGCCAGCATGTGCGAGTCTGGCATTATTCAGACTCTAACATTTTTAGGCTGGTGTAAGTCAAGCAGGTGTGTATAAACAACATTATTGGAATGCACCAAATGTCAGCTGTTGCAATGAGACAAAACCTAAAAAACATCCTAAATCCTTGCAGGTAGTATAGCAAAAGAAAGGCTGAAGTTAATTAAAATGAATTCGTATATTTGTTAATTGGCATAGAAAGCGGGCAAATCTTCAAACACAAACAGGGCTGCATTCAGGTAGGATGGGTCGGTGGGATATTAACCACAGATTTTGAATTAACACGTCGCCAGGAAAGCTTCAGTTCTTATTTCACAGATTTCTTATTTATGAGTCCATGTCTTAACATCATTGGCCACTGGTGCTGAAGGAATGAACTGAGATATAATACTTTCACTGAAAATCAGTAACTCAATGGACCAAGCATCATTTTCTCTTCCAACTTTAAATTGATCAACCATTTATTTAACTTTCAAACAATTTTTATTATACTATGAATAATTTTAATTGCATTAAATATTGTATTAATACCTAACATGTTAACATGTGTGCAAAATAGTTTAGCTTTAATTTATTTATTTATAGTGCTAAGGGTATACATGGTTATGAACTGACCTTAACCCTAATTAGTTGGCCAGGCCATAAATATTAAATATACAACATTTCAAAGTATTACTAAATATTCTTTATCTTCTAATTTTAATCTAGTTTCCAACTGACTATTTCCATTTCCTCAGTACCTTCCATAAAAGCTTCCCTAATTTAGGTATCTGTTTATGATCCTCAAAAATCTTTATAAGTGCAGAATAGTTTATAATATTCAGTTATTAAATAAAATTGGAATGGAATGGAAAGGTTTAAAGATTGATGAACCATAATGTCATTCTTTCCTGTAATGGGCCATTTTGAACTTGTTTATACCCATACTCTTTATCACATTTCTGTTTATTTTTTAATATTTGATTTGGTTTCCTTGCCTTTCCTTTTAGTGCCAGCCCGAATAGCAAAATGCTGTCTGAAAAGTGCCAAGCAATTTTAAATTATTAGTAATAACTGAATTACATAGAGAGCTGATCTTCTTTCATTTTTAGTAAATTCTTTTGCCTACTGTACAACATGCATTATATGGATTAGTAGTCTTTTCAATATTTTTAAAAAATTAAAAGCAGAAGAAAAATTGGAATATAAAATTAAAAATCCCCAAGTCATCAATAATTAGATATACAAAACCTTGTTACACAGACATTTCAGGCTAATAAAATGAAAGTACAGATATTTCTTTACCAAAACAGTATCCTATTTTGGTCTGGTGCATTATGTTTTAAAATGCAAAAAAATTAATTCACTTAATCTGAAGGTTGAAAAACTGAAGAAAAAAAAAAGAACATCAAAAACTCACACAAATAAGCATGATACCACTATTAATGGAAATGGCATCAAGCAATAGCATAAAAATGTAATGTCGATTACAGTACATTGTGTTGCTGTGAAACTGAATGGTTGATTCACATTGTATGTATCGTCTGGTTACACCTCCATAAACACAATTTGATAAATACACAGATTATTTGTATGCATACTAGTGCCATTGCTAGAAAACCTATCTTCCTCTCTTACATTGACGTCAGAAATACTTTCTTTATGGTCTGAAAATTAAAAATCACCCACTTTCTTCTAAAATATTGCAAACTGCAGCTCTTATTTCATCTTCAGTTCGTAACCTTTGGCTAGATGATGCCATGTTTCAATCAACATAAGCAAACACTGGCTAGAGAAATTAAATTTGGAGCTAATTTAGTGATTTGAGGTGTAAAAATAAGGTATGAAATGCTCCAGCAAACCTTTTCTGTAAGGCTCTGTTGTAGAAAGTACACAGACTTTCCCGTTGTAAAGAGTTAAAACATATGAAAATGGCATCATTAGATTTGGATTGGCAATTCTTGTAGAATTTTTGGATCACAATTAGATCATCATTGACACTGAAAGCGTTAAGTTATAGTTTGCATAGGCAAGCAAGTCAGATAGCAGCTTTACACAAAACGTTCTACTTAGAAGTTTTGGGCCAAGGTTAGACAATACAAGTGAATGTACTGTCTATTTTATAAGTGATGTGCAGTATCACTTACTCTAATAACTGTGGTGTTTTAGCTACTATTAGTGGATGTTAATATAAATTTAGATCTTTTTGTTATTTTTTCTAAGATTTACTATAATCTGCTTAGTAGAATGTAGCTTCCAAAACTAAAATCTTAAGTTGAAATTTTAACATGAAAATAAAGTATACAAGTGTAATACAACTGAGGCATCTCTTGATAGGCATTTTGGTACTAGTGGTCTTTAGATTAGTAATTCAATTTAAAAGTTGTTAAAATTGTTCTTTCCAGGTGAAATTAACAATGTTGAAGGCACCAGTTTTGATTTCCGTGTGCAACGAAGCTTGGGCCCACTGATACACCAACGAGGTGGTTATGACAACAATTACTGCATTGCTTTGGAGAATGATGAAGGGATGAAATTTGTTGCGAGGTAATTGATTATTATATTTGAATAAACTAGAATGAAAGGTTAAAATAAGTCGAACAGATTTTTGAGGATTAACAGCATGCACGGCAGATAGAACTTATTTTTGCATAATGGTTATAAGTAGCATTATGGTGTGATAATGGTTACATGTAATGATTATTAGTTACAATTAAGTTATTTGTTTTCATGGTTAGCACCTTTGCAGTTGCATTACATTAATGGTTAGAGTAATAATTAACTATAACTATGTTAAGCTGTGAACATATAAATAGACTTATTCTCTTATTTGATGTGCTCTAAAGACAAGTTTCACTAACTGTGTCAATACTGATTATTACGATAGCTTATAATAGCAAAATGTGTCACTCTGCGCGCGCGCACACACATGCACACCCTCGCACAAACCCCCCCCCCCCCCTGCCCTTTTGTGTTTTCATTTACATTTTATTAACTAAAGCTTATGACGTGTTTTGTTATGAGGCAGCCTTTTCATGTAATAGGTTTGATTGCAGAAATCTGTTTTATATCTGTCGGAGTTTCATTGTTTGTTATGTAAGGTTAAAGGCCTAAATATCCATTCATAGACATTCAAAGGTATGGAAACTGTAGCACTTACGTTCATACATGCTTTTAGAGTTCCATAGTTAGAGAAATTTCACAATTCTTTAAGCAATCTTAGAGAAAGGGTTAATGTTGTAGCTCTGTATCTTAATTTGGCACTGTTAAAACTTGCACATACTTGTTTCAGTCTACCACAAAATATATATTTTACTATTAATGCTACTAATAAGCATTAGTAGTTTATTAATTCCCATCTACTCATGCAGCACATATAAAAAAACTTATGCACTTATAAAGCATTATTGCATCTTAATGCAATGAATAAGGTTTGCTGCCTAAATGAGCAGTAAAGAACTGTTGTGTTTGTGAGCATGAGGAAAAATTTGACAATAATACCATCATAGTAAAGATGCTTAGTGGAAGGTTGAAAGACTTGAAGGTCAAGATGCCAGGGCATGACACAACATCCTCCAGGACATTAAAGTGTTCCCCCAAGGTCTTCCAGGGCATCAGTGCATTCTTTGGTGCAATCCAGGGTTTTAATGCATTGGTGATGTTCCTTCATGATCTGCGCTGAGCTCTTCAATCTTTCCTCCAAGCTCCTTATGATCTCCTTCATGCACTTGAAGCGATAAAGAATGCAATGTAATAACACATACTTGCAATTCCATCCAGGATAACTCAAATTTGCAGAGACCAGTGTCTATTTCATGAGAGTGAAACTACGTGAACATATGATTCCTGTCCATGTATTTGCAAACTGTATAAATAATTTTTGAGATCTTCTAAGGGAATAACAGGAAAATTTCCGTTTTAAATTTATAACTTGCAGCGCTTTGGTTAGACTGCTTGTGGCCCAAATTCGATCCCAAGCACCCACATGTGGGATTTGTGATGGACAAAGCAGCATATTGGTGGGTTTTCTCTGGGTCCTCCAGTTTCCCCTGCCATTCATTCCACAAATTGCTCTATCTTTACCTTTTGTATCATCTATTTAGCTTGCATTTCATATCATTCACTTCCCCATGCTCATGCCTGGCTTTGGGTTGACCACTCATTCCAGGTTCTCCATTCTGTGGTGTTGTGCTGTTGGCTCCCCAACATGCTTTTTGTGCCCTAAGCATCTGCTTATATGTTTTAGGGGGGGGTCAGTCCTAAATACTGGAAGGGTAAGCCGACTACAAAAAAAAATTACAACTTATTTATATTACAATCAGCTTGTTTATGTGTCTGGCAATCAATAAGAATGCTAGAATCCTATGTCATTATTGACATGAGAAGTCAGGTAAAGGAAACTGGATTTGGTATTTTCAATTGCCAATGAAAATAAAAATTACCACAAAAATATGTTTTGATAAATTTATCAAGGTGAAACTTCATAGGTTTAGATACCTAAGTGTGCTGCATCAATCATACAGTGAGCTGTTTAGATTAGACTAATATATTTTTTTTTCAAATTCATGTTAAAACACTTGTTGTTTTACTAAGTGATTTGAGAGAAGGCACAATATGTAGAAGTGTTAAAAAGAACTATATGAGCACCGGATTAAAACATTTGTCCATAATTGAATGAATATTAATGGGGTTTCCAAAGTTTTATAGATCTTATCCTCTCTGTCTAAGGATATAATCACAGATGCAGCAACTGTTTATTTTGCATTATGCTACTGAGAGTTGAAATTTAGAAATACCAATTGCTGCACTTTCTGTGAAATGCATCATTCATTTAATGTAGCACCAGTTTTTGAAAATATGTGCTGACATGGAACTAAGATGTTGATGACACTAAGTCATTACATTGACAAGAACTGAAATTAAGTATATAACACTTAGATATCATCGTAGAATGTTAAGAAAAATATGGTAGTGACATTAAGAAAAATATGGTAGTGACATTTGGAAAGTTGATGTTGCTCTAGAAAAGAAACATTAATGCCCACATTAATGTCTAAAATCACAAAACATGAAGATAATCAGTTGGTTACATATATGAAGTAAAGCGGATAGTACTGTTAGTAGGCATTTTCCTCATCAGATTATACATTAGATTGACAATGCTATTGAAGCTTTCACGATCTCTTGAGGAGGAAATTACTATTGCATAACGACTTGAGAACTATTTAGTTCCACACATAGTTCCACTTAAGCGATACCAAAAAGCATTACACATACAGTGAATGATGTCACCCAGAGTCAGTAACCTTTAACGATATAATTGGTTACTGTATTTGTTACTTTGATGATCATTATTGGGAAAATAGTGTATTCGTTATTTGTCTTAACAGTTAATGGGTAGCTGGTTACCTTTCTTCATAACTTTTGTAATTGTTATTGTGTAACTAGTTATTATATTCAGGTTAAAAAAAGACCTATTGGCACATTATTAACACTTTGAAGCCCTAGCTGAGTATAGCTTGGGCCATGCGAAATGTTCATGTGGCCCACACTTGAGCATAGCTCAGGCAGGTATTTCTGACGTTTTTAATGCAATTCCAAGACCGTAACTTGGTCTTGGGCTAAGCGGCAACTAACATACTTCAGTTATCGTTTAGTTGTCTGATTTGTGCTGCCATCTGACTTTGCTCTAGTCAACTATTAGGAAATTTAGGAGAGTTAGTAATATTGGCTGCTCTCGGTAGTCTACCATTTTCCTTGAAGGTGGTGATCTGTTTGTTACGTTTTGTGTTCCTAAATGTTAAAATGCTGCATTTTCCTTGATTTCTGTGAACTGGAGCTGAATTCAATATGCAAATGAAGGTCTGGAAAATTCAGATTCCAAGGGAGAGTTTTTCGAACTTTCAAAAAATGTAGTGTAAGTAGCTTTACACAGATTTTTTCAAACTCATATTTGATACTTGTAAATTTAAAATAAAACATTAATATGAAAGTTATGACTATTTTCTTACTTGTTGAGAAATCCTTGAATACTATACTTTAAGATTGTCCCAATACTTTTTGGCAGATATGATTAATGTGCTGTAAATAATAACTCAAGTAGGCGTAAAAACTCTGGGTTTCTTGGCACTCCAACTAACGGAGTGCCTGGGCTTCAATGTGTTATAAAGGTTAAGGACTGGTTGCAGAGCACTTTTCAAAGAATTAAATGTATTGCCTCTACCTTGCTTGTACATCCAGGAAATCAGTTACCTTTGTTAAATCCAACATTCATTTATACATAACAAATTCACAAATGCATGCCCATGATACTAGAGGAAAGGAGAAAATAAGTATAATACCATACAATACAAGCTTATTTGGTAGAAGTTTTATGTATACTGGATTTTGCCTTCATAATGACCTACCAAAACACTTAAAAAACCATATCTGAACCACATAAATTTAAATTAGCTATCAAAACAGTCCTGTTAGAGCATTGTTTTTACAGCCTACAAGAATTTTTTGAAAGTGTCAAATAAAAATAAATCAAACTGTATAACAAAATGCATTCTTAACAGCTTTATGTATATATATATATATATATCAATGAATCCTAGTTATAAGTTTTTGACATGTCCTATACAATTTAACATGATGAAACAGATGAATGGAACTACTGCTCTATTCTACTGCCTGTCTCCACAACTTCTGTAACTGTTACATTAAAGTAACCGTTACAATGTAACCATTATGTTATTTTCTGCACATCCCTAATGACATAAATATATAACATTATAATGGCAACGTTACAGATTTTAGTGGTTAAATGGCTTATTAGGTAAGTCAAAATGCCATATTAAGGCCACAGCAAAGTGATGGTTTCCAAAGCAGTTCTGGAGGGCCTCCTATCTCCCCAGACTTCGCTGACATGGGATTGTATTCAGTAACTTTGCTGCCTGTCCCTGGAGGATTGAAATCAGCTGTGGAGCTTCCTTTTCTTATTTCCATTGGTTATGGGTGGCAATAGTAGCAAACTGTCAGTGGAAGGTGTCAGAGTTTGGCATCCCCTCATACTTGGGTGGCTTGATGTGTGTGGATGTTGTGTCATGCCCTGGCATCTTGACCTTCAAATCTTTCAGCCTTTCATTGAGCATCATCATCTCCTCCATCTTGGTGTAAAAATCTCACTCCTAACACCAGTGAAATGATAATATTTATTGACTCAAACATTGGTTGCAAAGAAACTCTTTAATTCACTGCTGCAAACAGTTCACTCAATGCTTCAACACAGAGACAGTTGATGTCTTTCTCACATCATTGCTGCACGCTAACATTCTAGTCACTCACAACTCACTACTTACACGGTTTGCTAGCAATTTTTCCTTCCTTGTTAATGCTAGAAATGACATTACAGAGCTTTCTAGAAAATTGTGGAAGCCGAAGCTTCTGGAAGAATCTGGCATATACCAGAATTGTCATGTTCCAAAGCCTCTGGTTACCGGTACAGCACATTCTGTGTTACTTTGCATTCCAGCCCCATTGCTGCATACCAAATTGAATGTGATATAATGTGTCACATATGATATAATCACAATACTGATGTCAAGAGACATAAAATAGCTGTTATTCTACCTATCATAAACCAACAATAAATGTATATGCATATAAACCTACAAAATATGGTGAATTATACATTTTAAATGAAAAAAATTGCACTTCACTATAGGAGGTGGTTCCAACTTTTTCAGCTGCTGCAGACCCTTAAGCATGTGGTACTTCTGACTTTACTAGAAGTAATTAGGCCAAACATCTGAGCCCTTCAGGTAAGGGAATTGTTTGGATTGGGTTAGACTCGTGGGGCAGTGGTTCCCGAAACCCATGGGAGATTAGGTACGTCTGGGTGGTGAGGCCTGGGTAGCGATGTGAGAGGCCTAAATATCCTCTGGCCACTAACCTGGAGAGCTTAATAGACAGAAGCTGCTGTCACCCTCACCGAGGTATTCTGTAATCATCCTCCTATGGGGCTAATGTGCATAAGTGGATATCCACTTGTGGGAGCAAGGGGGGGGGCAGTTTATAAAATAGGTGCTGGCCTAATGGAAAACCCCACCGAAATACCTAGGGTGCCCGTCACACCTGAGTTGTAAGGTCACTTGTGTGGTTTATGCCACCACTGTACTAAATAAATTCCTGTACAGTAGAAGGTTATCCAGTGCACAGTAGGCGATCCATAGTGAGCAATGAGCAAGGGTGTTTTCTCTCTGACTTATTCAAAGAGCAACCATTTGGTGAAACCTGCTTTAACGCAAGTACCTCAACAATTCACACTAATGGAGAATGTAAAACATGACTGAATGGATCAGTCATAATACTAAAATTAAAATTGTCTATTGAGAATGAATTTGTATTTTTTATTCAGAATGTGGCAGCATAAGTAGAAATCATTCTACTCTTATTTATAACTTTCACATAATATTTTGTTTCATAACAAATCATAGGTACAAAAAAGTACATAAGGGGATAAAAACAACCTTTAACATGGTTGGTCTTACCAGATCAAATTAATGATCTTGGGATCCTTGGAGCTTAAAGTTACTCAACATTTGTCTTCTCAGGATAAGGGAAAACCCCAGAAAAAACCTTATCTGGGTGGCTTGCCCTAAGCAAGATTCAAACTCTCAACCTGTTGAATGTGAGGCAGACACACTACCCAAGCGAGCTGAAATTGGATTTACTATGAAAGATTTAACTCTCTATCAGGTGTAGTGCATTTAAAGTTTGCTTTCCCTATACTCAGATATCATTAGATACAGTATTTTTGGTGCTAATATTTTTATTTAACAATTTTGCAGGTTTTTTCTTCATTTTACTAGCCTAGATAACCAATAGTACTAAGTTTTGAATGAGAAAGATGTGAAATTGAATTTGTCAAAGTATACCATTAATTTGATTATGTGCACAAATTTTCCATGACAAAGACAGATTGAAGCACTTTTGAGAGCAACTTTGCTGGGTGGTAGTAGCACAGTGAATGCATCTTTCTGTAGTGAATACACCTTTGGCAATCCTCAGTGAAAGTCTCCATTTTATTTTCTAAATAACAATTTAATTTTTTATTGTCTTTAGGTTGCAAACTTGATATTATACACAAATTTACGAACAAAATTGTTTATTTACCCTTGGACACTGGGTATTTTTAAATTGAGGTTTTATTTTTGTTTAAGCACCAAATTTGATTTTAATTTTCTTGACAATTATTTAACATATTTAAATGAAACTTGTACACTGAATATAGTAATCTTTTCTAAATTTTATCCATGTAAAATAACCAATGAAGTGCTATACATTAACTCAGATATCATAGGTATAATTTTGTTTTTGTTCTAAATTATCACTAGTAATAGTATTTAGATTCAATTTTCTATATAACCCATTAAGCTACAGAAATGAAATTGTTACTGGTCATTTCTCAGTCCAAGTGATAGCTATTACAGCTCAAATTATTCCTCACATTGCTAATCACAATTTATTAAAAAGTATGAATATGTGTAGAAATTAGCATTAATTCCGGATTCAGAATATAAAAAAAGTTTGGGATATATTAACTACTATAAACAGAAGCACTGTTAACAGTGAAGTATTCTTCATGTTGGAGTTGTATTGAGTCACATTTATTTACACTTAAAATCTCCACTTAATATGTTTTGGGCAAAATATAAAATTGTTGAAACCATTAGAGTCACCAATAGAATTAGACATCTGGGAAAAAATTCACATTATAAAAAAAACAGCAATAACGTTTTAAATTTTGAAATCCCACCACCGGATGAAGTGTTAAAACTTTGCACTCCCAACACCAGATGGCAACAAGATCCGATATAAGAAGAGGAAGAGAGAAAGGGAAAGGAACGCCAGTCACCAAACTGCTGAAGAAGAGGGCGAATGTCCTGGAAAACGTTTCAGTGTTTTTTAACATATTAAGTGGAGATTTTTAAGTGTAAATAAGTGTGACTCAATACAACTCCAACTTGGGATATATTGTTTAAGATATAAAAATACATTTACCTTGAAATTTTCAGGTAGGACACATATTAAAACATACAAAAAGGTCACTGAAAAAATAGTATATAGTTTTAGAGAAAAGTGCACCTGAATGTTCTCCCATCAGTGATCATTTAAAACTGATATTGTTTACATGTGTGTAACATTTTGTTATTTTACATTGGTTATATTTGGAAAAGATGTGCTGAGTGTAAAAGTTTCATTACTTACATAGTTTTTGAGAAGCTTAAAATCAAATTTAGCACTCAAACAACATCAAAAGCTGGACTTACAACAACTACCCAATGTTCTTATGTCATTAGTTATTATTAATTATTTTATGTCAAAAAATGAATTCTGCTTCAGAAACCCTCTGTTGTAAAAATATGTGCATGGACCTGATGGAAACCATCTATTCATTACAGTGCAATATAATGGCTAGGTCACTTCAGCACTCCTTAAAAATTTGCTGTTTTGTGATTCATGAGTATGAAAATATCAGCTTAATTTAATTTAAAGGAATTTGAGCTGGTTTTTGTAACAAAAGCATCACTTAGTAATTACTTACTGGGACTGGTTTTGGGAGCACTTGTTCCATTTTCAACCCTTAATTCTGACTAAATCTTGCTTCGTTGGTGTCAATGTGATGGTGCAGATGCATAAATTGTGGAGGCATTCGGTGCTGGATCTATGAACTTCCTGAGGTTGCTGTATGACAGTAAATCAAAATTCATGACAGGGCTCTTTTTCTTCGTGATACATATCTTCTCCCAGACATCTTAATCTGTGTGTTCATAAGCTGGTTTTCAGAAAAATCAGCAGTTGCCCATCATTTCTAGTCACAAGGAAAAGAAATGACACCTAATATAACACTGTAAAGCCCAACACAGAATTAGATGTCTGAGAGAAAATTTTTTATCACGAAAAAATCTGATGTGATACACTCACATGGCTTTCTCTAGCTGCTCTACAAACAAACTTCTTATAAAAGATTATTCTTCTTTCTCCACACAATGCTAATCAAGATAACTATTACCAGAATATTCTTATGACTTAGTTCCTTATAAGTAGAAGGGAATTAAAGGAATGCACTATGCTAAAGCGATAGTAAAATATTTTAAAAGGTGTCGTTATGGGATTGTCATCGCAAATTGCTTCTTTGCTTGGCCAGGAGTAGAACCCCAAAAAAAACTGACACTTACTGCCTGAGAAAAGTATAAGTATTTTACAATTGAAACCAATAACAAGGATTATCTCGGAAACGGTTACCTCCACAACAAAAACATAAAGGACATAAATTGTGTGTTTTGGCGAGATCTACATTTTTTGTGTAGTAAGCTTTTGTCTATCTCTTATGATTTAGCAGTTAAGCAAAATTTGGCAAAATTCATCCAGAATAAAGAGGTCTTCAAAGGCTATTCCCAGAAAATTCAAGATACATATTTAATTTTGAATGTAAATATCTTCAAAATAGGAGGCTTTAATCAAAATCGTTACAGCCATTTTTCGGGAAATCAAAATTTTTCGAAAATGTTTCTATGTAAAGGTTAGTTTAGGGTAGGAGGATTTTCTTGTAAATTGTGTTGCATCTTTGGAAGATATGAAACCTACGTACTAAGTTTGGTATTTAATGGTCTTTTCGTTTTTGAGCTATGCTGTCCATACATACACACAGACAGGCTGGTAGGCATTTTTCTAAAAATTCTTTTATCGGACTCAGGGGAACCCAAAACATATTTCCGGTGAAATCTACACATAAAATTTTTGAGTGCAATACAATATCTTCTCTATCCATTAAGTATGTTGTACGTGTAGGCTAGAGAAAATAAAAAAAAAAAGAATCATATCATGAATTTTGATGTACCGCCATACAGCAACCTCTGGAAGTTAATAGATCCAGCACCAAATGCTTGCATAAGTTACACACCTCCACCCTCACCAATGACACCAACGAATCAAGATTTAGTCAGAATTCGGGAACAAGTGATCTCGAAGCTGGTCCTAGTAAGTAATTACTAAGTGATTTTTTTGTTACAAAAAGCAACTGAAATTTTTTTAAATTAATATTAATCACATCACTGTTACAAGCTCCTTTGCATATTTGCAAAATTTCAAATTGCTTAATTAATTAACAGTGTACTTTGGGCACATTAGAGAGGGGAAAGAAAGGAAAACAGTGAAACAAAACAAATTTCTATGAAAAGTTTTCCTTCTATGTATTCTTCACACAGGTCTGGTTCAGAATCCAGTTGGACTGGCTTCATCATTTCCTTAATCTCTCTTCACTTGATTGATATTGTGATACATGTCAGGGGATGAACAGCAGACTGAAATGAATGCATTGTGCTTATTAAAGAACACATTTCACACAACTCCACAAATGCACATGACTAACATGATGTAAAAATGTATGGAATCTCTTTAGAGGTTTGTAGCTTGTAGTTTGAATAGCCATGTATATCAGCCACCATTAAAAATTAAAAAAAAAAAAAACTGTAATTGCAGCGAGTATGGTTTGTTTTGGTGTACTATAGACATGATAGTATTCCATTTTTTCCATTTAAGTATGTTACTGGCAAAATATTTAAAATGTACATCTAATAAAATGAATTGAGATATCATTGATATGTAATAAGATAAAAATATTGTTACAGTGATTAAAATGCCTTGTTCATAGGCACTGGCTCATATCTTTTAACATGTTGTCAATTTAGTTGTTTTACAATCAAATCTGGTCTTTTTGAATGACTGTCTGGTTGGGAAATTCATCTTTTAATTGCTAGTGGGAAATGTAGTTCTTTTCAAAAAAAAATAGCTAGTTGAAATCTGTTTTTTTTTTATATGATTTCAGATTGTATTTTATAAGCGATTTAGATACCATTTTGCCTGTTGAATCGCCTAATACATCTCATGTATCACAGGGGTGGGATGAGATGGGGAGGGGGCATTACCATATGGATTGTGTCATTGTAATAAGAACTTGCTCTGCAAGCTATTAGATCTTGTAGTTCTTATTCAATATCTTATTGAAATAATTGTCATTTGTGCCTATCCAAGAATGAGAAAATTCCTTGATGCTGATTTCAAGAAACATCTTGATCCAAATTATATCTAGGTTCTTTTTGGCAGTAAACTTACAGAAATAAGAAATTAAATAACAGAACAACAAGAAAAACTGTTAGAAAGGTATGTAAAATTTGTTTCTCTGCTCATCAAACAGCTACAGCAGAGATTACCTGATAAAATTGAAGTTTTGAGGAAAATATCCCTTCTTGCTGTTTTAAATGCACTTATTGCATTAAAGGAACCACTAATTCCTCTTGTTAGAAGCATTACAATTTGATAGTAAAACAATTACTAAAGTGGAATTGTAGTGGCAAAAGTTGACTATTGTACAATGGAAGAATGTAAACTATTCTGCCAATTTTTGGTGTGGAGTATTCAAACACTGTGATGCTAGTGGCAAAAATCCTTTCAAAGAGCTTGCAGGCTTTGCTTTATATAGGCTGGTGCTTCCTTGGTCAAACACTGAGTTTGAAAGGATATTTACTCAGTTAAATCTGGTGAAAACCATAACAAGAAGTCCGATGCGCACAAAAATGGTGAGCACTATACTGAAAATCTTTGCAGGTCTTTGCATAAATAATCAATGCTGCCACAATTATGAACTTCCTGCAACCATTCTAAAAACAATAGGTACAATGGAAGTATGTAAATCTAAACCATCAACATCTACTGTATCATCACCATTTGCTACAGCTTCAGCTTTTCCTTCCCATGATGAGGATCAGGATGTCGTTAGTGATGACCTAGAATCTCTCCTCAATTTTGAAATAAGTTATTTTGTGTTGTATAATTCAATGCAAGCTTTGCTGTTTTTTTGTTTGTTTTTGTTTTGTTCATAAGATACAGAATGCACGGTAGAAATATGCTTCTTTAAAAGCCAATTTTGGTCTTTTTTATGGCAAATTTAGTTGGAACTTTTTTTTTACTGTTGGCAGCACTGCTTTTAAGGGGCAGGATTGTACATCAAAATCAGGTATTTTATGCAATTATTGAACTAATAATATAGTATAAATGCTTTCAAATGTCTGAAAAGTAAGTACATTTTTGATTAATTTAAAGTTAGAAGGAAAGTATTATTTTTTTTGGCAAAACTGTTGTGTCTCACTCATTCCTGCTAATATACCCATCTACCACTGAATGCAGATATATTGTCTGTTCAACAGTGTTATAGCTAATGGCTTGGGGTGACTTATTGCTCAAGTCACACTTTAACCTGTGGGAAGGGTACACGTATGCTGAACTCAATCCCCACATATCACATACAGGTAAACCAGTCAACAGTGTTGCAATACTTAACTCAGAATTGGACGACTTTACCAAAGGGTGCGCAGTCCTGAAATTGTAAATAGTGAACACACAAATATTATTGGCAGCAGTGCTTCCTTCTTCCATTCTGCAATCTGGAGAATGATTATTCAGAATGCATGCAGATATTGAAATGGTCAACACTATTTTCAAAATTTCAGAAGTTAAGAGAAGAGATCTTGCATCTGCTCCTTTTTTAAAATATTCTACTAGGCCACCAAAAGAACTGGTCCTTCCTTCCCCCTTTCCCTATAAAATTTCAAGTAACATAATTCAATTGAGAAGCAAGCAGTCCTTATTAACATCTGATTCCTAAAAACACACAATTTCATCACTATGGCTGTCATTAGCTGGAAGAAACCACTCTTATTTTCTTCCAGAGTTGTGTGTATTTGTATCAAAATTTGATGCCAGAGAGCTGAGTTTTACATTCATTATCTCACAATAAAGTTTTGGTATTTGAAACAAATATCTGAAAAATGCAGAATGATATGTTCATCTGAACACTTTCTTTTTCATGGTATTTTTGGAGACTCGAAATCCATTCATCTAGTTTTCTCATTATTCTTGTTCCATATTACTCCAAACTAGCCTTTAAATACTTAATTGTTGTTGATAGTGTAGCAATAATTGTACTGTCCATAAAAAGTTATGGATCTTTCCTTACAGGCCAGTATTTACAGTGTCAGTGTCATTATGTCTGCACAGCTAAAACAACATTACCAATGTGAAAAAGAAATGGAATGTTTGCATCTGTAGCAAAAAAAATAATGTACTATAGAAGCTCTATTGGGCCATTTTTACTTTTCCTAGCACATATGCATAAGGTACATAATAGATAGAGAGGGTATTGTATTCCACCCTTAAATTTGATAAAATATTTTACCAGAGATACACATTTTGAGGACCTCTGAATATTTATTTTCTTTTTTATAAAAACGTGTGGATGCGAGTACATATATGCATGTATAACTGAAAAACCAAAAGTCGGTTAAATACCTAACTTGTTATTTAAGTTTAGTATCTCCTAAGGATGCAATACAGTTTTTAGAACTCCTCCCTACCACAAACTACCATTTATATAGAACATATTTTGGAAATTTTTGATTTTCTAAAACATGGCTTTAATGATTTTGACTAAAATTATTAAGTACCATTTATTAAAGATGTTTACATGAGAAATAAAATGTGTATCCTTAATTTCTTGGGAATAGCTAATGAAGTTCTCTTCATTCTGAATGACTTTGGCATAACTGGTAAACATAAGAGATAGACAAAAACTTACTATACAAAAAAATTAACATCTACTTATAACACAATTTATGCCATATACATTTTTTGTAAAGCTAACCATTTCTGTGATATTCCTTGTTATTCGTTTCAATTTTAAAGTACTTAAAACTTTTCTCAAACAGGAAGCCCTCATCCATTTCATATTTCTTTTGTTTTACTCCTGGCCATGGGAAGAAAACCAGATTTTAATGACAATCACATAGCGACAGCAATTAAAAGATTTGACTATCCTGTTAGCCTGGTGTACTCCCTTATTTCCCTTCTACTTATAAGGAACTAAGTAATAAGATAATTTCTGGCAATATTTATCTCGATTAGCTTTATGTAGATGAAAAATTGGTCTTTTATAAGAATAGTTGGTTTGCAGAACAGAAAGAGAAGGTCATGTGAATGGGACACATTATATATTTTGTGTTTGAGACTATCCTCACACTTAAGTTGCAGCGAGCACTTAAGATTACTTTTGTCATCTGTGTGGCCAGGATTTATATTCCTTGTGTTGTAAGAAAACGTAACGCAGAGATTATTTTTAGCCTGCAAGCTGTTTTTATTTCATTTATTGAGCTTTTCACTTGTAAGCTAGAATTAATGTTTAACCCTTTTAGTGCCAATAACAATCTAATTGTGATCCGAAAATTCTGCAAGAATGGCCAATCACAATCTAATCATGATGCCACTTTTATAAATTTTAACTCTTTCTAGTAGGAAAGTCTGTGTACTTTCTATGTCATAGCCATAGAGAAAGGTTTTCTGGAACATACCAGGACCTTACCTTTACACTCCAAATTTAATTTCTCTAGCCAGTGTTTGTTTATTGGTTGAAACATGGCGTTGTCTAGCCAAAGGTTACAAACCAAAGAGGAAATATGAACTGCAGTTTACGATGTATTAGAAGAAAGTGAGTGATTTTGAATATTCAGAGGTTGAATAAAGAGTTCCTGATATTGACGTAAGAGAGGAAGAGATATGTATATTCTAGCTTCAGCGATGAAAATGCATCTGATAACAACGGCCCACATACCCAACAAAATAATCAGTGAACTTAATAAAATGGATTTATGAAGGTGTAACCAGAAAAGGAATACAGTGTTAATCAACTATACAGATACGCAATAACACAAGTGCTAAATTGTACAGTAATCTACATTACATTTGTATCCTATTGCTTTATTCCATTTTCATTAATAGTGATATCATGCTCTGTGTGTGTGTGCGTGCATGCGTGTGCGCGTGCGATTTTTGTTTAGCTTTCAGCCTTCCGGTTATGTGACTTCACTTTTTCTTATTTTAAAAAATAAAACACCAGACCAATACAGGGTGTTATCCTTAGCGCTGTGGTAGCATTGTTGCTTGCCAAGCAGGAGACCCGGATTCAATTCCCAGTACCGGCTTGGGGATTTTTCCCCTGCTGGGAGACCTGGACTGGGGTGCACTCAGCCTTGTGAGGTCCCTGGGAGGCCAATTGAGGAGTTACTTGACAGAGAAGTAGCGGCTCCAGGTCATGAAGACCGCATTATCTGGTTGGGGGGGATCGAAGTGATGACCACGTCTCACTTTCCAATACTGCACCCCATCCTTGACGTCTTTAATGGACCGAGATGGGGAACACGGTGGCCGGGCTGTAGGCCAAGGCTCTTAGTGAGCTGTGCCATGGAGACCAAAACAGAATGCTGTATTAATAAAGGAATATCTGTATTTTCAATTAATTAACCTGAACTTTCTGTGCAATAAGGTTTTGTATGCGTAATTATTGATTATGGGACTTTTAATTTAATTTTCAAATTTTTATTTGGTTTTTAATTTTTTAAAAATATTGAAAGGTTATTTAAAATGAAAAAGAAAATTCAGCTCTCTATATCATTTGGTACACAATCGATTACTAACAATTTAAAACCCTGTATTCTCATCTAAAATTGATAACACATTCGAGGCATCAGTGTGCTATTCAGGCTGGCACTAAAAGGATTAAATTTTGATTTAGAAAACTGAATTTATCTGCAGCTTCTCTATTGTGGGCTGACTTTTTGTGAACCCTCAGGTTTTCAGTAGCTTTTTTCCAGTCCAGACACTCAACTTTTTGAATTTTATTTTAATTCTATCAGAAAGTTTCAGTTGTTGCTCTCTTATACATTTGTTTGCATGTTTTACAGAAAATGGCATCTTTAGCTTTTTCATATAACACCAATGGAATTTACATACTTCAAGATAGCTAAAAATTACAGCAGTTACCCTCTTCTCGATTGGTTTTTGTTGACTCTTATAATAATAATAATAATAATAATAATAATAATAATAATAATAATAATAATAATAATAATAATAATAATTATAATAATAATAATTATTATAATAATAATAATTATTATAATAATAATAATTATTATAATAATAATAATTATTATAATAATAATAATGCATACAACTAAATATTAGTTCCATTTTTGCTGATGCATGTAAGTTTAGCCCTCTGATCATGCTCATGGGTCATCTTTATTTTCAGTATTTTGGTTTGTTAAGAATTTAGAATGCCTACTACTGCTACCTTGTGAAAACACTAAACTACCATATATGAGTAGCATGGTTTCAAAATGTATTAAGTGCCTACTCCTTTGAAATTGAGTTAGATATGATTTCAAACTTTTAATAATATGATTTTGATTCAGCAATAAAATTGGAGTAATTACTATTGTTATTGCTTTAATTGTTTTTTTTTTTTTTCACACAAGCCGTGTGTAGGATAGGAATTGGATAGGTAGAGTCAGAATGAAAAATGTAATACCATAGCTGGGATTTGAACCATGGATCTCCCAGTTTCTAGCTGGTTACCCTGCCACTGAGCTACCATGGCAACATGCTGGCATAGCATTAAATTTCTCAATAATAGTTGGCTATACTATGGATCCTAAGACACTCTTTTTTACCTGCTGATAGTGTGTTTGGAGTGGTAGAGAAAGCTTTGTGCTAGAAGTCAGAGATAATTAATTACTCCTACTGATTATACGGCTGTCTATGAGGAATTTGGAACAGTTAAATCTCTCGGAGAAAACTGGGCAATTCACGGTTACAAACTGCCGTCTATACAGTTTAGGAAGGTGAATAGAATTAAAGACATAAACAGGTTTTGTTCAACAGAAAAAACAATAGAAAAATCATGGGTTACTTTAAAAATGGAACCCACATTTAGAAATGAGCAGCAAAAACAGTAAGAGAATCACCAATTAAGGAAATGCTCCAACCGCTTAGTGATGCTAGTGACAGCATTTGGAGCCAATTAGAACACAAAATTTTGAGTGTCTACGTTTCTGCTCTGAGTATCGACATAGAATCTTCTACTGAAACTAATGAATCTGTTGAACAATGTGACTGATAGTGTCTGTTTCCCATAATATTATACAACCTATATTTTTAAGCTGCAAAAAATACAAAATATAAAGAACCTTCATTTTATGTAACGGAAAATATTAATTTTAATTGGAAAGATTTACACAAAATCACAAAATTATTACCTTAAACTGCAATTCATTTAAGTTTTGAGTTGTAACTGTTCCAAAGACATCAATAAATCATACATTATTTTGCACAGAATCAAACGTGTTGAATCAGAACTTATTAAACCATGTATTATTTTAAAATATATTAAGTAACAATTTAAAAGTCAAATTGTACTTATTGCAATTTAATTTTAATTAGTACTCACTAATATGGGTTTAGGATGGCTATATACATGTGTAGAATGCTAAAAATTGCATATAATCCCAACTGTTTACATCAAAATCATTTTTCTTGATTCCTGCAAAATTAGGATTTTGGGAACTCAGCACATTTTGAAACGATGTCTGCTATGATGTTTATAAACACAATAAAATGTTGCAACTAATTATAAACTGAGGCAGTGCCACAGTGTTCTAATTATTGTTATCTTAAGGTAACTACCACATGCACATTCAAGTATTACAGTGATACTGGATATCATTTTTATCTGTGATTTCTCATGCAAAAATACTGTCACTGTTGCCATTACTCATGAAGAGAGTTTACGTACTATTCCTCTAGTGACAGAAGTACATACTTAATATAATATTCTGACGAGGCGAGTTGGATATTGTAACAAATGTCTTTATTTACTCAATAATTACTTACAAATAAACAGAGGTTCACTGCTGCGAACAGTGCAATTACAGATTATTTCACGGGAGAGCAACCAAGTTCACTTTATGTTAGACAGTTGACAGTTTACGGCTGCATGCTGTCCATGACATGCACACCACTGCACGCTAATGCTCCAGTCATTCACAATTCAGTACAGTTCACAACACAACTCTCTACTGTAATCCTTCCTCCTTTTATAGCAAGAAAATGAGGTTGCAGACTTTGTGGAAACTTCTTGAAGGTACTACAAATTGAAGCTGGGAGAGACATTTTGAATATCAAGAAATAATCACAATGTTGATGTGTTACATTCCGAAGTATCCTTATTCGTTGTGCTGTTGTTTATGCATCCAACTGTGATGTTTCACATTCCAGTTCTACTGACACATACCACAGCAGACATGAGAAAGGTTGCATGCACAGATGACATTGTCTCAATATTATCTCTCTAATGACAGTAGTACATACTTAATGTAATACCATTTTGATAAGGCATTTGAATACTGTCCTTCTAATGACAGAAGTACATTCTTATCATAATACTACTATGGTGGGCTAGATGGATAATTTCCCCATAGTGGCAGGAAAATCCACTTAATGTGATGACATCCTTATGAGGTGACTTCAATATTGCCCCTCTAGTTTTTTATTTAAAATGTATTTACTTAAAGTAAGAACTGAAGCTTTCCTGATGACTTATAGCTCTAAGTGTTATTGGGCTTCTAGCCAGATAAGTTCATGGATTGACTCCAACGTTTCAAAGATGCACATCTTCATCTTTAGGATAAACTGATAACTTGAAAGTCCAGATTTGTGTATTTATAGGGCCCAAGTGAAGCTAGCATCTGATTGGTTCGCATGATATTTTTTGGCCATGAAGCAACTTAATATGACTGAGGCATGTGTACAGATGTCATAAAAAACTATATATGGTGGTTATATGCCCAATGTTTTGAACTTGAGTACGGACCGGTTTGAAGACATTTTATAGCATACATGTTTTGAGGTGCAATCTGATGTATAAGAATGCAGTGAGGTTTTCTAAACTCTTGGGTGTGACGGCAGTTAGCAATTAGGTGTTAAGGCTCTTTTTCATCAGTGCTCATGCTGTACTTAGTTGTAGGTCGGAATCGCGATCAAGATTAATTATTTCAGATGTGATGGGTAAGGCTTCTTTTACTCTTCTTTCCCAGTGGATTGATTACTTTGCCACCATTCTGGTATTGGTAAAATTGGCCCTGTGGCTGTTTTCAAATCAATGCTCAGCCAGTCCAGATTTTTCAGGCTGCATAAGGCTGATGGTTCTTTGGTGCTCAGTGATGTGTGTGGCAATAGTGCATCCTGTTTGAGCTATGTTCACTGCAACACATTCACAAGGAATGTGGTAGATACCAGGTACCCTTAAGCTAAATTATCTTTTACTGGCCTGACCAAATTTCTGATTTTAGGCAGTGGTTTATAGATAGTTTTGATACCTTATTTGTAGAGTAGTCTACTTATCTTTCCACAAAAATTGCCTGTAAATGGTATGTAGGCTATTGTGGTTGGCATAATCTTTCCCTCAAGTGTCCTTTTTATCTGGCTCTTTTTAAAGCCGGCTGTAATATCCTTGGCGGAATATCCATTCTGTGGGAGTGTGAATTTTAGGTGTTGAGATTCAGTTTGAAGGCTATCTGGATCTGATACAGAAACTGCCCTATGTGCGAATGAATAAAGAATGCCCATTCATTTCATGTTGGCAACTGTTTGCATTGAGGAATAGATTGGTATTGGTGTGTGTGTGTGTGTGTGTGCGTGCGTGGGTGGGTGCTTGCGTGCGTGGGTGGGTGTGTGTGTGTGTGTGTGTGTGTGTGTGCGCGGTAGATGGCATGACTAAGAGTACCGTCCTCTTTTCTGTATTTACTCGCATTCAAAATGCAGACTAAGTCATCTTTAATTTATGTACATACTGTAATGCATATTCCCCATTATTTGCAGTAAGTAAGGGAATGTCTGAAAAAACAATACTAGTGGTGTACAGTTGAAGAATGTGCTAATTTGAAATCAATGTCTCAATTTGCAAAGCTTTTCAGGCTGTTCACATAAATATGTAGCACCAAACATGCTACACTTGCTGCCACTTTCCCATGTAGTTGAAGAAATCTATCCCATGGGGTATGAACAAAACAGAATGATGTCATTCACCATTCTAAGCCTCTCCTTGAGAGAACAGTGATATTACAGATCTATTAATCCTAGTTACACCTCTACAGATATAGTTCTGACTTCAACCAAAAATGGGGACATGAAGATAATCAAAACCCAGTTCATGTAAATCTCATATCCTTGAAGCTTTTCACAAATGCTAAATTTAAATTATTAAAGAGACCGAATGAATACCTCAAGAGGCTCATTATTAATTCTAACAGAGAATTTTCCATGTAGAATATGTGTGAAATTAGAATCATGGAATTGGTTTCTCCACTATCTCCAATTTTGTGTAATTGCATGAATTTTAGATAACAGAGATACAATTAACCTTCAATTGGTATGGTATGAAAATATAACTAATTGGTACAGGAGGCCTGAGAGACCGCATAAGTTTAAAACAATTGCGGTTAAGAATCCTGACAGCATAATTGTTTAAAAACTGTTTTACTCTATTAAAAAGTTCATTAATAAACACTTTTTGACTCAAATAACTTTATAATATTGGGCAAAAAGTAGTTATGTTTAATTTGGAAAACTGAACACTTTTTTGTAATATAAACAGTCAGTCTTTCTCTGCAGAAATTCGACACACCTTATTTGACAAACTTTTCAACTATTGCATGCTGACACTTGTAGCAAGGGTATCCTGTCTTCCCTTTCAGTTTCGGCGGGCACAGAGTACATGTTTTTCTGTTTTCAGAAACCCATTCTTCAGCCGCATCCTTCTCTGAAATTTTGTCAGGGAGCCTCAAAGTCCTTCTTATATTGAGTCTCAATTCTTGGAGTAAATTTTGTGAATGTCTTCCTCTTATGTGAGTCTCCGGTGGAAACCAGAGAACCCAGAGAGAGCCACCCCTGCTCTGCTTTGTTCACCACAAATCTCACATGTGTCGCTTGGGGCATCTAGATGAGAGGTGAGTAGTCTGAACACTCGACCACAGCACAGCTCCGTTTCATTGGTGAATAATAATTGTCATACATTTTGGGGTTTGGGATTGTTACCACTAGATTTAACTGGAGGTCACAATCCAGGAAGATGAATTAAAATGTTGTATGCTCTGGTTTGAACATTTCATGGTGGGAGTGTTTTGTTCCAAAGGAAACTTTTTTCCCTAGGAAAGCTGCAATGTTACTTTATACACTTTCGGTCTCAGTTGACTATCGTCACATTTCTCAATTTCTGAATCTCAATGGTGGTCACTTTCCATTACAATGTGGGATCATCTATGTTATCACTTATCATTACTGTCAACAATGTCACAGTCTTCTAACTCTGCTAATGTCCGAGTTATGAATTCACTAAGTCTGGGATCATCTGCTCTCATGGATGATGGGCCCGGTTTTCTGACATTTTCTGTAAATGAATGGAGAAAAATCCCCTATATGCTATTACGAGCTATATTTGTTATATTGTAGTTGCTTGTTTTTTTTTAAAACATATTTGGTTGTATGCATTTAATTTACAGCGAAATTTGTATTTTTAAATAAACTGTTAATTGAATATTAAGTAATATACAATATATACACATTCTAATATGTTTATTTAATAGTAGGGATATTATGCATTATTTTCCTCAATAATTTAAATTGAGAATTAAAAAATATGTACTTTGTTGGAAGTAAATAATGTAACTGGTACTAGGCATCAGAGAGAATGTTTCTCGAGTTCCAGACATTATAACTCAACAATGCAAACAAGCAGAATACGTCCACTTCCTACACAGACTGCAGACTCACTGATAAGAAGGTAGTGGGGTGCAGATGTATATATCTTAATAAAGCGCAAAAATATATCACTTAACATTTCACCGGCAGTCCACAAGTTTGCGTAATACCAGTTAAGGGTTAAGTGACCTTTTCCCTACAAAGAAGCATTGAGAGCATTGTGTCATTAACAAATGCTAGGTTAAGAATCCATTTAGGGTTATAAAACTTGGAAACATATCTTCCATTCATATTAACAAAATGTATCTGGTCAAGCAAATGGAGGATACTGCCATTGGTTTCTTTTAAGTTTGCAATTAGTTGCAAATGTTCATCTCCTTCTTTACTATTATAGATGTCAGCATGTCTAGCATTATAGTGTGTTCAACATTACATATTTTTGCTGTAATAGAATGTCCATATAGTAAACATTCAGCATATTCTCCAATTGGCAGCAGAAGTCAGTGCCATTTCCATTGGATTTCTTATCACATGTTATTTGCACTAGAACTTACCCTCTTCTCTACTGAAACCAAAGTTATGGCATTAGCCATCAATGCAGTGAGAAATTAGGTTTGTTTATGCAGCCAAGTCTGACAACAAGTGACTACTCCATCTGCCACGTATTACACTGGGTGCTCACTAGACAAAATGCCCAGTGTGAGCAAGCCTGCTATAAAAGATCAGAGATTCCTTGAATGATTCTTATGGTAATAGATTATACAGAAATTGCACTACTTATTAGAGGAACTTATTAAGTACCTTATTCAAAACAATTCTTTAACATGCTGTTCTAGTTCATAGTATCATGGTTAACGTAGCTTATTAGAATTACCAATATCACCCTCCATTGTATAATGGTTCAGGATTCACACCTTGCTGAGGGCAAAGGATTTTTTGGGCATAAAATTCATTAGCATGGCTTCCTTCGGAAGAGAAGTAAAGCTATTGTTTCCATATCATAGATTTATGGCATACAAAAGAACCGCAAGCTTGATAAAGTGGTCTCTGAGCAAAATTAAGCAGTGTTTCATGCCCAACATAGAAATGGACTCTGAGAACCACAGCAGTTAAATAGCATCCATAAATAGAGCCCCATTTCATTTCCAGAACTATTATTGTATTTAAATTTATTATTAGTAGGGTACCAGCCCTTGTTAGTTCCACCTACAATGTTGGCTATCTGCTAAAACTATCAATGTTTTCAAAAACAAACCCTGAACTTCACCACATTCCTTCCTGTATCTTGAGTATCTCATTATTTGGCTATATTAAAATATTAATACTGGAACTTAGATATACCATCTCAAGTGTTACAAAAATTCTTTTTATTACTCAAATTCTTTAGTTCTTCCATTAATTAGAAATAAATATCTTAAGTTGATGCTTCTGCAACAGTTCTAAGTTATAGTTTCCTTTCAATGCTAGCGGCAATGGCTGCTACTTATACTCTGAAATTCCTGTCAAAACTGACTCAACTACTGACTCTCACCAGGGCTCATACTCTCCTTTTTATACCTGTTGGCAACATGGCAAGAAATTTCCAGAAACAGTCGCATGTGCACCACAGGTATCACAAATGCAGGTGCAACAATCACAGCTTTGATGTTAAAAAACTCGCTGACAGCATACCTGTTCACTTATGCATGTATAACAATGTATGACTACAGTCATCTATGACTTCCAGAGCAAGCCGCTCACACTCGTGCAGCAGTTAGGCAGCAAGGCATAGAAACAATACTTGGTCTGTCCATCTTATTTGCTCCATTCCTCTCCAAATTCCTCACTTCATTGCAATGTCCAAGAACATCACTCCACAGAAAGTATTTTAATACCTAATCCCTTTCGTAGTTCTTTCTTCAAGAATCCTTAGATGATGTTCTGTAGGTAATAAAAGCTAACTTTAGGAATTTTATCTTTGACTTCTGGACAACATTTATGTTACTATGAATGATGCATGCAATTATCTGAAGCAGTCCATATTTGATTTGGAATTCAGAAGTGCATCTTCTTTGTTTTATTTTAACTTTCTAAAATATTTGTCATTACTGCATTCATCTTCATCCTTCACAGTTGTCATTTAGCTCCATTGGCATTCTCCTCAACATCCTTTCACCTTCTGTTAGCAGTGCCATTTCTCCAGAAAATAAGCTTTTTTGTTTTCTCTCCCCAAATGGGAAGAGCTCTACTCTGCAGTGAATGAGATGTGTTATGCTCTGCATTGCCAGGTCGCTACCACCACTCTTTTCACATTTCTCTCTCCCTCACACACTGAGCATGCAATTCTGCCTGGCGTCATAATGCTCGATGTAAGGAAACCTAAGTGATTAGAAAAACTTTTATAAATTTTGCAGTTTTTAAATTTAAAATTTGAACCTGCATATTTGCATATTATATACATGTTTTCTTAAATACTATATTATTATAGTTTATGAATTACCTGCTCTTTTAATCCAATGGAACTGCCAGTGGCTCCTCTGCATCACTGTCATCAGTTACATCAAGAGACAATAATTCATCATTGCTGCATTTTTTAAAACTCGTGTAGACCCTAAAAATAATACTTCAACTCTGGCTATGCAATATCTGCCTCTTATATTTGCCACTAAATTCACCACTAAAATCCATTACACTTGCTCTATTCCTGACTAAACAGCAACTGAAAACTGACTTGAACTCTGAAGAGACTAGGGTAAACAAACACAAACTCTGATTTCAAGACATAAACATAAACATGTGATAGCTGACACAGCATTCTATTCCTAATAAGGGTGTGTTCGCTCTCTGTCTCTCGACTTTAGCAGCTTGCTAAGTGTAATAGATGTAATAATTCTTTTAGTACCATCTTGTCAATGGTTTACATTCATTTCTGTGTAATTACACATGTATGTAGTGGAACATACATGTATACATACAAATAATAATGGTCATGACAGTGCTAATGTGATTCTGATTTAATACATGGGTATGTTTATTCATGTATATTATGAAAACTGAGATAAAATCTGTGGTTTTTACAGCTCTGCTACAAACATTACTCCCTATCTTCCTCGCGAATTATTTTTTTGCAAAATTTTAATATTTTGTCTTAGCGCAAGTAGTATTTATGAGAGATGGAATCACTTGGCGTGTTTATCTCCAATTAATCAGAAATGCAATGTGTCAACACAGCAACACTCCGGTTGGCTGCCAGTTTGGTGGCGCTCAACGACAAACCTCATCCCGTATGAAAGTCACTGTAGTTGGTCACATCAGATGATGAATGAAATTGGTGAAATGATGCTCAAATGATCTCAGGGTCCATGGAGCTTAAAGTTACTCGACATTCATCTTCTCAGGATAAGGGAAAAATCTAACCTAAGTAACTCACTCCCCCTAAAAAGATTTGAACTGGTGACCTGTTGAATGTGAGGCAAACAGGCTACCACCACACTACCCAGGAGGATGCATTAGTTTTGTTCATCTTACTCATTTCTTCCCAATTCATGAAACAAACAAATTCTCCAATTAGATGCTGAGCAGAGTGCCTCTTCCTGCTCTACTTCTCCCCGACATATCTTTCTCTATTCTGTTTATGATATTTTCTTATATGGATTATTTTTCTGTTTCTAGTTAGCTTTTGTATTCAGAACCTCCTGGGTGAATAAAACAGTTCTAAATTTTTTAACCTCTACCCTTAAAAATTTATCTATGAAAAGTTGCTTTAAATAAAATAATATTCTAGTAAGAAGATGGAGAATATCCCTTCTCAAATTCCTGAGATATATAAACTTCTGTAGAGTAATGTGTTGGAATCAGGTACTCCTTTAGGTTTATTCCAAACTGTTTTTAGTTTATTTTTAGAAATAATAGCTTTCTAATGATCCATTAGACACCTTGAAGTTAAAAAACGTTACTATATATAGAATATGATTTGTTTTTTTCTCAAAATGCTTTTTTTTTTTTTTTTTTTTTTTTTTTTTTTTGTGGTCAATTTCAGCAGAAAAATATGCGGTCAATATTTTAAGATTGAAGCATTTATTAGAATTAAAATAATAAAATAATATTCTAGTGAAAAGATGAGGAATATTCCTTTTACAATTTCTGAGAAATATAAAGTTCTATAAATTAAAGTGTTGGAATCAAGGACTCCTTTAGGTTTATTTCAAACTGTTTTTAATTTATTTTTAGGAATAATAGCTTTCTAATGATCTATTAGAATCCAAGAAGTTAAAAAAGTTAATATATGTAGAATATGATATGTTTTCTTCTCAAAGTGTGTGTGTGTGTTTTTTTTTTTTTTATGGTTAATTTCAGCAAAAAATATGCTGTCAATGTTTTAAGATTGAAGAATGTATTAGAATCTAAATATATAAATTCAAACATGTCAACAATATAATACATTTGTTTAAAATCAACAGAGTTGAACATCCAGAATCTGGAAGAGTACTAGAGATACATTCAGATCAACCGGGAGTGCAATTTTATACAGGGACTAATCTTCCTAAAAAGGGATCAGCTGATGCTATAATTGGTAAAGGAGGGACCGAATATGATCAGTTTGGAGCTGTGTGCTTTGAGACCCAAGGTTACCCAGATGCTGTACATCATGTAAGTATGCTAACATTAAAAATTAACATATAATAGGTAGTTAAAAATAAGTCGGAATAGTGACACTCGCCTCACTTAAAATGAAATTATCAAGACATATGTTTCAAGGGCATTTGCCCTCTTCTTCAGTCGAGGTCCGACTAATGGCTAGAAGTTGTGCTCTGTGGTCTGTTTGCTGGAGACATCTAGTGTTCTCAGCAAAAGTTTGTAATCATGAAGCAGTATTTCAAAATTTATGAGCTGGTCTGTAAGTTGTGTAATGAGAATATTCTCCCAAACTGTGAGTGCTGCCGGGTTGTTTACAGGTTTTAGCAACTTTATGTCATTTTCTATTTATTGATGTGATGTCCAAAAATGGTGTGCTACTGCCGATTTATCCATCTGTTTCGGTTTGATGTGTCTGAAATGTTTCCAGTCATCTTTTTGTTTGACCAATTTAACATAATTTGCAGTCCTTGCAATCACTTTGATCTCTGGTTTGTAGGTATGGGGACTTTAATGTCTGTTTTCAATGCATTTTTTATGTTTAATTGTTTGCATGAAGCTAAACTTATATTGTATTTCTTGGAAATTTTTTTGAATTTTTTATCTGCTGTTGAGCACAACTTCCAGCCATTAGTAGGACCTCAACTGAAGAAGATGGCAAACACCCTTGAAACATATGTCTTGAACATATCATTTTAAGTGAGGTGAATATCACTGTTCTGACTCATTTTTAGCTGTTATACTTGAACTACTTCACTTGTTTCAAACTTCTGAGTTATTTAATTTTAAAAATAAAATTTGCAGAGGAAAAGAGAAGTGTAAAACCAATGCAAAATGCACTGATTTATGCCCAAATTATAGATTTCTAAAGTTGGTAGTAATTATTTATTCAGCAAGTTCTATTTTCCTCTTTTCATATTATCAACAGTCATGAATAAAAAAGGGCTTTTATCTCTGTACTATGCATATTTTCACTGTATCATATCACATGGTATAATACTAGGAAATTATGAAAATGCCAATATTTTCAGGTTACAAAAAAGAGCTATTTGCACAATATTAAAGGTTAACAAAAGCACTAGTTGCAGAGCACTTTTCAAAGAATTAAATGTATTGCCTCCATCTTGGTTGTATATCTAGGAATCAGCTACCTTTATTAAATCCAACATTCATCATACACAACAAATTTGCAAATGCAAGCCCATAATACTAGAGGAAAGGAGCAAATAAGTATAATCTTCCACAATACAAGCTTATTTGGTAGAAGTTTTTATGTTCTGTACTTTGCTTTTATAATGGCCTATCGGAGCATTTAAAAAGCATATCTTCACCACACAAATTTAAATTTGCTGTAAAAAATGTTCCTATTAGAACATTGTTTTTACAGCCTAATGGAATTTTTTGAAAATGTCAGATACAAATATAACAAAACAAAACAAAATGTATTCTTAATAACTTTGTGCGTATACATATAATTTTGTAACTCTTTTGAAAAATAGTTTGTATATAGTTTTTCTTGCTTCTAATCTTGTTTTATATATCCTTCAATGTAAATCCTAGTTATAAGTTTTTGACATGTCCTACATCATGCACTTTGATCAAATGGATGAATGAATTTCTATTCTTTTCTATTTATAAACATACCAACATTCTTATTGTTTTTTGTCTTTACATTTCTTTCATTGCAGGCTAACTTCCCAAGTGTAATTTTGAATCCTGGAGAGATTTATCGTCATACTTCTTCCTTCAAGTTTTCTACTAAGTGATAAATTGAAGAAATTATTCGATAGGTTCTATTTTTGATTCTGTTTCTGTTGATATCATTTTTACAGTGCATGGTTTGGATATTACTTTGATTTAGTAAATAAATTGGAAATATTTACAGCAAATATAAAGAAAAAGGAAAGCAATGAAGTGTTTTTTGTTGAGCAACAATTTCCTTAAAACATTAAAAAAAATGTGAATATATTGCACTTAATAGAGATTCTTTAGAATATAAAAATAAATACATTTCACATGCTGCTGTCGTACTGTTTTTCCCCTTCTCTCCTCACTCTCAATACAAACCTACGTATTTCATAAAACTTAACAACCTGATGACTAAGGATAGAAATTGGAGACCGATAACAGTACAGAATCGAAGTTAGTGCAGCATGGTATATATATATACATATATATTTTTGTTTGTTTTGGTAGTGTTTAACGCCCACTTTAACTACTTATGGCACCGCAGGCGGGAGCATGGTATATAGTTGAGATGTGTTGACAATGCAGTGTGTATATAGTAGGGTACTAATAGAAGGAAAATGGGGCAGCGATTGCATGGTAGACTGTGATGTTTTCACTAGCAGAGGAAGGTGATTAAGGTTGGGTGAGTGGTAAACATAAATATCACTCATTTACGAGAACTAACAATTTTAATTCATGATCAAAAGATTCAAAATACTAGACGTGGTACATAGTGAAGCATATTTACACTTTACACATTGGTTATAAAATGAGTCGAAATCTGTTGACGATGTAGGCAACATATGCCTACGAAACATGTCCAGGTAATTTATTACTTAGTGAAGCAATTCAAGGTGTAAATTTGACTCATTTTATAACCAATTATAATGCAGTTGCTGTTGTACAACAATTATCAGCATCATTATCTGTTTCATTTTCTCTTAAGATACATAGATTACAATGCACTACAACATACATTCATATCGTCTCAAATGTGAATTGTCTACAATTGGCACATATACAGGCTTTATATTGTGAAAAACTTTGCCGCACATCACAAGATGTGATTCGAGCAAAACAAAAATAGGACACATTATCGACTATTGGGTAAGGTACTCACTCCATTAGCAATTATTTCCTTAGCAACACCTGTAGCACATTTTGCATTTCAAGCGTTATTGAAAATCTGACATTTTTCCCAAACACTGTCTTCACTTTCTTTTTCACATGGTCTAAGACAGGTGTCGTGGGTCTTTGATTATTTTCTTGCACAAGTTCGACAGCTTTCAGGGCTCAAGGCATTTCAATGTTTGATGTTTCCAAATATGTGTGTTATTGTCATAGGTATATCTACGAAGTTCTTCTGTATGAATTGCAAATCTTCATACATTCCAATCAAAGCAAGACATTTTACAATTTTGATTGAAGAACATGCACTACCATCAAAGGCATTAATTACCTTTAAAACAGTATTTTAATATACAGTATAATATACTGCTGTGTCGAGCCACGTTCACCAACGCGTTACTACAGGTTGTTTACATCAGTGCATACAGTTGCAAATGCAAATCGGTCTCTACTCAGTAGGTATGCAATTGGTATCCACATGTGTCTCACTATTGCTCACCAAGAAGCTATCCCTAATGATGATATTTACCCATACTAAAAGATTGCCATAAATTATTTTCATATTAAAAATGTGAAAGTCTAAGTTATAAGTGTCATCCAGGAACAAACAGCTATTTTGCTGTGATAGATTCTAAACAAAGTATTATATAAAAAACCTGATGTGTTCCATTCACATGACTTTCTCTACCTGTTCTGCAAAAAAAACTGTTCTTATAAAAGATTATTCTTTTATCTACATCATGCTAATCAAAATAAGCATAAGAGAAATAGCCTTATTACTTGCTTCATTGTAAGCAGAAAGGAAATAAGACAATATGCTAGGTTAAAGCAATAGTAAAATTTTTAAAAGCGGTCACTATGTGAAGCAATTCGAATCTGTTTTTATTTGTGTGACCAGGAAAATGAAAAAGATTGTGAAATGAAATATATTGAGAAAACTTTAAGTAGTATGAGGTTAAGACCAATGAGAGGGAGGAGTATATGACAAATTGTGTGCTTTAATGACATTTATATTATTTGTGTAGTAAGATTTTGTCTGTTAGGGTTTATCAGTTGTATAAAAGACATCCAGAATGAAGAGGTCTTTAGAGACTATTCCCAGGAAACAGTTTCTCTCGCACGCACACACCTGCCTGCCTGAGATTGCACACGCACATACACCCACCCACCTTGCCCTGTTTTTAAAATGCTTTTTTTTCATTTCAGGGTAGCTTAAAACATATATTTCCTACCATAGAGAAAGTAAAACAGAATTCAGAAAAAATTGTACAGAACGAACCATCTTCAGAAGCTA
This sequence comes from Hymenopus coronatus, assembly GCA_030762935.1. Lineage (NCBI taxonomy): Eukaryota > Metazoa > Arthropoda > Insecta > Mantodea > Hymenopodidae > Hymenopus > Hymenopus coronatus. The sequence goes on along the minus strand of CM060900.1, from coordinate 519,097,332 downwards.
TTCCCAAAAAATTCAAGATGCACATTTTATGTGTGATGTAAACGTGTATAACAAAGGTATTTTACTCAAAATCATTAGAGCCATTTTTGAGAAAAACAAAATTTTCAAAAATTTTTCCATGCAAAGGGTAGTTTAGGGTAGGTGATTTTCTTGAAAGTCTTGGTGTCGCATTCTTGGAAGATAATAAACTTAAATACTGTTAAGCATCTAATGGTATTTTACATACCTTTTCTAAAAATGCTTTGTTTGGACATATTTCCAGTGAAATGTCGGTATTGAATTTTTGGGTGGAATACAATATTTTTTCTATGCACTATGTACATAGTAGGTGTAAAGGAAGTAAAAGTATCCTCACCGAAAAGTATCACTTACATGGAACAACTTTTTTAATTACCTACATATACTGAATGAGTAATTTAACTTTACGCCAGAAATAATCCAAACATTCTACTAAAAAAGAGTATTGACCAGCTATATTGTTTGATCTGTATTAAACAGATATTTAAAATAACAGTAAAGTGATTTTGGTAGATAATGAAATGTCAGAAACTGATGTGTGCTGAATATATATGAGAAACTTGCGTGAATTGCTCGTGAATTCTTATGTAAAAGTCCAGGGTTTCTTTAATGGATAATTGTGCCAGTGTTGCAATATATGCTTACCATACAAATCTTAGATTAACACAGTAATATTAAATAAAATACATTGGAGTTCCATAGGACCCCAGGTATGCAATAATGTATGTTAAAATTCCATGTATGCAATCTAGGATTAAATAGCAATATGTGAGTTTAAAATTGTTGGCATAAAAGAAAAACCAATTGGATAGAATGAAAGTAACTTATGAGTAAAATAAAAATGTGAAGAACAAAAGATTGAAAATTTCAAATTTTACTAATCCATTTGCTTAAGGCAGCCTATATTGTAATTTCTGCAGAGTGCTATAGTATAAGTACACAAATCTGAGCGGGCTTTCAGTATTAAATATGACACCATGGCAAGCTCACTAAGAGCATTGACCTACGGCCCGGCCAAGGTGTCCCCCATCTCGGTCCATGACAGACATCATGGATAGGGTGCAGTATTGGGGGGGCGAGACGTGCTCAGCGCTTTGACCCCCCCCCCCCCCCCTTCATGTCTAAGTTCCACATCTTCCAAGGATCCCCAAGCATATTGTTTTTCTCAAAAATGGCTCAAGCAATTTTGATAAACGTACCATATATTTAAGATATTTTCATGACAAATAAAGATTGTTATAAATTTTCTGAGAATAGCTTCTGAAATGCTCCAGTATGTTTTTTGTATAACTTCTAAAACATAAAAGTTACAAAAAAAATGTACTACACAAAATGTAGATCTGGTTAAAACATACAATTTATAAGAAATACATTTTTTTAAGGAGTTAATAATTTCCAAGATATTCCTTACTATTGATTTCAATTTTAGAATACTTGCACTTTTTTTTTTTAAATAGTAAGTCGTTATTTGGTTTTCTTTCTTCTGGCCAAGCAAAGAGAACAAACATCTTAAACAATTTTACTGTTCCTTAAACCAAGCATTTCCCTTCTGCCAATGTGGTAAAGATGTATTAAAATAATTTTTGCAGGTGTTTATCTAGATTAATATGAAATAGAAGAATAGCTTGTTGAAGGATGGGTAGAGAAAGTCATGTGAATGTAACTTATCCGAGTTTGTAAAAGAAGTAGCTTGTACCCTGACATTTTTGCTGGAACCTAAAGCTAAATATTCAAAGTTTGGTCTAAATTGCTCATAAGTTGTAGATGTTTATGTAAGGGGGGGGGTGAAAATATGATTAGGGATAAATTTTGAAATCTGTAAAATGGTGTTTAATTTTGGAGAGAACTCCAGCTCAAGTGCATATATTTATGTACTAGATGGCATTGGTACATTCGGTGTAGTTTTGTATATATAGGCTGATTCAAAAGCTCTTTTACATTTGGGGATGAATGCCTGACCTCATAACAAGAAAACAGCTTTATGTAAATATATATACTAAAACGTTATATTTTCATGTTATGAATTTTTTTAATGAGTCACCTTCAACGGCATTCCGGGTACAACCTAATAACTTCATTTATTTATACACTTATTCATAGAAGGCTTTGACCCATTTTACACTGTGGAGTTGGCTGCTTGTTAACATTTGTCATTTATCAGATGTGTAATACATTCCTCCAGCACACCCTACAAGTGCTGTTTACAGGAACTTTATGCAGAACACTCTCCCAGACCAATTAGAGAATGTAGTGTGCAAATAAGAAGAAACATGTGGTTTATGGATGATGCTCTAGCTCTTTTTAACATTCGAGATGCACCAGCTGGTATCTAGCATGACAAATGGATAGGTAGACGAGGTCCAGTTCCATGGCCTGCATGTTACAGACCTCAGTCCTTTGGATTTTTAAACAATTGGTTTCTGCAGCCGACATCCCAGATGAAGAATCTCTTAATCTACATGACATGGAAGCCAATGAAATCATTCGACACTGACGGAATATTTGACATTTCGTGCTTTGACAAGTACATGCGTGTGTAGATGCAAGAATAGAACATTTGGATCATGTGCTATAAGTGATGTTTGTGTGGAACACGTCCTAACAAGCTGAAAATGTCAAAATTAGAATAATGTGTCACTTTAAAATATTAAAAAGAACTCAATAAATTAGGAATGAAAGGTTTTTAAGACATGTGTTTTTGTAAACATTTGTTCTTGTTTTGATATAGGGAACCTGTCCCCAAGCTATGTAAAAGTATTTTTGAATTCACTCTGTGTGTACGTATGCATATATATATATATATATATATATATTTATGTATATATATATATATATTTATGTATATATATATTTAAGAATAAGCTAAGAGTAGTTTTTAAAATTTTGAAGGTACTTACTATGTGATTAGGCTTACCAGTTAGACCTCTCGCCTCTCACCCAGCCGGGCCGATCCCAAGCGACCGCATTTGAGATTTGTGGTGGACAAAGCGGTGCAAGAATGGATTTTCTCTGGGTTCTCCGGTTTCCTCTGCCATCGCATTCCACTGCTGCTCCATCTTCATTTCATATATCATCAGTGTCATCGTCTGCATTGCCACAAGTAGTAAAAACGGGCGTTGAATAAGATAAAAGGTGTTCCGAAACGGTCCAGGTAAGTAATTACCAAGTGATATTTTGTGTTACACAACCCGACTAAAATTCATTCCTTTTAATATTAATCATGCCACAAGCTTCTTTGCATTTTGGCAAATTTTCAAACTTTAATTTATTTTGGTATTTTTCATTAAATTATATTTTCTTTCTCCCTGGCAATGTTACAAACACAAGAAGACTCGAAGCACTATATGACATATGCTTCCTTTTAATAAAACACAAGACTGTTGAATGGTGACTATGCTTTCATACAAGCAATACTATTCAGATATGGATTTGTGGAATACGAAAATAGAACACAGCCATCACATGCCCAAAAAAAAAAAAAAAAAGAGAGAGTTTATACCGTCATAATGAGCAATCTTTCCCCCCCCCCCCCTGTTTTTTCCTTTTTTATTGCACCTTAACGTTCTTTAAACTGGTTGCTCATATCGGACTATGAATAACATTGATGAAATGATGCTCAAGTAATCTCAGGGTCCATGGAGCTTATAGTTACTCGAAATTCGTCTTCTCAGGATAAGGGACAACCCCGAAGAAAACCTTATCCATGTAAGGTGATTTGAACTCACGACCTGACAGACACACTACCACCGCACTACCCAGGATGGCTTAGAAATATTTAGCACAATTTATTTGTACCCCATTTGTTTTTGACAAAGAGAAAAATAAAATGTTTGAAATTAACCATAATTATAGTAATGTGTTTAATGCTCGAAACCCGGATTTTACCCCGGGCATTATAAGAAAACCAGGTCTGTCCAATCAAATCCCAGACGGATGGTAAGCCCATATAGTTTTGTGTCGTAGCTTACCCGCCCTCTAGTTAGGACTGCCCCCTTAGGACTCACAAGCCAATGCCTAGGGGTCAGAAGTCTGTCGGGGAACCAATGGCACAAAACTGCAGAATTGAGAACCTGGAACGAGTGAGGGCTTGTAGCCAGGCATGAGCTTGAGGAAGTGGATCATAGGAAAGGTGATGGAGCAATGGGTGGAATGAGTGGCGGGGGAAATCAGAGGACCGAGGGGAAAACCTGCCCAGATGCCGCTTCGTTCACCATAAATAACATGTGCGGGCACTTGCGATCGAAACCGGGCTGCCTAGATGGGAAGTGAGCATTCTAACCACTTGGCCACGGCGTATGATTGAAAATAGGGGTTGTAGTAATTTTTAGTAGCTCTAGGGTACCTAATCTGTTCTACAAGTTCTAAGGTGTAATTTTACAATACTTTGACCAAATGAGTTAAACAGTGCAGATTTCTACCTAAGGTGATAAAAATATGGTGAGGGTAGTTTCTGAGAGTTGTAAGATCATCTAGAACAGTGGTGCTCCACCTGCAGCGGAAGAGGGGAGGACCCGTTTGATTAGTAGCGGCAGGCAAAAACTCCTCTATCTGTGACATCACTTTCGGTCAGCGGCGGGGGCTTCAGCAACGTTAATGTTATATCGGATGACACAAACTCTAAAAAAGAACCTGCTTGAATGCCATTCTTGTTAGTGACATGGTTGGAAAAGTGTACCTATAACCAGTTCTTCAATGTTTGCTGACAGAAATGAACAACAGAGTCTTTAAAGGCAGACCAAATGATCTTGCCCTCCCTTCCCTATTATAACATTTGCATTTTATTTTATACATTTTCGAGAACATCTGTTCACAAATATATGTAGAACCAAATATTGGTATATGGTTTCCAGCAAAATTTTGCAATTTGGGAAAGTTTTCATTGAGAACAGATTTAAATAAATCCCAAACTTTTTTTCTGAGAATATTTAATGGCGGTTGAATTTGGCAAAGCAGCTAGTATCTTTTGAAGATCGTGGGGAGCTTCTTTGCAGGCAAAATTACTTCAAATTCAAGTGCTGTTACTGATTGTATACCTGATAAAAATGTTTGCCATAATCAGTGTGATGGTATTTTTCAAAGTGCTGTTTAATATTACATCAGAACCCCAAGATAGGTGATGCTTACAAATAAGACATTTCACATTTAACACCAAAAAAAGAACTTTCTTCTACTCTTTCTGGAATACGATATGTTTGATTCGCTTGAAACCTGCCATCATGTTGGGAGTCAAACCCAGTTATACGCCACTGAATGATTGAACGGGAAATCTTCCTACCTGGCCATGTACAAAACGGAGGTGGGGTAACATGACTAAGCGACGCAATTAGCTCATAAGAGCAGAGGTTCATCTTAGATCTAGAGAGTCTTCAGTATAAAACCTGACCACTCGCACAGTATTCCACATTAGAGCCAATGCTGGCTGAATTCCCTACTACCACATTCACAACAGCCTTACCACGTCATTGGAGTCAATAGTCCACTTTTGTTTGTGAAGATGGAAAGGCAAGAGAACGTATATTTGTATGGAAATGTTATTTTAAATACAAATTAGCTCGTTGCGTTCATGAAGAATTCATCCTGATGTTTCCTTCCTCCAGAACATCAATTCACTATGATGTGAATAAATCTGAGACCATTGGTTCAGTGCAAAACAAGAAACTAATGTGACAACATACAATTATAGAACAAGAAAAAAAAATCCGGTGTTTTGCATTCACAAGACTTTCTCTACCTACTCCGTAAACAAACTATTTTTAAACAAGATTATTCTTCTATTTACATTATGCTATACGAGATAAACATTAACACAATTGGTCTCATTATGTAGTTCCTTATAAGCAGAAGTGAAATAAGGGAACATGCCAGACTAAAGCGATAGTCAAATCTTTTAAAAGCTGATCGATATGTGAACAGTTGAAGTGTGCTTTGCATTTCCAGGAGAACAAAACAGGGATGAATTGAGAAGATTCGTAGTTTACAATTGAAACCAATACCAAAGAATATCTCGGAAACGGCCAACTCTACTACAAAAATGTATATGACATAAACTGTATTTCAACAAGATATACATTTTTTTATATGTAATTCTGTGTCTATCTCTTATGGCCTACCGTTTATACAAAATTCAGCAAAATTCACCCAGAATGGACAGGTCTTCAGAATATATTCCCAGAAAATTCAATACATACATTTTAGTTGTGATGTAAATGGCATTAATATAAGGTATTTTAACCAACATCTTTAGAGTCATTTTTAGAGAAGCAACATTTTCAAAAATAGTTTCCATGTAAAGGGTAGTTTCGGATAGTGGAAGGATTTTCTTGAAAATCTTCGTGCCCCAACCTTGGAAGATATCAAACTTAAATACCAAGTTTGGTATTTAAGGGTGTTTTAGTATTTGAGCTATGCTGTCCACAGTATCACACAGACATGTTTCTAAAAATGCTTTTTTTGGACTCAGTGCTTCTCAAACCATATATTTCTGGTGAGATATTGACCTCAAATTTTTGAGGTGCAATACATCCTCTCTATACACTGTGTACATAGTACATGTAGAGAAAGTAATTAGACGCACCTGGTGAAAATCTTTAACTTTTGCCACAAAAATCACTCGCACATAGAAGGAGCTTAAGGAAGACATAGACTCGAACTACCTGAAAAATGAAACATTACAGTGGCAGAGATACATTGAATGAATCCAAATATGCTTACTCAGTAAAATGTTTATTTAGTTGCACAACTGTGGCATTTCCAGAATTTTCTTCCTAATCGGCTTAGCCTCCCCGTATTTAGGGCTGGCATCTGTCTAGGACTTACAAGCGGATGCCTAGGAGTCAGAATCCTTCCAGCATTTTCTATGAGGTATGAACTAATTTTGTCATTTTAAATGATTTGTGTCACCTGTTTTATATTTTTTGCTCCTCTTGGTCTAGAATGTAGCCACAAAGTGTAAAAAAAAAAAGGTGGTTAAATCACTTAAATTATGGCACTCCACTGTTTAAAATATTTGATATAATGGTCTATAAACCAGAGAGATGATAATGAAACGTACACAGAAGCAACAGGTAACAAGATGGTGGAGAACAAGGCAGGAGATTTTGCATTTTTTTAAGCTGATGCTGTAAAAAAACCAAAAGGACCTCAAGACATTTATGAAACTTCAGACAAAAAAAAAAAACAAAAAAAAAACGGGAAATTTAGGTCAATATTAAATGTCTAAACATTTGTATCAGGAAAAGCTACGTAGATTTTTTTTACGTAGATGGATCAAATTTGATAACAGCAAGCTCCAAAAAAGTTTAGAGAGCCAAGCCATGATCACCGAGAGATCAAACAATTATGAAACCTTAAGCAGATAGATTTGAAAGCCTATTACTGACATTTAAAGCTAGCTAAAGAATTTATTACTTTCTCTACATGTACTACGTACATAGTGTATAGAGAAGGTACTGTGCTGCACCCAAAAATTCGATACCGAGATTTCACCGGAAATACACGTTTTGGGACTGTCTGAATCCCCCCCCCCCAAAGCACTTATAGAAAAAGGTCCCTGTGTGTGCGTGTGTGTCTGTGGACAGCAAGTTCAAAAACGAAAAGCTCAGTGTCTTCCCAAGGATGCGATACGAAGATTTTCAAGGGAATCCCCCTCCTCCAACTTACCTTTACATGGAAAATTTTGATTTTCTCAAAAATGCCTATAACGATTTTCATTAAAATATCGTACACTAAAATATTTACATCACAAATAAAATGTATATCTTGAATTTTCTGCGAATAGCTTTTGAAGACATCTTTGTTCTGAATCAAATTTGCGGAATTTTGCATAACTGGTAAACCGTAAGAGATAGACAAAACTTACCATACAAAAACTGTAGAACTCGTTAAAACACACAATTAATGTTATAAACCTTTTTTTTTTCCTAGAATTGGCCGTTTCTAAGATATTACTTGTTATTGTTTTTAGTTTTGAAATACTCATACTTTTCTTATACGGGAACTTGTCAACACCTGACCATGCAAAGAATCAGATTTCTATACCATAACAACCATTTTTTAAAGCATTTGATTGTCGGTTTAGCCTAGTGTATCCCCATATTTCTCTTCTACCTATAAGGAACTAAGTAATAAAACTATTTCTGCTAGTGTTTATCTCGATTATCACGAAGTAGATAGAAGAATAAGCTGATTAACAATAATTTGTTACAGAGATGTAGAGAAAATCATGTGAATGGAGCACTTCAGATATTTTAACTGGGTTTATTTTTACTGACGGCAAAGTGGAGCAAAAAGTGTAAAAAAAGATGACTCAAATCATTTAAATTATGACACCCCAGTGCCTAAAATACTCATTATTTGATATAACTTTGTTACATATTTATAGGTTTACAGGAATACAGATTTATGAAGTGAAGACAGGCTGCTAGTAAGACCGGCTGCATCACGTATTGTTATACAAACACAAAACCCAGTGTGATCAACCAGGTTTATAACGAAGGTCCTGTATAACTGTCCCTGGGATGCATAGTATTAAGTATAAAGCATTTATTTAGAGAAGCTTGAAGCATGAAAAATGCTTTTCCTAGAGCCCTTTGCGTTTGGCGCCGCATTTGAAGCACGAGATTCTCTTCGCATTCGCGCTAAATTTGAACTAAAAGTCTACTCGCGCTTATGCTTCTCAGGGCGTTTTAACGGGCTTGTTGAGCTTCACAGACCCAGACTACCTGGTGACTTCTTAAATAATAAATCACAAGGATTTTCTTTGTAAAGGAGTAGTTTATTTTGTAATCATTTTGTACAATTCTAAAGTGAAACTGCAACCGCTCGACGCAATTTATGTGCTTTGTTGAATGCTGCAAATATTTGTACGCATATACTTATACACGAATACATTAATGTATGCGTAATCTCCAAGTGGCCTTTTCTAAGTCTCTTTCTTTTTGCTTCACAAGCAAGAAAATCAACACGTAATTATGATGCTTATTGTTGGAAGACAAAGTCGCATAGAGAAAAATCAAAACCCTTATACGCACAAGGAATAATAAACATTTGCATCCAGTGATTTCAACTTCAGAATACAACAGAACCAAAACATTTGAACATCAACTATTACAAAAATGACATGAAATTCACAAAATGGCGGCAACTTTTGTGGTTAGGATATAAATATTTCCTCGAGCTTTTTAGATAGATTAATCTTCACTTTCATGTCGCCCACTCCCTCCCGAGACTCGAGAGGGCTGACATCTATTCTGGGCAGCAGCTACGGCACCACCTACCGGCGGATCTGGCCGCAGCAGTGGCAGGAGCCACGGCAGCATTCCTCCCAGCGGCAACGCAGTGGGCATTCGTCCCTCTACTAGCTTGTAGCTCCGACGCCTGCGGGTGCTCGGCTTATATACAGCGGCAAACGCAGTGGGCTCTGACCCCCTATTAGCTTGCCGTTCCGCCGCCAGTGTGCGAGCGGCCCCACAGACAGCTTGCTGTCATTTTGTAAAGAGCAGGAACACCCCTACTTTCCTACTCCTCTTCTACTGTCATCTTTCTTTTCATTGACCTGACAAGACCGACTGACAACGTAAACAGCGGGTCCGTAAGGCCACAGAGCCAAGGGTGAAGGCCATTGGCCTGAAACTTCGAGCCGATATGGCTCGCACAGGCGCCTCCTCTAAGGAAGTCCGCCTCACCGCCTCGTAGCGGTTGAGAGTGTACACACCAGTCAGGACCCCACCAGTCCTTACACCATCCCTATGCCCGACTCCGACACCGACGTCGAACTTGACGGGCCGTGGATAACTGTCCACGCAGGGGGCCGCAGAAGCGGTCGTTCCTCCCCCAACCCGACCGCACCACCACAGGGAATTAACCAACCCCCAACTCAAGGGGGGCGCAAAATCCCGCCTATAGTTGCCGACGCTTTCCGCAACCACGTTGTGGTAATGAGAAAGCTGGCAACGAAGCTTAGGGGCTCCTTCTAGACCCGGCGGAAGCTAAGGAAAGTCCACCTCCATACCTCCTCGGAAAGGGATTTCGAGGCAGCGAAGGCTGTATTACGGGAAGAACAAATCCCGTTCTACAGCTGCAGCGGCCCTACGTGGAGCGTAGGATAATACGGAGCCTTGACTCCGACTGCACCCCTGAGGATGTCAAGGCGGCCCTTCAGGACGAGTATATCACCCCTACCTTCGTGGCACGTCTCAGTAAGACGGTGGCAACAGACGACGGCACTCAGCGAGTGCCTATGCCCTTATTCCTGGTCGTGGTACCCAGGGAACGCGCCAAGACAGTTCAGCCGATAGACGCTGTCCGTCGGCTTATCTTTACCGTCGTGCGTATCGAAAGATACCACGGCAAAGAGGGACCTGTGCAGTGCCATAGGTGTATGGGCTTCAATCACTCTAGCAGTGTGTGCGAGCGCAAGCTCGCATGCCTGCGGTGTGGTGAAGCCCATCTACTGAGGGACTGCACAAAGCCCTATGAAGCTCGCCACTGTGTGAACTGTGGTGAGGCGCACGTAGGCTCATATAAAGGCTGTAAGGTGCGGAAGCGCCTTGTTGAGAGCCGCCGCGAAGGCCCCCAGGAGCCAGCTAATGTGCGCCCTGGGGTGTACTCCTCGGCACTAAACCGCGCTGAGGGAACGCTGCAGAGGCAGCAGCAACTCCCACCCCCGCAATCACTGCAGAGATTGTGCCAGCTCCGTCCTTGACGGAGACCCCAACCCCCCCCCCCCCTGGTCCGTCTACGTCAACGGAGGAAGCCGCCCCGACGCCCTCGGCAGAGGGCCCACGCCGGACTTCTCCAAAAAAGAAGTCCAAGAAGAGAGGAAAGAAGAACCGCCGGGCGCCCGGCCAGTCGAGCCAATCAGAGGCTCCCACCTCTGTGAGACCCGAGGCCACGCCCCCAGCACTCCAGCAGCTACCAGTGGCGGAAGCTCCAGCAGCTGTCGCCACAGTGTCGACTCCAGCAGCGGAGGCTCCCGCTGCACCTACCACCACAGCGGCTTCCTCGGCCTTTACAGCGGCCATCCCACAGGCGGACCTGGATGAACTTCAGGACCTAGCCCTGTGGTTCGGTGACCTCCTAAGTAAGGTCCTACCTATACTGCGAAACTTCAAGTTGCAGTACAGTGACTCCAGACTCTCCCCCCTCCAGAAACACACCCTGTTCCTCCAAACCTTAGAGCAGTTGTACCCGGGTTCCGCTAAGTAATGGCCTCTAGATTCGTTCGGAGACCACTGCAACTCGCGTACTGGAACGCGAACGGCATCCGGGGACAACGCCCAGGCGTCCTTGAGTTTGTACAATCGTACGGAATTGACATCCTGATGGTTTGCGAAACCAATCTGGATGCTGTTACTGAGTTCTCGCTGCCTAGTTACGTCACCCATCGGTCCGATCGGGTCGGCCGACAGGGTGGCGGTACAGCTATCTTCATTAAGAACCACATAACCCATACTCCTGTCCAACTCCCAGCACCACAGCACGTGGAGGCCTGTGCAATCCGGCTTGCCGTCTGCGGGCTAGACGCACTGCTGATAGCTGCATATGACCCACCAAACCACCGCTTCCATGAAGCGGACTACACCACCCTACTCAACCTTCACCCAGTGGTATGCATCGCAGGAGATCTCAACGCGAAACATGTCCTCTGGCACAGCTGCACCATCAACCCCCGAGGCCGCGGGCTCTACCGCCTCATCAGCGGCAACCCCGCCCTCGTCGCGCACGGACCGACAGGACCTAGGTGTCATCCGGCTCGCGGCAGACCGGATGTTCTTGACATCATAATCACCAAGAACACACCATTTCATCTAGACCTCTCGGCGGTGAACGAGTTGGACTCCGACCATGACCCTGTCGTGGTGGATACAACCGAGACCGTATAGCTCTGGTAACACCAGACTGGATAAATGAGATCAACTGGGACGCAGCCGTCCTAGACCTAAACCAAACCGTGGACCCGCGACCGCGCATCGATTCCATCGAAGAACTGGAAGCGGCAACAACAGGCCTTCTCCCGACAACTCCTGAATGTGGTACGCGCGCATACCTACCGCATCCCATCTAACAAACCTAACCCGAGAACCATACCTAATGAACTCCGTCAGCTGCTAAAAGCCAAGGCAACCGTACGGAAGCTATGGCATCGCTTCCGCCTCCCAGGATCCAAGCAGTGTACCAGCGGTTCAAATCCCTGGCAAGGCGCCTGCTTCGCGCGCACCGCAAAGCGGCCTGGGAACACACAATGGCAATTGTAAACCTGGAAGAGAAACAACCCTGGAAGATCATCCGATCCCTCAGGAAAGACAAAAGTCAGTTTCAGCATCCCATCCACGGCACCCGTGGGAGACTCTTTTCAGCCCCAGGATAAAGCCACGGATTTCGCAGATTATCTGGAGTCTCAATTCGAACCCCGCGAAGACCCCCAGGACGAGGACTTTACTGAGCTCGTGGAAGCGACGGTAGACTACCTCTACGAGGAGCCCCCGCCGCCCCATGAGGAGATCCGCATTCCTTTAGTCACCCCGAAAGAGGTGGCTTCCCAACTCAACAACCTAAAGCCTAACAAAGCCCCTGGACATGACGGCGTTACGGCGCCTATGCTCCAGCACCTACCCAGAAAGGCCGTAATCCACCTGACACGGATTTACAATGCATGCCTGCATCTACGTCACTTTCCAACGTGTTGGAAGGAGGCGAGGGTAGTATGCATTTTGAAACCCGGCAAGGACCCGGTCTTCCCGTCAAGCTATAGATCTATTAGCTTACTTCCGATCGTCTCGAAAGTATTCGAGCGGTTACTCCTATCTCGCCTCACCCCTCTCTTCGAGGAGAGACTCCTACTCCCGGATCACCAGTTTGGTTTCCGTACTGGACATTCCACAACCCTGCAGTTGCTGCGACTGGCTGAGAAGGCTGCCCTGGGCTTCCAGGACAACTTCAAAACAGTCGCGGTACTCTTGGACGTGGAAAAGGCCTTCGCCACCACGTGGCATCAGGGACTCTTGTACAAGCTCAAGAACGTAGAAATCCCTCCCCCCTACCTTCACCTGCTTAGAGGCTTCCTTCGTGACCGCACTTTCAGGGTGAGGGTGGAGGGGAGGCATTCCACAGTCAGACCCATAGCGGCGGGAGTGCCGGAAGGCAGCGTGCTGTCGCCGTTACTCTTTGCCGCCTACATGTCCGACTTCCCCACAGAACCCAGTACAGTTACGTGCCAGTATGCCGACGATGTCCTCATAAGGCGCGTAACAAGAACGCCCGATATTGCTTCCCCCCGCTACAGAGACAGCTCCAGGCCATAGGCAGATGGAATGAACAGTGGCGGATGGCCATCAGCTCAGCTCTATTGCTGGCTAAAGTCCGTGGCTGGCGACCGGAGAGGTCGCTGAGGTTGCGTTGGCGGCGGATCCCCTGGGTCCGCACCGCCAAATACCTTGGAGTCCTCCTCGACCGCGGCCTTACTTTCACTCCACATGTTAGGGAGAAGGTCGGTATGGGACACGCTGCCCTACGGCAGTTGTTTCCCATCTTCTGGCTGTACCGCGCAGTCATCCCGCCCCTGATGCTGTACGGCTGCGAGGTCTGGGGTTCGGTGGCTCGTTCCACCATCCGCAGGCTGCAGACCGTGCAGAACAGGGCATTGAGGATGATATATGGCACAGACCGTAGATTCCCGTCCCACATTCTCCATTCCCACTCCGGAATCCCTTACATAGTGGACGTTGTGCGAGAAAGAGCTCGCACAATATGCACTAAACTTGCTCCCCACCCAAATCCCCAGGTGAACACTCTCGGTCTTTACAACCACACGCTGCCTAGGAGACGCGTAAGCTACCGCCTTCCCAAGGACGCCTTGGGATGGTATTTTTCCGGCCGCCTCTCCCTTCTTTACAGTTCTACCAGCCAAGTTAAGCAGCATCGGGCCCGGTCCCGACTCGGACGGGTGACCGTCCAGTTGTACTCCGACCAGATCTGCAACACTGGCTTCCCCCACCCCGTACCTACATCCCTTCAGTTCTCCCCGCTAGCCGGCACTGCTTTCCTTGACAGCCCGCAAGCGGCTGGCCAAGGTAAGCAGCATCGGGCCTGGTCCCTCTCTGGGTGGGTGACCACTCAGGTAGGTAAGCCAGCCCGCGCCGGCTGCACAGAGGGAAACACCCTGCCCACATTACTTCGACACAGACATAAACGCTTGCACAAGACCACATCTTTTATATCACACGGGTAAATCCGCGAGAAAAGCGGATAGGTACCGTGGTGATTTGCCCCCGCCCGAGTACACTCGGGCGACTAGTTCCTGCTCCTGGCTCCTAGATATATTAAGTTAATATAATCCGCGAGAAAAGCGGATAGGTACCGTGGTGATTTGCCCCCGCCCGAGTACACTCGGGCGACTAGTTCCTGCTCCTGGCTCCTGGCGCCTAGATAGATTAAGTTAATATATTTTGTATTTGTGTGTAAGGTATTAAAAATAGAACTGGCAGATATTTACGAAAGTGAAAAGGTGGCTTATTTGTGCAGAATCAAACAATCTGCAGTCATAATATTAAAGAAAAGTATATACAGCTAATGTTACATTCACATGACCTACTATACCCATTCTTCAGAAAAGCTGTTCTTAAAACGGCTTATTCTTCTCTCTACTTCATGTTAATCTAGATAGACTTTTGCATAACTGTTTTTGTTACAGTTTTACTTTTATAGTTTTCTACAAAACATGATTGCCTTCAAATGGGACCGCTCCCCCGCCACTGGACAATAATCATTAGCAAACAAAACTTGATCCTGTACTAGGGGTGAGAGGTAATGTAGTAAAATCTTTGTTTCTTGGAGGCTCGAAGACTCTGCTTGCAAGTCGAGATTCACGCCTCAGTTAAGGGACTAGTAGGTGGAAGACTTGGCAACTGCGAAGTTGGTTTCTAACCGCAATTCACCTAAACGCAAACTTAAAATGCTGTCTTTGACAGAGGGTTATCATGCTCTGACAAATGTTGTAGATACAATTTAATAATGGAATACACAAATCATGTTTAAGGTATGTTTTCATGTTTAACTCACATTAATAGTTAACAGCCTTGAATGAATAGGATTATGATTCCTCATGTTATATTTTATACTGGAGAATCAGCATAGAGCAGAACAGGTTTGCGGCTCGTAGCCGGCCGGTAGTGCTGCTTGCTATGTGCACCCAGCAGATGACAGTATGTCTGCAGTGAATATACCTACTGCAGTTTATCACTTAAGTTATTTCCAACAGAAAAACAAAAACTAAACACTTAAAAATAATAGTACTCATGTATATCAAGCCAGCATATTTTAGAAGTGCCTCCCTTAGTCATTTCTAGTACCTGCTTATAAAATTGGTTATTATTTTAAGTTATTTGTTTGTTGATGACTTTGTCAATTGCCAGGGTCATATCAGCGCCATCAGTGTGCCGGAATTTCGTCAGCAGGAGTTGTTTAACATGCCGTAAATCTATACTGATGTGGGGCTGTCGCTTTTAAGCACACTTAAAATGGCATTTTTTTCGGGCGTAAAATCCTTAGCATGGCTTCCTTCGGAAAGGGACCAAGCTCAGTGGTACACTCAGAGACATTAAAAATACGCCTGGATATACTTATCGTAAGAAAGGGTCTTTTTGCTGATTCCGCCCATGTCTTTCACCCGTTTGTTATGCTCTTAAAAGCGTATTGAACCGGCCACGTTACCGAAGAGAAGCGAATATACATGAAACGTGACTTACGACAAATGAAGTTCTAAGTTGCGAACTAGTGATCCTCAAACTTTCTGGTTGGACAATACTCGACCTCTCTCACCGAGTGATACAAAATTAGGATAATCATTTCTCTGTGCTACATACTAAGGTTCTAATGCCAAAGTTCGCGCACGTGTTGAACAAAATTAATACACTGCTTATACAAGTCCTGAGAGAGCGTCGAGCGGGATTGAAGGATGAAAGGGTGGACTGCCTAATCGGTTTTGCCTTCTCTTTCTCGCCTGGTATGTTGTGCCAGAGTGACACCAATGAAAATCTTCGTAAGACCCGATTCCCCGTCAAACGTTTAAATTTTCACCAAAATCACAGCGCTAGGCTATCTTAATGTCTTTGAGTGTACGTGCCCTAAATCTACGACACGTAGAATATCCTCCCACCTAATAAACCGGCCTCAAAGGAAAATTAAGCGGTATTTCACGCCCAATTTAGAATTGGACGCTGAGAACCACAGCAGTTAAAGAGCGCCCATAAACAAAACACAATTTCAATGTACCAATTTCACCGCCGCGCCGGCAAACTAAGAGCCTTGGAGTCTTCTCTACTCCAAGCTGATCACCCAGTATATCGACTAGGCCTATATCTTCATTAATGTCTTCAACTTCATTCCTCTTCTCAGTGCTACCACTTCTTAGATTATTTTTACATAGAAAGAGGCAGACATTTGAGGTAGGTAAAAACTGCAAAAGGTATTACAAATTCTGCAACTTTGTTCAATGTGGGTGTCAGGTGCCTCTCTTCCATGCAGAATATGGAGATTTTTATGCTCCTTGTTAAGGAGTAGATACATGCCAGCATGAGATTAGTTGGAATTGACACAAGATGGCAGGAGTTGCTTAACTGCATTAAAAATTCAAAATCTGCATATATGTGGAATGTTTTTTTTTTTTTTCAGTGGTTAATGAATTCTAAAAATGATACCCTTCATTATAGATTTAAAGATGTCAACCAGTGGCGAAGCTGAAGGGTTACCTGAGGGTCTATTACCCAAAACAACCATACATAAATGTTATTGTACGTATATTTTAAATGCAAATAGCATGAAAACTGTGTCTAAAAGTGGACAATAAGTTAGTTGTACCTCCTGCACCACCTAAAAATGTAGGACGCAAATGCTGTTACGAGGGAATAGCTCAATAGGCGTTGCTAAGCAACAGCTACCCACTAAGCCACGTTATTGTAATCCCTGGATTCTGGCTTCCAGTAGTGTGATACTCGGATTACGAGGCTGTTAGTTTTCGTTTGTTTACTTTGCTGTAAATCCAACTGCTTGATGCATATAACAGACATGTTGTTTTTCTTAACCTGTGTCAGGTCAACATCACAATACACATTTATAGTTCATTCATTATTTTATTGTTCAATCTGAAAATATAATGGAAAAACTCGTCTTAATTGTATTTTAGATTTCGCCCCCAGCTACGTTGAAATTTCAAAAAGCACCTCTATATTTTTTACACTTAAAACTGAAAGAGTATTCAGTATTTTATTTATCTCATTTATTTATTTTACACCTTTTATTTTAAAATTGTTGCCTAGCAACTTGGATTGTTGTCACAGTGGAAGACTATTTTGAACATTTCTTATGTACCTACTAAATGTTTGTAAAATTGTGTATTCCATTCAAGAGAGCAGAGAGACCATATCATTTATGAAGTCAAAAACTGTTGTCCCGCAGAACTACTACTGCTTTTAACTAGAGACATTCTGAGAAAAACTTAAGTCACGGATGTCATAGATCTAGTACATAAATTTGAAGAAAATGTTTCTGTGTGCAATCAATCAGAATGTGCGGTCAGCTGGGACCGAACCCGCACCCTCCCGAGTGCGAATCGCACACGTTATCTCGGGGCCAACTCGTTCCGTACATAACTGGCAAACCGTAGACAAAATATTACAGCAGAAAAAATAATATGACATCAAAACGCAATTTATGTAAAATATCTACATTTTTTTTGGTTAATCGATTCCGAGATATTTCTTTGCCTTTAGTTTAAATTTCCCAACACTTATGCTTTTCTAAAACATCGAAGTTGCTATTCGTTTTTTTTTTTTTTTTCATTCCTGGCCAGGCAAATGGAACGGAATTTCAAGGCCATCACTGCCAAACAGTCCATAAAAGATTTGATTATCGCTTTATCCTAGTGCATTTCTTATTCCCATTGAACCCAAAGTACATAATCTTGGTATCATATAATCACTTTATCTCAAGTTGGGGGTTGTTGGTTAAATTTGTATTCCTGATATGTCCCTGATTGTTAGGATTGTATCAGCTAGAATTTAGGCTCAGCCGATTAGCTCCAAGCCTTGCATTATCTCTCTTTGTATGCCTATCTGTCTAGATACGAGGGTCATCCAGAAGGTGACAGACGATTTAGCATAACTAAATGATAACGAAAGATATCAACATAAAACTGTATTTACAAAGTTACAGTACCTCACTCTATATCTCAACGTAATCTCCTTTCTGCCAAGAAATTTACTGTCACATGGTACCAGTCTTTCAATGCCGATGTTATACTTTTCTACCGCCAAAGAACTTATTTGTTTTTTGAATGCACAAAATGTTCGGCCAATCGAACTGTATACGCAAATAACGCAATGAACGTATCTACAGTGAGCAAATGGCGCATAATTTACGAGTAATCAAGGAAGAACCAGGCTGTATGAAAAAGAACGGAGCGGAAGTTCATCAATCGCTACGGAGGAGTTGAAAGCAAATGTTGATAAAAGAATTAAGAAAAACAGCTGTTTCACTTTGGACACCGTAAATGACATTTTCGATGGAAATGATTTCTCAGCCGATGAAGACCTCAAAGTGACAGAAACATCTTGGCTCATATCTTGTATATAGCTGGAAGGTTAAGTAGAACTTTCATTGCAGCTAAGGGCTGATGGGGTACTTTTCATAGTCCCAATTACGCACAGACAAGTTAACCTTTGAACATTGCCAAGTTTGTTAGCTGCCTGCTTTAGACCAACCTTGAGCTACCAAGCAGAAGCGGAAGAGATCAGAATATATTAAAATTGATTGTGGCTCTAGCAAGCAAGACATATTTTGGAACGTGAGCTTCTGTTCAAAACGATATTCATTAGTCACACATATAGGACCTAGAAGTTTGTTATGTTGATTTCCAAATATCTTATCCTTTTGACTTACCCGTTTGAAATTGCAAGGTATCTGATAATATTAGGAAGATTTTTGTTGGAAGCAGTTTCTTTATAATTTGAATAGTATCACCCCTGGTAATTATTCTGTGCTTGCTACTAATGAAGACAGTTTTTGAATTAAACAAGTATATTTTACTACCAACTTTTCAACGCAAACAATATATTATACAAATTTCCATTGCTCACATATTCGGTATTAGGAGGTCAAAAACCGTGATGCAGATTATCTGTATGTGTTAAGTGGACTTTTTCTGGTTTGCCATTTACTTTTTGAACGCACAGAACGTGACTTAAATAACCTTTATCGGGCTCAAGCGCTTCGTATTTGGCATCACAGCAGTTTGAGCAGAAGTCGTGATATAGATATATAGTCTTTATGACTAGAAGAATTTGGTATTTTTTCGCTAAGTTAAAAATTATATAGTTTTCATATGTTTGCTGCGATGCTCCATGCTTTTAAATCTATTGTCATAATGCTATCCTGTTGATTATGCTCTATTTGTAAAGTTTCTGAACTACCTAATTCATACTGCATGATTTTATCCCCTTTAAGGCTTCTAAACATTTTGAGCCAAACATGAACAAAACATATTGCTTATAAATTGCAAAATTTTTAGTGCTTTAAAAGCATGATGAGGAAATATTTTGACTGTATTCAACGATCGAGGGCTCGAGCGCTATACCCGGAAAACCGTACGATTGGCACTATCCGGCATATACTGTTTTCTCAAAACACGATAGTCCTCAAACTGAACTGCTCCACCTTGCCACTGGGCAATAACCATTAGCAAACAAAAGACGACCCTCTAATAGGGACGAGAGTCAACGTGGTAAAATCTTCTTTTCTCCCAGGTTCTGTACGCAATTCAGTTTCGTGTTAGTATGTGTCCAAAGCAGTGAGTTACTGCACATGTTAAGGCACCAGTAAGTGGAAGGGCACACCTCGTAATCCCAAACTTCAAAGTTGACAGAGGAGTGGGACAGGGTTATCATGTTCTGGAAACTACTGTAACAGTACATTTTCTTGAAAGGAATATATACACTCAACTTGATTCATCTTCCTAATGTTTAAATTCTATTCAGCATATAAGAGTTGTCGTAAGGAGCATAGAATGGTAAAGCGTAAATGTAATAATTGACGGAACGTGTACACGTCAGTAAAAAATCTAATATTTTTTCATAAAAAGCGATCTATTGTTCTCCACTGTGCACTGTACAACATTTATTGTTTTGTATTTGTTATAAAATTGAGTCATTTTTATATGTAATAATTCATATTCCGTTTCTAATATCTTCCTGATTATTCTCTTAAAGAGCGTAATTACGGGGTTTTATTGTACAACCTCCGACGGTTTTTCATACTCATTTGTGTGTCTGGAAGTATTTTAAATTTATTAGTATATGCAAGGAGTATTATGAAAAGGCAGTTATAAATAGAGGGTGCATTTGATGTACGAAAATACTGAGGTTCGCTGCACATTTGCCTGCAGATACACGCACACGTTGTGTCCGGGCCGGGTTTTGAACACACAAGACGAAAGCAAAGTCAGCTGGGGTAGTATGTTCTTTACAGAATGAAATACTTCATGATCTCATTTTATGTTATAATAAGCGTTTAAACATATACATTGGAATGCTACTTATAGGTTTATTTATAATGGTATTGCAGCAGTATAACGTACAGTATTTTTCAGGACATGATACTCCTCTGTCGATGGCGGTTTGACTTTTAAATTTGGATTTAGGTGGTTTGCGGCTGGAAACAAACTCTCGTTTTCCACTTACTGGCCCCTTAACTGAGGCACGAATATCGACTTGCAAGCAGAGTTTTCGAATCTCCAGGAAACAGAGAGTTTACTACGTTTACTCTCACCCCTAGTACAGGCTCGTCTTTTGTTTGCTAATGGTCATTGCCCAGAGGCAGGGGGGAGTGGTCTCGTTTGAAGCCCATCATGTTTTGGAGAAGACTAATAACATAATATAGTATAATAAAACATACTTTACTAATCTATATGAATATTTACAATATTTATACTCATCACACAATTTTATAAGAAATATAAATATTCGAGTTTTGTTTGCCGTGTGCTCGTACCATTAATTATTACTTTTAAATTTTACTATTCTGTACTCCCTGCGAGAACTCGTTATACACC
Source organism: Hymenopus coronatus (assembly GCA_030762935.1). Classification (NCBI taxonomy): domain Eukaryota; kingdom Metazoa; phylum Arthropoda; class Insecta; order Mantodea; family Hymenopodidae; genus Hymenopus; species Hymenopus coronatus. The sequence continues at coordinate 519,076,214 of CM060900.1, read as the reverse complement.
GAACAGAGTTCAAACACTGGAAGGATAAATCACGTTGAGAGAGAGAGATAGAGAGGGAGGGGAAGAGAGGGGGAGGGAGGGAAAGAGAGGGGAGGGAGGGAAAGAGAGGGTGGGAGGGAAAGAGAGGGAGAGAGGGAGGGGAGAGCGAGGGAGAGAGGTAGAGAGGGAGGGGGAGTGAGAGAGGGGGAGAGAGGGCCTTTTGATTGCATAAATTTCTTTCAGGACAATTTACTGTTACAGTATTGTTCAGAACATGATAATGCTGTCCCACTCCTCTGCCAAAGGCTTGGGATTACGAGGTATGCGGCTGCAAACCAACCCTCGCAGTTGCAAAGTCTTCCACTTCTGGTCCCGTAACATTATGTGTAGTAACTCACTAGTTTTGAACATGTACTAACACGAAACTAAATTGCATACAGAGTCTACAGGAAACAGAGATTCTACTACTTTTCCTCTCGGCGCTAGTAAAGGGTCATATTTTGTTTGCTAATAGTTATTGTCCACTGGCAGGGGTGAGTGGTTCTGTGCGAGGGCTGTCATGTTTTGGAGAAAACAGTATACGTCGGATAATACCAAATCATAGGGATTTTCAGGATAAATTGCTCGAGCGCTCGACCGTTGAAGAGAGTAATATTTTCTCATCATACTTTTAAAGCGTTGAAAGGTCGCAATTTATAAACAATATTTTTTGTTCATTTTGGACCCAAAATGCGCTAATAGGGGGATTTAGAAGACTTAAAGGGAATAAAATCATGAACTATTAATATGGAAAGTTCAGGAACTTTACAAATAGAGCATGATGGACGGGATAGCGTCATAAACGGGTGCCTGACTTCCCTAATCCACAGAGTCTTCAAGTTGTAGAACTTAACTATAGGTATTCTAAGTATCTTTTGTGGTGAAGCAACTATCTTAATGTTGGAGTAGTTCTTTAGATGATCAAGAAGCAGAAGAAGAAGAAGAGAGTTCCCCAAAGAACTGCTTTTGACACCTACTATTTATTTTTATGCAAAAAGTATATGTTAGATAAAGAGACCATAAGTGATATCTTATGCAGATGATACACCATTATTATATTCGTAAGAAGAAATTAATGGTCTAAAAATTCTGATGTGTTACACTCACACGACTTTCTCTAGCTGTTCCACAAACTCCTTACAAAAGATTATTCTACTTCTACACCACGATAATCGAGATAAGTATTAGCAGAATGTACTTATTACTTAGTTCTCTATAAGTAAAAGGGAACTAAAGGAATACACTATGCTAAAGGGGTAGTGAAATGCTTTAAAACTTCGATATGCGATTGTGATTGCAATTTGCTTCTTTGCTTGGCCAGGAGTAGGAAAAAAAAAACAAACAAAAAAAAAACAACAACAAAAACGGACACTTTCTGTCTCAGAAAAATATTTCTATTTCAAATTTGAAACCAATAGCAAGGAACATCTCAGAAACGGTTACTTTCACAACAAAAATATAAAGGACGATTTTGACGATACCTAAACTTTTTGTGTAGCAAGTTTTTGTCCACTTATTACGGTTTACTAGATATACAAAATTAGGTAAATTTCATCCAGGATGAAGGAGTCTTCAGAGGCTAATTCTTGAAAATTTAAGATACACATTTTATTTGTGACATAAATAGTCTTAATATATGGTGTTTTAATTAAAATCGTTGGAGCCAATTTTGAGAAAATAAAACATTTCAAAACATTTTCAATGTAAAGGGTAGTTTCGGGAGGGGGATTTTCTTGAAAATATTCGTGTCGCATCCTTGAAAAATACCAAACTTAAATACCAAATTTGGTATTTAATGGCGTTTTAGTTTTTGAGCTATGCTGTCCATAGACACATACACACTAAATACTGCTTTTTTTTGGACTCAGGAGACCTCAAAACATATATGTTGAAATGTCGGAATTGAATTTTTGGGTACAATACAACACCTTCTCTGTACACTATGTGCATAGTACGTGAAGAGAAAGTAATAAATACGGAACATGCAGTTAAGCATCTGCTACATTTCTTTAACGATAACAACCTCAGTGTAATGTAAATAAGTACAAAATAAACTAGTTCTTCCCAGGAAATAAAATTACAATTCTTTTCCAGTATATTTAAATACCAAATGAAAGAATCTAATGTGTTACACTCACGTGACTTTCTCTAACTGCTCCGGAAACAAACTCCTTCCAAAAACTATACTTCTTTCCACACAAAGCTAATCGAGATACACATTAGCAGAATTTTCTTATTACTTAGTTCCTTAGAAGTAGAAGGCAACTAAAGGAATGTGTTAAATGTTTTAAAAGCTGTCGTTATGCGATTGTCATTACAAATCGCTTCTTTACTTTGCTTTGCAAGGAGTAGAACAAAGGAAGAACGGACCTTCCTGTCTGAGAAAAGTATAAGTACTTTACAATTGGAACTAATAACAAGGAATATCTCCAAAACGGTAAACTCCACGAAAAAAATGTATATGATATATATTGTGTATTTTAACGAGATCTACATTTTTGGTGTTGTACGTTCTTGTCTATCTGTTGCGGTTGACTAGTTATGCAAAATTCAGCAAAATTCAACCAGAAAAACGGTCTTCAGAAGCTATTCAAGATATACATTTTATTTGTGATGAAAATGGCTTTAAAATGCGGTATTTTAATTAAAATCATTAAACATTTTTCAGAAAAACAAAATTTTCGAAGCATTTTTCATGTTAAGGGTAGTTTGGGGTGGAGATTTTCTTGGAAATCTTCCTGTCGTATCCTTGTAAGATATCGAACTTAAATACCAATTTTGGTATTTAGCAGTCTTTTCATTTTTGAGCTATGCTGTCCACAGGCACACAAACATACACACACACACAGACACGGACCTTTTTTCTGAAAATGTGTTTTTTTTGTGTTTTTTTTGATTCAGGGGTTCCTAAAACATTTATTTCTGGTGAAATCTCGGTATCGAAATTTTAGGTGGAATACAATACCTTCTCTGTCCACTATGTACATTGTAAATACGGGGCTAGAGGAAGTTAAAAGAATCCTTGCTCTCAAATGTTTGTATAATCTTAATAAATTGTAAAATGTTATATTTTATTTTCACTTTACTCTGATGATTAAGGCTGCTGCAGCAGTTCAGAATATTGTTTCAGTGTCACAAAAATGTAACGTTTTACTTTCTCTACCAACTACGTAGATAGAAGGTAGCGAAAGTGTCGTATCCCACCCAAAAATTCGAAACCTAGATTTTAACGAAAATATTTTGGGGCATTACGTAAAAAACAAAGAAAAAAACAAAATGTCTGATGTGTTACACTCACATGCCTTTAACTATTCTACACACAAACCTTTTACAAAAGATTATATTCCTTTCTACACCATGCTAATCAAGATAAGCATTAGCAGAATGTACTTCTACTTACCTAGTTCCTTATCAGTAGAAGGGAATTAAAGGAATGAACTATGCTAAAGTGATAGTCGAATATTTTAAAAACTATCGTTATGTGATTGTCATTGAAATTGGCTTCTTTGCTTGGGCAGAAATAGAACAGAAAGACGGACACATTCTGTCTGAGTAAAGTATAAGTATTTTAAAATTGAAACCAATAACAAGGAACCTCTTTATAACGCTCAATTGTACAACAAACATGCCTATGACATACGTTGTGTGTTTTAATATCTACATTTTTTGCTTAGTAAGCTTTGGTTTAAACGTTTTGCAAACTTGTGGAAAAATCAACCGGAATAAAGTTCTCTTCAGAACCTATTTCCAGAAAATTCAAAATACACTTCTTACTTGTGTTGCGAATAACTTTAATATATGGTATTTTAATCAAAATTGTTAAGAGCCAGTTTTGAGAAAAACAAAATTTCAAAACATTTTCCATGTAAAGGGTAGTTTAGGGTATGGGATTTTCATGGAAATCTTCGATCACATCCTTGGAAGATAATAAACTGAAATACCAAGTTTGCTAGTTAACGTTATTTTAGTTTTTGAGCTATGCTGTCCACAGACGCACACAGTCCTTTTTCAATTTTTTTTTGTTATTCAGGGGTCTCAAAACATAAGTTTCTGGTGAAATCTTGGTATCGAATTTTTGGGTGCAATACGACTTTTCTATACACCGTGTACATAGTACGTGTAGAGAAAGTAAAAAAGCACTTACAAGAAGTTTAGAGAGAGGGAGAGGGGGGAGGGGGAAAGAGGGGGAGAGGGGAAAGAGAGGGGGAGGGGAGAGACGGAGAGGGGAAGAGGGGATGGGTGAGGGGGAGGGGAGGGGAGAGCGAGAGAGAGAGTGTGTGCAGCATAACTCAAAAACGAAAAGCCGGTTAAATACCAACCTTGATATTTAAGTTTAGTGTCTTTCAAGGATGCGACACGAATATTTTCAAGAAAACTCCCACACAACAAACTACATTTTACATGAAAACTCTTTCGAATATTGTTATTTTCTCATAAATGTCTCGCGATTTGGATTTAATTACCGTATATTTCAGATAGTGGCATGACAAATAAAACGTGTATCTTAAATTTGCTGGAAATAATTTCTTAAGATCTTTTCATTCTGGACAACTTTTGAATTGCGGGTAAACCGCAAGAGATGCCCAAAAATTTACTCCAAAAAATCTTATATCGTTAAAACACACAAATTGTCATATAAAATTTTGCTAAATTAACCATTTCCTCATTATGTTTTTGGTTTTGCTCCTGGCCATGGAAAGAGAACCGACTTTAATCACATAGCACCCGGCTTTTAAAAGATTTGACTAATGCTTTAGCCTAGTTTATTCCCTTATTTCCCTTCCACTTACAAGGAAATAGGTAATAATTTCATCTCGAGTAGCATGACGTAGATACAATTATAAACTTATGTAAGAATAATTTGTTACAGAACGGGTAGAAAAAGTAATGGGAATGGAACATATCAGATTTCCGATACCGATATTTCACCGGAAATACCCGTTTTGGGTTCTCTGAATCCAAAATAGTGCATTTTTAGAAAAAGATCCACGTGTATGTGCCTTTGGATAACATAGCTCAAAAACGAAAAGTCGGTTAAATACCAAAGTTGTATTTAAGTTCAGTATCTTTAAGGATGAGACACGAAGGTTTTCAGGAGAATCCCCCACCCCCAACTTCCCATTACATGGAACATTTTTCGAACATTTTTATTTTCTCAAAAATAGCTCTAACAATTAAGACATTTTTATGAAAAAACGAAATGCATATCCTAAGTCTTCTGGGAATAGCCTCTGAGGGCCTCGTTCATTCTAGATGATCTTTGTATAACTTTTGTATAGCTGGTAAACCGTAAGAGGTAGACAAAAACTTAGTACACAAAAAATGTTCCTGTTAATGCATGCAATTTATGTCATATACATACCTTTTCCAAGATATTCCGTGTTATTTGTTCAAATTTTAAGCCACTTAAACCTTTCTCAAACGAAAAGTCATCCTCCTTTTCGTCTCTCATTTGTTACTCCTGGCAAGAAAAGAACAGAATACCAACTGTTTCATATGGCGACGAGCCTTAAAAGGATTTGACAATCGCTTAGGGTACTTACTTATATTCCCTTATTTTCCTTCTACTTACTAAGAACAAGCTAATACCAAATCTGCTAATGTTTATTTTGATTAGCATAATATACATTAAAAGAATAGCTTTGGTAAGAAAAGTTTGTTTGCGAAACAGCACGAGAAATTCATATGAATAGAACACATCAAATTTTTACTTCCTCTACACAAGGCTATTATGTACATAGTGTATAGAGAAGGTATTGTATTGCAATAAAAATTTGATACCGAGGTTTCACCAGAAATATATGCTTTGGGACCCCCTATATAAAAAAAGTAATAAAAAACAAACAAAAAAATTAAATATTTTTCGCAAAATGTTCGTTGTGTGTCTGTAGGCAGCATAGCTCAAGAACGAAAAGTCCGTTAAATACCAAACTTGATATTTTAGTTCAGTAACCTCCAAGGATACGACACGAAGAAAAAAGACTTTACATGAAAAAAAAATTTGGTTTCCTCAAAACTAGCTCTTAAGATTTTGATTAAAATCTCTTATATTTAAAATATTTATACGACAAATAAAATGTAAATCTTGAATTTTCTGGGGAGAGCCTCTGAAGACCTCCTTATTTTGGAAATTTTTTTCTGAATTTTGCGTAACTAGTAAGCCGTAAGATATAGACAAACACGTACTACACAAAAATGTAGATCTCGTTAAAGCACACAATTTATATCCTATACATTTTTTTCGTGGAGTTGACCGTTTTCGAGATATTCCTTGTTGTTCGTTTCAGTTTTAAAATACCTTAACTTTTCTCCTACGGGAACTTGTCAACGCCTTGTCCTGGCCACGCAAAGGAACCTATTTCAATCCCTATAGTAACCACATTTTAAAACATTTGGCTGTCGGTTTAGCCTAGTGTATTCCCTTATTTCCCTCCTACTAATAAATAAGTAATAAGACCGTTTCTGATACTGTTTATCTCGATTAGCATGAGATACATAGAAGAATAGGCTTTTTAACAATAATTTGTTACAGAGATGTAGAGAAAGTCATGTGAATGGAACACATACGACTGTTTTATATCGGTGAAGCTAAAATTCTGTAGAGAATGTATAGAAAATAAATTAAATTGACCTGAATGTTAAATCTTTGCACATTATCTTTGATCCTGTTTTTACTATAAGAAAGGCTACAGAGTTTTCTCAAAATTAAAAAATCTGATGTGTTATATTCATATGACTTATTCTAGCTGCTCTGCAAGCTTGTTGCAAAAGATTATTCTTCCTTCAAACCATGCTAATCGAGATAAGCATTAGCAGAATGTTTGTTCCTTCTAAGTAAAAGGGAACTAAAGGAATGCACCAGGCTAAACTGATAGTCAAATGTTTTAAAAGCCATCGTTATGCTGTTGTCATTGCAAATCGCTTCCTCGCTTGGCCAGGAGTAGAACAAAAGAAAAACGGCATTCCTATCTGAGAAAAGTATAAATACTTTACAATTGAAACCAATAACAAGGAATATCTCGGAAACGGTTAACTCCATAACAAAAACGTAAAGGACATAAATTGCATGTTTTGACGAGATCTACATTTTTTTTGTGTAGTAAGTTTTTGTCTATCTCTTACGGTTTGGCAGTTAAGCAAAATTCAGCAAAAGTCAACCATAATAAAAAGGTTTTCAGAGGATATTCCCAGAAAATTCAAGATATACATTCTATTTAGGATATAAATAGCTTTAATATACGGGATTTTTTTATGAACATTGTTAGAGCTATTTTTAAAAAAAATCAAGGTTTTCGAAAAATTCTCCATGTAAAGGGTAGTTTGTTGTGGGGGATTTTCTTGAAAATCTTCGTGTCGCATCCTTAGAAAATGCTAAACCTAAATATCAAGCTTGGTATTTAACGAGCTTTTCGTTTCTGAGCTATGCTGTCCAGAGACGCATACGGACCTTTTTCTAAATTTTTTTTTTCGGATTCAGGGTACCCCAAAACATATTTCCGGTGACATCTCGACATCAAATTTTAGGGTGGAATACAATACCTTCTCTATATCCTATGTACATTGTACACAAGGAGCTAGAGAAAAGGCCTCATTATTATATGAACAACCAAATAGGGACAAAACTGGTGAACAGGAATAGTCATCGTCACACTTAGGACAAAGTTACATATTATGAAAATGGAACAAAATATTATAAAGCATCAAGAAAAATCTTATTATTTCAATTCACGTGAGTTGCTCTACTCATTCTACAAAAACTGTTCTTACAAAAGATTATTCCTTTATCTCATCACACTAATCAAGGTAAGCCTGTAGAATTTGTCTTGCTGCTTTCTTCCTTATAAGTAGAACGGAAGAAAGGGAAATGAAATGACGTTTTACTTATGGACGCTCTTTAACTGCGTCCCATTGTGTACTGGGAGTGAAAGAACACTTAATTTTGCTCAGAGGCCTCTCTATTCAGGCTTGAGGTTCTTTTACGTGCCGTAAATCTACGACACGGGACCAACGGCTCTACTACCCTTCCAAAGGAAGCCATGCTATGAATTTTTACGCCAGAAAAAATCCAACGTCCTCCACCGGGTTTGAACCCACGACCTTGGGTATATAAAGTTAACATGGTAACCATTACGCCACGGAGGGCGACTAGAAACTAAGGGAATACACTAGGCGGAAGCGTTAGTCAAATCCTTCAAAAGCTGGCCGCTATGTGAAAATTTGAAATCAAGTTCCTTTTACATGGCCAGGACTAAAACAAAACAGAAACGCAACGAAATATGCCTTTACGTTTGAGAAAAGGTCAAACAGTTTAAAACTGAAGCCAATAACAAAGAATGTCTCGGTTAACCTTACAAAAAGGTATGTGACATAAATTGTGTGTTTTAAGGAGATCTATGTTTCTGTGTAGTGCGTGTTTGCCTCTCTCATACAGTTTTTAGGTATGCAAACTTCATCCAGGAAGAAGAGGCTTTCAGAGGCTATTCCCAGAAAATTTAAGATATGCATTTTATTTTGCTTGTAAACATGTTTAATATATGGTATTTTAATCTAAATCATTAGAGCTGTTTTTGAGAAAAACAAACGTTTCAAAAATATTTCCATTTGAAGGGTAGTTTGGGGTGAAGGATTATCCTGAAAACCTCCCTGTCGCACTCTTGGAAGATACTGAACTTAAATGCTAAGTTTGGTTTTTAACGCACATTTCGTTTTTGAGCTGTGCTGCCCACAGGCACACATACAGAGACTCATATACACACAGACACAAGTACATTTTTCTAAAAATACTTTTTGGATTCAAGGGGCCTCAAAAGAGGTATTCCAGTGAAATATTGGTATCGACTTTTTGTGTGGCATAAAATACCTTCTCTGTCTACTATGTACAGACATAGACGCAAAAAATGAGCCATACCCAAATTCCATGTGTCCATCGTATTGATTCGTGTATCTTCGTAAAAGCTGTGTTCACAATGCACACGAAATAACTGCAATAATCTCTGACTCACAGCGTAATGCTTAACTTACTAGTACTGAAAACAGTTCAGAAAACAACGTTCCGGTGGTCGAGAGATTAAGAAGGGCTTGCTTCCACTCATAAATTCCTAGATTCAAATTCTGCAGTGTTTGTCATTTTTTATGTCTGGATATGTAAAACTTAATATTGCATTAATATACAAGAGTCGTTTTTTTCAACCTCTGATAGGTTATAAATAAAAGACAAATTCATAGAAAACAATTATTTTATTACTAAAACTTTTGTACACTTATGATTACTTTTCAACATTATCACCGAAAAGATCGAGACATTTATCGTGTCTGTATACAAACTTTGCAATACCCGCTACCAAAAATGTTGCCGCCAATGATTTCATATGAGGATTGACGTTGTTTTGAAGATCTTCGTACTTTACGTTTGCGGAGGGCCATTCAAAACAAACGAAGAGGAATGCCGACTTCAGCAATTGTGTTGATCTATGACAACGCTCGTTCACACACTGCTGGCACAACCCATCGGCTCCTTGAACAATTTCAATGGGACATTTTCGATCATCCGCCGTACAGTCCTGACCTGGCCCCCAGCGACTTTCACCTTTTCCCCTGAACTGAAGACGTGGCTAGGAGGGCAGCACGTTCAAACCAACGAAGATCTTCAAAACAAAGTCAATGCTCATTTGAAGTCATTGATGGCAACATTTTTTGAAACGGGTATTGCAAAGCTTGTGCACAGGTACGATAAATGTGTCAATCTTGTCGGTGATTATGTTTAAAAGTAACCATAAGTGTACACAACGTTTAGTAATAAAATAATTGTTTTTTATGAACTTGTCTTTTATTTATAGCCTATCGGAAGTTGAAAAAAAAAAACGGCCCTCGTAACTTTGGCAGTTGAAGTAATGTACATATCTATAAAACAAAAACAGAATTGTATTAAAACTCGTGTTAAATAACTAAAAAAAATGTGTAAATAAACTATTATCTTCTAAAACTAAAACGCAACAAACATAACTAATATCGGGTGTATTAAGCCTCAGCCCGTATAGCTGCTCTCAATCTTCGGGGCATAGACCAAATTAAAAACCTGCAGTATGTGAACGAGCAGCTACAAGATTATAGGCTTCTTGAATTTGTGCCCAGCAGCCCTCTTTTGTCCTTCGTCCATCTACAGGCAAATTGGAGAGCAGCTCCCTTTTTACCTCAACCCACATATTCTCACATTCTACCACTCTGATATCCTGCCTCTCTGAGACCCATGCAACCACAGCAACCTAAATGGTCCCTTGAATCCAGCCCCAACATGCTCCAGATACGCAATCATGAGGGAATGTTGTAAAGCCAAGCATTTTGCATCGTATCGGGACATCTTTGGATGATAATCACGTTTCAAATCACGTTTCAAATCACGTTTCTCTTACGTGTAGAAGAAAATACTACCTCGTCTGAGAATAGCATATATATTATTCCAATTTTGAATGGCAGCTTCTTGTTGCATCAGTTTGTGAAGTGTGTTGAGTATTAGCCAGGGCTGAAAACCGGTCATATTCACCTGTATACAGCTTAGCATAAATAAAATGAAATATATATTAAAACAAAGTTCCTACCTCCCAAAAACATCAAACTTACCCAAAATTGGATTCCTAAAAATGTTTCAAAACAATTTTCTTAACCATACTTTTAGTATTTTTTGATACCATACAGATTCCATTTTTTTTCATTGACAGAGAACTGTTTGTGCCTTATGCGTTTGCTCACCATTCTGGGCACCACATGCTTTCGTGTGCAGCATATTGCTGTTCGGTAGAATGAATCGTTAAAGAAGCATTATATTATTAAATGTATCGAATGCCGTGTATGGAATCGGTATGTATAAAATAAATAGCGGCTATATTTTGATTCAAAAGCATTAAAAGAAGGGAAAAAATGTTTGCTTCATGCGAAGAGCGAACCTGAAACCCTCAGCAGAGGAGTAACCTACGTTTTGCCACAGTACTACAGTGAACACACCTGGAAGGTGGTAGGTTTAGTAATTCCGTACAATTCAAACTGTATCATGTTTTATGTGTTCAATATTTTTAGTTAGTATTGATTATTTGTTGCTGAAGAAGCTTAAATTATGTATTTGATTATGATTATTGATCACATGGGTTAGTAATATTAAGATTTGGAACTTGTGACAATTTGTTGGTGTCGCTACAGAACTGTAACGTGGATGGAGTACACAAGGCGCTGTGCCGTGTAGTACTTAGACGAATTTAGCGTTCCAGACATGACTTTTTTTTTTTTTTCCCCGACGGGTGTACATACGTGCTAGAGAAAATAAAAAAGACACACAGATAGTGGGGAGAAGTAAGAAATAATGGGAAAAATAAAGAGTTTGTGTAATTAGCGCCGCAAACTTTGCTGTGAAAATTTGCAACGTCAATTGGTTCAACCCCAAATTGTAATGCTGGCACCTGCTACTCTATACTGTTAATTCGCTCCAGTGTTGAAGTGTTAATTGCTTGCACACGTGTGAACTGCGAAGAGCCACTCATTTGGTCAATGTGGTTTATTTATGTAATAAGCGAGTTGGAAAATGGTAGCACTACTCTCTGAAAAAAGAAAATACTTGGACGCGTTTCAGGAACGGGTTGGAAAATTGGTGAGCATGAGACCCGAAACGCGTCCAAGTAAGTGTTTTTTCAGTAATGTAGTGTTACCATTACTTATTATATGACTACACATCACAGTTGCTAGCTTCTATTTCCTCAAATTAGTCCTTTATTTGTGCTTAAGATGCCACCGAAAAGAGGGTGTGTTAGAATAAGCACTGACCAGAAATATTTTAATTTTTTTCATTTAAAGAAATGTTTAATTCATTGAAATAAATTATAGTTTTTCATTCATTTTAGTTTAAAATTTTCAAGCTTAAGCACAACAAAGTAACTGACAAAATTACAACGGACAAGGTTTGCAAACCATTAGAGGTAAGAAAATCTACAGATACATTTTCAGATCTATACGGAAAATATAAAATTACGACATTATCAATAACGGTCGTCTCCTTAGCGCGGTGATAGCGTTGCTACTTGCCAAGCGGAGACCTGGGTTCCATTCCCAGTACCTCTTGAGGATTTCCCCCCCGCTGGGAGACCTGGACCGGGGTGCAGTTAGCCTCGTGAGGCCCCTGGGGTGCCAATTGAGGAGCTACTTGATGGAGAAGTAGCGGCTCCAAGTCGTGAAGACCGCATTAACTGGCTGGGGGGACAAGCGCTGACCACCTCTCACCCCCAAATACTGCACCCCATCCATGACGTCTGTAGTGGACCGAGATGGGGACGCAGCAGCCGGCGGTAGGCCAGGACTCTTCGTGAGCTGTGCCACGGAGTCAGTCTGAGTCATCAATAACACAAAAATCTGGTGGTGGTGGTGGTGGACATCAACAATTTTTTTTTTTTTTTCGCTCAACGTCCTTTAACCTGGTAAGTCAAATCGACGAATGAAACGGCTCAAATGATGCTCAAGTGATCTCGGGTCCATTGAGCTTAAGTTATTCGACATTTGTCTTCTGAGGATAAGGGAAGACCCCGAATGAAAACCTTACCCGTGAACTCACCCTTAGCGAGATTCGAACTCGCGACCTGTTGAATATGAGGCAGACGTTACCATCACACTGCCCAGGAGCGCTTGTTCATCTTGTCAGTATAATGGAATTAGATATGTGAATACATTAATGCTATTTACAATATTAGTGAAATATGCAACATCTCTATGGTAAATTTTATCCAGATAACATATCATGGACACAATAAACATTCTATATAATGGGAATAATATACATTATTATAAACATAGTAGTATGATAAGAATGGCAATGGTGCTAGTAAAATGTGTATAATAACCAGCACAATAATAATAATAATAATAATAATAATAATAATAATAATAATGATAATAGTAATAATGTAAAATTTTTATAATAAACAAGGATATGGTGTTCCAATTTCAATATCTCCACAAACTTGTACACATCTTCGGACTTCTGGAATGGCAAGGTTAATGGACAAATACTGCGAAGTGAGCAATTACCAAGATGTTGCCGCGCGGTCAGACCGCTCGCCTTTCACCTACACGGGCCGGGTTCGATCCCAAGCGACCGCATGTTGCTTTGTGTCCACCGATGATCCCATCTTTATTCCATGTATCATCAGTGTCATCGCCTGCGGTGCCATAGCAGTAAAAGCGGCCGTTAAAAATATTAAAGCAGAAAGCCCCGATATTCCCGGAACTCATTACACTCTTAACAGGACATGGAAGAATAAGATCATACCTACATCGATTCAAATTAATAAGTAATTCGTTCTGAACATGTAATCAAGGCGTGCAAACAGTCAGACACATAACATATGACTGCAAAAATTTAACAAAGCAATGAAAGGTACTAGGAAAAGCAATAAAGGAAAATGGAAGCTTCTGGTCCATGGCTCCCCATCAACTAATGACTAAACAGCTTACAGCATTGGTAAACTTCACTTTAGCGAAATGTAATAGACAGATAACCTTCCACACTGTGACTAAGAAACTTGATCATAGGTACCGCCTGAAACAAGTAGGAAAACAAACTTGTGTATGGATTGAAGCTATACGATATATGTAATAAATATTACTAGGTGTAAGACCAGTTTGTAATACTCAATATAACGAATGTAGCTAAATGTAATAGGATAATTTTGTAAACTGAAGCATGTCCAGAAAATTTTACAAAAATGGAGATATTCAAAACAAACAGACCAGACATAGGCAGGACTTACCTAGATCAACAAATAATTTGCAGTCATACCAAAAAGGGGTTTACTACAAAGGAATAGTTTTGTTTAATTCACTTTCCCCCTTCTATAAAAAATTGCAGATGAACAAAAACAAGTTTAGATCAGAATTAAAAATATACCTTATTACTCACACCTTCTACACAGAGGAGAATTCCAGTCAATCAAAAAATACTGGTAATAATGTCACATTGTAAACATAATAAACATGAATATCCTAAGAATGTATGTGTACGAGTAGGTGTTTGGAAACAGACATGTAGTTGTAAGTTATGCAAAAGTGATACCTTTGAAAATTCATTGGCAGAGTTAAAGCATGAATAAATATAATTCTTGACATGATCTACATCCTAGAATTTGGGTAATGAGTTTAATTTCATAATAGGATCTACAGCTGTGTGTGTGTGTGTGTGTGTGTGTGTGTGTGTGTGTGTGTGTGTGTGCATGCATGCATTTAAAATTTCACTGAAATGGGACATGCTGTCAACGAATAAACAAATAAAAAAGGGTGCTCTCTAAATAAGTCACTTTCTAGGATATCTTGAACATCGCAAGGCTTTTAAGCTATCGAAGTGGTCGGCAATGTATTATAGACGCATTTCAAAACAACACCGAATCTAACGTCAGATGAAAATGTGGTTTTTAACGCCAGTAAACTACATACACAGAAAGCCTACTGGTCAGCCTGGATTAGGCAGTTCAAGGCTGCTTCTTGTCGATAATAGGAAGGTATATAACGCTGAGAGTGTAGTAGCTTGCTCCAACTGTTCATGGAAAGACAGCATGGCGTCCACTTTTTCTCTGTTGTATCTACTCTCCCTCGCCGTGGCGTACTGTGTCGCGGGCAGGTCTGGCTGTGAAGAAGAACCTCCCTTGGAGGATATCTTTGGTCAAATAGGTAAAACGCCAGTGAAACGGTACACTTTCACCAATAAGTATATACAAGTTCAGGTAATGACATATGGCGCCAGAATATTAGTTGTGAAAGTACCTGACAAGAATGGAGAGTTTGATGATATTATTCTGGGATTCGATAACTTGGAAGGTAAGCTCGCTGGGTTTACAGCTCAGATTATATTCACCTTATTCATTCTCTAAGGAACACAAGGACTCACTTTTTAGATAAAATGCCATCATTTTCGGTTTTTAAGAACATATATAACAAACTAATAATGCTAACTTTCTAAAAGTTATACCACACATATGATGAAAATAAGTTAGGCCGCAAATTCCATCCATTTTTCTCGAATGGATTGGAGGTTACGGTCAGATTTGTTTATGGTTCTGTCATGTCACTTAAAAAGTCCCTTGCGACAAACCAATTAAAATGTTCTAATATTTTAACCTTAGGTTTATAATACATCTGCTGTTTGAAATTACCCTGGGCTTCTCCGTCTCCTTTTGTTTTGGCTCCAAACATTTTTAAAGTTATGAATGTTCTTTTTTGTCACATAAATTATAATTTTTGTGTTAAAAAATGATAGCATATCCTTAAATACATCTGACAGTAAAATCTAGAGCAAATTTTTTTCATTGTACCTCTGTAAACATGTACAGCAAATTTTATTTGTGCAACAGAAAAACTGCTTCGCAAGAGAAATGCAGAAAGTAACAATAGTGAGAAAAGAAAGAAAGACTTGAATGCATGGATCACATTAAACTCACGAGATTGGTAGGTTGGACCTTAAGCTTTCCTTTTCCTCTCCTCTGCTGCTGTATTCTCTGTCCGTTTTTCCCTGCATTGCTGCTTTTCTTCTGCACAACTTCGTTTTCTACTTTGCATGATGCGAATGAAATCTCGTCAAACTGAATTTTTTATTGCCGACTCTAGTACAGTTTCACCTCTAATGTTTTTTTTGCTGTAGCTCCAATTAAGGCATTTATAAATGGCGTCTGGTGGCCAATTATATTTTTTATATGCAGGAATATTTAAGTTATTTAATGGAGTTAACATTTAAAATTCGATTTTTGGTGATTCTTCATGAAATCTCAGTCATACATACCCTTAAATTATATCACAAATGCCAAATGGATAGACTGTTCGCCTCTCACCTAGGTGGCCCGGGTTCGATCCCAGTGGGCTGCATGTGGGATTTGTGGTGGACGAAATGGCGTCTTGGCGTGTTTTCTCCGGTTCCTCCGGTTTTTCCCATCGTTCGTTCTATCTATCATAATCACCTTTCCTGTCAGCTATTTCAACTTCATCCCATATCATCCTCTTCCTCATTTTTATATAAGGCATCAGACTGATCACCCATCCCGACATCTCTCTGATTCAGAGCCTCTGCCCCTCAACTGGCGTCTGACCCCAGGCACTGGCTTGTAAGTCCTACATACGAAGAGGATAAACAAAGAAAGAAAGAAGGAAGGAAAGGTGTTCTATAGTCATCTATGTTTCATTTTGGCCAAAAGTTTTTATGATTTGCCATTTTTAAAATATCAGCAATACGATAAAATTTACCCTACACCTATTAACTCAACTTATATTTTCTATATGTGCGTTTTTCTAAGTTTAACGTTTTGCGTTTATTCCTTGCGTTTTAGTTTTGCTCTAATTTGATGGAAGTTTGCACTTAAAGATTGAAGTACATATTTTTGTATTGCTGTATTTATTGGCTCACAAGGAATTGATTTTTACTGATAAACTGAAACATCAGAAGTTTGAAAACAAAACTACATTTCTCAGCTTCTACAACATCAACTTAAATTGAATCCTTACCTTCATTTTCACTGTACTAAGTTTTCAAACAAATTTAATTAATTGTTTTCGTAACAAATGTGAATACGCAAGGCAGTTTTAGAAAAATCGCGTTGTTTTCGCTAATTAGAATACAATTGTGTTGATCTGAGAAATTGCATGAACTAGAGAATGCAGATTTTACACGGCCATTGTTTTTATTTGATCGTATTAAGTATGCCAATTTTCAAGAAAATAACTTTAAAATCGAGAAAGTTGGAACATCAAGTCCTAGTGTCCCTTAAGTAAGCTACTTAAGATATCAAACAAAAATGTTTACAGAATAGATGTATATCTTCACCCATCTACTTTTATAAAATATTGCGGTATATTAAGAACTCTATTACTTTTTCTTAATTACCCATTTTATTGAAATGTATCACCAGTTATTTTAATTATAATGATAATGAGAATAATGATAATAACTATAATAATACTTAGTAATTTCTAGCACTTATTCCACCTCATCCTCTGTGTTTTCTCTGGGTTCTCTCTTTTCTTAACCCATTTTATTTTATCTTTCTCAAATACTATTTATTTTTTATATTTCCCTTCGCATTCAATTATTTTTATCACTACTATATCTCTTGGCATGCTATCATATTTGGATTCCCAATCTTCCTTCCTGCAATTTTTACATTCATTTGAGTAGTGAACATTATTGTCCTGCTCCCCCCAGGAATCCTTCTGATTCATCACCTCTCAACCCTTTCAAAAGAAATGCTCTTCATTCAAATTGTTCACTACAAACATCTGCATACCCCTCTTTTAACCCCCGCCCCTTTTCTTTATTTTTGCGTGTAAAAATAGCGACCTTTATTTTGTGGCTCAACACGTATTTCCTGTTTGTCTATGAAATATCTTATTTCTTAATGATTTTCAGAGTCCTTTTAGTATTTTCTTCAAAGCAAAAATAGAAAACACATATATATTCACAAAGAAAGAATCACACTGCTGGGACATATGGATGTTGACTTTTGTGTGGAGGTTACACCAATTAGTAGACAAAACCTTCCCCTAAAAGATGAGCTAAAATATATCTCTCTACCAAAGATAATTAGGAGTATGATTCTTTTCTGTGTAGTGGTGCAGTATTCAGAGAATAAAATGACAGATGCAGTACCATTTTTAAAAACCTGATGTGTTCCAGTCACATGACTTTCTTTTCATCTCTGTAATAAATTATTATTAGTAAGTATATTCTTCTACGTACTTCATGCTAATCTACATAAACAGCAGAAACGGTCTTATTACTTAGTTCCTTATAAGTGGAAGCCAAATAAGGGAATACACTTGGCTAAACCTACAGTCAAATGTTTTAAAATGTGGTTGCTATGGAATTGAAATCTGTTTCTTAGCGTGGCCAGGAGTTGGCAAGTTCCCGTAGGAGAAAAGTTTAATATTTTAAAACTGAAACCAGTAACCAGGGATATCTGGAAAACGATCAACTCTCCGAAAAGTATGTATACGATATAAATTACTTGTTTTAAAAATAATAACATTTTTTTTTGTTTAGTAATTTTTTGTCTCTCTCTTACGGTTTAACAGTTAAGGAAAATTAAGGAAAATTCAGAAAAATTCATCCAGAACAAAGAGGTCTTCAGAGGTTATTACAAGAAAATTCAAAATATACATGTTTTTTGTAATGTAAATATCTTAAATATAATATATTTTAGTCAAAATCGTTACAGGCATTTTTGAGAAAAACAAAATGTTGACATTTTTTTCCACGCAAAGCATAGTTGAGGGTGGGGGAATTTTCTTTAAGATCTTCGTCACACCTTTGGAAGATACTGAACTTAAATATCAAATTTGGTATTTTAACGAATTTTTCGTTCTTGATCTATGTTGCCCACAGGCACACAAACATGACATTTTTTAAAAATTCTTTTTATTCAGGGTGTCCTAAAAGATGTATTTGCAGTAAAATCTCGGTATCGAATTTTTGGGTGCAATACAATACCTTCTCTATACACTACGCACATACGTGCAGAGAAAGTAAAAATTAATTTAAAATATATTTATTCCGCCTACAAGATAAAACACATGTCTAATTAAAAGTAAAATTGTCACCTTTTGGCACGTTTTACTACCTATCCTACCGTTAAGTAGGTATTTACAACTGGTATTGTCATAAATAAAAAATAAAGAAATAAAAGTAATTTCAGTAGCTGATATGACTATAAATTCATCAAATGAATAAAACTTGTTTTTCATTAACCAGTTGTAAAGTCATTTACAGCTAATTACAAGTATTAAGTAGTTTAAGAAATTCAGCAGTGCTAATCCATTATTATAAAGCCTAAAATCACCTGATACATTATATTTTTAAAATCTACACGCACAACTTACGGTTATACGATTGTATTACAGAATGAATACCAGTCACAAATAAAAAAGAAGTATTTTACACCTTAATGTAAAATTAAATCAGCCATAAATACATATGTAGAATGTGTCATGACACTTATTATACAATATTCGCACTTCTGTGTTTTGAAGACTTCAAATGGAATGTATTATTGCTCAAATTCCTCAGAAGAACAATCCAGATCTTAAAATGGATTGAGAAATTGCAAGAATATCACATTTGTGTCATATTTTGAATACAGTAATAAACTAGGTACCCTAATAAGAATAAATCCAAATCGCTTGCATCGTCGTTGTAGTTGTGACGTCTAAAATTCTAAACTCTGGGGCGTTAGATAAGGTTGCCCATATCTGCAATATTATAGTGGTGGCATTAATTCTGTACACTTTTTGCCTTAATCTTTCTAATAACATTGCATTAAACTCGTATTATTATTAGAATTGTTCCTATCTAATAAATTACAGCCAAGAAGTGTTAGAATAATACATTATTGAACCTTTTACCACAAACTGGAGATAATTTGGCCCTTAATGGGCTACTTTGTCCTAAATTTTGAAATATTATTTTATGTGTACATACATTTTATTTAATATTATATCTAATGTGAAAATTGGAATTATTGTACTCATTTTACACAAAGAAGCAAAACATTTAGGGAAATCTGGTAATTTTAGGAAATTAAGTAAATTTAGGATTAAGGTCGCGGGTTCAAACACGGCGGAGGGCGGTGGTTTTCTCGGCTGGTAAAACTTCGTAGCATGGCTTTCTTCGGAAGAGAAGTACGACACCCAAAACAACCTATCTTGATAAAGAGGCATCTGAGCAAAATTAAGCGGTCTTTTACGCCCAATAGAGAATGCTACGCTGAGAACTGCAGCAGTTTAAGAGCGTCCATAAATGAAAACTCAATTTAATTTAAACCATTATCTTAAATGTACAAGACTTCTCCATTGTTAAGCCCTCTTTTGTATGATAGTAATAACTAGGGATAGCATCTTAAGGACCGATAACGGGATAGAATCGAAGTTAGCGCAGCATGGCATATAGTTGTGATGTGTTGACAATGCAGTGTGTATGTAGAGGTACAATAAGAAGGAAAATGGGGCAGTGGTTGCGTGGTAGACTGTGATGTTTTCACTAGCAGTGGAAGGTGATTGAGGTTGAGTGGGTGGTAAACTTAAATACCACTCATTTACGAAAACTCACAATTTTAATATTTACACGCATTCAATTGCTGTTGTGCAACAAATCATGTCCGTTTTATTTTCTCTCAAGATACATAGATTACAATGCACAACAAAATAATATTTGTAAGGTCTCAAATTTGAATCGTCTCCAATTGGCACGTAAACAGGATTTATAATGTGAAAAACTTCGCTCCACATCACAATATGTGATTGCAGCAAAACGAAAATAGGACACTACATCGACCATTGGGTAAGATACTCCATCGTCAATTACTTCCGTAGAAACACCTCGTAGCACATTTCGTATTTCACACATTATTGAAAATCCGACATTTTTTTCCAAACACTGTCTTCATTTTGTTTTTCACACGGTCTAAAACAGGTATCACGGATCTATGATTAATTATTTGCGCAAGCTCGTCGACAGTTTCAGAGCTCGAGGCATTTTAATGTACGATGTTTCCAAATATGTGTTATTGTCAGAGCTATATTTGCAAAGTTCTTATGTATGAATTGCAAATCCTCATGTAATCCATTTGAAGCAAGATATTTTACAATCTTGATTGAAGAGCATGCACTATCATCAAATGCATTAATTAACTGTAAAACAGTACTGTAATATACAGCATAGTATATTACAGGTTCCCCAACACGTTACTACAGGTTGTTTAGATCCGGCTCGTGCAGTCGCCAATGCAGGTCGATTTCTACTCGGTATGTAAGCAACTGGCATTCGCAAGTGTCCCTAGTAATAACTATTTGTACTTCATTTTGGATACAAAATGTAATAAAAATTATACTTTGAAATTATGGTTTTTAGTCTATGCTGCACCCAATTTCAAATATAATCAAACACTACGCTTATAATAGGGACCCGAAATTAAGAAAATCTTGTATATATAATATTATGATGCTCATAGTGCTGAAATGTATCATAATCCCCAAAATTGATGAATTTCTTCAAATTTTGAATTCTGCTATTATAAAATACAGCAATCATTGTAATATTCACATTGGGCACAATATATTTTCAAATGTTGGGCCGAATTAGCCCATCAAGTGCCAAATTTGCTCCAGTTTATGGTAAAAGTTTCAATATTATTATGCTAGCACTTCCTGGCTAAGAATAATCGTGAATGGAGTTAAATGCAATATAGTAATCTGAAAGTTAACTTAACCGAAATGTGTCCAGAATTAACGCCACTGCTGCTGTTTTAGCACAGAGACATTATGCATTTTCGCACTGCAAAACCAAGCGACCTCACGCAATTACCCACGTATATTGATTGCCTTCACTTTTTGTAGAACTGGAGTTTTTTTTTTTTTTTTTTTTTTTGTTTATTAATGGTACGTAGTATAATCTGTTGTATTTATATGCTTTTCAGTGCTAATTTTAATAGCATTTTACTGTGGTAAACATAAATACCAGTGAATTACGGGAACTAACAATTTTATTATTTCATATATTCAATTGTTGTGTCAGCATCATTATACATTTCACTTGCTCTTAAGATACATAGATTTTAAAGCACAACAACATACATTTGTAACTTTCAAACGTGAATACTCGCCGATTGGCATGTAAACAGGCTTTATATATTGTGATGTAATTGGAGAAGAACGGAAATAGGTCACATCATCGACTATTGGATAAGGTACTCCATTAATCAATTATCTCTTAGTATTTCACGCATTATTGAAAATCCGACATTGTTTCCAAACGCTGTCTTCATTTTCTTTTACACGCGGTCTAAAACAGGTGTTATGGCTCTTTGATTAATTGCTTGCACAAGTTCGGGGCTCGAGGCATTTCAATGTTTCTAAATATGTATGTGTTATTGTAGATATATGTGCAAAGTTCATCTGTATGAACTGCAAATTTTCTTACAATCCACTTGAAGCAAGAGATTTTACAATCTTGATTGAAGAGTATGCTTTATCTTCAAAGGCATTAATTACCTGCAAAACAATAGTGTCATATACAGCATAAATCGTCGAGAAACGTCACTACAGGTTGTTTGCATGCGGCGCGTGCAGTCGCCAATGTCGGTCGGTCTCTACTCGGTAGGTATGCAACTGGTATCCGCATGTGTCCCGCTATCGGTCCCCAAGGTGCTATCCCTACTCCTGAGTTTAAACCTACAGAGTTAATAGCTTTTGTATAATTTTGTTAGTTTATGTATTTTAATAATGATGCATTTTGGTTGCAGGTTATCTTGGAGAAAATCCTTATTTTGGTGCAATTCAAGGAAGAGTAGGCAACCGAATTGGTGGTGCTAATTTTACCCTTAATGGTAAAACATACTACCTAGTACCCAATGACAATGGAAAACACAGTATAAGTGGAGGACTTAAAGGGTTTGACAAAGTAAGTAATACCTAGTATTGAAGATTTAAGAACATAATTAAGAATAGACATTTTTAAAATCATGAGAACTAACAGAACTATAAATTAGTCATAACATGATTAACATGTTGGAAAAAATAGGTTAGTCCTTATCATGCACAATGGCAGAGGAGAAAAAACTGTTCAAATTCAAAATCATTAATGCTATCAGAGATTTTCAACCTTTACTTTTGAAGTGAAATAAGCAATATGTTACTCACATATTATCTGGATATCAGAGCAGAAAACTATAAGAAACAAGGGCAATGTCGCATATTCCAAATGTTAGATAAAGAAAGTAAAAAAATTAGAATCTGTGTTGCAAATGAAAAGTTATTTCTCTTGGCAAAACAGTGTTTAAACGTAGTCAATGAAAATCTTAAAGCGCCGAATGAACTGTAAGTAAATGTCAATTGAATCTTTGCAATGGATCTGTTGGTCCTCAACGGTATGCTGAAGAGAGTATGGGAGTGTGCAGACGGAAAAAGCAAAGTGGAATGACTAGTATTCCGGAACAGGAAGATAAAAGTGCCCTCGAAAAGACCCATGTTAATACTACTGGAGGGCACCTGGGAGCAAACAAGAAAGCTACGTCATCGATTCTTGTTGATTGCATCTACAGCACAATGTTTTTTTAGGGGTAGTGTTTAACGCCCGCTTTAACTACTTATGGCACTGCAGGCGGTGACACTGATGATATATGAATGAAGATGGAGCACCTGTGGAATGTGATGGCAGGAGAAACCGGAGAACCCGGAAAAAAACCCAGCGCCGCTTTGTTAACCACAAATCTCACATGCGGTCCCTTGGGATCGAACCCGGGCCCCCGCCATCGCATTCCACCCGTACTCCATCTTCAGAGCGATGTGAAGAGGTGATACCAGCAATGCGATATCCGCGCGACAGGTCCTAGGCCCTCGTCACTAATTCAGCGTTAACCAGTTGATGACTTTTCGTTGTGTTCACCTTGCTGGAGATCGCGGAGTTGGAACAGCTCTGAGGAGGGAACTGTGTGGTGACGTAGCGGCTATTTAGCGCCGCGAAATTGGAAGAGATAAACAAGAATAAGCAGCGCGCTGTATAGTGATGACTAGAATCTGGTGTAATTTTCTCTTCTCTTGCCTCCAGAATGTTCTGTTGAGATATCAGCTGCTACATAAGCGAGGGTTCTTACGTAATCGAATCAGTGTGTCAGTGAGTGAGTGTGTTTCTGGTACGAGATAGAGTGCATACTCCGAATGAGTTTTTGGCGACTGCTGCGGCGTAGAGTCTGTACTACTACTACGAAAGATTAAGAAAGTATTGTTTTGGACTCCCCAAGGAGTGAAACGTCCAAGGAAAGAGGCAACGCCGTTCATATTTAATCACGTGGCGACGTCGTGGAAGAAAGTGAAGTGGTAGTGACATGCAAGTGAAGTGACAGTGAAACGTTGATCTAGATCACATTAACTAAGAGACATTGGAAATTCAGTGACGAGAGAGTGAAACAACTGAACAGAAACAGAGTATTTATTATTCATTGTCTCAACATTTGTCTGTCGTCGTCATCTCTCGTTTCCAAGATCGCGGGTTCAAACCCGGCGTAGGGCGATGGACTTTTTCGGGCGTAAACATCCTTATCATGGTTTCCTTCGGAAGGGAAGTAAAGCTGTTGATCCCGTGTCGTAGGTTTACGGCGCCTAACATTAAGCCAGATCAAGAGGTCTCTTGAGCAAAACTAGGCGGTCGTTCACACCAACTTAGAATGGGACGCTGAGAACAGCAGGAGTTAAAGCGCGTCCGTAAATAAAACTCAATTAGTATTGATTTTATTGGTTTTTTTCACACAAGCCCTGTGTAGGACAGAAGATCTCTAGATAGATAACCGGCTGCTATAGAGACCGGCTAGAGACCGGGGGAACCGTGGTTCAAATCCTGGCTATGGCACTGCATTTTTCACTCTGACTTAATTACCAACTTATCTAGTATAATGCAGTGGTCTGCAGAAAACAATGGTAAACATTAATTTACTTTGTTTTTAAATTAAGGTAACACTAATTGAAAAAGTGAACCAATAAACAAAATTGTATTTAGCTGTGAATTAAATTACATGGTTTGCTGTGTTTGTGAAATATTATTAAACAAAAAAGGAAGCATGTATTAAAGTTTCTGAAAACGTGACTGTGTAATGTTTCTAACCTTTAAAGGAGGATACATAAAGGAAAAAAGGCCACCATTGCATTTAGATTTTAATGTGCAGACCGCTGTGTATCTTGATTAAAAGTTTCTACTTGATTCCTGGCTCTGATGATCATAAAGTGTGAAGCCTATTGATCCCTTTGGACTAGTTATCAAAATTTAGCCTTCTAGACTAGGAACCAGCTCAATAAAACATTCTCGAGGAATAATATTTAACAAATCTGTGCTAACTCTCAGCTTCCATTTTTTTATGTGCTACAAGATCGATCCAGAAAGTGACAGAGATTTGGCAAAACTAAGTAATAACGAAAGTTTATTTACAGTTACAGTACCTTACTCTATTTTTCAACGTAATCGCCATTGCTATCAAGGTATTTATTGTCACGTTTTTCACCGCTAAAGATATGAGCCAAGATGTGGCTAGGAAATCTTTTCCATCCAAGACGCCATGTACGTTGTCCAAAGTGAAACACCGGCTTTTCTTAATTCTTGTATCAACATTTACCTTCAGCTCCTCCATAATGATCTATGAATTTCCACACCGGTCTTCTTCGTACACACTGGTTCATACTTGATTACACGTAAATTATGTATCATTTCCTTGCTGAAGACTCGCCCATTGCATTATCACCATACACTTGCGTTATTTGCCTAAAAAATTCGACTGCCCGAACATTTTGTGCATTAACAAAAACGAATAAGCTCTTTAACGGTAGAACATTATAACCTCGGCACAGAATAACTGGTACCACGTGACAATAAATATCTTTACGATGGAGATTACGTTGAGAAATAGAGCAGGGTACTGCAACTTTGTAAAGAAAGTTTTGTGTTTATAACTGTCGATATTATTTACTTATGCCAAATCATTCGTTATCTTCTGGATGGCCCTCGTAGTTAGCAGAACAGTTGATCCCAGTAACAATATCTACTCCTATGTATCTAATAGTTTCAACTTTGTTATTCTTACAGAAGTATAATTTCAAAGCATGTTTAAAAAGAAGGGGGAAAAAAACTTATCATAGTTACATTCATACATTTCAATTTCATGTGTGTGCAGAATTTAATTGTGAGTCATGACATTTTCAGGTTATATGGGAACCATATGTGCATGGAAACAAACTAATTCTGAGCTACCTCAGTAAAGATGGTGAAAATAATTTCCCTGGTACTGTTCTAACCCAAGTCACCTATGAAATAAATAAGAACCAATTCTGCTTCAGTGCTCGTGCTCATGTAACAAAGCCAACTCCACTAAATATTTTAAATCACGGACATTATAATCTTGCTGGTCAGGTAAGCAAAATCAAGACTTAGTATTACATTAGTGTATTATAATATTAAAACGCTTCAACTGTAATATTCTGTTTTGTGACGTTCTGCCTGCAGTATTTATTGAAATATCCTTCCAAGTATTGAGTTTAGTTATAATGTATCCAACTGCATCTTATCTAATACATACATCACTAAAAACCCAACTACCCTCATAATTTCCTATTTTCCAGTTTTATTTTTCATCTCTGCTTAAAATTCGTTTATACTAAAATGATAAATGTAATGTTACTTTAACCTAAAAACTTCTCCTTACTCAACATCCCTTCCAGCACAATTTATATCAACAGCTGTTAACTACGAGAAGGAGCCGACCAAGAGGAGTATATATACTGCATAAACATTTTCTTTCCTGGCGATAAAGTTCTTGCACGCTCGGAATGATATACATAAACATAATTGTCAGATAGCTCGCGCGCCAGCAACGAGAACACGGAAATGCGAAATAATGCCTCTCTGAAGAGTTAGATGTGGCAGGATGAGCACAAATAAGCGCGATTAGATTGGAAATGCCCAATCCTTATGCTTTGTGGTTGGTAAAGCAGAATTTTCGCGCAGCCGCTATAGTTACCCATTACACTTTGAGACGAGCACGCCTTGTGCAGGTGTACACAAAAATAAGATTTTGTGGTGTTAAATAATCAATTAAAAAGTAAATGTTGACTTAAATTTTAAGCCAGTATAATGGTCAATATGTGTGTGGTATTTGGTTGTTTCTCGAATAGCAGAAGCAAAAACAAGGAAAGGGAAATGTGTTTGAGTACTTAGGTTGGCGTACTTATTTAAGTGACTTTGTAGTGTTAAACAGTTCAATTAAACGGTACATTTAGACGGTAAGTTTTAAACCAACATAATGGTGAATACAAAGGTGGTGTTTGGTTGTAGTTTCTTGAATAGCAGAAACAAAAACAATGAAAGGGACATTGTGTCAATACACAGGTTAGAGTACTTATCTAAGTGATTTTTCGGTGGTATACTTAGTGAAATGTGTTATACATTATCAACAGAGCGATTCTGTATTTTTTTTGTTAGATTTCCAACTCGGAAAGACCTTAGAGAAGTTGGGTAAAGGCACTTCGCAGACAAAATTGGCAACCTGCTCCGGTTTATAAAATACCTCTTGTTAATTCGCCCATTTAGCAGCTATCGCGAGAAATAATTAGTATCAAAGTATCTGATTATGATACCAGAACCGTGAGAATAGGGGGCGTGTTCCTCGGACGCGGAATGCTATGGTAATTACCGCAAAATTCTTGACTAATATCACACACTCTAGCTAAAGCTTTAAACCAATGCTGTAATATACAGTGTAGCCTTTTGTTATATTAACAGTAGTTTTACACCAAGAAATGAGAACAAAATTAAGTTATGACCTTGCCGCGATGTTTACTACAATAACACCAATTTATAGATAATAACCTCTGGCAGCCCAAAAACAAGATTGTATTAAATATTCCATCAACTATAGATCTCTCTTCTTTGTTCTTTACTTCAAAAGCTTGGAAAACCAATTAATTTGATAGATGTTGCATGTGGTGTATATGGTAGTGTGGCGCTTGAGCTTCAGGAAATCAGTTGGAGGATCGAAATATTGACTTTCTCAGTTTTCAAATATATTGTCTGCAGGAATTCGCGATGTTGCTAAAATTGCATACGATAAGCTTAGTCAGGTGTTGAGAAAAAAACCTTTGTTACAAAGCAATCTGTGGTGTGCACCTGTAACATCATGCTATTAGAAAGGACATTCTCAGTTTATAAAAACCACCAGTCCCTTATTTACTGCAATAGCCACCAATATGGTAACATTACTCCGTAACATATGCTTTATTCCACATTTCTTAATTTGTTTTTGTATATTATGGTGCATATTTTCAAAATGTATTTTTGCATATTTGCATGCATATTTTACTATTTTATTTTGCATACAAATCCGGGCTCTACATTTAAATGCATTGTCTGTGGATACGAATAACTGCCTTCTGCCCAATGGCATTCACAACAAAGTGTCAAAGCCTTCTTCGGAGGCATGCCTTTTTTTCTTTGATGGTGTTAAACGCCCGCTATTAATACACGTGGCACCGCAGGCGATGACACTGATGATGCATGGAATGCAGATGGAGCACCGGTGGAATGCGATGGCGGGGAAAACCGGAGAATCCGGAGAAAATCCTCTCCTGCGCCGCTAATTCCACCACAAATCCTATATGCGGTCGTCTGAAATCGAACCCAGGCCTCCTTGCTGAGAGGGAAGTGGTTTAATCACTCGGCCACGGCGCGGTCTTTTATAACATGGGTTTTATGTCTCCGGTAAAATCAAAACATTGGAAATCCTGTCTAGTCTTTTACTCGTTGAAGATTTGACGCTATAAGCTGTCTTAGATCCGTTGTCTGTCGGGAAGGGATTTCCATTGGCAAAAAAAAACAAGAAAAAAACACACACACACACACATACACACAACACTCATTACACACACCTGCGGGCACATAACCATATATTCAAGCATACACTAAGATTTTCTGCAAAAGTCTCAGTAACATCTCAAACAAAGGCATGCCGAATCAACCACCGTTTCGGAAGTTGCTAATGTCTTAGGGAGAATAGGAGGTGACATCAGCGACCCCATTTGTTATTCCTTCATCCTTAAATTGATCCGTGCCAAAACAAAACCCAGGTGACCAGTGCACCGTTATAATGCAGCCTTCCGCCATTCGCGCTAAAAATACTGCAATGCCTTCACGCCCACGTGGCGAGTACAGAAGCATTGAATGCATCAAACCCGCATTTCAACAACTTAAACGGCAACTAGCGTATTCTGTTATTGGTATAAGTAGGATCATCTTGGGGACCGATAGAGGGAACCTTGCGTATTGCAGTTGCATACCAACCGAGTAGAGACCGACCTTCATTTTCGACTGCACGCGCCGCTTGTAAACAACCTGTAGTAACGCGTTGGAGAACATGGCTCGATGCAGCAGCATACTATGTTGTATATTACAATGCTATTTTACAGGTAATTAATGCCTTTGATGATAGTGCATGCTCTTCAAGATGGTAAAATCACTTGCTTCAAATGGATTACATGAAGACTTGCAATTCATTCAGAAGAAATTTGTAGGTATATCTACAATAACACATATTTGGAAACATCGAGCATTGAAATGCCTCGAGCCCTGAAAGCTGTCAACGAACTTGTGCAAGTAATTAATCAAAGACGCGTGTCACATGTTTTGGACCGCGTGAAAAAGAAAATGAAGACAGTGTTTGGAAAAAATATCGGATTTTCAATAATGCGTGAAATACGAAATATACTACGAGGTGTTGCTACGGAAATAGTTGCTGATGGAGTATCTTACCCGATAGTCGATGATGTGCTCTATTTTCGTTTTGCTCCAATCTCATCTTTGAATTGGAGCGAAATTTCTCACAATATAAAGCCTGTTTACGTGCCAATCAGAGATGATACACATTTGAGACGTTACGAATATTATGCTGTTGTGCATTGTAATCTATGTATCTTGAGAGAAAATGAACGGATAATGATGGTGATGACTTGTGCACAACCGCAAAAATTAATATATGTATTGTTAATTCCCGTAAATAAGTGGTATTTATGTTTACCACCCACCCAACCTCGATAGCCTTCCATTGCTAAAGAAAACGCCACAGTCTACCGCGCAGCCACTGCCCCATTTCCCTTCTATTAGTATCATTCCATTGTCAACACATCACAACTGTATACCATACTGCGCTAACTTCGATTCTGTCCCGCTATCGGTCCCCAAGATGCTATCACTAGTTTTAGGTGATAAGGTAACTGTACTGTTATGCGAATTGCTTTATTTACAAAATTGTCACATTCCTGCATCGCGTAATTCAAAGACTTTCTTTTTCCCGGGTGTAACCCCACTTTTATCGTTTCATGTTTTTCTTTACGAATAATGAATTTACTTGCAGCCGAAACACCAGTGCAGTCAGAGGTTAATTTCACCACTTTTACTGGAAGTGTTGAATATTTCTAACAGAACTTGTAACAAACATTCAACGCTATTGTTTTTAGTACTAGTATATAGTTTATCAGCGTTATGCTTTACATAACTCGACAAAGAAGCATTAATCAACCGTTTTAGAAGTCGCGCAGAAAGCAGGGTAAGGCGTCCAGTAAAATCATTTAGATATTTGTCCAATTGCGTTCCTCTTGTAACCAACGGAAGCGCACAGACAGCTTCGTTCCAACTCTACGTGAAATAACTACCTGCCACATTTCTACTACCGTACACGACACCACTCATAAAATAAAACTGCACGTTAACGCAGCTAATGCACTAACTGTACACGCATCCTTATCAAATATTTTCTCTCTTTAGTGTAATTTTAGCTGAAGCTTTAAGTGTGCAAATGTAAACTGGGATGGTCAGTTAATAGGAGGTAAGACTCAAAATGTCGGTAATTTTCTGATTAGGGATCCTGGGTTATGGCAATTCGTAAAAGCAGGTACCCGGCATTCAGCTATATAGCAGGAATTTTTATGCAGGCCTGAGTCACTATTTGCGAAGTTTTGCAAGGTATAAGTGACCACAGCTGTGTAGAGCTGAAAATAATCACAAGGGTTTCTTTTTGCCCACTTTTACTGTTATACCCGGAGAAAACCCGCCTCTGCGCCGCTTTGTCCAACACAAATCCCACATGCGGTCGCTGGGTTTCGAACCCGGCCCGGGTTGGTGAGTGACAAGCGATCTAATCACTCGGCCACGGCGCGGTCTAATCTGGAAGGAATGAAACCGGTTTGAAAGAAATGAAATGATTAGTTGGAACATCCTCAGAGCGGATGATGACGCAATCAAAACTGTTCTATATGAACGATATCGGTTATTTTTTCAATTTGCCACTAGTGTAAATGCGGCATGAATTACTTTCAGATCACTTATTTCTGAAACAACAACACCAACACCAATAATAAATAATTAATTCTCCTCCCTCCTCCTCCTCCTCCTCCTCCTCCTCCTCCTCCTCCTCATCCTCCTCCTCAACAACATCAACATCAACAACAACAGCAAATAATCAATAATAAATAATCATCAATGATAAATAATAATAATAGATAATAATAATAGATAATAGTAATAGATAATAATAATAGATAATAATAGATAATAATAATAATAGATAATAATAATAATAGATAATAATACTAATAGATAATAATACTAATAGATAATAATACTAATAGATAATAATAATAGATAATAATAATAAATAATAATAATAAATAATAATAATAAATAATAATAATAAATAATAATAATAAATAATAATAGATAATAATAATAAATAATAATAATAGATAATAATAATAGATAATAATAATAGATAATAATAATAATTAATAATAATAGATAATAATAATAATAATAATAATAGATAATAATAATAATAATAGATAATAATAATAATAATAGATAACAATAATAATAGACAATGGATAATAATAGATAATGGATAATAATAAATAATAGATAATAATAAATAATAGATAATAATAAATAATAGATAATAATAATAATAGATAATAAATAATAATAATAATAATAGATAATAATAATAGATAATAATAATAGATGATAATAATAATAGATAATAATAATAGATAATAATAATAGATAATAATAATAGATAATAATCAATAATAATGATTAACAATAATGATTAATAATAATTATAATAATTAGTAATGATAATAGTAATAATAATAAGCACGTTCCATACAAAGTTAACGAATATAACGCTGATCCAGAATTTTATACAAAATCTGTTAGGATACTTAAAAGAAAAACTAGATGTGCGTTTTGGAAAAAAAAAAAAGAAAAGATCAACTGGCGCTTTAATGCAGTAGTGGCATTAATTCTGGACACTAGCTAAATTAGTCGCCCTCCGTGGTGGAATGGTTACCATGCTAACCATATACCCAAGGTCAATGGATTCTTTCGAATGTAAAAATCTTTAGCATGGCTTCCTTCGGAAGGGAAGTAGAGCCGTTAGTCCCGTATCGTAGATTTACGGCACGTAAAAGAACCTCAAGCCTGATAGCGAGGCCTCCGAGCAAAATTAAGCAGTCTTTCACGCCCAGTATAGAATGGGACGCTGAGAACCGCAACAGTTAAAAAGCGTCCACAAATAAATAGCCATTTCATTTCATTGGTTAAATTAAATTTCAAATTACAAAATAGCATTAAATTCTTATAGGATAAATTATAGCCAGAAATGTTAGCATAATACATTATAGAACATTTTACAATAAATTGGAGATATATTGTATCTAATGCTAGAGTTGAATTTTTGGTGCATGTAATAATAGAAGAAATTAAAAATTTGGAGAAATCTATTAATTTTCGGATTGTGACACTTCAACAGCATGAACACCATAATATTAAATATTCAAGATTTACCCAATTTCGAGCCCCTATTTTAACTGAGTAATAATTCATTGAAATGAAATAGAGTTTTATTTATGGACGTTCTTTAACTGTAAGGTTCTCAGCGTTGCATTCCATGCTGAGCGTGAAATACCGCTTAATTTTGCTCAGAGACCTCTTTGTCAGGCTTGAGGTTCTTTTACGTGCCGTAAATCTACGATACGGGACCAACGACTTTTCTTCCCTTCCGAACAAAGCCATGCTAACGATTTTTACGCCCAAAAACAATCCATCGTCCTCCTCCGGGTTTGAACTTGCGAGCTTGGGTATGTGAAGTTAGTATGGTAACCATTACACCACGGAGGGCGACAGTAATTCATTATATTTCATTTTGGATGCAGTATAAACTGAAAAGTATTATATATAAGCATACTTTTTATTATTTTGCATCCAGTATGAAATGTAAATATGTATTAATCTTAAATAATAGTGGACTCGGAATTGGGAAAATATTGTATATTTAAGATTATGGTGTTTGTGGTGATGTTTATGGTATTGAAACGTCATAGTCCTAAAATTACTAGATTTCCCTAAATTTTGAATTTCTCTATATGAGAGCAATAATACCAATTTTTGCGTTAGATACATTATAAAATAAAATATATGTGTAGGTATATATGTATTAATGAAAGAACATTGTCAAACTTGGGCCAAATTAGCCCATTGGCCACGCCGTGACTCAGTTAATAGATTACTTCTCTCACACCAAGGCCCGGGTTCGATCCCAGGCGTCCGCATTTGGGGTTTGTGGTGGACAAAACGGCACAGGGGCGGGCTTTCTCCAGGTTTTCCGGTTTCCCCCACCATCGCATTCTACCGGTGCTCCATCTTAATTCCACGTGGCCGCGCCGTGGCCAAATGGTTAGACCACTTCCCTCTCACCTAGACGGCCCGGGTTCGATCCCAAGCGACCGCATGTGAGATTTGTGGTAGACAAAGCGGCGCTGGGCCGGGTTTTCTCCGGGTTCTCCGGTTTCCCCCGCCATCCCATCCCACCGGTGCTCCATCTTCATCATGTACCATCAGTGTCACCGCCTGCGGTTTCATAAGTAGTTAAAGCGGGCGTTAAACACTACCAAAAAAATCTTCGTTCCATGTACACCAGTGTTATCGCCTGCGGTGCCATTGTGATAAAAGTGGAATTTACATACTACAAAATTAGTCCATTAAGAGGCAAATTAGCTGCAGTGTGCGGTAAAATGTTCAACAATGTTTCATGCTAACACTTTTTGGCTATAGTGTATCAGATAAAAATTATCCTGACTAAGAGATTAAACCAATGTAATCTGAAGGTTAATTTAACCAAAAAGCGTCGAGTATTCATATCAGTACTGTAGATTTAAGGAACTAGCTGAACAATTGCAAGGCGAAAAGTTACAGTCTCAAGATCAGATCTTAACAAGGCAAGCAATAGTTGAAAATATTTTTGCAATTATGTAAGTAGACGCAGGGGCAATAAAGTGGGCATACCAGATTTTAGTGTAAATGGAGCTGCTGTATTGGGTGATAAGACAAAAGGTAACGTACTAAATTCACATTTTGTATCTGTTTTTCATAAATCAGATGATAATTCTGAACAAGAAATTGGGAATAGTAGACAAGCTGATTTTCAAATAATGGCGTCCCAATTGCGTAAAAATATCTATATGTTGCAGAATCGAAAGCCCAAATGCGCCGATAATATACCTATTTACATATTAAAGATTGGGGTGAATCCATTATTTCATAACTATTTGTTGGTTTTTGTTTAACATGTCAATTAACGACTGTGCCTCAGCTGTAGACTGAAAAACATCAATTGTGGCTGTAATGCATAAAGGGAGCAATAAACCAGACTACTAAGTAACTGTCGTGTAACTTCAATGGTGTGTAAATTGACGGAGCATTTAATTGCAGAATATAGGGAGGAATTAGGAAAAAAAAGTGGTTCAAAGAAGAGAAGAAGATGGGTGCAGGGGAACTAATGCAATTGTGATAGACTTTTTTAAAGCTTTTGACGTGGTACCGCATAATTTACTTATTCGGAAGCTTGTTAGTACAGGAGTTTATAAACGCATAGTTTTACGAGTTAAAATCTTTTATAAGGTAGAACGCAAAGGTTGAAGGTGAGCAAAGAAGTATCCAAAAGGAGTACCGTAAATTCCGGGTACACCAAGGCTCAGTACCGGACCCACTACTTTTTCTTGTATAAATAAACTATAAATATTAAATGCCAGATAACACTATTTGCAAACGATTATATTATTTACAATGAAATGAGGAATATTGTAAATGAAACCACTCTTCAGGAGGATTTAAACGAAATAAGTAATTGCGTCTCTGCAAATAAAGTGAAAATTTATGCTAGGAAAAGCAACTCCATTGCATTTAGTAGATCTAAGGGCTAAATTTGACATAGCTATCACAGTGGGGGGGAGGACAAATTCCGCAGGTGGACAGCTGCAAATATTTGGAAATTTACTTTGCGAGTAACGCTGGATGGCTCAGGTGAATTCGGCATCAAGGAAAGCTTGGAAAACATTGCCTTTCTTAATGAGAATTTAAAAATGGGGGAGTGTAAAATCCGAGGTAAGTGCCTACAAGTCCTTAATGCGGCTGGTTATAGAGTAGCATCTTGCGACCCAATTAGAGTTAATCAAATTGAGGTGCTAGAAAAGATTCAGAGAAAGGCTATAAAATTCACAATAAGGGGTAAACATTTTGGGCCTGCAGGGGTGAGGAGGTTAAATGGGGGTCGCTGGAAGTTAGACATAAGAAACAGGTTGCGCGCATTATTTAAAAGCTATGTTGGTTTAAATGCACAGATTAGAGAACCCAACGAATTACGCACGAAACAATCATTTGTTCAAAATTGAGAGTGGAGGACACAGTACCGAAGTAGGAAAATTCTCCTTTTTAATAGAATCAGTAAAGAATGGAATGAAATGTATGTAGCATCCTTAAAAGCTGTCCTCTTTCTTTGAAAAAACTTAAGAAAAATAGTAATAAAGGTTGAATACTATACATTGTAATTTGTTACTTAAGTGTGTGTTTATGATTTCATATTGTTGTAAATACTAATGGTAAACATATTGGTAATACTGATTAGACAGTTAATTGTTGAATGTAGACCCTAAAATAGTTAATGACCTTATAATTGTCTGTTTTTAACTATTGTATCTAGTTGAACAAAGTCATTAACTGATAGGTATGGTAACCTCTTTCAAACCCCGTGGGTCCCGTGACATAGATTTACGGCACTTAAAAGAACCTCAAGCCTGATAGAGAGGCCTCTGAGCAAAATTAAGCGGTCTTTCACGCCCAGTGTAGAATGGAACGCTGAAAACTACAGCAGTTAAAGAGCATCCATTAATAAAACGCCATTTCATTTTTGTTTCAAAATGTTAGTTCATATAATTTTTATTAATTGCTTATAAACATAATGTCATTAGAATCGTAGTTGGACGAGTTTGTTCATATACTTATTTATAGTTCATTGCATTATTCTTTGTGACCTTTTTTTATATACATTTAACTCTACCACCGTGTAGTACCCACTTGCAGAGGAACACACTCTCACACACATATGTTATATTAGTATACATAATGCAAGTGTAGGACTGATATTAATATCGGTATAAGTACAGTGCAATCCATATAAAACTGAACCATTCTAATAGGCAATAGTTTCCCTCTGAAAGCTCGTAGCAATGTGAAATTTGTCTTGATGATCTCAGCGGCTCAGGAAAAATCGACAACAATCAAGGCAACAATCGATCAATGACATCTGTTGACTATATTGATGATTTCGGTGGAAATTGCGAGCATTTTTTGGCATTGTAGACAGTCGCAGCTTTTTGACATGTGCCATATTAATAGCCTGATTCCTGGCTCAATGGACTCAACGGTTTGTTTGGAGAGTTCACAACATTTGTAACAGTCTATGCGATCAATGGTGGTCTATGTTTTCCACTCTCACTAACTTGTCTCCAGCTTTCTTGCTACCGATAAAATTGTTGCTTTTTTCGGAACATCCCATACATTAAATTCTCTTCGAAATTCCCGTTGTGTTGTTACCAAGTAATTTGTCCTCCAATACGTTTTCACAATGAAAACACGCTCTGCAAATGAGTACTGCATGTTATGACTGCAAACTGACTGTCTACAATGCCATGAAAATGCTCGTTAATTTCCATTGAAATCATCAATAAAGTCAACAAATTGATTGTTGCCATGAACGTTGTCGATTCTCCCTGAGCCACTGAGACGATTAAAACAAATTCCACATTTCTACGCGCTTTCAGAGAGAAATTCTGACATACTAAAATGGTTCAGGCTTATATGGATCGCACTTAAAGCACTAATTACAGAACATTGATAAACTGAAGTCACTGCAAGGTAGCTGTAAAATTAGACAGTACTGTGAAACACAGTTTCATATAGATTCATACGGCTGACTTAAAAACACCAATGGCTTTATAAATGCTTAGATAGATATTCAGTTTGCAGCAATATATTTTTCTTGTGTTCTCTGCTGCCTACTAACTGAGAAATATTTTTTTGTTTCAGGATTCTGGTCCTGAGGGAATATATGGTCATTATATCACTATTAATGCAGACTATTATGCAGAACTTGATCCTGATCAAGTGCCAACAGGTAACAAGAAAAATATCTAGTTATCTGAAGTAGATATGTCTATATGTTTTGGTGAATGTCATAAATTAAGTATTTCGAGGCAACCTGACAGTAAATTGCGATTCATTAAAGAATATTTAAGAACGATGATCATACTGAAGACATTGGTGGGCGGATGGACGTTGATAATGATATAACAACGATGATCATATTGATGGGCGGATGGACGATGATATGACAACGATGATCATACTAACGACATTGATGGGCGGATGGACGATGATATGACAACGATGATCATACTAACGACATTGATGGGCGAATGGACGATGATATGACAACGATGATCATACTAACGACATTGATGGGCGGATGGACGATGATATGACAACGATGAACATACTAACGACATTGATGGGCGGATGGACGATGATGATATAACAACGATGATCATACTGACGTCATTGATGGGCGGATGGACGATGATATGACAACGATGAACATACTGACGACATTGATGGGTGCATGGATGATGATAGTTTATTCATCATTTATGAATTATATTTGGCTTTAGCGAAAGATCAAAAAGAAAATGGGAGTAAACTATAGAATGAAGAACTAAAAGAAAAGAAAACATGGAGTCATAGCTTATTTACATATAAGTAATACTGTAATTCCTTATAATTAATATGGGTTGTTTAGATATTACTCATATTTTCTTTATCAAATACAAAAATGCTTATAAAATAGTTTTAAAACATTTTTAACCGTTTGGATACATACCCTATCTTTGAATAACAGAATATATACAGAAAGTTATTTAAAACGTTATACCTCCATTGCTTTTAATGCTTAGAAGCGTTCTAAAATCTATAACATGACATATCCGTTTAGTGAAAGAGTTAAACAGATCAATACATATTGTTGGAATCCATCACTTCAAAAATAAAATATTTCATAGCTTATATATCTACAAATACTTTATATCTTTCTTGTGATAATTCTACCTTCACCTCTGTCTCAATGGACTATCAATGGTAAAGTACAGGAAGTATTTTTGGGGGGTGGGGCGGGTAGCTTAACATTCATGAACTGGATGGTCATATCGGACGATGAATGAATTCGATGAAATGGTGCTCAAATGATCTCGGTGTCCATGAAGCTTAAAGTTACTTGATAATCGCCTTCTTACGATAAGGGAAGGGTAACTCACCCTAAGCGATATTCGAACACGCAACCTTTTGAATGTGAGACAGACACGCTACCCAGGCTGGCTAGGAAGTTCCAAGTCATCAACTGAGCGAGGTCGCACCTCGGAGGTCCGGGTTTAATCTCGGTAACAGCTCGCTGTGGCCTATGGTTCTTTCGTGGTTTCCCCGAAGTTTCCAGTTGTGGTTTCTCATGTACCACGATTTACTTTCCATAATTTTCTCATCATTCCGTTTCCCTCTTTAAGGTGTACTTCCAGGTTCTTGGTATAAAGCAGCGTGGGCAAATGGCGCCAATGTAAGCACAATGGAAGCATTATTTCCCGTGGACACTAAGTGGCTTCCAGGTTCACAGGATCTTGCACGCCTTCTCTGGCGGCCATGCATTGGTATTTGCCATCAGACTTGGCAACGTTAGGGATTTCCGCATGTCTCTGATTACCTGCGATTTGTAGCATCCTATATGATTACTTCACCTCATGGCATGGATGTGTATAGTTTTCAGTGCGCGAGGTGTAGCCTTCTGTTGTTTACCTTTGAACATTTTATGTTGCCAACATTCTGAAGACAGTTTTTCTACACTGGGAGCAGCTATTTATCCAATAAGCAGCCGAATAACTGGCCCCTCTGGTTTCCCACAAGGGCAAGTTTGCCTTATTCTAGGTACTCCAAACTAATTTGAAAATTAGATTATTTTTATAGTGTTTAACGCCCGCATTTACTACCATGAA
Organism: Hymenopus coronatus; assembly: GCA_030762935.1. Classification (NCBI taxonomy): domain Eukaryota; kingdom Metazoa; phylum Arthropoda; class Insecta; order Mantodea; family Hymenopodidae; genus Hymenopus; species Hymenopus coronatus. The sequence continues at coordinate 519,037,181 of CM060900.1, read as the reverse complement.
GATGGAGGTGGAACGTAACTGCGGGGGACACCGGAGAACCTGCGACGTTTTGTCACCACAAATCTCACATGCCGTCGGTTGGGATGGAACACGGGTCGTCTAGGTGAGAGGCGAGTGGTCTAACCTAAATTACATTCAGATTGAACAGCTCAATGCCATGACCAAGATTTAAACCACGGATCTTCCGTACTCCGTTTGGTTGCCAGAACACACTGATAATATGCCGACATGAACTTACGGTCATTGTCCTATACACAGCCTCCATGAAAAAACAAAACAACCAATTCCATTGATTGGCATTGGATGGTTGAACTATGAAGCCCGGGACTTAAACCATTTCCAACATTAAATCGGCATTGGGGAGTGTCAAATAATTTTTTGATCTTCTTATGGTTTACCGGGAAGCATGCAAGTTAGTTGGGGAATTTAACGTCATGTCGGCATCTTGCCATGGTAGCTAAGTGGTACAAGCCACCAGACAAAGTTCAAATCCCAACCATGACATAAAATTTTTCAGCCCGACCTTACCTTTCAAAACTTTGTGCTATACACGGCTTTTGTGGAAAAAGCAATTAAATCTAAAAAGTGCATTCTTAAAAACAATAGCTGCTTCACTGGCAAAAACATTAACATTGGAATATTCGGATATTAAATACAAGAAGTTCAAATGGTTAATGCAACAATACTTCTTATGATCTATGACTGAAGCATCTACGAAATTTGGTAGGGTTTTTGGAATATAAGTCATTGAACATTATATAAGTCTTCCACCTCTGAGAGATTTAAGCCTTTGCAACAATTATTACCGAGAATAATTAATTTCTAATAAACATAGAAATAAGCAAAGTATACCCATTACACAGGTGTGCAAATTTAAGGTGATGAATTTGTGAATATTAGAAAACTCACAATATACAAATATTTTAGTAAAATGCATACCAGCTGTTGTACACAATAGTAGCGAAGTATTTGCCATGTATAAGAATTCTAGCTTTCATTGTTGTTTAAATCATAGATTTTAGTGTCTAAATTCACTGAGCAACGTGGTGCTTGTTTTAAAAAAATATTTACATAAAACTACCAGTTTTACAGTAAGCAAGTTTACAAATGGATCTGTTATACTCTATATTTTACTTGCCCTTATAAGTGTAGAACAATGATTACATTTCATACTCTACAAAACTCTTGGTTTTTAAAATGTTATATTTATTATAAGTTGGAGCATTATTTCAAAGAAGTAATATGACCATTTTCTTTAATGTGCTTTTCAGAGGCCGTATAGAATGTTTGAAGCAAATTAGTGAAAAATTGCGTCTCGTGGAATACCTTGAGTTTGGAAAAGTATCGGAAAAAAATTTGCGAGGATAATTGGGTTTAACGTTGGGAGTGCCTATATTACATTGCAATCTGTGGATTGTATCTTGAGATTAGACACAAAGTCCAACTCTAGGATAAAGTCAGAAATTACATTTATTGGTTATTCTATTATTACTAATACATTTATTTACAAATATTAATTCTGATATTGAATTTCTTAGAGGTGTCAATTTTGCATAATTTACAATCAGATGCCTGTTTCCAAAGTACAATCTGTTAAGTATGTATTCTTAGAATATGCATGTGCATTATCTGTACAGCACTGCGTTAATTATTACCAGTATTTTTTGACTGAATGAAATCCTCCTCATATAGAAGCTGTAAGTAATGAATTACCTTTTTAATTCCGACCTAAACTTCCTTTTTTCATATGCAATTCCTTTATAGGATGTAGAAGTGAATTAAACAAAACCATACCATTGTAGTAAATCCATTTTTGGAATGTCTGCAAAGTATTTATTGGTCCATGTGAGTCCCGTCTGTGTCTAGTCTCTTTGTTATATGTATATCATCATTTTTGTAAAGTTTTCTAGGTTATTTATTACAAATAACAATACGGATAGAATATATTCGCAAGCTCCAGACATTTTGAGTAGTGGTAGCTGATCGTCTTTCCCTTACCGTTGTTCCTAATCCCTTTTATCTTCTTAATACTTTTTTTTTCCTTTTTTGCCTTCTACTGAGTTTGCCCAGAATACTAATCCATGGATCATCAATGAATGAAAATAAGCATAATAAGCTGTCTTAGAATACTCCTAATTATAAACTAAATTAATGATCTTATTGCTAAATATAGACAGCTAAACTTTTTGTTTATTACTTAATGTACAGTAAAAATAATTACGAACCCAGTATAAAACCTTGTGGCACACCACGCTTTATTTTAGGCTCTTGAGAGTATATATTTCTATTATTTGAAGTGTGTATTATAACCTTTCGTTTTCTGTTCGATCAATAAGGTGCAAACCATTGATACCCTTTGCCCCTAATACCATAATGTGATAATTTATATATAAGTATTTTATGACTTAGCACAGTCAAACGCCTTTGGTAGATCACATAATATTGCTAGTGTACTAAGTTTGGCGTATAAGGATATAAGAACCTCATTATTTAACATGTAGATGACGTCGTTGGTTGACATATTCTTCATTAATCCAAACTGTTATTTTGCTAAAATATTATATATATCTAGGCGGTGATACATTTTTTAAAACATAATATTTTCAAATATTTTGGAAAAAAGATGCAAGTAAAGACACTGGTCTATAGTTTTACATTTATGAATTTTGCTCTGTCTTGTATAAGTAATGGATTAACGACTGAATATTTTAATCTGCCTGCAAATGTACCTGTTAAAAATCATGTGTTGCATATATGACTTAAAGGTTTACAAATAATATCAACAGATTCTTTTAATATTTTGTAGCCATTTCATTATATTCTGCTGAATTATTTCTGTGGCCAATGCTTCTGTTCCAATAACTTCTTTTTGCTTTGCTGTCCATTTACAGAGGAAACATGAGAACCTAGTATATACAGCTTGCTGATCAAGAAAAGTCACTTGAATATTAATACCTACTAGAAAAACTAAGGTACAGTTTTGTGGAAGCAATGGCATATAATGTGAAATTTCTGATATTAGTTTTGGTTTCCCCAACACGAAAATACAAGGCGCGTCCGGAGAGTAAGTACCTGTTTGGGAGCGAGAGAAAGAAAGCATACCATATTTGTTATTACAACATTATAGTAAATGAAAGAGAACTCCTTAACCTTTTTCCGACATAATTGCCACCATTGTTACAGCATTTATCAGCAGGGAATTAACCTTTGTATTCCCTCTTCAAAGAAAGACCGTAGGTGAAGACAGCCATTTCTAAACGCAACAAAGCGAACAGGGACCATTAACTCAGGTACGTATGTGACCCAAGGAATAAGCCCATGGGGCTTTCCATTAGGCCCGGTACCTGTTTTATAAACCGTGCTCCCCTACGTGCAAGGGCGGATGTGGGCGGGCCACCTGCTTGCATACAAGGACGGAAGTGGATACACTACTTAGGTGCGTCAACCCCGAGGGGAAGACTAAAGACCACCGAAGAACTTTGTGGGGGCAACCTTTACCAGCTTTAGGGCCGCGCCGTAGCCGAGTGGTTAGACCACTCGACTCTCACCTAGACGGTCGGGGTTCGATCCCAAGCGACCGCATGTGAGATTTGTGGTGGACAAAACGGCGCTGAGGCGGGTTTTCTCCGGGTACTACGGTTTCCCCCGCCATCGCATTCCACCGGTGCTCCATCATCATTCATGTATCATCAGTGTCGCCGCCTGCGGTGCCATTAGTAGTTAAAGCGGGCGTTAAACACTACAAAAAAAAAATTACCAGCTTAAGTCTTTTTACTTTCCAGGTTACCGCTTGAGGACATTAAGGTGTCTCAAAACCCTGCCCAGATGTAGCCAAACTCCCGCGGGTATCGGGTCATACCACGTCGAGTCCAACCCAATCCAAACAGCTCCCTTAGCTACAGTAAAGCATTAGAAGCGAAACTATACTGGACTCGGCAAGAAAAACTTCAGTTCGACAAGATCTCATTTGCATCATGCAAAGTTGAACACGAAGTTGTGTAGATCAGAAGCAGCCTGACCGCTTCTAGTCATTGGCTTAAAAAAAATTAAATTGGCACCCGCTGGTCAATTATCTCTGACTTATTTGTATTCAGAAATGATTAAATTGTTTTATGGTATTACAATAAAAAAGTAGTTTTTTGTGATTTTCATGAAATTTCAGTCATACATACCCTTAAACCCAACGACCTGTGTAGTTTTTAACTTCTTATTAAGTGTGCCTTGAAAGATAAAATAGTTTAAATTTTGAAATTAATTTTAAAAAATGAGTGATACATACAATGCTAAGTAGGTTGAGTTTATAAATGTTGTCTGAGAAAGGCTGCCAATTTTTTCAAAATAAAATGCATGTGTTTTTGTGTGACTAACATAATTATTACATTAATTTCGTTTTGAATCTGCATCTTAATTAAATAAATAAATTAGTTTATGCTAAATAGCCAGAATTGAAGTGCCTAAAGAACATCCGATATTATTCATTTCTTGTGAGTTTCAAAACTTATGTGATTACTGTTTCATGATGTTTAAAATAAAGCTTTACCGTGAAAAAAAATTAAATAATTTTTGCTTTAACTTTATTTTTTACAGGTAGATTATTACCTGTTGCAAACACAATATTCGATCTGCGTTCTCCGGTGAGAATTGGTGATGTTGTAAAGGAAATAGAAGGCTATGACCACAATTACTGCGTTAAGATACCACCTAAGAAAAATAAGGAAGAACTGCATTATGTTGGAAGGTAAATCTCTAAACTTGTTTTTAAAAGTTCTTAGGAGGACGATATTGTAATCATGAAAGTGTAAAATGAAGTTAGCAAGCTGTGGTTGGTTTTGATGGTAGGAGTTGGCCATTAGGCCAAATTGTAAAATAGTACTCATTTTTAACAAATACCTACATTTTAGGGAATCTCTTAAATTAAAATTCATATACAACAATAGAAAAACAATTACAAATAAGAAACCAAACAATTTTTGGATAATGTGCTAAAATCCAACCTGTCATGTGCGCATTCACTAGAATTAGTGGTTACAAAGCCTAAAAATCAAGTCATTAAAATGAAACATTTCAGTTAAATAATATAAGGGCAGTGGAAATAAGAATTTAATTTTTTTTTCCATATTCATGCTTTAGTTGCATATGCATACTTCAAATCCCCCGCTCATTGTGATATAACTTTCAGAGAGGTGCCCTAATTTTAAATAGTTTAAAATGTTGTTGAATATAAGCCTGCACTGTAGCTTTTTTGGGAACATTCTGGTTTATCACTTGGTAAAACATCAATGTGTTTGTAAATATTAATTAGAGAAGAGATTTTTTTTTTTTTTCATTTTGATCGGAAAGTTTTAATTTAGCTATTTGCATATTTCCGGCTCATTTTTTCTTAATGCGGGAGTTTCGAAATACTTTTTTTTTTTTATGCGTTTGAAAGCAATTTCTGAAGTAAGATTGCCTATATAAATACCCCATTATCTCAGAAACTAATTTTCTCTAAAGGCTAAAAATTTTACCACACATTTGCACTTAAATAGCTTTTATATTAACGAAAAAGCTTACATGTATATAAATTTGTTATTTTTAACACTTAAAATAATAGTTTTTCAATAAAGTTTTAAAAGCTTTGTTAAAAAATATGTACCTTTCCTTCTAATCAACCGAAGTGTTATATTTTTCATAAACCAGCAGTAAAGGTATTGTTGAATAAACCTTGAAAATGTTAGCTCATTATCTTATATAGTTGTTGAGAGAGTGGGTCAAATTTTAACATTGGTAAGATAGGGCATTTCGACTCCCCTTAAGGTAAGGAGCAATTTATTTCTTCCACAGAAAATAAAAGATCTAAGACGGTAAAAAATTGTCCTTAGTAATTATTAAAAGGAGAGCTTTCTTGAGAGATGTTTGATGGTAAATCAGTACATTGTAGGGCATAAAACATTTCCGTGAGTTTTCTTACCCATTTGCCATTAACATGAAACATGAACTATACCGAAATATTTTCACAGAATATGTAGGTTACTTAAACATTAATTTGAAAGGGGAGATTTAGGGTCTGTTTATTGAAATTTCGAAGTAACGGCTATAAGTCTCTGAAGTGCCAGTACGCCTCGTATCGCGGCACTTCGTCTGGAACGAAGAAAATAATAATAAAAAACATTTACTCTATGACAAGAATCGAACTTATGACCTCTGGAATAGCAGCCTCCCGCGTTACACATTAAGTCACCAGAGCAATTGAAAAAATACCTCCTGAGCAGGCTACATAATTCAAGAACGTAGTTAATGAATGCTCAGTGTCGCGCTGTCAAGTGATTATTTTAGAGGTTTTACGGATTTTTGCGACATTAAATCTTGAGAACGCTGGTAACGAGCTGCTAAAATCGATATTTCTATACTCGAGCAGCAGTTTTAAAGGCATTCTAACCCATTTTTTTTTAACCTGCTTTGCTTTAACACCGAATTATCAGCACCTGATACCCACACGTTTAACGCTATTTAGCTGGGTTATGTTTATCCGGGGACCATGCATCACCTGATCTTAATTTACTTACATCAGTCACGTGCACAATGTCGCAAATTATTTCGGTGTGGTTCATTATCACCCTGTATAACTGAAGAAATATCACTTCATGTTCTAATGTTTTCTGTTTCATTATTACATTTTGTGCAACAGATGATCAGGGTATGCCTGATAGCTCAGGTAAACCGCAGCAGAGGGATTACTTACATGTAAGGTTGCAAACATTATTATCGTGATTACTGCCCCAAGGCGCATCAGTGGCTTGCCGGTCCATAATCGCAGCATGTGTTTGAGCCTCCTGCATATGACCTTCAGAGGCTGCACGGCTGCAGCGAAGCACAGGCGTGCAACGTTGCCAAATCAGAACTCGCTTAGTAATAACTACATTAACGCTCGGATACTAGTAGTTTATTACAACCTTAAAACTTATATTAGATATCCGTGCAAGCAAACGAATACCTGTACCTTGTAATCGAAATTCAAAGCGAGCAAGCCAACCTAAATACATCAATAGTTGGCGCTATCCGTGCTTGGGTAGCAGCATAATGCTTTTTTAAAAACTTCCTCTGCGCGCTATATGCCCTTCTTGCACGCAAAAACGCTCAAGGTCGCACACTTAGTTTATTTCAGCCAAGCGCAGGCATTGCTGCGTCGAGATTTGCACGAAGATTACCTAAATCACCTTCAAGATTTTCAAGATACAATATCTTGTATCGATATTTCGTCGTCTGCCATAATAACGTCATTGCTGCAGGAATGACGAGTTTAAACTTGTTATCTGGGTCGAGCGGAAGCGCGCCGCGATAGCGAGTGCTAGAACACCACGCACTCGCGTACGCGATCAGCAAGCATTATGCTGCTACCCAAGCACGGATAGCGCCAACTATTGACGTATTTAGGTTGGCTTGCTCACTTTGAATTTCGATTACAAGGTATATGTATTCGTTTGCTTGCACACGGGCTTTTCTTTTGCTATACCATCTACAATCAGGGACTGTCCAAAGCTTAATGCAGCGGTATCGATCAGTTTGCAAATTATTTTCAATTGCATGTGTTATAGTATCGATATTTCGTCGTCTGCCATAATAACGTCTTCTCGCTGGCAAGGAGAATGATCGAGCAAGCGTATACGAAAAAAGAGCGTAAGTTTAGCTTCAGCAGTTCGATACCTAAACGCAATTATGTTTTGCATGTATGTTTTCAGAAATGAAACAGACCTTGAGCTGTTAACAAAGAGGTGTTTAACCTTTGTGCTAATTAAGCATTATGCTTCGCTTTTCTCGTAATACACCCCTAAACACTCTGACAAGTGGACAAAAGAGGCAGCAAATGTGCAGTTCTATGTAGTTGAAGATGACATGTCGTTAAGTAAAGAAAGTGATCGAGTTAGTTTTTTTTTTTGGTAGTGTTAAACGTCCGCGTTTACTACTTTGTGGCACCGCAGGAGATGACACTGGTGTTACAAGCATGAAGATGAGGTTTTCTAAAAGAGAGATATAAATTATATCCAATATAATATAAATGATACTAAGAAGGGACAAATATACATTGGAATCGGCCGGAATAGAAAAGCTCTAAAGCACGTCTAAGAAGGCAAAACACAGTTACTACAAGCTGGCCCTCGACCCAGGTAGGATAGTACCGTTAAGGGCAGGACAATGAAACGAAGGAGGTTGGAAGTTCCACTGTCCGAGGGTAGACGTAACAAAGCAATCATAAACAGTTCTCTTGTTGGTCAAGTAACATGATTTCACTAGCCATGGAAGATTTGCGAGGTTAGTATGTCATTATTTACTTAATGGACGAGAAGACGGTCAAAAGTAATAGGAGAGGATAGGCGCGGTCGTGTAAGGCATAGTTGGAAAGGGGAAAATTCTTGAGGATGCGTGTGTGTTTGACGGCAGAAACTGTCGAAGAAAATGAATAAACGAGTTCAAAAACAATCGTGAACTCAAAGGAAACCATTTGTGTCTTACCACAGCCGAGAACATTCCATGCGAACATATCCTGAGCTAGGGCACCCACATCTCCACACCATTTCATAATATCCTAAACCTACACGTGGGATACCAACCCGGAACCCCTAAATTTGGGAACCGTCGCATGACAAAGAAAGTAAAAACTAACAACGTATTAAAGTGTGGAACACATTGGTTTGTGAAAAAGGCAATTTAAGTTCCTTTGCAACAAAGAAATTACTTTATTTTATTATTCACAGAGCGTGTCATCCAAAATCAGGACGGTGTATGGAGGTGCATTCATGTCAACCTGGTGCACAGTGCTACACAGGAGTACATCTTCCTGATAAATGTTCAAAGAAGCCAATATGTGGTAAAGGTGGAGTTAAATATATGAAAAATGGAGCCTACTTTATAGAACCACAGCATTATCCAGATGCAGTACATCATGTAAGTTTATTATTTATATGCTGGATATTGTGTAGAATTACATTATGAAAACTAGCTTTTAGTAAAATTCTATTTCTAGTTGTGTAGCTAAAAATATATCTAGCAAATTATCAATTAAGAAATTCTTCCTGTAATTTCAGCCACCCCCTGCAAAAATGCTGCAGTTGGAGTTCTGCATTTTCAAGGGTTGGGGAAAGGAACTTACGAGATATGATCAAATAATAACGGGAATTTTCGCGGGTCTTATACAAAAAAAAAAAAATCAAAACACTTTTTTAAGCAGCTCAGGGGCGGGCGTTCTCCGGTTTCCCCCACCATCGCATTCCACCGGTGCTCTATCTTCTTACCATGTGTCATCAATGTTAAGTAGCAAATGCGGGCGTTAAACACTATTAACTTTTTTCAGTTGTTTTAAGTACTTAGTTTATTGTTGACAGTTAAAAGGGTTGTGTGTGTTTTCGAAGGCTCAGCGAATTTGCATTAGATGCTGGTTGAAAATAGAGCAAAGTGTTCCAAATGTTGGCTGTGGCTTTTGGCAAATCTACAATGAGCAAGACAGGGGGTTTCGAGTGGTGTCGGCGTTTCACCAAAGAGGGTCGAGAAGACGCTGAAGACGACGATTCCCTGGACGTCCTAACACATCAATTACTGACGATATCCTTTCGATTGACAGCATTTACCTTGCTATAGTCCACGCAGAAGCTTAACTCTCCGATCTGTATTTTCACCCAGACTATAGGGAGCAACAAGGGATATTGGCGTCTTCAATAATTTCCCTGGAACTCAGTCAAAAATATTCCGTACTTCCACTTGCTTAGCCTGAGGAACACGTCTTGTTGGTTGTCGGTCGGGCGTCTCTGGTGTCATTAGATGTAGTAGTCGTTCGGTGCGGCTGTAATCGCCATTCCGTTGGCTGAAAACAGGCTAGTATTATCTGTCCGAACCTCTCCAGTTGTGAGAGAGTTTGTTGCCCTCTTCGCGAAGTCTTTTAGCCGGGTCCCAGCACCCTGGCTCTTCGGTTACGTCGTAAGGCGACACATTTGCAGCTGTTTGGCACTTCCCCAACCTCCATTCTGGCCTGAATGTCCTGATCGGTAATCGATGGATTGAGAAGTCTCACGGGGATATCTTCCCGGCACGTCAAGAATGTCTTGTAAACGCATACTTCGTTCAGTGATATCTTCCAAACCAAAACTAGGTTCCACCACCGTTGGCCATACTTGTCTCTACCTTCTTGTTTCTTACAGGTACAACCACATTGTCCCTCAGGATCACCATTTAGACCCCTGGATATTTATTGGTCTCCGGAGCATCACGACGTCTCGGCCTAGTCGCAAAATCCTCACGCCATCATCGATTGTCTCGTGGCTCCTGAGTGCATCCAAATTCAGCATCACACCCTCAGCCACACTGGCGATGATCACCCAAGGGCTCACAATGAACTTCTTCTCCACAGACAAGTTGCCGCCCAACTCCGCCACTAACTGATAGGACACACTAGCTTTACGTGTCGGCAAGCCTTCGCCACGTCAGGCCTGATCACTATCACGCCTGCAGCCATATCTATCCGTATCCGGCATAGCTTTCCGGCATATACTTACATAGCTTGTATGTTGGGCGTGTGGTTGTCTGGCCACACGCCCAACACACAACACTTCATATTCATTATCTATGGGTTGATCCTCTCAATGAATTGAAATTGAAATTTAGTTTCATTATGGACGCCCTTTAACAATTATGGTTCTCAGCGTACCATTCCATATTGGGTGTGAAAAGCGTCTAATTTTCTCGGAATCCTCTTTATGAGACTTGTGATTCTTTTACGTGCCGTAAATCTACGGAAAAAAAATCTGTTGCCCTCTGCCAAGTTTTTTGGTATTCGAGGTGGGCGCAGCTGACATCCAAGTGTCTGCACCCTTAGTGTGAACATCAACGCTTCATGCATTATCCTATAGTTGCAGAGCACCAGGGAATATCCTATCTCGACGTCACACACACCGTCCCAAAAAAGGCCACTTCCTGGAGGAAAAAACTACTCGGGAGGTTCACTAGGACCTTATTCACCACCTGTTAAAGTGCCAAGACGAACTATAGCTTCGTCTGCCCTGACTGCTGCAACCTTGATTTGAGTTAACTGCAGTGGGCCATGGTTTAGTAACGATTTCCAAACCGGATCTCGAGGTCCTCTCAGATGTCTCGGGACACCGCCGACGCATTCGAATTGTCCGTCATCCATCCTCAGAGGTCGACTGTCAGCTGTACGGCTCCCTGCTCTGTTTCCCACAGGTTGTGGGAGGCGTCGGCGGGAATGGTTGACGGAACACTTCGATGTTTGACGTCCCGTTCTATTTCGATGGCTTGACTTCAGTAATCATAGATTTAAAAATTATTTGCACAACTTAAAGCATACACAATATTGCAGCCGAAATTATTTTCCCCGACTCAAATTTAAAAGATTGAAAAATTAATTTCATGTGCAGAAACGAATTTTTTCAAACTAATTAAAATTAAGAAATGTATGCATAACATTTCTTTATATTTGTATACTAAACTAAAATTAAAATTTTGGGAGGAATATGATAAACTGTAATATCCGAGAAGCATTTTGTATCACCATATCAAAGTGATTAACTGTGAATAAACAAATTAATATCTTAATAGATGTTACATTTTTGTGTACATTATATATGTAAGCATATGCTAAATGTCAAAGCAATCAGAATAAAGCTATGCTACGAGGGCGATGCAGAAAATAACAAACGTTTTGGAATAACTAAATATTAACGAAAATATGTACACAAACCTCTATTTACAAAATTACAGTACCTTACTCTATTTCTCAACGTAATCGCGATTACCGTCAAGTTATTTATTGTCACGTGGTACCGGCTTTCCAATGCATATGTTATACTCTTCTATCGCTAAAGATCTGAACCAAGATGTTGAGGTTTTCACCGGTTGCGAAATCTTTTACACAAAAATTCATATATGGTGACCAAAGTGAAATACCAGTTTTTCTAAATTCTTTCATTAACATTTGCTTTCAGTTCCTTCATAACGGTTGATGAACATCCACTCTAGTCATTGTCGGACACACTGGTTCTTCCTTGATTACTCGTCAATTATGCGCCAATTCCTCACTCAAGTGTTGTTCATTGCATTATTTGTCTATACAATCGATTGGTCTAACATTTTTTGCATTCATAAAAACGAATAATTTCTTTGGCGGTACACAAGTAAAACATTAATAAAAAGCGGTATCACGTGACAATACATGTCTTGACATAAAGGAGATTACGTTGAGAAATAGCATTTGGTACTATAAATTTGTAAACAAAGATTCCTGTTGATAGCTTCGTTACTATTGTGTGCCAAATTGTTCTTTATTTAATGGATGGAGGTCGTATATTGCCTTATTTCATTTATTGACTTCAAAGGTTCCTCATGTTTTAGCTGATTGCTAAAACATTAGATAAAGTAAATGATAAATCTTTTTATATAACACTTGGGGAAACTGTTGTGTCTATTTTTTATTTCTGGCATTGTTAATGGTGTGACAAATCATTTGATTAGTAACGTCTATAATTTATCACCTTTCACTAGCAAGTAAATATTCATCATCTTCAGAAACACACGAAAACTGAAAACTGTGTCAGCTAGCTTTGCCACATGCTTCTTTCCCTGATGATGTAACAATGTGCCAATTATAATACTTTTGAAATTTTATTCTATACTTTTCCTGTATATACACTAATTACGAGCTATATTATGACCTTTTACACCTGCTTCTTATCTTACATTTCTTTAATTGCAGCCAAATTTTCCGAGCATCATTGTTACTCCTTGCAAGCCTTATTTCTGCAAAACCTGCTACAAGTTTACCACTTTGAAGAAACCGCAGCCAGTTACTGAGAAGACTGAAGATGAATGATTACTAAACTCATTAGAGACGATCCTCTGAATTTTAGTCTAGTATTATGGGGATTATCCTAAATATTTTTGGTTTATTTAGCAATAATAAAATAAATGTAAGAATGTTCATTAACTGATCAGAATACTAAAAGTATAAAACTCTCGCATGTTTGGTTTGTGCATTTCATTCATAGAGAAATTTTGATTATGCATCTGTACATGAAAGAAATGGAACACTAATAAATTGAAATTCTTATTTGTAAAATATGATGATGCACATTGACTACGCCTGTAACTTATAGAACTTAGTGCAAACTGGAACCATCAGTTTTGCAAGTCTTCTTTCTAAGACCTTGTAAATATCTTAATTTATAAATAGTATAATTAAGGCCAATGACGTTATATTGTTGTTTTGCAAGTTTAGCTAATAAACGCTCATACTACTGAACTAGAAACTCCAGATTAACATTTAAGTATTGCGGCGGTATAAAAATATGTGGTGGGGGTGGCGAGTTCGAATCCCGTGCGAAGGTTTAGAATATTATGGAATGGTGTGGAGATGTGGGTGCCCTAGTTCAGGATGTGTTGGCATGGAATCTTTCTCAAGTGTGGTAATGCACAAGTGGTTTCCTTTGAGTTGATATTCGTTTTTGAACTCGTTTATTTATTTTCTTCGACATTTTCTGCCGTCGAACACACATGCATTCCTCCTAAGCTTTCCCCTTCCCAGCTACTCTTTACGCGAATGCACCTATAATCCATTATTACTCGTGACCGTATTCTAGTGTATAAAATAAACACTGTTTCTATCGCGGCCATATGTAGCCCATTCGTTTTCACCGCGGAATCAAATGTAACGTCTTACGTCAACGAGTCTTCCATAACAAGCGGATTCGCGTCACTTGACCAAGAAGAAATCCGTTTGATTTCGTGTTGTTGTCCACCCTCGGGCAGTGGAACTTCCAACCCCTTCGGTGCATTGTACTGCCCTTAACGGTACACTTCTACCTGGGTCATTTTCCAGCTCTTGGTAACTTTATCTTTGCACTTTTAGACGTGTTTCACAACATTTCTTCCCTGGCCATTTCTAATGTATATTTGTTCGTTTTTAACATAATATATGTGTTATATAATATAATGTATATATTATAATATACATAATATAATAATATAATTTACATCTCCCTTTTAGAGACAGTTTAATCCCGTGACACGACATGTATTGGCTCAGCATTCATGAATATAATAGTCTGAGACGTAAGGTAAGAACAGAAGTAAATATAAATTAGTTGCTATTTATATTGCAGTTATTAAACTCTTTTCAGAATGCGGTGTGTATTATTTGTACTTTAGCACCTGGAAAATCACTATATATCACTATTTGCAGTGAAGAAGATAAACAAAGTGTACCATAAAATGATTTGCTCTCGTGATGATGATGAAATTAAGAGCACATGTACCTTCAAGTACTGAACAATAATTTTATTTGATACTTCCTGGCAACCATCTATTACAAAGCAAACATAACAATTAACAAGAAACTTCCACTTCTATACTCCCTCCTCAGTGTTCGAATCTACTCATACTTCTGATTAAATTGAACACCACACCTGAATAGGTTACAACGCGTGAAGTTAGAGCATCTTTGGTGTAGATTTTGCTGGTATCTGTTGTGCAGTGATTAAAATTGTTAAAGATCTAGGCAGGTCATAAGGTCTCACAACAAAATCAGGTTTCAGATGATCCATAGGTATTATCGATCGTTTTCCATTCACGTTTATGTCAGGTATTTGTGGTACGATCATTTTGAAGGGACCAACATCGGGGTTTGTCTATGAGCGTAAAAAAAAAAAAAAAACACATACGAATAGTTTTTTAGGTCTTGGTAGATGAAAGTTTGAGTACCATTATCTTTGGATCAAATAAATGGAGCTAGCTCCTTCAGGTATTTGGCAAATGTTGATGTCTCGATGGTATTACTCCTCTTTTTTTTATTTAAGAATTCACCTAGAGGTTCAGTGTTTGGCCATAAAACAACTCGTCAGATATCTTCTTTAAATGCTGTGGAGACGCACAGGAGAACGATAGATAAATTGTCAGTTCAGTGACGGCAGCATGGTTACGAATAACAGTTTTAAGTCAACAATGGAAGTTTTTGACCATTCCATTGGCTGGTGGATAAAAAACTTTGGTTAGAATGCGAAATGTTCCAATCAGTACGCTGAGGGCTTTGAAAGGACGTGGCTCAAACTCCTAGATCTGATGTAAGTGTTTGTGGAGCGCCGAAGCGAGAATTCTGTGGCATTTGATCACAACATGATAACTCCAAAATTGGCCTTTTGCGCTAAGAGAGTAGTGATATGAAAGAAACAATAAAGGATTGTTTCTTTTATATCACTATTGTCTTAGCACAAAAAAAAAAAAAAAAAAAAAAACGTTTTCGGAGTTATCGTGTTTTGATCAAACGCCACAGAATTTGCTACCACTGAAAATTTTTCTTGTAACAGTCTCTGCGGCGATTGACTATTGGATATGTTTTCAGCCAAAGAGGCCCGACAAAGAGTTGTTAAGCAGTAGGTGAATCCTTTGAATTGTAGACGAGGTACAACAATATCGACGTGAACCTACTCGAAACGGTGATTAGATGGACCATGAGAAGCCCTATCGTTAGGCCAATACTGTTACGAATCAGGTCTCCTCAATCACGAGTAATATTGGACCAACCGGGCTGAAGCTTTCACACCGGGATGTAATAAACTGTGTAATGATACAACAGTCTGTTGAAGAAAATTCTTAGTTACAAACGTTGAGACACCACAATGCAGCTGAACGCTAGGTTTGGGATGAGAATCTTTTTTCAATTCTAGGCTTATATTAGTGTCAAGAGATATCTGGAGTACATCATCGGTTCAGCAAGACTTTTAAAATCGACTCGCAATATGAGGTGTAGGAGATCTGATGTATTGTTAGCGAATATCTGTTAAAACTCTGCGATGCACTCAGATGGCATGACTGATTTCCTAATAGAAGTTCACTTCTGAGCTATTTCTACATTTGCCAGCATGCATTTAAGCCCAAAAACCCGGTTATCGAAGCTGCGTTACATTTCTCTTAATCACACCGGTAGTGGTTCTTTTGCCACAATTGGTAAAAAAATAAAAAATACTTTTTGTAACAAATGTTTGTTGGAACCTTTGGCATACATAGAGCCAACAGTTACATGGGCCTCCATTGCTTCGATACAGACAGTCATTTAGAGCTCATACTATACACCCTTTCCTATTTTATAAACTAGATGTATTTCTCAAAACTTCTTGTTCAAACTTTCAAAATGCTCCGTGCATCTCAATGCTGTTTAAATTACATTAAAACCTAAAAGAATGTACAGAAATATCCACCGTGACGTCCTGTATACCAAATGTTTACTAATAACAACAATAATAACATATCAACTATTTTATGAAAATACGGTTAGTTTTATGGATTACCTTTTCTTAGGTTTATAAACAGTTTTAGAATTCGCTCATCATATTTAAGTATTTAAAATATACTTTCACAAATTATTGCTCGAGGTTAAAAGCTCCAACTGTAAAAATGGCAACCAATTTTTTCAAATTATCATACGCATGGGACATTTTGATTATGCAACATATTTGTGTAAAATTTCTGTAACGTAATTTATATCTTTCAAAGTATTTACTCAATTTGAATTAAATTTGGCATAAATTTGGAATTTTTCAGAAAAATTTATACTAAACTGAGGAACTTGGAAAATTCACTCCTAGTGTCATTTAAAAGTTGTTTATGCGAACTGCTGTTGGGACCATTTTGTTCACCCAGCATCCTTGATTCGCAATATGCAGCATCTTGACTTGTCTAAGTGTGTTTTTGGAGGATGTGTATTCAAAGATTTACTAAGTTTACGTATAATCATATGACATCTTCCTTTCCTCTAATTCGCTTGTAGCATTTGCCAATCTTGCTTTGATTGGCCTTTTTCGTAGTTTCCGTTTGCTGCAGCTGTTTGTGTTTGAAGAAATGTTTCGTAGGCTCCACGTTACATTTATTTTCTCCTGAAATATAAGTTTTGAAACCCCCTTTTTATAAAAAGCTCCGTATGTGTGTGTCTGTGGACAGCACAGCTCAGAAACTAAAATACCAAAGTTGGTGTTTTAAGTTTATTATCCTTCAAGGATGCGACACACAGGCTTTTGAAAAAACACCCCACCCCAAACTACCCTTTACATGGACATTTTTTTTAATTTTGTTTTTCTCAAAAATGGCTAACGATTTTGACTACAATAGCGTCTATTAAAGTTATTCAAAACACAAATAAAATGCATATTCTGAATTTTCTGGGAATGGCCTCTGAAGAGCACTTTGATTTTTGCATAACGATTAAACCGTAACAGCTAGACTAAAACTTAGTACGCAAAAATGTACACCTTGTTGAAACACACAATTCATATCATATGCATTTTTTTTTTTTTTTTTTTTTTTTTTTTAATACTCAAACAAGAAATGTCCGTTTCTCTTTTGTTCTAATCCTCGACAAGCAAAGAAGCCAATTTAAATGACAATCGCATAACGATAGCTTTTAAAACATTTGACTAACGCTTTAGCATAGAGCATTTCTTTAGTACCCTTCTATTTAGAAGGAACCAAGTAATAAGTACATTCTGCTAATGCTTATCACAATTAGCATGGTGTAGAGAGAAAACTAATCTTTTGTAAAAAGTCTGTTTGTAGAACAGTTAGAGAAAGTGACGTGAGTGTAACACACGAGATTTTCTCTTCTCGGCTGGGCTAAGTTGTCGTGCTATTGTCCATAGCTAGTACTGAATTTGCACAACGCACAGATGGTTGGACACGAAAGTGCCAAATTTGGATTAAGGCCGTCAGCCCATATATGTAAATATGAGCTGCTTCTTTTTCCAGACAAATTACTGTGTCATGGGAATTAGGCAGGCGTTATCTGCCGAGACTAATAGTCAAAATGGCATTTTCATAATTTTTTTCCATTTTTGGTCATTTAATTGCTTATGAACATTTCAAATCTCACGCTTATTTTGGTATAACTTTCATAGATGTACACTAATTTTATATAGTTAGTTTAAAATATTGTTGAAAAAACTCCTTTGTAGTAGTTTTTTTAAAACATTTGGTGCACTCGCTTAGTAAAACATTAATAGCTTTGTAAATATTTGTGTTAGAGAAGAGATTTTTTTATCAAACAGATTTACTTCAGCTATTCGCAGCATTGGCATCCCGCTCATATTGCGTTTATGTGAGAGTTTCCAAGTACTGCGAAGTTGTGTTTGGAAAGTTAGGTTACATTTTTACTTTCTCTACACGTACCGTGTACATAGGAAATAGAGAAGGTATTGTATTGCACCCAAAAATTCGATATCGATATTTCACCGGAAATACATATTTTGAGGCTCCCTGAATCCAAAAAGCTATTTAGAAAAATGTCCGTGTGTCTGTGGGCAGCATAGCTCAAAAACGAAAAGTTCATAAAATACCAAACTTGGTATTTAAGTTCAATATCTACCAAACACGAAGGGTTTCAAGAAAATCCCCCCACTCCAACCACCCTTTACATGGAAAAATTTTCGAAAATTTTGACCTTCTCAAAAATGGCTCTAATGATTTTGATTAAAGCATCGTATATTAAAAATACTAAACGACAAAATGTATATCTTGAATTATCTGGGAATAGCCTCTGAAGACATCCTTATTATGGATAAATTTTGCAAAATTTAGCATAATTGGTAATACTGTAAGAGAAAGACAAAAATCTACTTACAAAAAGTACAGGGCTCGCTAAAGCACACAAATTAGTTCTATACATCTTTTTCGTGAAGTTGGCCGTTTTTGAGATATGTCTGTTATATATTGGTTTCAGTTTTAAAATACTGATACGGGAATTTGTCAACTCCTGGCCATACAAACAGAGGGACTTCAGTCACATAGCAAACAGCGTTTAAAAGATTTTACTATTGGTTTAGCCTAGCGTATTCCCTTATTTCCCTTTTACTTACCAGGAATCAAGTAATAAGAAAATTCTGATAATTTTTTTTTTTAGCATGAAGTAAATAGAAAATTGAGCCTTTAAACAAAAGTTGTTGCAGAGAAGTAGAGAAAGTCATGTGAACGGAACACATATTTCATTTGTTTGAAAGCAATTTCTGAAGAAGCAAACTTTTCTATAGAAATGCCCTGCTCTCTCAGAAACTAAATAAGACTAAGGCCTGAAAGTTTTATCCCATATGTGCATCTTTTAGCGATTTTTATGTATGTGGATTAGTCATTTTTTAAAATTTAAAAGTCATAATTTTCAATAACTATAATTTTAAGAGCTTTATTAAAAAAAAGCATCCCTTTCCTGCTAATGAAGAGATGTCTTCTATTTTTCATCAATCAACAGTAAAAGTACTGTGGAATATACCTTGAGAAATGTAGCGCATTATGTTAAATAGTTGCGGAGATAATGGGCCAAACTTGAATATTGGCAAGATAGGACATTCGACTCCCCCTAAGAAGAAATACACAAATGACTGATTATGTCTTTAATGAGAGCATATGGGCCATTTTATATGCGTTATTTAGTTCATCATTTAAAATATTATTTATATCTGATTATTTGTTTACTTTGAAGTCTCCTCTTACAGACGGAAAGGACAGTCCCAAAGTACGTAAGGGAGGCGATGAGTTTCGCATGCTGGATTATCGCCACCGAGAAGGTCAGGTGTGGGGGTCCTCATTTATCCCCTTAGGGGGACAATGGAGACCAACATTTCAAACGTAAAATGTAGGATTCAGCCGTAAAATCGGTGTTTTTCATAGTTTTTAACGCCCGCTTTTACTACATAGGCAGCACAAGCTGATACACGGAACGAAGATGGAGCACCGGTGGAAGCAATAGCGGGAGAACCCGGAGAAAACCCGCCCCTACGTCACTTTGTCCACAGCAAATCCCACATGTGGTCGCTTGGGAATGAAATGGCTTGGTGAGAGACGAATGGTCTGACCACTCAGCCACGCTGCGGCCTTAAAGTGGTTTAGTATAAAACCAGAACTCTTTCGCTCTAACATAATGATTCACATCTTATATTGTATAGCAGTAAGATTATCAATATTATAAGAAAATAAAATAACTAAGATGGTTATTTGACACAGTTGAAGAAAGGAAATAATGAGTACAAGAATAAAAACACTTCAGTTAAACTTATGTTACTGTTACACGTTGTCTCATAAAGTACAACAAATGAAACACGGTCAATAATGGATGCTTATAATTGAATAAAATGTTTAAAAACTTTGCATTATTCCCAGTAAAATAGGATTGTGCTTTCAGGCTAAAGAAACAGCTAGCACTTTTCAAGTTTATAAAAATGGGAGTTAGCCTATACCCTTTTCTAGACGAACCAAAAGTTCTGAGTTGTGTTACGCTGTTATGTCCAAATACTCCATTTTCAAACTGACGATTGTCCAATATTTTTAGCACATAAAAGGAAATAGTATCAGCAGATTTTCCGTAACATTTGTTGAAAATCTTCACTAACAACATTTGTACAATAACTTCAAATAATTAAACATAAGGAGGAAATATTTTTTTCGAATTTCGGTTTGATACATACACACACACAGTAACATAATTTAACAATAACTCCATGGCACGACAGCTCACGGGGAACCTTGACCTACCGCCCGGCCGCTGCGTCCCTCATCTCGGTCCATTACAGACGTCATGGATGGGGTGCAGAATTGGAGGGTGAGACGTGATAAGCGCCTCGAGCCCCCCCGGCCGGCTAATGCGGTTCTCATGACCTGGAACCGCTACTTCTCCATCAAGTAGCTCCTCAATTGGCCCCCCCCCCCAGGGACCTTACGAGGCTGAGTGCACCCCGGGCCAGGTCTCCCAGCGGGGGAAAAATCCCCACGCCGTTACTGGGGATCGAACCCAGTAACATAATTTACCTTTTACAAATATTTTTCGCTTCTGAAATGGCACATGAGCTGATCAATATATGTTAATGATTGCCTCAAATATTGCCTTACCACAGGAAGACTTACGTTTAAAACACTTCCGTAATAGTTTAAATGTGTAATCTGTTGCACGAAACGCTTGATTATGGTATTGTTAAATGCATTTTCGGTTCAATATACAGATGCTAGTGTGTTAGTTATCTTTCCTTTCGTTTAACAGCTTTTCCCACAACAAACCAATCATTTAATTTACTAACCTGGTGTGCTTTGCGTGGTTCTAACTACCCAAAAATTAACAACGAATGTCAGTGTAGAATATTCGTTTTATTTCCACATTTACACACCTCAATACGTGACCTGTGGCCTACGCAGTGAGAGGTCATTTGGCTTTGCAGAAAACATTCAAATTCAGTTCTGCTACTGCATTCGTTATAGCGAGGCATGCTCGCTTATGATAAACCCCTTCTACCCGCAATCTGAGGAAAATTAACACCTGGAGGTACTAACCAACCTGAGAGCACACTACAATTAACAAGTAAAATTTTAAGTCCGCATCTTTGAAGCCCATCTTTGGGTGATTTATATACAGCAGACATTTTTTTTCTTTAATTGTTTCAAAACGAATTGTGCTAGCGATAAATTATTATACATAAATTGTAGAGGTATTTTGGGAGATTAATTACCTCTATAGCAAATGTTGAAAATGTCCTCCATCCTGCATAAGGCACAACTCAACACGTAGTTCCATGTTACTGGCCACTCGTTGGAGGACTCTGTTGTCAATAGCTGTAATCTCCTTGTGATGTTGTGCTTCAGATCGTCCAATGTCTGGGGACGTGTGGCGTAAACTCTGTTTTTTATGTAACCCCATAGAAAGAAGTCCGGATATGTCATATCCGGAGAATTCGGTGGCCACAGGTTCCTGGAAATTATCCGGTCGTCAAAGAAACTTGCAATTAGGTTCATGGATTCATTTGATGTATGACATGTAGCGCCTTCTTGCTGAAAATATCCTTGACTCAGCTCATCGTCCAGTTCCTCAACAAACTCCATGAAAATCAGTCGGTACTCTGCAGTGTTCATAGTCTGGTAAAAAAAAAAAAAATTGGCCCCACTATTCTCTGTGCGGATATTGCGCACCAAACTCCGATTTTAACCGGTTGCATAGGTGCTTCACGGACGACATGTGGATTTTCGATGGCCCAATGGCGTGAGTTCTGAGTTTTCACATAAGCACTCTGAGAGATTCAGTTGTTTCCAATTTGTTTACCAGTCCCAGTATTGTGTTTCTTTTGGGAGGATTGCGAACACAAAATTCTCAAATTCTTCGAGTAGCTGTAATTGAATTTTTTTTTATTTACCTTTTTTTACCTTGTTTTTCTGTATTATTACTGGATTGCTGTTTTCTTACTTTTACAACACACACAAGCATATAACACCCATGCCCAAGGCGGCACTCGAACCCACGATCCCCAGCGCTGCGAAGCACCGAAGCCTTGGCGAGCGTGGCCATGGGGACCGGCATAATTCGTAATCTAGTATTGCTACACAAGGAAGAGTCGTTGATTTAATGTGTACTGCATTTTCACGTAGATTACAAGAACAAAAAGTCGAAACAGCTATTAACAATGCAATTAGGAATAACACATTAATGTCTGCGCAATTAGTGACAAGGAATCGAAACTCCAGGAATAAAATATAAACATCTGCGCATCTAGTGACGAGGAATCGAAACTCCAGGAATAAAACAGACATCTGCGCGTCTACTGACAAGGAATCGAAACTCCAGGAATAAAACAAACATCTGCGCATCTAGTGACAAGGAATCGAAACTCCAGGAATAAAACATAAATATCTGCGCATCTAGTGACAAGGAATCTAAACTCCAGAACATTCTGCTTAATTTGGTGCTAAAATTGGGTCATTGAATGAATTTCCAACGGAACAATTAAAGAAAGAAATGTGTCAGTTCTATATAAAACACTCTGTATAACCGTTGCTTTTCTTATAATATCAGAAAATTCTCGTAGAAAAAACATTACATAGTACGCGAGCGTCAAGTTTCTTTTTGGTTCTCGCGTCTCGTTTCACAATATTCCCGCTCGAATCACAAACCATAACCTTACGCTCTTACATAATACAACTGTTATAGCGCAGTCTTAAACTATCATAAAATATCACAAGATTATATATACCGGGTGAGTCTACGGATTGGTTTACTTTACAACGATGCGAAATGCAGATTGACACCGCATTCAGCAGCCCGCTGATTGGGGGCAGGGGGTGCTCGTTGATAGTGTGCTGTAGCATGCTGAAAAGTCATTGAGAAGGTAAGCTATAGAAGGTAAACCGATTTTTTTTAAAGGAATTCTGGGTGTAGGGAGGGGTACGACCAATTACGGAATAATGAGGGAATTTGGGACACACAGTGAAACGATAGAGTGCAAAATCAGAGCTGCTAATATTGGGCGAGAATCGTTCACGGAAACTAATCTCTTATTAGTGCAGTCTGCTAGGGTGAACAGCTGAGAATGGAAGCTAATTGACGTGGGCAATAAAATTAAAGAAAGTTTAGGAAACCATTGAGATGGGATATATTTGGATGGCGGGGCAGGCAAACAGACGGAGTATTTGGAGAAAAATTAGAAAACCGCCTCTGCGATTTTGACAGACAGCAATTAATTGCACAATGCGCGGAGAGGTCTAAGCAGAGTACTGTAAAATACATCGGTGACAAAAAAATAGCTGTCGAATATGTGTGAGAGAAAAGTAAATATTAAATTTTTGATTGGTGCTAAAATATATTGACTTCATTTCTACGGGGTA
Source organism: Hymenopus coronatus (assembly GCA_030762935.1). Lineage (NCBI taxonomy): Eukaryota > Metazoa > Arthropoda > Insecta > Mantodea > Hymenopodidae > Hymenopus > Hymenopus coronatus. Next base: position 519,013,529 of record CM060900.1, on the reverse strand, counting down.
TCTTTGAAGGTGAACAGATAACATGACATACAACCACCTGACATACGCAAGTAGACCTCCAGGAATATAATACGGAAACTACACATATTTCACACCACCTCTCACCTATACGGCCCGGGTTCAATCCCAAGCGGCCGCATGTGAGATTTGTGGTGGACAAAGCGGCGCAGGGGCGGATTTTCTCCGGGTTCTCCGGTTTCCCCAACCCTCGCATTCCACCGGTGCTCCATCTTCATTCCATATATCAGTTTTTTTGGTAGTGTTTAACGCCCGCTTTAACTACTAATGGCACCGCAGGCGGCGACACTGATGATACATGAATGATGATGGAGCACCGGTGGAATGCGATGGCGGGGGAAACCGGAGTACCCGGAGAAAACCCGCCCCAGCGCCGTTTTGTCAACCACAAATCTCACATGCGGTCGCTTGGGATTGAACCCCGGCCGTCTAGGTGAGAGTCGAGTGGTCTAACCACTCGGCCACGACGCAGCCACATATAACATCAGCGTCACCATTTGCAGCGTCATATGTAGTAAAAGAGGGCATTAAATACCATAAAAATTAAAAAAAACAAAAACATCTTAGACCACAACATAGCTAGTAAATAATTAAACTTATGCGTAACTAAACAATTATAGAATGCAATAATGGAGTTGCAATTTCAACAACGTGCATGGCTGGCACTCCCCTCTCACCAAGACGACCGCATGTGGGATTTGTGGTAGAAAAAGCGGGGCAGGTGCGGGTTTTCTTCGGGTTCTCCGGTTTCCCCCGCCATCGCATTCCACCGGTGCTCTATTTTCACTCCATGTATCACCAGTGTCATAGTAGTAAAAGCGGGCGTTTCTTCACTAGCAAAAAATGTGAATAAGTCATTATTTTTGTGGAAATATTTTGTATTAAATCCATGCAGTTGCTAGAATCACTTTGGAGTATAAAAAGACCCATACATAAAATGTTTTTCCAAGGTTGATATCATAGGAGGGTTTAACGGATATTTCGCAAAAGGCCTGTGCTACCGTAAAGGTCATTTGAAATACATTTGCGTTTTAAAGAGATTTACATTTTTTCTGCGTAGTATGTTTTTGTCTATCGTTTAAAGTATACCAGTAACTAGAAGCGTTCAAAAACTGCCTACAAAATCCAGAAAATTACACACGTAGCATCGAAAAAAGTTTTAATTTAGTAACCGTCGTCTCTTACTGGGTGGCAATTAATCCATTACGTGGTTTCGTTGCCATAGGCGAATGAATCAACAATCTTGTGCTTCTTTAGAAAGATAAAAAAGAAAGAGTTTCTTACGGTGAATAAACACTTCTATTTAAAAGAGTTTACACCGATAGAGATAAAAGCCGAGTTGAATGAAGTTCATAGCACACCTGCTCCTGTGTGTGCAACAATTTACAATTGGATAAATGGATTTAAACGTGACCGTGCATCCACAAATGTTGAACATCGTTCCGGACGTCCAGTAGAAGTGGCCTCCTCTGAAATTGACAAAATCTAGAATAAAGTTTTAAGTGATCGACAAATCAAAGTTCACGAAATAGTAGAGGGCACAGACATATCACAAGGTACAGTGTTCTCAATTTTTACCAGAAAATTAGGCCTGACAAAGGTCTCGGCAACATGGGTGCTGCATTTGCTCTCAATAGAGAATAGGCAATCACGTGATCGATTCAGAAGCCGGTTTGGCACGTTTCCGTCGCAATCCTGACCAGTTTCTGCGTCAATACATAACTGTGAATTAAACATATACTACTGCATTCCAGAGACGAAAGTAAAGCAACACAGTGGGTTTTTAAAGGCGAACCGGCTCCGAAAAAGACAAAGGTGGTGAAATCTTCAGACAATGTGATGGCTTCGGATTTTTGGGATGTACGCGGAATCATCTAAATTGATTATTTCCAGAAATTAAGAATGAAGAATGGAGAGTATTAGGCATCGTTATTGCACAGGTTGAAAGGAGAAATCAAGAAAAAACGGCCTCATCTGTGAAAGAAAAAGTTTAACTTCCATAAAGACAATACAAGGGTGTATACCTGCCCAGCTCTGATGGCAAAAATTATAGAATTAAGGTTAGAATTACTACAACATCCACCGTATTCATCATATTTGGCCTCCAGAGACTTATTTTTTATTTGCAAATTTGAAAAAGTGGTTCGGCAGAAAACAATACACGTCTAACGAAGAGGCCATCTGCTAAACAGATGTCTATATTGAGGACCTTCCGAAAACCTCATTGTTGTAAGGCTTAAAACACTTGGAAAAACGCTGGGAGAGATGTATCGTGCTGAAAGGAGATTATGTTAAAAAGTTTACAAAAAATTATGACGTTCCATTCACATGACTTTCTCTACATCTGTGCAACTAATTATTGTTATTCTATCTACTTCATGCTAATCAAGATAAACATTGGTAGAAATGCTTTCTTTTAAGTAGAAGGGAAATCATTTGATACACTAGGCTAAAACGATATTCAAATGTTTTAAAAGCTGGTTGACATGTGGATGAAATCGATTTCTATGAGTTTAGAACTTTCCGTGTGAGAAAAGTTTTAAGTATTTTAAATCTCAAACAAATAACAAGAAATACCTTAGAAGTGGTCAATTCAAAAAAAAAAGAAAAGAAAAAAAAAAGATTATGATATAGATTGTGTGTTTTAACGTGCTCTACATTTTTTATGTAGTAAGTTTTGTCTATCTCTTACAATTTACCAGTTGCAAAAAAATCAGCCAAATTCATTCAGAATAAATAGGTCTTTAGAGGCTATTCCCAGAAAATTTAATGTATACATTTTATTTGCAATATGAATATGTTTAACATACGCTACTTTAATCAAAATCGTCAGAGCCATTTTTGTGAAAATCAAAATTTTCGAATTTTTCCATGTAAAGGGTATTTTGGGGTTGCAGGATTTTCCTCAGAATCTTCGTATCGCATCCTTGGAAGATACCAAAGTTAAATACCAAGTTTGGTGTTTAACGGTATTTTCATTTTTGAGCTATGCTGTTCACAGACACACAAACATGGACCTTTTTCTCAAAATGACTTTTTGGATTCAGGGGGGGACCCAAAACATGTATTTCTGGTGAAATCTCGGTTCTAATTTTTGGGTGCATTACAGCACCTTCTCTATAAACTATGTGCATAGTACGTGTAGAGAAAGTAAGCATCTACAAAAACAATTTCTTTTTCTATATTTTTCTAGGGTCTTATCGAGCGCCCCTCGTGTACGAGATAATACAAAATTCCTTCCGAATGGAGTACAATTGCAGGAGTTCCCGGAAAATGCTGTGTACTCATTTTATTTTCTATGTAAATAAATATCTTTAATAGCGAGCATTTAACTCAAAATCGTTAGACATTTTTGACAAAATAAACAGTTTTGGAAAACGCATGGGTTAGGAGATATCTGTAGAACATCTTAGACATACATACCAGGGCCTTTTGGAGGGGAGAGGGGTTACGCTGACGCATGTGCATCATTTTCTTAAAATTATTTTTTTTATTTCGAGTTCTCAAAACACTATTTCCGTTGAAATGTTGGTGTCGAATTTTTGGTGGAATGTAATTCCTTCTCTACTTACTTACTAGCGGTACAAAAAGTATATAAAATCTGATGTGTTCCATTCACATGACTTTCTACACATCTCTGTAACTTAAATATTGTTAATAAGCTTATTCTTCTATCATGCCAATCGAGATGAACGTTAGCAGAAACGGTTTTATTACTTAGCTTCTTATAAGTAGAATGGAAATAAGGGAATAGACTAGGCTAAACCGACGGCCAAATGTTTTAAAATGTGATTGCTTTGCTTGGCCAGGAGTTCTCTATGAGAAAAAGTTTAAGTATTTTAAAACTGAAACCAATAACAAGGAATATCTCAAAGACGGTTAACTCCACGAAAAATAAAAATGTATACTACATATATTGTTTGTTTTAACGAGCTCTACATTTTTTGTTAGGTAAGCTTTTGTCTATCTTTTGCAGTTTACAATTTATGCAAAGTTCCGCAAGATTCATCCAGAATAAAGATATCTTCAGAGGCTATTACCAGAAAATTCAAGACGTACATTTTTTTCCCATATAAATATCTTTAGTGTATGATATTTTAATCTAAATTGTTACAGCCATTTTTGAGAAAATTAAAATTTTCGAAAACCCTTCCACGTAAAGGGTAGTTGGGGTTGGGGTGATTTTCCCGAAAATCTTCGTATCACATCCTTGGAAGATACTAAATTTAAATACCAATCTTGGTATTTAACAGACTTTTCCTTTTTAAGCTATGCTGATCACGGACGTTTTTCTAAAAATGCTCCTTTTTTGGATTCACGGGGTCCGAAAAAATGTATTTCCGGTGAAATTGCGGTATCGAATTTTGGGTGCAATACACTACTTTCTCTATACACTGTGTACATATCACGTGTAGAGAAAGTAAAAGTAGTTTTCATGGATGCATTGTGCTCCTGGTTGAAAATCTGTACCAAATGCAACCGATTAATAAACCTTATAAGAAGAGCATCATTAGTTTAAACTTCACTCGAAACAAAAGGGACAAAGCATTCGTGCTCCCGACTATATTCGTTACTGATAATAACGGACGATATTTTACTGTCATGTTTTCTAATAAAAGACAAGTTCAGTCTTAGAAGCCGTGACTAATATATCCTTTATTAGTCAAGCGTGACTTCTGTTTGAATCTATTTCCTTTCACAAGTACACCATAAAGTATAATTAAAACACATCTTTATTTGGAAGTTTGTTATCTTCAAAGATATTCGTGATACAGGTCTGTTTTTGCAAGGTTTTTCCTAAATATGATTCGAAGTAAGAGTAGGTGCTGAAATACAGGGTGTATTTATATTGATCTTGAATATAGAGGCACGCCCTCCCGACATACTGATGCGTTACACTTACTTCACTTTCTGTAACTGTACTACAAACGAACTTCTTACAAAAGATAATTCTTCTTTGTACACCATGTTAATCGTGACAAACAGTAGCAGAATGTACTTACTACTTAGTTCCTTATAAATAGAAGGGAACTAAAGGAATGCACTATGCTAAAGCGATAGTCAAATGTTGTAAATGCTATCGTAATGCGATTGTAATTGAAGTTTGCTTGGTCAGAAGTACAACAATAGATAAGCGGACGCTTTCTGTCTGAGAAAAGTACAAGTATTTTAAAACCTAAACCAGTAACAAGGGATACCTTGTGAACAGTCAACTCTAAAACAAAAATGTACATGACATAAGCTGTGTGTCTTGACAAGATCTACATTTTTTTTTGTGTGGTAAGCTTTTGTGTATTTCTTACGGTTCACTAGTTATGCAAAGTTCAGAAAAAAAAGTATCCAGAACAAACAGATCTTCAGAAGCTGTTCCCGGAAAATTCAAGATATACATTTTATTTGCGATGTAAATATGTGTAATATAAAGTATTTTGATCAAAATTGTTACCGCCGTTTTTGAGAAAAACAAAATTTTCACAAATTTTTCCATGTAAAGGGTAATTTGGAGTGGAGGATTTTCTTGAAAATCTTCGTGTCGCATCTTTGGAAGATAATAAACTGGAATACCAAGTTTTGTATTTAACGGTCTTTTAGTTTTTGAGCTGTGCTATCCACGGGCATTCACATGGACCTTGCATATATTTTCGTTGAAATCTCGGTATCGAATTTTTGGGTAGAATACAATGCCTTCTCTGTACACTATGTACGTAGTACGTTAGAGAAAGTAAAAACAACAATCAATTCTTTGATTTGTTCCATTCAATGACTTTCTGTACCTGTTCTGCAAATAAACTATTCTTACAAAACATTCTTTTATCTGCATCGTGGTAATCGAGATATATCACCAGAAATTGTCATATTACTTGCTTCATTGTAAGTAGACGGGAAATAAGGGAATACACAAGGCTATGCCGATAGTCAAATCTTTTAAAAGCTTGTCGCTATGTGACAATGGAAGTTCGGTTCTCTTTTCATAGCCAGTAGTAAAACAAAATCGAGATGAAACAAAAGGTGACTTCTCGCTAGAGAAAAGTATAAGTAGTTTAAAACTTAAACCCAATAACAAGGCGTATTTCGAAAATGGTTAGCGCCACAAAAGGGTATAGGACATATATTGTGTGTTTTAACGAGATCTACAGTTTCTTTTTTAAGTAAGCTTTTGTCTAGCTCTTACACTTTACCAGTTATGCAAAATTCATTCAGTGTGAGAGGTATTTGGGGGCTATTTCCCGCAAAATCTTGATATGCTTTTTATTTGTCGTCTTTAATATACGGTATTTTGATAAAAATCGTTGGAGCCGTTTTTGAGAAAAACAACGGTTTAAAAATTTCACACTTAAAGGTGGTTTGGGGTGGGAGGATTTTATTAAAAATCTTCGTGTCGCATTCCTGCCAAATAATAAACTTAAATACCAAGTTTAGTGCTTAACGGCCTTTTCGTTTTTGAGCGATGCTATCCAAAGGCACACACACATTTTTTTCTATTTTTTTTTTTATTCAGGTGTCCTCGAGACATGTGTTTCCGGGACATCTTAACATCAAATTTTTGGGTGCAATACAATATCTACCCTCTGTATCTATTATATGCATAGCACTTGTAAAAAAACAAAAACCTCATATTTGAACATGGTTCTTAAAAATGTTTGTTAGTAAATCATTAAAAAACGATTCCCCTTCGTTGTCATCAATACTAATTAACACCGTAGAATAAAGATATTTACATAAAAATAAAATGTATACTCTGAATTCCTTGGGAATAGCCTCTGAAGTTCTCTTCATTTGGATGACCTTTGCGTAACAGGTAAACCGTAAGAGGTAGACAAAACCATCTCGCAACCAGTATTGCATTAGTAAGCAGGAATAGATTGAAAACTGTACACCTCATAAGCCTTCGGGATTTTAAACATTTGACTATCCATACAGTTTCGTCTGTCTCCCTTGTATCCACAACGAAATATATGATCAACCAGGTTCTGCTAATATCTATATGTATATGACATAAATTGTAGGTTTTAACGAGAGCTACACTTTTTGTACAGTCAGGTTTGGTCTATCTCTTATGGTTTACCAGTTGTACAGAAGTCATTCGGAATGAAGGGGTCTTCGGAGGACATTCCTGGGAAATTCAAGATATACCATTCGTTTGTCATAAAAATATCTTAAGCATATGGTATTTTAATCATAATCGTTAGAGCTATTTTTAAGAAAATCAAATTTATCGAAAACTGTTCCATCATAAGGGCAATTGGGGTGGCCGGATTTTCCTTAAAATCTTTGTGGCGCAGCCTTAGAAGATACTGAACTACTGCCCAAAGCCACACACAGACCTTTTTCTAAAAATGCTGTTTTATTGTTTTCAGGAATCCTAAAACATGTATTTTCGGTGAAATCATGTTATCGACATTTTGTGTGAAGTGCGGTATTTCTTCTGTACACCGTGTAAATAAAACGTGTAGAAAACGCAAAAAGAAAACAGAAATATACTAAATTTGCAAGAACAGCAAACACAAAAGAGGTAATTGTGTAAAATGACAACTCAACAGAAGACATCATTCTCCCGAAACCTGAGCTAAGTGCGTCATAGTTATTACGGAGAAGACTTAGAACTTAAGGAGATTTTCCTCTCGTAGAATAAAACAGGGTGGCAATGTGTCACAATACCCTAAGGCGTCCAATATCATGTTCTAAAAGCTCAAAGAATACGACCGTGACAATGATCAAGTCATATCAGACCCCTGTTTAACCCTTTGTTGCCCGTCGGTAGCTAGAAGTTCCGCTTGTTTTAAGCGTAACTATACAAATAGGGTTGTGCTCTAGGATTAATTAATTTCATGTTAAACTAACCTTCAACCATAAACGACAAGTAATCAAAACTGATTTATATTGTAAAACTATATACAATTTTTGTCCTAAAATTGCAGTGATTTATTTAAATAAATAAAAGAGAAAACCGACATAAGTACAGCCAAATGTAACCCCATTAACTTTCAAGTATCACACCGATTATTTTACTTGTGCTCTCCCCGTCCTTTACCACAATCACTGGGATTTGAACTTGCAACATTTGGCTTTGAATGGATGGCCAGTCCATTACCTATCACCTAACACTCATGGTCATTTGAATTCCTTTTTTGGTTGTGTCTTTGGCAGCATTATGAAGATTGGTTTAGAAGAATTTAAACTTTTAATTGGGAAGAAAAATATTAATAAAGGATCTGCACTTATTTTCATTTCTATTTTCTCTATTATTTTATATAATAATTTTATAGCTTTATTCTCAAATTTTTTTACTAGAACTTCAGTTTTAAATTTGAATTAAAGGAAAAACGGCATATGAGGTACACTAGTGTAGGCAACTAACGGTGAAATGAAGACGATAATCAAGATGACATGCACACTCAACTACTAAGAAAACTGACACCATAACGCTAATAAATAACCACCTATCAACAACACAAACAGAATTCCATGACTGCAAACCAGATAATTATATTCTCAACTAATAACAGTTGAAACGCTTCAGGGAAAATGAATAGGAGCATCTGATGTGGCATCAGTCGCGATTTAAGAGTTTTAATGGACACAATCAAGGACTTTACCCTCTGAATAAAAACTAAGTAAATAAATAAAAATTAAACACTTCACTGGGATGGAAAAAGAAGTTGCTTTGAGAACTCAACAAGTAAAGCAGCCAGCCATTCTGAGAAACCGTCAGCTGCAAAATAAAATGCAGGTCTTCATTAATAAGTGGCAATGGAAGAGAACACAATTTTCAGTGGAATATTCAAAGTTATTGTCCTATAAAGGATTATTGGAATAATCTAAAAAAACAGTTTGATATAGTAATACGCTTACTCAACGAAGCTACAATGATACGAAAATAACACTTTTTTTTTTTTTTTAAAGATTCGTCTTTATATTAGTTGCTCTAAAGCGATAATTCCATAGAAAAATCTGATTTAAGGGGATGCATCACCCAAAATCCTAAATCCAACAGTTTTCAACTAATCAGGCTGAAATTTTTAACACGGGTTTATGTCGTACAGTAGTTACATGCTTTAAAATTTAATTTATGTATCATAAATAGTTTTTGAGTTATTAATTTTTAAATTAAAAAACTGGCGCCAAATTCAAATCACTCCACACGATGAAAATGAAAAAAATAATTTTTTTTATTTTTCAAAACATGCATTTAAGTTTCAAGAACAGAACTATCATATGAATTTGTTATACTACAATTAGTTCTAGAGGTAAAAAAATTAAAGCAAGAAACAGACTAAAATTCAAGATATTTTATAACACAATTGACTTTAAAAATCATATGTAAAACAATATTAGGAATTTTAAAAAAAGTCATATGACAAATCAGTTTTTGCTTGTTAGGAAACTATCCTAAAATTTAGGAGAGCTTGAATAAAACCTGCATCGTGTGGAACATTTTAAAGTTTTGAAAACGCTGAAAAATAAAAACACGAGAAAATGGGTTTCAAGGCTTAATATAAAATGTAACATTGTAAGTCTTTGAATGTCATAATCTCCTGCAGAAATGTTTAAACCAATAATATATGTCAACTTTCACGGACTGTTTACACTAATTCCGAGGAAAAAGGTCATTTGGTCCGAGTCAAACTGTACTGTGCAGCCAAAACAGTCTGTATTTCACGGCCGGAAATATGCTGTTGGTGGGGTATGGGGAGGCCCGCCGGGTGCTCTATCTCGCCCGTGGTTTAGGATGGGGAGGGTCCAGGTTAAAGAATCGGTAGTACGGCATGCCTGTATGATGACGGGGTAGGTAGAATCACCCGGTGTGAGCCCTATTTTGTAAATTTTGAAACATATTACTATACTCACTTTTTCTAGTTATTAGTGCATATTATTGTCTTTTCAAGTAGAAATAGACACATTCAAGGCTAAATGTTAATGATCAAAACCAAATTTCGGATTTTTACCAATTTTTCACCATAGTGAAAAGGTTAAAGCACCACACCCACTCACAGAGATACATTTAAATCGTCACGTGATACGGTTTAAAGCGCCGCATGGTAATAAAAATAACAGGAAATTGAATTAAAAGCATCACCTTATTTAATTAGGCATTTTTTTTTCAGGATTTTGGGTGATGCATCCCGTTAATGCTAAAGTTACATTTCGTAGTAGGCTTAGCATTCCCATTTGTGACCGACACCCCTCCGAGAACTTACAAGCGGATGAGTAGAGGTCAGAAGTCAGTCGGGGAGCCAATGACCGTAACAACAGAATGGAGAACACGGAAAGAGTAGTCGGCCCGTATGAACGTGAGGAAATGGATGATATGAAATGCAAACGAAATGGATGATAGGAAACCAGCCTCATCCACGATTAAAATACAGGCTAGGAAATTGAAGAACGTAGCACACTGCTGTAACATGCGCTGGCAGAAACGTCTTCTTGGTTCAAAGTCCGCCTCATTTAATCCTTGCACACGTTGAAGATGATACGGGTACAGAAGATTTTCAGGCAGAATTCCCCAGATAGTTATATGACTAACTCTTTCCCGTACTGCCATACGTCTTGAGAAATCACAAGCCTGTATCTTATTCACGGATGCGACTGGTATCTTTAATTTTCATAACACGCATAACTGGGCATTTGAAAATCCTAATGAAGTACGATAGGACTCGCTGGAAGCATCGACCAGGAAGCCATTTCGAGCAATGTTTGTAACTCTGAAATAAATTATTTTCGGACCAATGTTCATATAAGTTTTTTTTTGTTGTTTTGATATCAGGAACACGTCCCCCAAATATATGACACCAATAAAGATGCATCCTATATTATATGCCATGTCACAAAGAATACGACGTCAGGGTTGACCTCCGTGGTCTAGAGGAATATGCTAGCCTCTGGTTTCAAAGATTGCAGGTTCAAATCCGGCGGAGGGTGATGTTTTTTTTTTTTTTTTTTTTTTCGGGAATAAAATTCCTTAGTATGACTTCCTTCAGAAGGGCAGAAAAGCCGTTGGTCCCTGTCGTTGATTTGCGGCACGGCCTGATAAAGACACCTCTGAGCAAAATTAAATGGTTTATCACATCCATTATAGAATTGGACGTTGAGAACCGCAAGAGCGTCCATACGATCTGTGATTTTTACCTTTCTGCTACGAACATTTCTTCCTATTTTGCCAAATTTGAATATTTTGTCTTAGCGCAAGTAGTATTTATGAGAGACGGAATCACTTAGCGCGTTACTCCCCAGTTAAGCGCGAATGCAATATGTCAACACAGGAACACTCCGATTGGCTGCCGGTCTGGTGGCGCTCAAAGACAAACCTCATTGCATTTGAAAGTCACTGTAAACCTCTAGCTTCCAGTAATTCCAGACTACACACATCTACAGTTACTACTATTAATCAACTACTTCATACATCCACTATTTTAAAACCTCATTCATACACTTAAAACCTTCAGATTCATAATTAATACCTTCACATTGTAGCTTAAACTCAACATTTAAATAATTTAAATATGCAAATATTAATTAATACGAGGGCCATTCAGAAAGCGACAGACGATTTGACATAAATAATAACGACATATATTAATATAAAACTTTATTTACAAAGTTATTTGTACCTCACTCTATTTGTCAACTCAATCTCCATTCTATCAAGATATTTATTGTTACGGGGTACCAGTTTTTCAATGCCGATGTTATACTTTTCTACCGCCAAAGGACTTATTCGTTCTTTTGAATGTACAAAATGTTCGTCCAATCGAATTTTATAGGCAAATAACTCAAATGTATAGTGATAAGGCAATGAACGACTCTTCAGTGAGGAAATGGCACATAATTTACGATAATCAAGGGTGAACCAGTGTGTATGAAAAAGACCGGAGTGGAAGTTCATCAATCTTTAAGGAGGAGTTGAAACCAAGTGTTGATAAAAGAATTCAGAGAAACTAGTGTCAGATCTTTAGCGGTAAAAGGGTACATCTGCGTTGAAAAACCGGTACCACGTGACAGTAAATACCTTGATAGCAATGACAATTGCGTTGAAAAATAGAGTAAGGTACTGTAACTTTGTAAGTAATGTTTTGTGTTGATAACTTTCGTTATTATTTAGTTATGCCAAATCGTCTCTCACTTTCTGAATGGACCTCAAATTACAATTTCCTCAGTATTACTACATATTAAACTTCAAAAAGTTAAAAGTTAATATTCAAGACGCATTTTAAAGTCAATAAATAAGCATTTTAGGTACAATATCTTTAAATTACAACTTCATTTATCTAAACTTCTAAATTTCTAAAGTAAGTATTAACCTAAAAGCATACTGAAAGATGAGAAGAAAAAGAAATGAAGGTGAAATGATGGAAAGGAAATCGTGGTAGGTGAGGAACCATCCCAGGCGATGCCGACGGCGGGAAAACCACAAAAAAACTATGGGTTAGAACAGACGGTCCCGAGAATCGAACCCGACACCTGCCAAATTCAAGTCCCACACGTCACCCTCGGTGATGTAATGGTTACCATACTATCTTCATATACCCAAGGTCGCGGGTTCAAATCCGGTGGAGGACGATGAATTTTTTCGGGCGTAAAAATTCTTAGCATGGCTTTCTTCAGAAGGGAAGTAAAGCCATTGGTCCCGTATTGTAGATTTACTGGGCACGTAAAAGAACCTCAAGCCTGTTAAAAGGAGGCCTCTAAGCGAAATTAAGGAGTCTTTCATGTCCAGTATAGAATGGAACGCTGAGAACCACAGCAGTTAAAGAGCGTCCATAAATAAAACTCTCATTTCTATTTTTTACTCGTTACCATGGTAAATTATAGGTAATTGATGTAATAACTCAAAACTTGGGCCCAATATTTTAGTATCCGTAACACTTTTCAGCAGCCTCAGATTTAACACCTTCCTTTCCTTCAAGGTTGCGCATATCAAGCTAGAGATAGCTATATAACGAAGACAGAACAATCCACTCGCTGAAGTGCTGAGCGTTACGTCAGAAGACAAAATGGCATCGGCGTTTCCTGTTGTTTTGCTGCTGTGTTTTATGACGGCATGTTGGGCAGGGGACGAAGGCCACAGCAAAGTTATCCTTAAAGAACGCGTGTTTGGCTATATTGGTAAAAAACCAGTCAAAATTTACACTTGGAGAAATGCAAACGGTATGGAGCTTGAAGTTATCACTTATGGAGGCAGAATAAGAAGCATAAAACTGCCCGACAGGAAAGGAAAAATCGTTGACATAGTGCTAGGATATGATAAACTTTCAGGTAATTATGTTTTTTGAAGTATGTAAAGTACAAAGCTCGGGTTTAATAACATCTAATCTTTTCATTGTTTCATCACAAACATTGCTAACTTAAAAAAAAATTGTGTGTTCCATTCACGTGACCCTCTCTACATCTCTGCAACACAGTATTGTTGAGAAGCTTATTCTTCTACTTCATGATAATCAAGATAAACATTAACAGAAATTTTCCTTATTACTTGGTTCCTCGTAAGTAGAAGGGAATAAATCTAATGTGTTCCATTCACATCTCATCTAGCTGTTCGGTAAGCAACCCTTTTATTCAAAACATTAATCTGTTATCTACATCATGCTAATCAAGATAAACAGAAGCAGAGTTAGTCTTATTACTAGCAGCATTGTTAATAGAAGAGAAAGAAGAAAATGGACAAGCTAAAACGATAGTCTCGTCCTTTAAAAGCCGGTCGCTATGTGAAACAATTGAAATTCCAGTCTCTCTACTTGCCAGGAGTAAACAAACGAGAAAAGATATGTCTTCCCATTTGAGAACAATTTAAGTGCTTTAAAATTGAAACCAATAATCTCGAAAACGGTTAACTCTACAAAAATGTATATAACAAATAGTGTGTTTTAACGAGGTCTACATTTTTTGAGGTAAGTTTTGGTGTATCTCTTACGATTTGCCAGTTATATAAGTCATCCAGAATGAAGAGGTGTTCAGAGGCTATTCCCAGAAAATTCAAGATATACATTTCGTTTGTCATAAAAGAATCTTAGACACAAGGTGTTTTAATCACAATTGTCAAGATCAAAATTTTCGAAAAATGTTTCATGTAAAGGGTAGTTCGGGGTGAGGGTGGGTGGACTTTTTTTTTTAAAATCTTCGTGTTGCACCCTTGGAGGATACCAAACTTAAATACCAATTTTGGTATTTTGGTTTTTCGTTTTGGAGCTATACTGTCCCAGACACACACAGGGACCTTTTTCTAAAAGTGCGCTTTTTGGATTCATGTGGTTCCAAAAATCTCGGTATTGAATTTTAGATCTTCTCTATACACAATGCACACAGTGCGTGTAGAGAAAATAAAAATCCCTATCATGGGTCCCAAATCATAAAAATGCATATTTGATAGATCTTGAGCTTTCTCTACGTAGCGGAAGTATTACAGTTCAGGCAAAATGCTGATACCTAAATTTTAACGATAGTACACGTCTTGAGACTACCTAAATAAGAACAAAAATTAATGTTAAAAAATCCGATGTGTTACACTATCATGACTTCTCTAAATGTTCTAAAAACAGACTTCTTACAAAAGATTATTATTCTTTCTACAACATGCTAACTGAGATAAGCATTAGCAGAAAGTACATATTACTTGGTTACTTATACGTAGAAGGGAACTAAAGGAATGCACTATGCAAAACAGATAGTCAAATATTGTAAAAGCTATCGTTATGCGATTGTCATTGGAATTGGCTTCTTTGCTTGGTCAGGAGTAGAACAAAAGAAAAATTCTGTGTTACTCTCACATGACTTTCTCTAGCTGCTCTGCAACTTCTTACAAAATATTCTTCTTCTTGCCACACAATGCTAATCGACATAAACATAGCACAATTATTTATTACTTTGTTCTTTATAAGTAAAAGGGAGCTAAAGGATTGCGCTATGCTAAAGTGATAATAAAATGTCTTAAGCTATCGTTTGTTTGCTTGGCCAGGAGCAGAACAAAAGAAAAACGGACACTTCCTGTCTGAGAAAAGTATAATTTCTTTACAATTGAAACCAATAACAAGGAATATCTAAGAAACGGTTACCTCTATATTTAAAAAAGTATAGGACATAAATCGTGTGTTTACATTCTATTTCGGATGTAAACATAATTAATATACGGCATTTTAATCAAAATCTTTAGACCCAATTTTTAAAAATCAACATTATCGAAAAAAATTCCATGTAAAGGGCAGTTTGCGGTGGGGGGATTTTCTTTAAAACTTTCGTGTTGCATCCTTGGAAGATACTAAACCTAAATACCAGGTTTGGTATTTAACGGTCTTTTCGTTTTTGAGCTATGCTGTCCACAGTCGTAAGTATTTTAAGACCCAGGTAATAGCTAACTATTTTGGTCAGTTGGTGATAATTTAACTTTTTTTCACGCAAGCCTTGAGGACAGGAGTTGGATAGGTACAATTCTGGGTCTGAAGGTCCTTGCGACATTGTAAGTCGCCATTAGGGTTTGTCATCTTAAAATAATTTGAGATCATATTGTGGCTTACAGGGAAACATGCGAATCAGTTGAGAAATTTAATGTCATACCGGTATATTGCCTTGTTAGCTCAGTGGTAGAGCAACCAGCTAGAGACCGGGAGATCCGTGGTTCAAATTCCAGCTATGCCATTGCATTTTTCAGTCTGACTCTACCTATCCATTTGTTGAATACGATATCTGCACAGTCCGGCAACAGAGTACCACTTAAGAGCGGAGTCTTTTGTTTTGGTTTGTGCCGGAAATCCGGTTCACTGTGCATCTGCGTGTTAATACTACCACTAACGAAGGGCGGGGTGGTGTTAACTTTCTCTAAATGTACTATTACATAGTGTGTAGAAATGGTATTGTGTTGCACCCAAAAAATCTATACCGAGATTTTACCGAAAATATATGCTTTGAGACTCACCTAAATAAAAAAAAAAAAAATTGAAAAAAGGTCCGTGTGTATGGACAGCTTAGCTCAAACACCAAAAGACCGTTAAATACCAAAGTTGGTATTTCAACTTATCATCTTCCAAGGAATACGACAAAAAGATTAACAAGGAAATCCCTTCAACCCAAACTATCCTTTACATGGAAAATGTTTTGAAAATGTTCTTTTTCTCAAAAATGGCCCAAACGATTTTGAATAAAATACCGTATATTAAAGCTACTCATAACAAAAATAAAATGTATATTTTGAATTTTCTGGGAATAGCCTCTGAAGAGCAGTTCATTCTGATTGAATTTTGCAGAATTTTTCATAACGGTTAAGCCGTAAGAGATAGACAAAGCCTACGTACCAGAAATATTAATACACAATTTATGTATTGTATATTTTTGTTTCAGAGTTGACCGCTTCCAAGATACTTCTTGTTATTGTTTTCAGTTTTAAAACACTCTTTTTCTCAGACAGGAAGTGTCCGCCTTTCTTTTGCTGTACTCCTGGCAAAACAAAGAATCCAATTTCAATGATATTCACATAACGATAGCTTTTAAAACATCTGACTATCGCTTTAGCACAGAGCATTCCTTTTCTACTTATAAGGAGCTAAGTAATAGGTATATTCTTTTAATGCTTATCTCGATTAACATGGTGTAGAAGGAATAATATTCTTTTGTAAGAAGTATGCTTCTAGAACAGTTAGAGAAAGTCATATGAGTGTAGCACATACTATTTTTTTTCGAGCTGTCCGATCGTATTCACGACACCTGAACTAAAAATTGCATAAGAGACCACGCATAAGAAATAGTCTGATGATAAAAGATGAAGCAAATTCAAATGTGAATTACAGAAATTCAGGTATATGGTGAACAATTAAATCAAAGCCACATCTTTCCTATGCATGTCATTTATTAACTGTCAATAACTGCTACATCAATAACATTATATCTTTATTTACAGCAGATGCTCAAAATGTGCTCCGTTAAAATCTATGCGAGCTTCGCATCTTCTTAACCAATTTGCCCTACCCTTCGTTAGAGCTTCTGCGTTCTGCTCAATCTCTAGGGCAGCTTCAAACACATATGTGCAAAGATCAATGGTGGCAACCTCGTCATGTTACACATTAGTTTTCAAATGTCCCCAGGTATATTAACCCAAAGCATTGAACTTTGCTAGAAGCATGAAGCATATCTAGATACTCTTCATTTGTAAAGAAGACTTCCATAGCTTTGAACGTATTTAACGTATCTGAAGCAATGACAGAACCAGCTGTAGTGTAGGTAAGGCGTGGAGACACTTTGCAGTTAGTATTCCTACCCTTCTGCCTCCGTGGGTGCCAAGCGCATGGCCACGACTTTAGTCCAGTAGACACGCTGGTCTCCAAATCTTTAATATCATTTTGTGGCTAAAAGACTCATTTTAGCAAAAAATGGTAAAAACACGAATAACTCATATTTGGGGCCCCTACCTCCCTATTCTAATTGTACAAATAAACGGTAAAGGAATAGTGACATATTCGTAACTAAACACTTGACCAATTTAACTTTTATTTACGCAACCATGCCCAATATAGGAATATGTTACAGGAACTTATATTTAAACTCAATATCAGGAAGTTAAAAGTCTGCGCACTCCTAACCCTTACACCTTGTATAAGGACCATCCAGAAATTGACACACGATTTGGTATGACTACATAATAACGAAATCTATCAACACAAAACTTTATAAATAAAGTTACAATACCTTACTCTATTTGTTAACTCAAACTCCATTCTGTCAAGATATTTGTTGTCACGTGGTACGAGTTTTTCACTGCCGATGTTATACTTTTCTGCGGCCAAAGAGCTTGTTCGTTTTTTTAATGCACAAAATGTTCAGCCAATCCAATTTTATAGACAAATAACGCATGCATTTAATGATAATGCAATAGGCGAGTCTTCAGTGAGGAAATGGCGCATAATTTACGAGTAATCAAGCATGAACCAATGTGTACGAAAAAGACCGCAGTGGACATTCATCAATCGTTATAGAGGAGTTGAAAGCAAATGTTGATAAAAAAAATCACAGAAACCGGTGTTTCACTTTGAACACCGTACTTTTTGGATCAAAAATATTTCCCAGCCCTGAAGACCTCAACGTGGCAGCGACATTTTGGTTCAGATCTTTAGCGGTGAAAGGGTACATCATCTGCGTTGAAAAACCGGTACCACGTGACAGTAAATACCTTGATAGCAGTGACGATTACGTTGGAAAATAGAGTAAGGTACTGTAGCTTTACAAATAAAGTATTGTGTGCCTAACTTTCGTGATTACTTACTTGTGCCAAATCGTCTGTACCTTTCTGGATGACCCTCGCGCGCGCGCGGGCGGGTGTGTGTATATGTGTATTTATACCCATCTGCAACTTATATACGCATTATCTTTCAGTGAAGTAATTTTAATGGCTTAAATGTAAACCAATTTTATGCTATTTGTTGTAACAATTTTTTTTTTTTTTTTTTTAATTTTAATTTTTCTTATAGTGATTTTTTCAAACATTTTAGATCATACGATTCCGGAGCCTGGTAATGAAAGCACCGAGGGCTTTATGGGGTTTAAATAGGTAAAAAGATTAAAGGTAAAAACAAAAATATTGTTAAATTCGTTCAACTGTGTAATGTAACGGCAAGTTAATGCAGTAATTAGCATGGGATCAATTGAGTTCAGAGTTACTTGATGTTTATCCATTCAGCTATATGTAAAACGGCGAGATAAATCTCTTACAATTATCACGCTCAAATTCTAATTTAGATTCTCTAAAACATGAGGCAACAATATAATCTCCTCAGCGGTCAAAATGATATTTAAATTAGTGCGGCAATGCCAAAGGATGTTGGGTAAACCTTGTGTCTGCTTTCAGGTCACCCTATTTTGGGTTCCTGGGCATGGGAGTATCTTAGGTACTGATATGGCACACATCCTAACTAAGCGGGCAGCAGGTTTTGGTTTCATAGGACCCGAGCCCTTTTGAGTTAGAGCTTCCAAAAGTACAACCCGCTTATAGCAAGGGCTCATCTTGAGGTGCGTAAAATTCAAATTACTGCCAGGTTTAGGTTGGGTTTCAACTCGCAACCTTGAGAAACTAAGGCCAGCTCCTAACTAAATGAGCTACTCAGACCAACTCTGTTATCTGAGATATTCCATACAGCTCCGCAGCGCAATACTCTTGCTCAATAAGGGCAAACATTTTCGAGTAGTTGTCCATGTCCTTTGTTCCTTTCAAATGCCTATATTAAGAGGATATGTCTACAAAGAAATTTCATGTAACCACTCCACACAATGGTTGTTCCTTTCCTTAGCCCCTGATCGACTTCTGTTCATTATTTAGGGTTTTAAGTGCTACACTTTTAAAATAAAACCAACGGGAGACAGATGCACCTAGCAAGACAAGTATCTTCCAGGCCCTTAGATAAAATGCTTTCGTTTTCCACACCTTTTGCCGCCTACTTTGTTCAATAAAATTAAATGCCGGACAGATGTGAAACACTGCTGATAAGATTCTGCCAATTGAGACCGTTAGTCGGCCTCGGAATTATTATTATTATTATTATTATTATTATTATTATTATTATTATTATTATTATTATTATTATTATTATTAATTATTTAATGCATTTAAAAAGTGTATAAAGCTAGCTTCTAGCAAGTACAACTCAAAGTTGTTTACTAATCTTGGCTGCTGAATAAGAGAAAGCTCTTTGTAAAAGAGAACGCTATTGTCAATCACGTACCTGTTGTGCATGTGCGTGCAATAGAGAAATAAGTGAAAAGTAATTTTGCAAAGCCCTGAATCTTAGAGAAGCGAGTTTTTCTTCATCGTGTTGAGGTGGTCACGTGGTGTTATGATGCATTTTGGGTGACGAGAGATGCATTATGGGGCCCATAGACGCCAAGTTCGTTGTCTTTCTGACCAATGAGAAAGAAGCAGCCATGACAGCAGCAGTTTTCTATATAAGTAGCAGATTGCAGGATGTTAGGGAAGTCACTACTAAGTCCGAGTTTTAGTACGCATAATTGCTGTTGTACTAAGTTTAAGGTCATGAACGCGTAATCGCTGTTGGGAACACTCACCGCTAAGTTTAAGGCGCGTATACTCGTTGACAAGTTACTATACAGTGTGAAGAGTAATTGTTATCAATGTTATATACAAACAAAATGAGAAAGTAATAAGTTCTACGAGAGAAATAAAGTTAAGCCGTTGAATAGGGAAAGCTCTTAGAAATCATCACAGCTCAAGTAGTATGTAAAGCAAAGTGCTTGTCTAAATACGTATCAATTCTAGTCCAGAATAAACTAATATATGAAAGTGAAAGTGTGTTGACCATTTCGTAGTAGCACTCCTAACTACCCTCATTGTTATTACTACACGAGAGGGTCAATTTTCAGGCAGACTGAGTTACGCCGAGGCAGCTTCAATAGTGGATCTTAAAAATCAGGTACGTGGAGAGATCCGATATCTTGGTAGGAGAGTACGTCCAGACACACTCAATAAACGTGGACAACAACAAACGCTACATACTTGGCTCTTTAAAGCGGCTATAATATCGACGCATACTTGGCTCTTTAACATTGCACCGTACCGTTACACAATGCAACAAAGAAAAACACTCTAGTAAACCGAAAATATCAGCACCTTTTTGGCTCGGTTGTATACAAGGATGTAGGTTTCAGATTTAAGGATTTTCTGGGTTATAATTAAATGTAGTTTCACCAGTTATAAACTTTCTGCTATGGAT
Organism: Hymenopus coronatus; assembly: GCA_030762935.1. Classification (NCBI taxonomy): domain Eukaryota; kingdom Metazoa; phylum Arthropoda; class Insecta; order Mantodea; family Hymenopodidae; genus Hymenopus; species Hymenopus coronatus. The sequence continues at coordinate 518,992,812 of CM060900.1, read as the reverse complement.
GGAACCACAACGTTTTCCATTATAGGTTATACTGAATTGAGTATGTTGCCTTGAGAGATATTCAATAATTTTACTATACTTTTATACAATTTTCATATTTCTATTTTACATCGCATTCTTACCTCGCAAGAAGACAGCCAAACTGTGGAGTATCTTTGCTTGAAAAGCAAAGGTATGTGCTAGGTGTAATGTATTAATATATAAGTGTATAAAAAGTCATCCACAAACATGCTGCTATAATTTGCTTGAGTTACGGGAGTTTTGTAATGGCCAATTATTAAACAAGTGGACAAACTTGATGATTATGGCACGACTAAATATTTGTCACACGAACAGTGGGTTGTGCCGGCTAACTTGACCACTCCCCACAATCCGCACTCAGGTAACGCTTTCTGTCGTTCTGTTATTACAAGACATTGGCGTCAGGAGGCCACTTAATTTGCGAAGATGAGAAGACAAGCCATATTTAGAGCAAGGTATTTGTATGTAAATGTTTTTTAAATACGACCAGATTCGTCGCCTTTGTACAGAATTCATTCTCAAGTTTCCTACAACTGCCTCCTTCCAGAACAAATGTGAGATTATTGATTCAGTGCAGAACAAGAAACGGCTGTAAACACGTACAATGATTGCAGAAGATGAAATAGACGAAATTGATAAACACATTGAACGTTCACCATGAAAATTACTCACACACGGAGGAACTTAAAGAAAACAAATGAAGTGAAATACCAAACATTACAGCGCGTAAGCTAAATGGCGTCAATCTAAACGTGGTTACTCATTTCTTCGTTTCTGTTTGTTCATTTGGTCCCACTGCGAGCAAGAGCTCAGGGACGTTGAACACATCATACAAACGGAACATGCATAATGACCAATAGAACACCCATCACCAATAATACTATTGTTTCTCTCTATCTTTCATGAGATTCTGATAGCAAAACTAAATTTCTATGGAATAAAGAATAACATACTAGATTGGTTCATTTCATACCTAGAAAAGAGAAAACAAAGGCTTGAAATTAATAACTCCAATGGGTATCAAAATAGTGCCTCAGAATGGAAATCAGTAAAACATGGTGTTCCCCAGGGATCAATCTTAGGGCCTCTTTTGTTCTTGGTTTACATAAATGACCTCCCATTATTCATTAACAGTATTGCAAGTATTTATTTATTCGCAGACGACACTAGTGTTCTAGCAACAAGTAAAGATTTCAATGGCTGTGTAGTAAAATTAAACTATGTTCTAAATTCTATTTCAAATTGGTTCAAAGCAAACAAACTCTCAGTAAACCTTGAAAAAATAAAAACAATTAAATTTATAATTACTGGCTCACCACAAACACACATAGAAATAGGAGTTAATGATACATTGTTAGAACAGCTAAATGAAGTCAAATTATTCAGGTAGATAAGCATTTGGACTGGAAGTCAGTCACATATTAGCTACATCACACCTAAACGTAGCTCAGCATGTTATGCTCTCCGTCCACTGGTTAAATTTCACTCAATTGATACATTTAAATTTGTGTATTTTGCCTACTTTAACTCCATCATCGAGTATGGAATAATATTCTGGGGATAGTAAATGCATATTCCGGATACAGAAGAAAGCTATACGAATAATCTGTAATGCTCATAGCAGACAGTCATGCAAAGAACTACTTAAAAAATTGGGCATACTCACCTTACCTTGTGTTTATATATTATCCATTTTAAAATTCTATGCAGTTAATCGACATATTTTTATAACAAACATGGAAATTCATAACATTAACACTTGACAAAGGGATATTCATCGTCCCTATGCCAATCTTCGTTGTTTTCAGAACGGTGTATATTATGAAACAATCAAGATATTTAATGCTCTCCCTAGTAATCTCAAAGAAAATGTTGGGAATTTCAGGGGTTTTAAGGCCTCTCTTAAGGAGTGAGTACCTTTGCAATAAACCATTTTACTCTGTAGATGAATATTTAAGTGATAAATCGTTCTGACAATACTGTCAACAATCACTATACGTATAAGCTTTATAATGTATTGCATTTGGTGTATATTAGTGTGTGTTTTATATTCAAATTAAATTGGTGTATACTTTGACTTGCACAGATGTGTCAAATAAAGTTTTTAGTATTTAGTAATGACAAGGCCTGTAAAGCCTAATGCTTTGATATTTTACGCTAGTGCATAATTGTAAATTGTTGTATTGGAACTTCAATAACATATTTGTAAATATGTATTGTAATTTGCTGACATTTATGAACAGTAATAATACAATAATCATATTTTAGTTTTATATAATTACTAGTAGTAACTATTATGTCGATAATTAGAAAACTATCATCTGACATTACATCAGTGATACATATAATGAAATTATATTTATTTATACATTTTAACACTAATTATGTGATTGAAAAAAGAAGGGAAGTTCATGTGCTTTTATAGAGCACATTAAGTATAGTAGAGCCCTCAAATACATATGGAGTGATTATATGTCTATTCTGCTGTTTTTGTAACCCAAGCTTTAAGCAAGAGCTTTGTACATTTTTTTTCTATAATATATAAACATATGTATACATGTATATGTCTTGACAAGTTCTATGTTCAGTGGCTTCCTGGCCTAAAAGAAACCTAGAGAATGCTTTCTAATCTAATCTAATAAAAAATAGAAGCGAAAATTAATACATTTTAAGCACTGCTAGATAGACCTAATTCAGTGCTATAAATTACCATTGTGTATTATTTGCCATACATTTAATATTTACTCATTTTAGGTATATTAAGGAATTCCTCAACAGTATATGGGGAGTGAGTATATAAGAAGGTTTTTCTGAAGTTTTTCTTACAGGTTTTATGCCGACTGTGGTTGCCTAATAGCTTGAGATAACTTGGAAGGTCGTAATATACGAGGGTCACTACAACAGTTTTGAGATACACAAGAACTAAACTGAATAAAGTCACTTTGACTGCTGAAGCCTTATAAGGTGTTCACCATCACACTTTATGCACTTCCTCCCTCATTCACTGAAATCACTTTTGAAAGTACTCCTGCCATTCATTTTCATGTAGGTGTAAGAGTTCACTTTCGAAAGCTGCAACAGCTTCTTCAGGGCTCGAAAGCCACGTTCCATGCATGTAACTTTTCACAATGGGGAACAAAAAGAAGTCGCATGGAGCCAAATCTGGACTGTAGGGGGGATGAGTCACTTCAACTCTGTGGACTCCAGAAACTAGGGCTGTGCGCGCAGAAGCGTTGTCGTGGTGGAACAGGATTCCTCGTAGTCCTGTGCTTGGCCGCAATTCACGAAGCTTCTCAAAACTTAGGGTAAGCAAACTGTTGTATACCAGTGCGCAGGAACTGTCTTTTGTTCCACAAGTGAAATGGTAGCCACATGATGAGATTTAGAGAAGAAAATAGCCACCAGTTTCTTCCCGATGCAGTGCGGCCACTTCCCTTTCACTGGAAGATGGACATCCAGAAAGATCCACGGCCAACGGATACTTAGTCTCAGGGTCAAACTGGAAAATCCAAGTTTCATCACCAGTGACAATGTCAGAAACCCGCCGAGAATTGCATCCATCGAATCTGGCCAGCATTTCTTCACAACATTCAACATGGGTGCTCTTTTGCAGATCGGTTAAATTGTGGGGTACCCACCGGGTTGACACCTTCCTCACGCGAAGATAGTTGTGCAATATTTTCAAAATTGCTGGCGATCCAATCTGCATATTTGCCTCAATTTCCTTAAATGTCACACGATAGTTTTTGTGGACCATTCTTTCCACAGTAACTACGTTTTCTTCGGTCACTGCCATAGAGAGACAACCACTCCTAAACTCGTCCTTTAATGAAGTTCGGCCTCTTTTAAATTCTTGAAACCACCGAAAAACTGTGGCACGGGATGGAGCAAGGTTCCTAAAAGCCTGTTGTAACCGCTCAGACTTTGGGTCTCTATTTTAAACCCATTTTAAATCATACAAAATCATTGCACGAAAGTGTTCTCTTTCCACCTCCATACTGGTATTTTGACGTCACACTAGAGGTTGTTAATCTTGCGCTGTAGACTGCGAGGAGAGACGGAGGATGCAAACTGATACATGTTTTCATTTGCAAAGAATGTGGCTATACAGTGGTGCAAAGCGTTTAAATTAATCAACCTTTTTGAAACAACTAAGTTATTTACTGGTCTATGTAAATCACTTGCCTGCCTTGTACTGTGATTATGCACAGCCAGATTTGTTGTGAAGTTATCATAATTATCTGCCCGATAGCTCAGAAGAAAATATATGTATTCACCTGCAACAGTAAGAATTTTTGGAGTTCTAAATAATGGCCCACAAGAATGACGGGAAACAAAGCAACAAATAGTACGTATGGCCCTTTTTAGTAATATAAACACTTGCCTGCTGTGTGCTGAATTGCCCCAAAAAACATTTCCATATTTCATCAGCGAGTGGAAGTACGCAGAATATGCTTCTCTTATGGTGTTTTCATTAAGCATGTTCTTTAAATTTCTTAATGGAAAGAATGCACTGCCAAGTTACATTGCTTATTTAGCTGCGGAAGAACATTTCCAACAATTACTATGAAGTAAGAGTTACTTTTGTTATATCTTATGTACAGTTTTACAGGAGTAGAGATTTAAGAAGCGAAGATGGAGTTCTGGCACGGCCGGCTATAGCACAACCAGTGCTAGCTATCGGGTTTTATTCCCAAAACCTATAGTTGTTTCACTATGAAGGCCGGGACTTAAGTACTTACAACAGTAAGTCAACATTGAAATCTCCTCGAGGTTTATCGGGAAACATGCGAGCCAATCGGGGAGTTTAATGTTATGCCGGCATATTGCGATGGTAGTTCAGTGGTCAGAGCAACCAGTCGGAGACCAGGAGATTTGTCGCTTAAAAAGTTTTCGATGCTTCTAGGGATATAAGACCCGGTTTCAAAAAGAAAAAAAAAAAAAAAAAAAAAAATCGACAGCTGCAGATCATTTATAACCGAAGTTTGATTACCACGTGAGTTGTATGATGCTAATCCTAGGTCACACCACAAATGGAGCGAATAGATAGGAGATGCCCTAAATCTATGCATTTTAGTTGATAAAGTATGTTTTCGTCAAGTCGGCATTGCTTGATTACTTTTGAGACGAGTGCTGTTTTTGTGGGTTAAATGTGAAACTAAAAGCATGATTTTTCGGTGTTAAATGTCAATTAAGGTACATTTTGACTGTAGGTTTTAAACCACTATAATGGTGAATACGTGTGGGGTATTTGGTCGTGGTTTCTCGTATAGCAGAAGTAAACAATAAGAGGAAATGTTTCAATAATACGTTAGGGTACTTATTTAAGTGATTTTGAGGTGTTAAATGTTCAAGTAAGCGGTAAATTTAGAGCGTAAGTTTTAAACCAATATAGTGGTCAATATGTGTGTGGTGTTTGGTTGTAGTTTCTCAAATAGCAGAAGCAAAAACAAGGAAAAGGAAATTCGCAGGCAAAATTAACAACCTACCCCGGTTTATTAGCAACCTTTTGCTAAGCGGCCCATTTAGCTGCTATTGGGAGAAATAATTACTATCAAATTATGTGCTTATGATAACAGAACGGTATGAATCGGGGGGGGGGATTCCTGGGACTCTGAATGCAATAAATGCAGTCCACTGTGAATCTTTGGCATAATCTCCGATAGTTGTCACCTTTTTTAGTGTGCACTTAAAAAGATTCCAATAATTTCCCAAACATAATTGTGTTTGTGCGTGTGTGTGTGTTTACGCACATGCATTCTATATATGACTGCCTCATATATGCCCTCGGATGTAAAAATCCTTAGCATGGCTTCCTTCGGAAGGGAAGTAAAGCCGTTGGACCCGTGTCATAGATTTACGGCACGTAAAAGAACCTAAAGTCTGATAGAGAGGCCTCTGAGTAAAATTAGGCGGTCTTTCACGTCCAGTATAGAATGGGACGCTGAGAACTACTGCAGTTGAAGAGCGTCCGTAAATAAAACTCCATTTACATTTCTCATACATATATTCAGTTTTAGACCAAGGAATTAGAACGAATTTACGTTATCACCTTGCCGCGATGTTTACTGCAATAATACCAATTTCTCAATAACAACTTCTGGCAGGCCAAAAAATGTAATTGTATTAAATATTCCTGCAATTAGAAATGTCTCCCCTTCTCTTTTATTCTTTACTTCAAAAACTTGGAAAAACGATTAATTTGACAGATGCAACTTATGGAGTATAAGGTAGATTGTAGTTTCACAAGATGGCGGCTGGGCACACGAATTTCAGCAAAACTTGCATAATTTCCGTAATGTGCGTAGGACGAATTGGAAAACAAAGAGATAATGAAGGTTCGGGAAATGAAGAGTTCTATAAATTTTCAAAAGGAAGGGAAAGATGTATTGATGCACATTGTTCTAAAACATAAAGCTGTAACAGAAAAGAGAAACACCAGTAAGAAAGCGGAGCAAGTTTGGAAGGAAATAACCTGACAATTTAATTCCAGAAATTGTATTGGAAAACAAAATTATGTTATGAAAACAAAGAAGCGCACCAAAAATCAACTCAGAAGATAAGGTTCAAGTGCACATTACAGGAGGTAGTATGTTTGTGCTGCCATCCGTGGGCGAAACTGGCCACAGCTAATAGCAGCGCTCTCGCACTTGGTAGCAGCATCTATCCTACACCGTTATGCAGTTTCTGCTAATTAATTTAGAGTTTGACGATGCGGAAGATACCACAGAAGTGGATATAAATAACGTCCAACTGGAGGTCTGCGCTTCACAGGAGCAAGAAATGTAGGTTTTTGAACCAAGTCCCTCAATGTTCGCAAGTATGTGCATACCGTGAAAAGAAGAAGGAAGATATCAGGGAAACATTTTATAAGAGCAGGCTGGAGTGTTCAGAGAAAGAACATGAGCTGTAAATTACAGTTTTAGAACTGGAACTAGAACAGAAAAAATCTTTTAAAGGTTAAAACAATGTGATTTGTGAAAATGGGGTAGAAATAATAGATTTACAGTGAATACAGTGTTGTTAATTAGTGCTCTACTCAGTGCTGTGTTTTTCCATCTGTCTCCGATTTAAATGAGAGTTCTAGATAAACTGTTCAACTGTGAATAGTACCGAGGACGGCAGGAGTGTCGTCTGCATTAATGGCCAAGGTATGTAGCATACATTTTGCTTTTTTTTATAGGAGAAACTCAAAGTAATTACACAGCCAATTTCATCCCTATACATGGGAAACTTCTTTTGACAACACCAAAAGACCTTTCAATAACTGATCTAGTGGTGAAGGTGTAGGAAAGGTGCCGTCGGTAATTAAAGAGAACTTGGGCCTCTAGAAATTAAACAAATTGTGGTTTGACTGTAAGTTTGGTTTATACTTATGTTTTCACCATTTTTTTTTTTATCGGTAAAGCTCAGTTATTAAGTTAAACGCTAATTTATTACGTGCGCGTTGCGATCCTTTTTTGTGAATATTTATGAATATTTATGCCTAGAAGGAGTAGAATATAAATAAAGAAGTCTTGTAGTACTTTTGTAATGTAAATATATAATAATACTACACACTAAAGTGCCTAAAACCCGAGTTTCATTGTCGGCGGCAGGCGAACAGTGTTGTGGAATGCAACGCCAGCATATGTCGCTAGATGCTGTGCTGATGTATGACAATTATGTTTCATGGAGATTCAGCTGCTCAGTGAATTTTATTATGCAGAGCTTTGGCCACTCTAAAATCGAATGAAACTAAGTACGATTGATTGACTTTGTATTTATGATGACAATTTCAAAGCCTGTGGATTTCAAATTTAGTGCGAGGTTAGATTCCAATCCGTTTAGGTTAGTGTGTGTATACAAATTTATGTTTCTAATTTTATATCATGGTAGTACCTCATTATCGATATTTCCAACAACTCCTAACAGCGCAATGGATACAACATTAGCTTTTTAAACCATCTCCCCACCCATAATCCCTCTCTATCCATACTGGTCCTGTTAGAGTGCAAAACTGGCATAAGTCGCAGCGGAGAGAGTTAGCGGCCCAACTTGTAAATAATTACCCGTGTATGTATATCTAACTATGTGAGATTAGTTAAGTATAGTTAGACAAAATTTTAGGCATCTAGATGTGCTTCAAAGCAGAAACGGTAAACCAGAAAACATGAAAATGTTTTGGAAATTGCTAATGCAATGAAAATAATAAATTTACCTCAAATTAGGTTTTGGGCATGTCTACAGTCTCCTGCATGTCTGAAGAGTACAAAATAATTCAGTATTAAGAAGCAAAAAGGAACCATTAGACAATTTGGAAGTATTTTGGAAATGGCTAGTGCAACGGAAGGAGATATTCACTATAAGTTGTATGTTTTCAGGAATTTTAAAGCATCTTTTTTATCTTTGTGGTTCTAAAAAGGGTACACAAATAATTAATGACTAAGAAGTGGAAGGAATAATGACAACTGGAAAAACTTTGAAAAATGCTAATGTAACAAAAGAAATATTTTTCTCAAATAGTACATTTTCAGGCATTTTTGAGCATATTCTGTAGTATCCTGGCCACTCAAAAAAATTTATAATCATCATAGATGCTGGGAACTTCACAGGCTTCACAGAAATGTAAAACTATACAGAGTTTGTCATATAAACCATTCAAATATATACCTAAGATACTAAATCATTAGTGGTTTATTTTTCTATTTATTTTATCATTTTTTATATTTTAGAACAGCGACATACTTTAATGGCTCTGTTTCCCAAGGTTGCATGTTCAAACCCGATGCAAGGCGATGGATCTTTTGTGCATAAAAATGTTGAGCATGGCTTCCTTTGGAAGAGAAGTAAAGCCTTGGTCTCTTGCCATATATTTATGCCACGTAAAAGACACTCAAGTCAGATAAACTATACTCTGAGGCCTATACAATAGGACGCTAAGAACCATTACACTTATTTTCCAAAATAAAACTCAACTGAAATTTTTTTTAGTGTATTGTCTTTGGAATAGGACTGACTTAAATAGCAAGTAAGCCATTTCACAAACTTTTTATTGTACAGATATTCTATATCACACCCGGGTGCATGCTCACACAACACACTTTCTACCATGGTGACACACATTCGTTCACTCTCTCTTACTCATAGCTTCACTATTAAACACACACACACACCAGATAAAACGTTGTATTATGAAGAAGGGTGGTGGAGGGCAAGAGACTCCCTAGGTCGCGTGCAATACATTCGTTGTAATGGGAAAACCAATAATAGGAAATAATTGCGACAATTCGTTCTTTATGATCGTCAGCATCTATGCACAGGCATTGACCTTGAATATCCTGTTGAAAGCTGAATAAAATCACTACATTAACTAGATGGAATTTCATCCTGCAACTGAACAAAACATAAGTAAATATTATCATTGTACTTGAATATCACATACCTGTATTTAAAGTGTTTTACGAACAGGATGTAATCACATAAGGCATAATTCAGCTTTAATTCCATTTTTGCTCAGTGATTCCGTGTATACCTTCTCCTTGTTACTTTAATGCACAAAGACGTCAACAAGAACTATAAAGAGGGCTTGCTAAGAATTTTCCTGCAGTAAAGTGGTCAAAATGCTGAATTAAAAATGAAAAATATGCTGGGTTCGATTCTAATTGATGAGCTATTCTTATTCTCCACCCTCAAGAGCCTGAAAATATGAATGCAATACTGAATGTGTGTTCAGTTAATCAAGAAGTACAGTTTTAATGTATACCTCAAATGTAAGCAGTCATTATAGGTGGTCAAGGTGGTAATACGACAATACCACCTAGGGCGGTATGTAAATAAAAACAAACAGATAAATAAAATGATTTAGCAGAAAAAAGAACACATTTTCAGAGATAGTATAAAAATAAAATAAACGTGAAATTAGGTAACTGTGTTCCTCTTCATTAAACTATATTGAAGACATTAAGTAAACATCTTCTATCAGTATTTGTGGTATATACGAGTTGGATAGATAAGATAGGTATATTAATATGTGCACAACAGGGGAGTATAGTTTGTGCTTCCTGAAATAATTTATAAACAAATCTAAAATTAGAATCGATTACTTAATATTCTTTATGTTCTAACACTTTTGCAAAATTCTTTCTTACAGATTTGAAAAAGTAACTTAATTGATACTTGGTATTTTTTTCTATTTAGGACAAATTATAATATTAAATCTAATATTTTAGCGCTACCTTCTAATGCTAATAAAACAGATAGAAAACAGTTTTAAGAATGAAATTAGCGTTCTCATTATCTTTATCAGATGAGAAGGGAAACTAAATACGGAATGAACTGTGTCAGGGTTAAGTATCATCTTGCCTTTATTCTCATGGAAACAAATTTTCCCAGAATGCACTTATATAGCCTGTGATATTTTGTTGGCACAAATTTGTTACATCTCAGAGCAGCTGACGACTTAATAGTTCTAGTTTATGTATTAGGAACCTAAAATAAATTATTATTCACTTAGTGACCAAGGAAACCCACGAGAATAAACCGGAATGAATTTGGAACACAAAAGTTGCAATTTATTCTTACCTATGAAAAGTCATCTTGAAATTATTTTTCCGGTGGTTGGTAGAGTTATGCAGCATAGAAGTGCAGCATGTTAATTATTAAACCCTAGTAACCTTAAACCACCTCAGTATTAAAGCTGTTTAAGCATACTGAAGATATAGCCAAAAGCACATTTGCCCTCCACCTATCTATGCACCAGAGGTTTCAATTAGTGACAGCACACCAGCGCCAGTAGTGAGTCTAGGTGATATAATTCCAAGATCTTTGGTGTGTGTGTGTGTGTGTGTGTGTACAGAGTGCATCTTTAGAATATTAGCGGTTATTTGTGTTTCTAAAATTACCCTAATATAATCTAAACATCTCCAGATTCGGAAAAATGGTATTTCTACAATTTGAATATCTTTTGCTTTGAAGTCCCATAATGATTCCAATCGTTGTGTTTACTTTCTCTCCACATACTATGTACGCAGTGTATAGAAAAGGTATTGTATTACACCCAAAAATTTGATACCAATATTTCACAGGATATGCATGTTTTACAATCGCCTGAATAAAAAAAAAAGTATTTTCAGAAAATGATCCGTGTGTGTGTTTGCACACGTGTGTGTGTGTGTGTGTGGACAGCATAGGTAAAAACAAAAAGACCGTTAAATACAAAATTTTCACTAATTTACCCTACTTACTCGGTGTCTTCACTACAGACTTATTGTGATAAAATGCTTCAACAATGTGTGTCGTAGTTCAAAAAGAATGAGAACAGTCTGCCTGCCCTTCTGCCTTACGTGTGCACAGCTACTTTCTTCACTACACATTATTGCAGTAAAATGCAGGTAAATTGCACACTTTTAGAAGTAGCTGTAACTGTTTGTAACGTTTTGGTTGGCAGTGTTACATTCAGCATATGTATGATTCTTAGGGCTTTGTTGGCTACGCAGAAGTGATGTAGCCCAAGCCTGTGGCACTTGCTAGCAGATAACTGCATCTATCATACACCATTCCTGATCTAGTTTGTCTATGATTCCCGTTATATGCCTGTTCTACAGGGGTTTCTTAATGCATTGTAGGTGTAAGTAACAAAATGATAGCGATGATAAGCACTGTCTGCCAGGGGCACACCTTAAGAAAATTTTCAGCTTCAATCTGTGCATGAATTCTGGAATTTCTAAAATATTGCTATCATGTGCTGAACCTGGCCACCTAGCAAAAACGTCCTGGAAATGAAGTTTTTAATCACCGCTTGAATATTTAAAGAAAATCAACCATGGCAATTTCTGTAGTCAATTTCAGCATTATTCCCTCCAGGTGATATAATTGGGATATATGTGCAGTCTATTACACCTAAAACTCCTGGGAAATTACATACCTTATGGAAATCTTGCATAACCCAGGCCTTATTCCATAGGCATTCTGATGAAATGAGGTCTTAAAGCTGCAATCTCTCTTGTAACTTTGTTTAAGAATTCCTTCTATGATGGAAAACGAGCTCTTTGAAATTCAAAATTCTCCTAATCAGACATATCAGAAAAGTCTGAAAATAATAAAAATATAGGTTATAAATACAAGCAGTACGTCACAAAAAGGCAATTGTAAAATAAAGAGGCTAAATATCCAAGTAACCACAAAAAATGCATTATTTACCATTTTATTTATAGCTGTGTTATTCATTTCGTTTTTATTATAGCTATTATAGCTTCTACTCCTCAAAGTTCAGTAAGTTAACCAGAGAAAATTCACCAGTTAGATTTGATCTTAGATCAAGAGGCCTTGTTTATGCAACCAAAATTTTAAGTTCAGTTTTATTGAAGGTCATTTTCATATTAATTCAGATTAACTATTATGCAACCAGGCCTAAGATTGTCTGGCGATGATAAAGCATTTAACCTGAATATCGATTAATGGCCAGGATGGAATTGTGGGAGAGATCACAACCCAACCTTGGCATCCAGACAAGGATAACAGTGCAGTAGTGTGGCCATTTCTCTTCTCTGGGATGGTGAGGATAAAAAACAACACCCAGTCCTCTTAGTAAAGAAGAAAATACCTCTGCTGTTACTGGGTATCAAACCTGGGTAGTCTGCGCCAGAGGCAGGAGTGCTACCACTGCGCTAACTGAATGGACATAAGAGGGTTAATTTGTGTAATGTCTTGAAATCAAAACAAGTAAATAAGTAATTATATGAATAAAAAAATATCACCTTATGTGGCTTTTTACGACTGTAAACATACCATACATAGGTTTCCTATGCATAAAAAGCCATGCCATCCTATGTGGCTTCTAAAACATGCACAAAGTTCAGGGTGGTGTTTTTCTAAAATATATTTATTGAATGAAAGTAATTTACATTTTTTCCTGTTTTATTATATTTACTTGATACTTTATTTTTAATTTCTGGGGATCAGAAATTATTGCAAACTTTTATGTACTGTATGACATGAAACATCACAGTTTCCTGTTTATTTGCACTGGAATGCCTCTAGTTATATTCTGTGTTTTGCACTGAATACAGAATTTTCAGTATATACTTTGAGGCTTCCATTGCCAACAATTTGAAGCTCAGAAGCAGAACACTGTAAATAGGAGCAAACTAATAGAATAGTAAATAGGTAAGAGTGGGATCTGTGTGCAAGAATTTTGATATTCTTAACTTACTTTACCTGATGACTAAGAACATAAAACGTATTGTATATCCACCAGAGAAGGATATGTGTACAATGAATTCAGTTAAAAATATACTGCTCCTTATTTAAGGTACATGTGTATCAAACTAAAACTAAGAAGATAGATTAATACAATAAACCACAAGCAAATTAAATTATTTTTTAATAACACTGTCAATTGCTAGGATGATATCAGGACTGTTGCTGTGTGGAAATTTTATTCTACAGAAGTTTTTTTACATGCCAGTAAATCTATTGACATGGAACTTGCTTAAAAGCAATTGGTAAGGGCCATATTTGATTCCATAGCCTCAAAGATTTCAGTTTAAAGAAAGATAACAACACACCTGTATCTTTATAAAAATGAAGTCAAATGTTCATTGAAAAACTAGGAGTAGGCAGAATAGTAGGTTTGTTTATTACCAATGTATAGGCTGTGTGAAGTATTTCAGGGATGCCTCCAAACATCAAGGTAGCGGAAAAAAAAGTATATGAACATGAGTCTGAAAATCATTTTATTGCCGAGTTGCAAGACAAGACTGAAAATTAAAGAAATTGCTCAAAGTGCCTTCCCAATACCTTAATGGTTGTGCTAACCCTACATTTCATGCTATTGTGTACTTTGTTGTGAACTTCTGGACTGATTCACATTTGGCCAAATTGAGTGTGGATACAATTTCTCAGTGTGAATATACAGTACTGAGTCGCATAAAGAAGGGACTTTAAATGATCACACACAAAGAAATCCAGCAGATTGAAATCAAGAGTTGGAACAGGCTGTACAATAAATCCACATCAACCAATTCATCTATTTGGAAACCTATAACTTAAGAAAATAGGTACTATCTAACTGATATGAATAGGTGCACTACGGTATAAAAACCATATTTTTGGACGATTTTCAGTTCCCCATGTTTAATTAAATGATGCAGCTGATTTCTGAGAAACGGTAAATATGTCTCTGCAATCATGTGCACATGAAGGAAATGGGGACCAATAAGTTGATTGGAAACAAGTCCATCCGAAACATTCAGGCAGAATCTATATAGCTGTTTGTCTTGTCACATTTCATGTAGGTTTTCTTGGGCCCAGTTATGAGTATTACAGAAACTGAATATACCACCATGAATAAATTCACCCTCATCAGTGAACAAGGTGCATGCTAAGAAATTCATGAACATAGCACAATTCTGGAACAAACAACAGAAAGTTCTTCTTGACTCAAAGTCTGGTATATTTAATCCTTGTAACCTTTGAAGATGATACTGGTACAAAAGATTTTTGTGCAAAATTCTTCAGATAGTCATGTGACCAAAGCCTTCCCTTGCTGCAGTGCATTTTGTCCTGTCTAATGGGTTCACATCCACATCACAAAGAACTTGTTCTTTATGGCCAATGCTTCTTACCTCTCTTGATTTTCCAACACCCGTAATGCTCCTCTCAAATAGCCACTCTCTCTGAAGCATTCTGAATTCATGAGAAGCTTGATAAACAAGGTAAGTGCTTGTTGAGAACATTTCTGCATAATGCTCACATGCTTATTAGATCTATTTGCAAGGCCTTCCATTTAATGTATGGTCTGTTCACTCAGATAATACATTTTCTTCTGCTTTGTGTGTTCTACAACAACCAGTCAGCAGATATTTTAATTCAAGTAATTAGTATCAGTGAAGGAGCAAATCCTTTAATAACTCTGTAATAAACATTTTCAGACCCATGTTCATATGAATTTTTTTTACTTGATTGATGTTAGTGAGGCATCCCTGAAATATTTGACATCAATATAGCGGCAACTTGTATAAATGCAGGCTAAAATGTTTAAGCAGATAATATAATTTTTTTTATAGGGTTCAATGCCCGCTTTTACTACTTGTAACACTGCTGGCAATGACACTGGTGATATATGAAATGAAGATGGAGCACAGGTGGAATGCGATGATGGGAGAACCCAGAGTAAACCCTCCCCTACGCCACTTTGTCCACCACTATTAATTTGTTTCACTGGCTCTTATCACTTATAGTATGGGTTCAACAACTGCTGCTTCTACATGATCTGTAAAGATCTGCAATGTTTTGGACAGGGTTTGGAGTTTGTTTCATCCTCTGTAGCATAGATTGATGATAACCAGAAAATTGGTAAAATGTATCATTATTGAAGTAGTGATAAGTATAGTCTGGGTTCAAATTAATGGAGGGAGGGGTGGACTCCTTCCTCTCATTAAATAGTTTCTCCAGCTTGTTAAAGCACAATTCCTCCCTTGCCAGGGAATATATTTTGTTTCCGTTTATTATAAGCACCACTACTGCTCTTTTTGAAAATACAGGAAGACACAGAACACTTTTGATGCAGATTGTATGTTATGAGTGCAAGCTGCGAGTCAGCAGAAGTATCTTATCGCTAAAACCAATTAAGCTACAAAATAAACCATTCTCGGCTTGATTAGCTGGATTGGCATAACATTGGAAGTGATGTTTAGTGAAAATAAGTCAGAAAGTCTGATTCGAGCTCCGAGTATAATGGGTTTTAACATCTGACAGTTTCATATTAAAACCTAGAACAGGCAAAAGAGAAGCCCATAAATCATTCAAAAGAACAACCAATGAATCCAGGTAGGGATGGCATTCCCTCTAAAACCTATATAAAGCTCAGAATGATGGAAGTTTGTGTTGGAATATACATTTTGAGTGAAAATACTTGCCATTTATACCTGACTTATCAAATCCAATTTATTCACTTCAAGATTTCATTACAGAAATATTGACTTTGTCAATTATAAACAATTGAACATTACAAAATACTGCTTAAAATTGTTATATGTAAAGATGAACACAACAAAGCATAAGATGTTACCATTTTAAATAAATTACAATTCATTTTGAATATAATGTATATTTGTAGTAGCACTAGACAATTTCAAGGTATTCATTTATAAGTTTTAAATTTATTTCATCCAGCAATAGTAACATTAAATATAGGACACATCAAATTTATATCTTCAAATAGTGGATATTGAAATACAAAATACATTTTAAAAAAAAAAACTGTGCGCGCGCGCGCGCGCTCGCGCGCGGACACACACACACACACACACACACCTCTATCATAGAATAATTATAAACAACGACCAATTTAATATAAAATATGATTGATTGAAGTGAGTGCAAACTTTAGTGTGCTTTTCCATACCTGGCAGTGCATCCTCCTTTCTGTGCATTCATTCAACATGGCAGATCTCAGATATGTAACAGACCTCATAAAATTAATTTAATAGTGTTAAGTGGTCGATAAATGGTAGAGATTATGAATTTCACAAAATTTCAAATCTTATCTAAGCCCTGGTCCGGTCCTTGAATTCATCAATTGAATAGAACTGATTATTAAGTAGGAATTTATGGATTTCTTTTTTGAATTATGCAACTTTAGTTTTTCAAATAAAAAGTAAGATAGTTGTACAGTTTAATTCCAGGATGTTTAAATGATACCTCAAAGAAGCTGGTTTCATGAAAACTTGCATGCACATTATTTTTAGTATTAAATGTGTGTATCTCAGCATTGGTTGATAGGCATGTTATATTTTTCTTAATACTATGGTGAGTCAATAAATAAGTATCAAATAATAAGTCAAAAGTAACTATCTGAAATTTATTTTACTACATTGAGACACTTATCCCATCTGTTTATAAACCCTTGAACACCAGTGGCAAAGAATCTTTTTGGTTGCTTTCATAGCCAGCAAGTAACCTCTCGAATTATGGCATCATTAGTTTCAAAGTGATGGCCACCCAAATGACTTTTTAGGGGCCCAAACAGTTGGAAATCACTGGGGGCTAGGTCAGGACTGTAAGTTGGAAGTTCCAACTGTTCCTATCAAAATGTTTGCGACAGCTCTTGTGTTAATCTTACTGAGTGAGGGCAGACATTGTTATCCAGGAGAATCACTCCCTTTGTCAGCAGTCCAGGTCACATGCGGCAAATGGCCTGTCAAAGTTCTGGCAGAATGGTGCAGTATGTTATGGCATTCACGGCCTCACAGTGAGGCTGGAATATCTGCAGTGTGACGTCTTGCATGTCCCAAAACACAGTGAGCATAACCTTGTGAGCTGATGGAATCACCTTAAACATTTTTGTTGTTGGTGAGGTGGAATGTTTTCATTCAATGGAAGATCTTTTCTGATTTTGGTTGAAAGTAGTAAAACCAAGATTCATCCCCTGTAACAATTCATGCCAGGAAATCATCCTCCTCATTGAACAAAGTGAAGTGCTACAAAGATAGACCCATTCTCTTCATTTTGTGCTCCACAGACAAGTGGTGGGGTACCCATCATCATGCACAAGCTTTATGAAGCTTCAACTGCTCATGCAAGATGATGTAAACAGTTCCATGTGACCAGCCTATAGCATCAACTACATCATTGATCATCACACGCAGGTCATCATGAAAGATTCATTCCACACGCTGCAGTATGGCTGCAGTTGACACCTCTGCAGGATGAGCAGGATGCTCCCGATCTCTGATACCTGATACTGCTGGATCCAATTGAATCATACCAGGATGCATTTTTGCCATAAAAACCACACAACCACATGCTGTGCTGCTCGGGTACAATCATGCAACACACCTGCCATCTTAACTGGCTGCCTGCATGCTGGAGAGATATGGCCCAACCTCTATGACATGCATATGTATGCTGCTATTTGCTAGCACAAAATGGGTGCGTAGCTTACAAATGGTATAAGGAAAACGGACATTTGCTACTTATTTATTGATTCACCTTTGTATGAACCAGTAGTTCTTTCATGTATAAACATGGTAATTTATTATAATTTATTTTTAATGTTTGAGGACCAAGGTTTTCTGATAGGTGTTATGTTCCTCTGTATAATCTTAAACATCTCATTTTCAATGTATTCCCACTGGTGTGCCTCTACTGTTATTAGTTATCCTCTTTTACTGTAATCTGAAAGTTACTTGTTCAATAGCAAGAGCATAAGGAAGCAGTAGTAAATTAATTTATCATCATGCTAGTATAGGCAGCCTAAAGGAATCTTTTATTTTGGGATATATTCTTGTTACAGACTATCAGAAAGATAATACTTATTTTGGTGCTATTCTTGGAAGAACCGCAAACAGAATTGTTGGAGCTTCTTACATCCTTAATGGTAAAAAATACAAGTTAACAGCTAATCAGCATGGAGACAGTTTTCATGGAGGCACCAAAAGCTTTAGCCATGTAAGTAAAGCTGCATCTTTATAACCTTCATCAAGGACTTGGGTGAAGGAAGGAATAAAATTTATGAAACTATTTACAAACTAATTAAGAAAATGCATAACCATAAATGTACAAACAACTGCTCTTATTAACAATTACAACAATAATTATACTAATAACAGTAATAGTGCATGACTTTCTAATGAAAGAAAGCATTTTTGTTGTTGACGTTTGCTGCTGAATACATAAGTACATTATGGTAGGAAAAGAACAAAGAAATTTGTAAATTAAACTATAATCAAGATAATGGATGATATGGAGAAAAAAAGAGGAAGATTTACTCTAGCAATGAATGCAAATCAAATGTTCATTTGAAAGCAGCATTTCAGCCAATAAATAATTCTGTCCTTTGTTTTATTTCATATTGAAGGCTTACGGCACTATACAGCACCAATTATGGAGCTGGTATCCATGGAGGGATACATTAATTACAATAATAATTTTGATGAACAACAATGACCACTACCTGTTGTAATATAGGATATGCCTGTTACTTATAGCAAATCATACAGGACTGGAATAAATAAATGGAACAAATGAAGTTAAATAAAAATCAACCATAAATGTTCATCCAGATCTAAAAATAGTTTTATACTCCTTAGCAATAAAGCTCTAAAAATATTCGATGTTGCAGTTTAAGAATGGGATCTACAAAGAGTAAACTTAAATTGTTCAAAGAATTATTAGAACCAGCTGTAAAATTCAATGCTACAGCCAGAATATGTACATGGTTCTGCAGCTTTCTCTGCAGTTGCTCTAACCATTCAGGTACATAACATATGACATTCAATCCTCCAACTGATTCCTGTTTTTTACCTAGTCAACCAATTGGTATGTCTCCCTTCAGAGAACACTTTAATGGTGACTATCATGCTGGTTGGTTGAAGGGTAAAAGAACATGAATCAGTTGGAGGATGGAATGTCATACTGGCATAGTGTCACAGTAGTTCAATGGTTTGAGCAATTGCATGGAGTGGGAGAATTATATTCAAATCCTGGCTGTGGCATTGAATTTTTCAGCTGGATTCTCATAATAAAAACACATTATCCAGAGAAGCATTACCAACACAATTATAGAATAGCTTGATAGTTTGCAGTACCTGGCCATATTATTAGACACACACTAATTTTTCACTATAGTAAAAGATTAGGAGGCAAAAATGCAACTAATATTGTTTTTTTTTTTTATTGTTATTTTTACTAACCTACATAGAAACATTACATTTGCTTAAACACTGATGAAGAATTTGAAGTATAATTGCATACTTTTGGTGATAATTGGATATATTTCTGAATTGTTAATCAGATGTTTACAATTTTATGAAACTTTTAGTACTTATGTGAGCCATCTTTGGCAGCTATTAATGGTTTAATTTGCCTTTAGCATGTATTTATACATGCCTGAACCATCTCATGTGGATGATTCCAGACCTCTGTGATCTTTTCAATAAGTCTAGCTTTTGTAGTTTTCATTTCCTTTACCACTTCTTTCTTCACAAGCTTCCACACATTTTCAGTCGGGTTCATATGTGGTGAATTCCTTTGGCCATGGCAACAAAGGTATTTTTTGCTCTCTCAAAAAAGCTATCTCTAATTTTGCAGTGTGACATCATGTCCCATCTTGCATAAATACAAACGATTCTACGTTTGGGAACCAGTCTCTTATTTAAGGCAGCAGCCTATTCCTCAACACTTCTGTGTTGATCATGCCATACTGTCCCTTGAACAGCATGGAGACATCTAGTGCCTTTGCCACTGATGACTGACCATATCATGACTTTGGTGGGATGTTTTATATGCACAACACAATCTGGAGGATACGTTTCACCGGAACACCTTCGCACAAACTGAGATTTGTTTTCAATAATTTTTTGTGGTAGTGTTTAACGCCTGCTTTTACTACTAGTGGCACAGCAGGTGATAACTTTGGTGATACCTGGAATGAAGACGGAAGACCGGTGGAATGCGATAGTGGGTGAAACCAGATGCAGATTCGTCCACCACAAATCTCTCGTACAGTTGCTTGGGATTGAACCTACAAAAAACTTTAAAAAGTGCTATTTTCATCACTAAAGCTAACCTTAAACAAAAGAAGTCAACATGAAATATTTCAATTGTGACCTTTAGCTCTGGGTAATCCATTTCAAATGTAAAGTTTAACTTATTAAGAATTTTTACATGAAGATTTTCATATTTACAGATTTCCAGAAGTTAAGGTCTTTATCCTAGAGCTCCTTTGCCCAGTTGAATCGTTGAGCAATCATGGCAGCAGTTACTTTTGGTTTCTTGGCAGGTCTGCAGCCTTTTAGTTTCATCTCCAAAAGTTAATGTCTAATAGTTCTTTCAGATGAAGCAATTTCACTCTCTTCCAACTTGAATTTAATTTCTTTTGGACTAGTAAACCTGTTTCTTTCATAGATGTTTTTCAAGCAATGCACACCTCTTGGTGTGAGAATCTGGTTTCACCCACATTATTCTCCCATCGAGAGGTGAAGCATGAGCTCCTCTTCATGTTTGTGCTAAATTTGAAACAAAAATCTACTCACGCTTATGCTTAGTTTGGAGTAGCAATCAACTCTTCTCAGGGCATTTTAATGGGCTTGTTGGTATTCACGGATCTAGACTACCTGGCGATTTTGTAAATAATAAATCACTAGGATTTTCTTTGTAGAATTGCAATTTATTAACAATTATTTCATACAATTCTTATATGAAACTGCTCGATGTAATTATGTGCTTTGTTGAATGCAGCAAATATTTGTATGCATTTATTTCCATGTGAATACATTAATGTAGGGTAATCTTCAAGTGGCTTTTTCCATGCTTGTGAGAAAGCCTCTTCTTTTTTTATTATAACTGGCTTCACAGTCAAGAAAACCAACACGTAACTATGGTACTTATTGTTGAAAAACAACATTGTCTAGAGAAAATCAAATCACTTATACACGACGAAAGCACAAGGAATAATAAATATTTGCACCCAGTGATTTCAACTTTGGAATGCAACAGAACAAAAACATTTGAACATCATATATTACAAAAATGACATGAAATTCATGAAATGTTGACAGATTTTGTGGTTAAGATATAAGTGTTGCCTCAGGGCTAGGTGCATACCAAGTTCAATTTTCTTTGCAATTCGTCTCACAGATGATTCAGATACCCCCAATCTTTGAGAAATCTCTAGTTTTGAAAACAAATCAGTTTTAAGCAGGGTTTTTACCTCAGAAACTTTTGAGGTCAGATCACATGATTTTCCCATTATGTTGTGAGTAGAAGACAAAATCATGAAGTTCGCCTTTCAAAGCACAAATAAACTGGCAAATTTACGTATTAATAACACAAGCTTATAATGCACCTTCACATTTTGTTAGCACTACTGCAACTAATGCTTGTGAAGCAACAATTTTGAGCCTTACAACACAGAAACAGCATAACATGTACATTGTAGACAACAATAGTTCCCTAACATTTTCCAGCGAAGCTCACTGTGATAGATGAGCATTGTTATTATGCTAGTCCTAAGAATTCAGTGAACTGTGAAATAGCCCAGGTGTATCTAATAAGTGGGCCACACCGTGGCCGAGTGATTAGACAACCTGACTCTCACCAACATCCTGAGCGGGCCGCATGTGAGATTTGTGCTAGAGAAAGTGGCGCATTGGTGGATTTACTCTGGTTTCCCCTGCCATCACATTCCACCAGTGCTCCATCTTCATTCCATGTATCATCAGTGTCATCCCCTGCAATGCCATTTGTAGTTAAAGCAAGCTTTAAACACTATAAAAAAAATGCATCGGGTCAAGACTACAAATCAGTTAAGAGGATTGAATGTCATACCGGCATGTTGTCATAGTAGCTCAATGATTAGAGGGAGAACTGTAATGAAATCCTAGCTGTGGAATTTAATTTTTCAGCTGGTTCTAATATTAAAAAAACATTACCCATTGTAATATAAATCTAAGAGGAGCATTACCAACACAATTATTGTTCTAAGAAGTTCTGAGAAATGTGAATGTTAATACATAATTATTTTAAAATTCACAGGTAATATGGGAACCACATGTCTGTGGTACGGCATTAACTCTGAGCTACTATAGTGCTGATGGTGAAGAAGGATATGGTGGTAATGTTGTAATTAATGTAATTTATGAACTGACTGAGGATAACACAGTTGTGTTCAAAGCACGTGCCGTAACAACCAAGCCAACTCCAATAATGATAGCAAATCATGCATATTATAATCTGGCTGGCCATGTAAGTAAGCAACATAGCTTAGAAGTGTATGAAGTTGTACGAAATCTTCACAGTAATTTAATTACAGCTGTAGAATAACTCTGATATCAAAAACAAAATGTTCATATATTTTTTCTTTCACAGAAATTAAAATTTCATATTAAGCATTTGTAGGAATAATTTGATATAACAAATATAAAGTATGATCAGAACATTATATCAAGCTTTTCTGTAGTGTTCAAGCTTTCATTTTGGCACTACACATGTAGAAGTTGAATGTAACATGCATATTAACACAAATTTATAGCTCAATTGAAGTTGAGATCTATTATAGCTGTAAATGTAAACAAATATCTCACAAAAAGACAGACCTGACTATAGAACAAGTGATAAGTGCTGGGAGTATAAATATAAACACCTGTGTGATAGGAGAGGAGCGAAGTGAGCTGTGAGCTGATTAGGAACAAAATCAACAATAGATTTAAAATAACGTAACAAAACTTTGCAGTAATATGTATAAGCTGAATGAATTTAGACATACATGCACATATAAAAACTACATATGATAGCCAAAAACAGACTTCACTTTTATGTCAGGGCATCATTTCCATTAGTCACATTTTTTCCTTTATACTGCATAATCAATGTTGACCAGTGTTACAGTCAGTTCCTTTGGAATACAGTATGCTGTCATTATTCGTGTATGGGTTATCCATGCATCCCCGCCCAAATTATTTTGTTTTAATGTTAACATGCTTTTTCCGTTTCTCCGTCATGTCTTTAACAAGTTTCTTTTAGCTTTCTTCATTGACACTTATATGCTGATTAACATCAGAAAAACTGAATATGGTTTTAATTTACACGTAACAGGCAGGCCCATAACAAAGGAAGCAGTACTCTGTAGTTATACAGTGATTGTTTAAACAGTGGAAATGGGGCTTATTGTCACATGGTGGGTCCTTTATTGCCGTTTCCCAAAGAAAAGTACCTATGCACAGAAGTCTTTTGAACAGAGAATACATGTTGAAAAAAGCTGCAAATGCAATTTCCTATTTACATATGCATGTTGTACCTTAAAGGCATTAAATTTTGGGTTTCTTGATTTTTCAATTATTTGTGCTGCAGCTACCCCACACTACCCTGGATAATAGTATACTATAGCACATGTAACAAAGGAGATTTCAGTAACAAAATAAGTGCTGTAAAGAGACCTGAAAGAAGCTAGAAACAGTGATGCATTGCTGAGTATACTTAATGCGAGTTGGAACTAGTAGCACTGAAATAAACTACATCACTACTTATTTTGACATGTTTCCCAAAAGTGAGTAAAATAAGTGAAGTAAGTGTTACTAGTCCCAACTCACTTTAACTAAATTAATAATTGACTAGTATCTTCTGTAGGAGGCTGCTTGGAGCTGGAATCTAGACTTAAAGAACTTGTGCATTATTTATTTTTTACTTTCTCTACCACAGACAGTGTACCCACATAATAGATAGAACATATACTGTATTCCATTGAAAATGTTATACCAAGATTTCACTAGGAATCTTTCTGCTTATTCTTTCTTTTTTTTTTTTCTTTTTTTTTTTTGTATTAAATCTTCCAATATGTATGCTGTTCTCAAATGGAAACTGTTAATCGATATTTTTGATCCCAGTAATACAGAGGGAACATAATTTTAACAGAATTACATAGGGACCAGCTCTTAAAATATTTTACTATTGCTTTAGCCTATTCTCCTTTATTAGTCTTGCATCTATCTATAAGAAAATATGTAATAAAGCTATTTTTGCTAATGTTTATCTTGATTGGCATGAAGAAGATAGAAGAATATGCTATAAGTAGAATAGCTTGGTCTAGAAAAAGTAGAGAGGCTTGTGAATTAACACATGATTTTTTTTGCAGTGAGTCAGGATGATTGCTATTTGTATTCGATTTATTCATTATATTAAATTCTCATGTATGTGTCCAAATTCATTCAAATTTTTATTCCAAGACAAGTATTTTCATTTTGTGCAAATTTATTATAGTTTGAATATTTGGTTAGTTCCTAGAAATGCCCTTACTAAACATTTTATCTCTTAGTGTGCTTAGTACCTTTAATGTTTATTTTATAGGATGCCGGTGCTAAGGGAACATATGAACACAAAGTTAGAGTTAATGCAGAAAAACTTGTTGTATACAATGCTGCTTATCAACCAACAGGTAAAATGGGATACTTCTATTTGATGTTCTGCTTTTATTGTTTTTATGGATTATAAGTTTTAAGAGTTAGATATGAGACATGGTGACCAACATTTAAGCAATTTTGAGAATTACACAGGATGCCAAATTGTGCGTGTATATGAACGTAGCCAAGCACTGTTACCATCTTTTGGATTAAAAGCTCCTTTCTATGAAAGTCAAAATGTCAGATGGTACCAAATTATGCATTACAATTCTCAGTTCTGCTAAAAGGGTTTGTTGCCATGTTTTACAATGAAAATTTTCACTTATGCGATAAAATATTGCCGCAGTTGTTGCATTAAAGGGAGTCAAAATGCCCTTTTCAATGTTTAAGTTTGATCCATTATCTCGGCAACTATTTAAGATGATGAGCTGAATTTCTCAAGGTATATTCAGCAATAACTTTACAGTTGATTGATGAAAAATAGAATGCTTCTGTTCATTGGAAGGAAATTTATAATTTTTTTTAATAAAGCTCTCAAAATTTTATTGAAAAAATGCGGATTTTTAAATTTAAAAAATAACTAATCCATATATAAAAACCTTTCCTGTTAAAATAAACCCTACTTAGGTGAAAATATATGGTAAAAGTATCAGCCCTTAGTGTCAATTAGTTGCCGAGATAATGGGGCATTTCTACTTCAGAAATTGCCTTCAAACATATTAAAGAAAAAA
Source organism: Hymenopus coronatus (assembly GCA_030762935.1). Taxonomy (NCBI): domain Eukaryota; kingdom Metazoa; phylum Arthropoda; class Insecta; order Mantodea; family Hymenopodidae; genus Hymenopus; species Hymenopus coronatus. The sequence continues at coordinate 518,967,182 of CM060900.1, read as the reverse complement.
AAAAAAGTAACCTAATTTTTCGATCACAACTTCACTGTACTTCAAGATACTCAAACGTGAAGGATACATGAGCAGGATGCCAATGCTACCAATAATTAAAGTAAAACTTTCCGATAAAAATATAAGAAGATCTCTTCTCTAACACTGTTACTTGCAAAGTTATTGATGTTTTATCAAAGTGAATGTATCAAAATGCTCTAAAAAACTACTATGCAGGATTACTTTCAACAATATGTTCAAACTATTTGCAATTAACATAACTCTATGAAAGTTGAATCAAAATCAGGAGATAAGAGATATTCATATGCAATTAAAACATGAAAATGGAAAAAAAATTCACATCCCATTTCAACTCCCCTTAAAGCAATATATTTAATGAATGAATTGTAGAAAGTATGTAACCAAAGCATTTAGATGAGTGTGAACATTTAAGAGAAAATCTGTGTACAGAAAATCAACTTTAACAAGTGAAAATATTTATATTTTGCTTTCAAAATTAACAGAGTGGTAAATTATCAAAACAAATTTAATTAGTCAGGTTAGAATACTTGTCACATTTGCTTTAATATAAGCATGCAGTAGTTTCAGCTATTAGAAGGTGGTAGTGTTTACTCAGTCTGAGACCTGCATGACATGAGTTTGCCATACTGATACCTGTCTAATCAGCTAAGGCCTTACTCAAAGGATAACTACCCCTCTCCATAGCTAAAATGTTACTGAATGGACAGTAATTGCCTGCATCTTTTCAGGGCGTTCTGCAGGACAACATTTTGTAATATTTTCAGCTACAGTCAAAGCTTTTGCTTTGAAATATGCAAGGTACTTTCAGTACAACAACTTACAAAGGTAGGGGCATTGCCCCTCCAACAATTTCACTGAAGGGGGCTGGCCACTCCCCCTGAAATTCCAAGATAGAATACTCATTAAACAAACAAAATGTTTGAACCGACTGAACGAGCTGAAAAACAATACCTTTATTTCTAATACAGAGGTCACCTGTTTAACAAAAGCAAATCGTGATGATGCAACACAGCATTTGAACATGATCAGATTATGTGTGATTTGTGGTACTTTCTTGAAAATATTACATATCTGCTTCTCCCCATTTCCTCCACCATTATCACTCATCCCTTTAAAGTATGTAATGTAAGTGTGAGAGCATCTATTCTACTTCATATGTAATATTCACACTATGCTTAGTGCAGCTGTAAAACATTACATTTAGCAAATTTCTTTTACAGTTTTTCTTATGCCTGAAATGCAGTAGTCACCTTTCAGTTCAAATCTGTGGAGTGTTGTGGCTGGGTCAGTCAAAAAGTATTAGGACTGTTCATATTTGTTTCCTTATTCCTAACTTATTACAAAACTTTGGAGGCAGGCAGGGAGAGAGAGATTTTCACTGACAGTGGAAGGCGATTGAGGTTGGGTGGGTGGTAACCAACACCACTGGTTAATGGGAACTAACATCATTCAATTACTGTTGTGCAACAAGTCATCAGTATTATCAGTTTCGTTTTCTCTTAAGATACATAGATTACAATGCACATCAACATAATATTCCTAATGTCTCAAATGTGAATAGTTTCTGATTGCCACATGAACAGGCTTTATATCATGCAAAACTTTGCCCCACATCACAAGATGTGATAATAACAAAACAAAAATAGGACACATCATCGACTATTGGGCAAGATACTCCAACAATTATTTCCATAGCCAAACCTTGTAGCACATTTTGTATATAATGCTTTATTGAAAATCCGATATTTTTCCCGAAACACTGTCATCCTTTTCCTTTTCCCATGGTCTAAAACAGGTGTTACAGTTCTCTGATTAATTGCTTGCACAAGTTCATTGATAGCTTTTAGGGCTCAAGGTATTTCAGTGATCAATTTTTCTAAATACATGTTATTGTCTGCAAAGTTCTATGTATTGCAAATCTTCACATAATCCATTTGAAGCAAGAGCTTTTACAATCTTGATTGAAGAGTATGCAATATCATCAAAGACATTAATTACCTATAAAATAGTGTTGTAATAAACAGCATAGTATACTGTTGTGTCGAGCCATGTTACCCAACTCACTAGTACATGCAGTCGCCAATGCAGATTGGTCTCTGCTCGGTAGGTATGCAACTGATATCTGCATGTATCCGTCTACTGGTCCCCAAGATGCTATCCCTACTGATCACATTTCACTGTCTTGATAAGCATCATGGCATTGGTGTAATTGTGCAGTGTAGCTAACCAAATTGGATAGACTTAATAAAACTAAATTTTTAAAACAATGAGCATACTCGTGTGGGGATCACAAGGGAGAACAGACAAGCAGTACTGAAAATCAAAGTATTAGTTCATCCACATTGACTATTCATGAAGAGCCCATGAAATTAGATTTTAATTCAGTTGCAGATGAGTTTATTAGCAGCAATGAGCTAAGATCCAACATCTTTGCCAAAAAACACTAAGGTAAGAATAGACTTAACAGTCATGGCATGTTTTTTTTTTTTTTCTGAAACTTTAATTTAATCAGACATTTATTTACTTTTCAGGCAGTTGAAAAGTATTGTATTAATGGTTTTTTCTCACAAGCTGTGTGTAGGACAGGAGTTAGATAGGTAGAGTCAGACTGAAAAAATTCAATCATAGATTCCTTTAGGAGTTTCTCCTATACTCATCATGGGGATGATTTCAGATTTAGTGGAGAAGATCACTTGGTTATGTCTTGTGACTTAGGGCACTCAACATTAGACTATACTTGATGCATGCCAGAAAGCATGACAAGTATTGGAGATTACCTGTTCCTTTTGCTGTAGTCATTGTACCATATATCTTATTAATATCCAACTTCATTACCCATTCCAGCTCCCCCCCTCCAAAATGTACAGAAAGTTAGCACATTGAAGCCCAGGCTTTTCAGTAGTTGAAGTGCCAAGAAACCCAGGGTTTTTACGCCTACTTTGAGTTATTATTTACAGTACATCAAATCTGCCGAAAAGTATGCCATTCAGGGATTTCTCAAGTAAACAAATGGTCATACCTTCTGTATTAATATTTTATTTCAAATTTACAACAAGTATCAAATATGAGTACTTTAGAAAAAAAAAAAAAAACTGCATAAAGCTGCTTATACTCCATTTATTCAAAGTTCGAAAAACTTTCTGTTGGAATCTGAATTTTCCACAGCTTCATTTGTATCCTGAATTTCAGCTTCAGTTCACAGAAATCGAGGAAAATGTAGCATTTTAACACTTAAGAGCACAATCTTAACAAACAAATCACCACCTTCAAAGAAAATGGTGCAACTACCCAGAGCAGCCAATATCACTAAATCTCCTAAAATTCTTAATAGTTGACTAAAGCAAGGACAGATGGCAGCACAAATCAGACAACTAAATGATAATTGATATATGTTCTTTGCTGCATAGCCCAAGACCAAGTTATGTCGTGGAATTGCATTAAAAGCATTAGAAATATCTGCCTGAGCTTTGCTAGGGCATGGGTCTCAAACATTTTGATGGCCTGAGCTATACTCGGGCTTGGGCTCCAATGTGTTAATGCATATCTATAGAATATAATAATGTTTCATTGGGTTAGACATTACATGCATGTAAAAGTGATATCAAAACCAATAGTTTGAACTTTATTTTAAAATCCTCTTTAACCTTACCTTGCTTTACTGCAGCAGTTGCAAAATGTGAATCTGAGAGACCCATTCTAAAGAAACTTACTTACATACAATAAAAGCTATTTGTTTGCTGACTTATGTTCTTTAATTGGACAGCTTATGGTAGATGGAAAAAACATAAATAAACACACTAATTAGCTCAGAATCAAAAGAGCTTAAAGTTGCCTGAAAGCAACATTCAAACTTAATAAGCAGACACAGTATCCCCCCAACAACCAGAGTTAAGCTAAGAAGACTGGCCTTGAAATTTGGAAATGTATACATTATAACATACTCATTGTCAAATTTTTCTGGGGCACACTTCAAAAGACCACATTTTGCTATCACTACTTGGATAACAAGAGAATTTTATTTTCTTGTATTGAAGACTATTCATTTCATGTTCATGTAAGCATTATTCACGTTTTTGCTTCTCATAACCCCCTTCTACGATGAGTAAGCTACACACAGTACAACTATTCTACGAAGTCACAATATGCCTTGAACTCTTGAGCTCAGCAACTGTTAGGTGTAGTTTGGTCAAAAGAGGAATCCAAGTATTTCCTATAAATATAGCTATTACTTCTAATAACCAAAGTGTGAATTCGTAATGAGGCCTATCCTAAATAGAGCAATAAAATAAACTTTCATTTCTAATCCCATATGCAAGGTTAACCCATTGGTGTGTTACCTAAATATCCTTGTGGCTACCTATGAAATTTGATTAAAATCCTGTACAAATGGGCAAGTCAATTGTAAAGATAAAAAAAATCATATAAAACCAGCCTGAAATTTATTTACATAATTTTATACTGGAAGAATTGACTCACTGGGCTTAATGGCCTAATATGAATTTTGAGTGTGGTAGATCTCAGAACAGTTCTCCAAATGGCAACATAAAGATTTTGTCTATTGCCAAACACTTTCAATATTTTCTTCCATACTGAAGGATACAACACCTCTTTTTGTTTTATTCTTTCCCTCTTGTCTGTGGGCGGAATTAGCATTGAATACAAAGGGCACATGGTTTAGCTTGCAGCCTAAAGGCAAACCTATGAAAATTGACCCAAAGTGTTGAAATCTCATGCTTTTTTATTGTTTTTAGAAAGTTCAGTGTTTAAACTATCTTATAACAGTTAAACGGGTCGTGTGATCATCTAACAGTCTGCGTGTAGGTGCCTTGGTCATTTAAAGACCTTATTATAAGACTTGTTTGTCATAATTTTGATTATTTTCAATTGCTTTGTTTGAATTTAGCACCTAGTGATTTCTAGTGCATTTTAAAGTCACCAAGTTTGTGTTGGAGCTTCTGTAAACAGACGAAGGTGATTTTTCCATCATACAAATAATGACACAAAAGATTGGGATGGGTGATGATGATAATGGTGTTTAAGGGAGCTCAGATGCCGAGGTCATAAGCGCCCTTATGATTAAAACTTGGCAATAGGCAGTAAGAAAATACCAAAAAAAAAAAAAAAAAAAAAAAAAAAACACAAGTAAAAGAGCTAACACAGTTGAAACGGAAGTAACAGAACTGTCCAGCCCTCTAACCAGAGCTGGATATAAAACTCCATCTAAAATCAACACATTAAAACCAAAAGAGTTTAAAGAAACGGAAGTAACAGAACTGTCCAGTCCTCTAACCAGACCTGGATATAAAACTCCATCTAAAATCAACACATTAAAACCAAAAGAGTTTAAAAAACTGCTATCACACTAAAACGTCAAGGTAAAAGAAACTTTTGCTAAAAATTTAAAAACCCTGTCCACTGCTCTTGGGTCATCTGCCAGGACCTCAGCAAGAGAGGCTGGCATGCCCATAGATGACCGAATGTGTGCCAGGTGACCACACTCCAGCAACACATGACGAACTGTCTGTGCCTCCCCACAGAGCGCACAGACAGGAGCAGGTTCACGTTTAAAAAGGTAACTGTGAGTAAAAATACAGTGGCCAATTCTTAGCCGAGCTAGTACTACCTCCTCCCGGCGGAATAAACGAGAGGAGGTCACCCAGTTGACAGGGAGGTCCTTCACCTCTCGCAGCTTATTACCACCGAGAGCTGACCACTCCGCATGCCAAGTCGAAAAAACGGCTCTCCATACAACCACTCTAAAATCTTCTGCTGTTGAATGGGTAATCGTAACACTGGGCGCTGTGACTGCCGATTTCGCTGCCAAATCCGCCGTGTCATTCCCTGGCAAGCCAACGTGTCCAGGAATCCATGCGCACTCCACATTAAAATCAGAAGCGTGCAAAATGTGGAGAACGTCCTGGATGCGCTGCACTAAAGGATGGTAATTGTACAGCTCACGAATGCTGTGAAGGGCACTAAGGGAATCACTAAGAATAAGGCAGTCACCTAATTTTCGACGTCGAATATACAGAAGGGCTTGATAAATAGCATATAGCTCGGCAGAATATATAGATGTGCAACTAGGCAAACCGTAAGTAGAAGTTGCGGTGCCAGTGACAAAGGCACATCCAACACCGTCGGGGCTCTTACTACCATCGGTGTAAATACAAATACGGCCACTGTATTTGGATAAAAATTCTAAAAAAACAACGACGAATACTATCAAGAGGCGTAACAGATTTCCCGTAAAGCGTCATCCCGAGATCGACATGGGAGGTAGCGCGTAACCAAGGGGGGTGTATACTCTCTCCCTTGGATAACAGCCGAGGAATGTCACCATGGTGCTGGCGTAGAAGCTCACGGAAACGAAAACCTGCTGGCCTGGGGCTCAGAGTGCGGAGGCAGTATCGCTCGTGCAGCTCAGGGGAGAAAAACGCGTGATAAGCTGGATGCCCAGGCATACACTTCAGCCCACAGCCATAATTAGCAAGCAGGACATCACGCCGACAACGCAGAGGAGGTTCTCCCGATTCGGCGTAGAGGCTAACAACTGGGCTCGTTGGAAAAGCTCCAACGGCCACACGGATGCCCTGGTTATGGACTGTGTCTAACCTTCTGAGCACTGAAGGTCGAGCTGAAGAATACACAATGCTGCCATAGTCCAACTTCGAACGAATCACAGCACGATAAAGACGGACCAATGCCGTCCGATCCGCACCCCAAGATTTGCCACTTAGTATCCGTAAAAGATTTAGAGAACGGTCACATCGTGCTCTAAGCTGTGCTATTTGTGGTGCCCAACAAAGTTTCCGATCGAAGATCAAACCAAGGAATCTCGCCTCGTCTGCGAAAGGAAGTAAATCTGGCCCGAGTCGAAGAGACGGCGGCATTTGCCACTTACGGCGCCAGAAGTTAACGCAGACGGTCTTCTCAGCGGAGAAACGAAAACCGTGTTTCGAGCTCCAAGCATAGAGATTGTCCAAACACCGCTGGAGACGGCGTTCCAAAAACGGTGTACGCTGAGAAGTACAGAAGATGGCAAAGTCGTCCACGAATAAACAGGAAGAGACACCTTGAGGCACACATAGTGATATGGACTTTATTGCAATAGCAAATAGAGTCACGCTGAGTACCGAGCCCTGCGGCACTCCGTTCTCTTGAATAAAATGGTTAGAAAAAACCGAGCCCACCCTCACTCGAAAAACGCGGTCCCGCATAAACTCCTGAATGACCAACGGTAGGCGTCCACGTATGTTCCAGTTGTGCAGAGAACGCAATATTCCCGCCCGCCAACACGTGTCGTAGGCCTTCTCGAGGTCAAAAAATATCCCAACTGTGGGGCTGTTCTTAAAAAAACCCGTCCATAATCTGAGTTGACAGAGAGACAAGGTGGTCAGCAGTTGAACGTCGTCGTCGAAAGCCACACTGGATGTTCGTCAGAAGATTGTGGGATTCCAGCCACCACACCAACCGTCCATTGATCATGCGTTCCATCACCTTGCACACGCAACTGGTGAGGGAAATAGGACGGTAACTGGAAGTAAGATGGCGGTCCTTTTCCAGGTTTAAGAATGGGTATGATGGTGGCCTCCCGCCACTTGTCTGGAAAAATGCCATCAACCCAGACACGACTATAGACCTCGAGTAGGAAATCTTTGCCATCAGGAGAGAGATGTTGCAACATTTTAACGTGGATACCATCTGGCCCTGGTGCTGAGTGTCGTGAAGAGGAGAGTGCATTGTCTAGCTCTGCCAGGGTGAAAAGGTGATTATAATCCTCAAGGTTGCCAGAAAGAAACGAAAATTCTTGAGATTCCACCTGATTCTTAACTGTAAGAAACTCAGGGGAATAATTGCCTGAGCTAGACACCTGAGCGAAAGCACTGCCTAAAGTATTCGCCACGTCAAATGTATCAACAACAGCTCCGGTAGGTGTTTTGAGACCGGCGATGGGCATATGGTTCGGTTTCCCAGCCACACGTCTTAACTTATCCCATACGACAGAGGAAGGTGTATGTCGATTAAAGGAACCCACGAATTTATTCCATGACATCTTTTTGCTATCCTTAATAACCGGCCTAGAATGTGCACGCATCCATTTATAGTGTATCAAGTTATCCAGTGTAGGAAAACGCTGGAAAACCCGTAGAGCTCATCTGCGAGCGCGAATAGCATCCCGACAGTCATCGGTCCACCAAGGTACCGGAAATCGACGGCTGTAGCCAGTCGAACGCGGAATGGATTGCTCAGCAGCAGAAAGAGTGGTCCCTGTGAGATGTTCGACCAAGTGGTTCACAGAGTCGTGCTCTTCGTAGCTAAATTCAGCCAAGTGGGAGTACAGTTCCCAGCTGGCGTGGTCTAGGCGCCAACTAGGTAAACGGGTGGAACATACAACGGGTGTCAAGACACTAATACGACAAGGAAAGTGGTCACTAGAATGCAAATCCGAGATGATATTCCAGCATAAGGTGACTGCTAGCTGAGGGGAACAAATTGCAATGTCAATGTGTGAAAAACTATGAAAGGCGTCAGAAAGAAAGGTGGGCTCTCCGGTGTTCAAGAGAGCAAGATTCTGACTATCCAAGAAGTCTTTAAGTAGCGTACCTCTCGCACAAGCCCGAGGAGAGCCCCAAAGAGGGTGATGGGCATTCACGTCGCCTACCAATAAAAAGGGTGGTGGCAACTGCGAAATGAGGTGTTCTAAGTCGCTCTGCGAGAGGTCCGCAGATGGAGGCAAATAGATACTGCAAATGGTGAATAAAGCGGAGGGTAGCTTAATGCTGACAGCAACGGACTGGATTGCAGATTGTATGGGTACGGAGTTGGCAAAAATATCATCTCGAATAAGCATCATAGTGCCCCCATGTGCCGGGACACCGTCCTCCGGGGATAAATCACATCGTACGCAGGAGTACTGCCTGATGGTAACGGTGTCCTGTGGACGGAGCTTCGTCTCTTGTAAGCATACAGCCAAGGGTTCATGCTGGCGCAGCAACAAGTCAAGCTCTGGTCGATGTGGTCGAATTCCGCGTATGTTCCAATGGAGGATAGCCATAGAGTATATTATGGGATAAGTTTCAAATCGAAAGACGCTTCTGCAGATTGGGATTAGCTGGTCGGTTCAATTTGTTTTTCTTAGGCGTTGGGCTAGTACTATTTTCAGGAGCACGATCCTGCCGTTTCCGCACTGTCCCTCTGGCAGTGGCGGCAGAATCCTCCTGGTCCATCTCCTCCACAAGGGAGGTCCCATTTTCAAGAGCAAATTTCGGTCCGAGAAGTTCGAACCGATTGGATGTGCTGATCGGCGAAGACGGCCGTTGCCGATTCACGCCCACCTCCCCAGATGACCCTTCAGAGGAGGATACACGTGTGGAGTTGCGTGTACTTTTTTTTACCCTTAGATGACTTGGTAGAAGATTGCACATTCTCTTTCAAGGAGTCTTGTCGTACATACTTGGTCTTGAACTGTTTTTCCGGGGCAGAAGACGTCGTTAATTTACCAGCTTTAGTTCCCGAGGTCGAGGCTTTCGGTGACAAGTGTGCAGGACTAATCTGTAAGCTGGCGGATTTGGCAGATGTTGATACCAACTTGGGTGTAGGTGTCGAAGGCTTTGGCAGCGCTTGGGCTAAAATAACCTTTTCCGCAATTGTAGCCCCGTTCATATCGCCGGTCTGTGTTGCGATTTACCGACGCGGTACCGCTTTAGCTGCAACTGAGCTATAGGTACCGGACCTCGGGGCAGAAGGTTGGCGGAGTCGCAGGAGCTTCCGGGCTTCCAAGGACACCTTCTCTTTCTCCCGTATCTCCTGGATCGCTCGTTCCTCTGTGAAACGGGGGCAGTCTCGGGAACTAGATGGATGTTCCCCGTTACAGTTCACACACGATGGAGCTGAAGCACAAGCCCCATCGTGGGAGATGTCACCGCAGTGGACGCAGGTGGACTTGCCGGTACACAACTCACTAGTGTGACCATAACGTTGGCATTTAAAGCACCTCAGCGGATTGGGTATATAAGGCCTAACTTCGATGGCTTCATACCCTGCCCTAATCTTTTGAGGGAGGTCAACCCGATCAAAAGTAAGAAACAGGGTACGAGTAGGCAGGAATTCACCGTTTATCTTACGTTGTACCCGATAAACAGATGAGACACCCTGAGTCGCAAGATTTTCTTGGATCTCCTCAATGGACAAACCGTCCAACGCGCGGGTTGTTACTACACCGCGGGAGGAGTTCAGCGACTTGTGCACCTCGACCTTCACTGGATAGCTGGCTAACATGGTGGCTTTAAGTATCCTTGCAGCTTGCGAGGCGGAGTTGGCTTCGACAAGAAGTGTACCATTGCGAGCTCGAACGCAGGATTTAACCGGACCAGCAATGGCATCGAGACCCTTTTGGATAGTAAAAGGGCTCACCGTAAGGAACTTCTTACCTTCCTCTGTCCTATGAATAACCAAATAGCGAGGACCACATGACTCGACTACTTCCTTTCCAACGTCTTTATTTGAATTAAGGGGTTTTAGTTTTGGTGCCATAGAAAAAATGGTATAAATTCATCCCCCAGTGCTCCCCACCCACCACGGAGCCCAACGAGGGGTCACCCCACTGGGGTGACAGGGCTACACAGGGGATATAGCGGGCTCGCCGTCCCACTCACCCTGGAGTTCGGTGTAATACCTAGTCCTGGCCAATTGACTAGGGGTGGGTTAGTCCCTAGCCTCCCGTTTAGACAAATCAGAAACCAAAGCGGTGTATTAGGCCGCGCACCCTCCCCAGTTACTGAAAGACAGAAGCCCAGGCTCAGGTACGCAACCCTCAACCAACCATGATATTCCTTTTCACCGACATGGGTCTCCACGCACGGCCTACACGTGGGTGGGCATTTTGACCTTCTGACTCCCTCACCAGTCTGAGGCTGCCCACAGAGGGAGTCAAGGTGGCTCGGGACCGGTGCGCCTAACCTGTACCTACCTTAGTAGGCCCCTGGGGGGAGATTGGGATGGTTTCACATGTTCTGAAGTTATTGTGTTGTTGAAGTTACAAATGTACGGCATATTATTCACACTATCTTACAGATAATTATGATAATTTCATAACAAACCTTGCTGTGCATGTTCACAGTACAAGGCAAGTAGGTGTTTTACACAGACCAGTAAACAACTTAGTTGTTTCAAAAAGGATGTTAGTGCTCTGCAATAAAAATATATAACGACCTTCCAAGTTATATCAAGCTATTAGGCAATCACAGTCAACATAAAATCTTTAAGAAAAATTCAAACATTTTCGTATACACTCACTCCCCATATACTGTTGAGAAATTCCATTATATCCCTACAAAAAGTAGATATTAAATGTATGGCAAATAATACATGTTGGTAATTTATAGCATGTATGTAGGTTTACCCTTGCAGTTGCATTGCTTGAAAGAAAAAAAGAATCTCTTTTTTCTTTATTAGAAAGATAGAGGGGAAAAAAATAGTATTATTGGTGATGGGGGTTTTTGTTGGTCATGATGCATGTACAAGGTCCTTGAGCTCTTGCAGTGGGACCAAATAAAAAAACACAGTTTTGGCATTATTTTATCATTGATTAATATATATTTCATTGTTTAGAGCATAGTTATATCTTGTTGTGTTATATAATCTAGCAAAGAAAAGTGTGAAGTTTAAGCACTATCGGGTATACAGTTTTGTAAATTTTAGGGGATTTTATATAAAATAGGTTTGTTTCAGCAGTTGGTTCCGAATGCATTCGTAAACCAGTACCAAAGTTTTGTATACACATGTGCCATTCCAACACATTTTCAGGACCAGTTCTGAATTTGGTTATTATGCAGAGCTTGGGCCGCTCAAAAAATCAAATAAAACTAAGTGCGATTGATTGATCTTATATTTGTGATGTCAATTTCAAAAGTTTCATTTGATGGTAAAGCTTGCTTTCTTTTATTGTAGACAAATTCATGTGCATGCTGAGACAGTTGGTATTTTGCGTATATGATAGATACTTACAAAATAATTATGCATAAATGAGTATTATATGAATAATACTAGTTTTATAATGTGTATATGCTGAAATGCTTGCATAAAAGCGGATTTATAATGAAAAAACTTGGTTTCATTGTTAGCGGAAGACTCTTTAACTATTGGTATACAATAACATCATATGTCACTCTTAGCAGAATTAGCGCGTTGTGAGAACTTGTAGGAATAATTCGCCAGTCAGTGTGACCATAGTGGTTGGAGGAGTATGTTTCTGTATTTTTTTTTTTATCTGTTTGTGTAGGCGAAAACACTTCATCCCATGGTTTTCATATTTAGCGCGAGGTCAGGTTTGAATCCTTTAAGGTTAGTGTGTGTATATAAATTAACATTTTAATTTTCTCGTGTGGCTGTAGTTGGAAGAAAAATATATTTCCGAACATTATAAAACCATTTATTATTTATACAATACTCCTTTGTATATAATTATTTGGTAAATATCCATCATATATGCAAAATACCAACCGTTCTATTATGCACATGAATTTGTCTGAAATAAAAGAAGCTTTGAAATCATAATCACCAACACAAGATCCATCGATCACACTTTCATTCAACTTTTCAAGTGGCCCATTTTCTGCATTATTACCATTAAATGTCAATTAAGCAGTACATTTGGACTGTAGATTTTAAACCAGTATAATGGTGAATATGTATGTAGTGTTTGATTGTAGTTTCTTGAATAGCAGAAGCATAAATAAGGAAAGGGAAATTGTTTCAATGCATACACAAGTGTACTTATTTCACTATGTGTACCACTGAAAAATCACTTAAATATGTTATACATTACAAGCAGAATGAATCTGTATTGTTTATCAGATTTTAGATTTCCAACTTGGAAAGACCATTGAGAAACTAAATATTTCAGTTTACAAGAAACCTCTTGCCAATTCACTCGTTTAGTAACTATCACAAAAAATAATTGTTGTGAAATTATGTGCTTACGATACCTGAACTGTGAGAATAGGGAGCATGTTCCCTGGACTCGGAATGCAATACATGCAGTCCACAGTGAAGGTCATCATAATCTTTGGGATAATCTCTGATATTTGTCATTTTGTAAGTAGATGTAGTGGAATTAATGGCTACAAGCATGAGAAACAACCAATAAGGTTTGGTCAAAATCTGTTATTTTGCCCTCCTTCAGTTATAGACCAAGAAATTAGTACAAAATTATGACCTTGTGGTGCTGATTGCAGTAATACCAATTTATCAACAATAATTTCTGACAGGCCAAAAAAAAATTGATTGTATTAAGTATTCCTTCAACTAGAGATCTCTTCCCTTCCATTGTCCTTTATCTTTTACTTCAAAACTTGGAAAAACAATTAGTTTGGCACATATGGTGTATATAGTAGTGTGTAGAATCGCAAGATGGCATGGTCACAAAACGTGCTTCAACAAAATACTGGGCATCTCTGTCCTATGGTAGCAACGCTATTAGTTTCGAACTGTTTGTTCACGATAATTATAAAGACGACAGAAGGTGATCAACATAGCTTTAACATTTGCTTCAAAGTACATCATGCAGCACCAGTCTGTTGTTTTTAGTTTTACCATCCCTTTAAAACATCTACAGTTTAAGATTTGGTGAACTATATGAAATCCAGCAAATAAATAAATGAATTCCCTTTTATGTTATTTGTAAATAGTCTATGCAATGTGCTCCTTATGAGCTAAATTGTAAAGCAAATTTGACTTGAATAATTGTAGGTATACACTTCTGAGTACTACAGTATTAAGGCACCATTAAACCTTGGTTCAAATTTCAGGAAATCGAAGTTTATGATGGTTGTACCTACACAAATAATACAAAAGACTTAATGGCTTGAACTTTAATTTTCTTTGAACAGTGTGGATGTGTATCTGTATATGCAACAAAGTGAAATTATAAAAAAAGAGTTATTTATAATTAAAGCTTACTTTAAGGAATTTTCCTCCTTCAAAATATTTCACATGAAGTGAGTTTTCATCCAATTAATATAGAATATTTCATGCACATTTCAAAAGTGAAAACTTATGTGAAATCTGAATTTTGAATTTAACGTTTAAAATCAACAGGAAATGGAGATATATAAATTTATAATGAAGGTTGTTTAAACAATTTATTTTCTTATCAACTGACACCATTTCAAATTAAAAACAACTGACAAAGTTGTGTGATATGATTAGATAAAAAAATATGGACACTTAATACTGTATGCTATGTACTATTTGGGAGAGCACATTGAAACTCATTTTTCAAATGGAATAATTTGAAAACTAAACAACTTTCAAAGTTACATTAACAACTACAATATTTACAAAAGACAAAATCATAATACTCTGTAGCAAGTTTGTTCCAGTCAATATAGAATTGATTTTGGGTAACCTGAGCATAGAGAGTAAGTTATACGATTTGCTCAAGTCCAGAACTTCTAGTTCTTCCTCCTGATAGAACCGGTTTCACTCATTCCAAATTATTCCAAAGTCTGTTGGAAGAAAAAGTCAGAAATTCAGAACCAGTTCTGAACTGATTCTTTGTCCTGTTGAAATGTCTCTTAGCTACTCTACATAACCAGTTCTGAACTCTGTGGGAACAAACCTAATGAGTTCTAGCCATGCAATGAATAAATGACAATCATTTTAAACATAAGAGAGCTACAATACATATGGCACAACATAGACTTGCAAAAGAATTAAAAAGTAAATGCTACAGTATTTTATTTTGCAAACACCAGAGGATGAACTCGTGCCCTCTGCTTCAGTCACACAAGATTAACAGTCCTCTGCTGTAAAACTAGAGACCAAATTTTCATTTATTGCTGACTTTCAGGCAGCTACAGAATCAAATGTTAGTACTGAATTTACAATAATACATAACAGTGTATGGGCTGAAATTTTCAAAGCTGTCATGTATGGTGACTGTGGAGCTGCAAATGTATCCATAGAAAGCAAACAGTAGTGGGGTTTGCTGAAAAGCTTGTAAGAAAATGTAAAAGTTGCAAAGTAGAAGTTTCATTTTTACTAGCCCTCGTGTGCTATTCATTCTCTTTCTTGACCTCTCTTCCAAAGTATGGTAAAGTGCTTTTTAGCCATAGGGAAAGGTCATTCTATTATGGAACAATTTTCTCTTTCTATGGGTTTCCCAGTTTTGAGTGCAAGTAATTACAGCTCTCATCTATATAAATTTGCAGAGGAAAACAAAATAATAACAGAGGGACTGATGAGTTAGGCACATAAAGCAATGTGACAGGACTATATAGGTGTAAACCCTGTGCTCAAAGAGCAAGATTTTATTGACATAGGTGTCTTATTTGATGGCTCATGGTGTAAGCATGGCCATACAGCTCTCTGTGGTATTGGCATTATCATGGACATGCTAACAGGGATTGTATTGGATTTTGAAATTCTTTCAAAACACTTGAATGATTGTGCAAAAGGGTATATCACTCAATAGAAAGACCAGAGAATTTGAAGAGTGACACAAAGCTAAGGGCACGTATGAACGTATGAATGTTATTTCACTGGATCCTCTAATGCCATGGAGGTAATTACAGCTGAAATTCTTTGAAAGTGGTCGATAAACAAGTGTAGGATGTGGTACACCACCGTACTATCAGATGGGGATGCAAAAACATTCAAACACATTCAGGACTTAAATGTTTATGGACCAAAAATTTCTGTAGAAAAAAAAGAATGCATTAATCATGTGACAAAGCAAATGTGCACTGGGCTTAAAAAATGTAGCTGAATGGCAAACAAAATGGGCATTTTCAGGAGGTAAAAAGGCTGGCAACCTGAAGGAAGATACAGTAGTGAAATGAGGAAATTATTACCAGAAAGCTATTAAAGGCAATACTCCTAATGTGGACAACATTTTTAGTATTTATTTGTTCAGTCATTAGGTGCATTAGTACAATAGACATGGTTAAAATAATATATACAAGCAAGATACCACATAACAATTTTAGTATTAAAAAATTCATCCATATTACAAAGTACATTGTCCATCAACCATTACTTTACTTTAGCCTTAAACTGTACCACATTCAAATCTCTCATGTGGTCAGGAAGCTTATTACAGGCTATAATGTTGGTTACCAAGTAACTATCTTTAGCTTTCTTTAGTCTATATATGGAACATGTCATTTATCGATATGTAATGAGTGTACATGTCTGTTCGGTTTAAATTGATTTACATTCTTATGCACATATAACGATGACAACAATATAGCAATTGTACACCATTAAATTTTGTGTGTCTTAAAAAGTGGTCTACATGGAAGAAATATGACATGAAAGGTAGCATTTTCACAACTATGCACCACTACACTTCTTGTGATGGAAACCCCCATGCACTTCAAATGTCCAGATGGTGAGAACTCATGGTGTGTTTTTAATCAGGCTCTTGCTAAAGGGGAAAAATCACCAAGACATGACACCTATGCTTATAATGGAAGTACTACACAAAATCATACCTCAAGTAAAACTCAAAATGCAAATGAAAGCTTGCATTCTGTGATTTGGTCAAAATGTTCCAAGGATAAGTTTGTATCAAAGAAAAAACTGAACATTGCAGTTATTTCAGCCATAAGCCAATTCAGCAAGGGATGTGAAACAACAGAGAAACTGAAAGGAAATATGACTGGTGTTGGATTGACTGACTATGGCAAACAAAATCAGTATTTTGAGAGACACCCATCGTGCACAGCATAGCGTAGTGTTAGGACAAAAGAGTGCTAAAACTGCTCGCCGGAGGCTTAGCTGGCAAAACATTCTGCAGAACAGAAGAGGTCAGCAGAGGGTTCAGTGTATGCAGCTGGGCAGTTTTAATCCAGGTAAATGAAAATTGTTCAAGAGCTAACTCACTCAATGTTTAAAGCTTCTTTTCTCAAGAAAAATTTTTACAGTATTTTTTAAGATACAGATTGTTCCAACAATGAAGTTTTCAACCAAATGCCATCAGATTTTAAGAGTTAGTGTAAAGGAACATCATAAATAAACCTATAAATCCATTTTGTGCATATTTGTTGTGAGTAAGAAAAAAAATTACATTTTGGGAAATTATAAGACAATTAAAATTTGAACTTGTACATAAGAATTTATTTTCTATTTAATATTTAAATATAAGCCAAATACAATGATGTGAGTATATGCGTAAGCTTTCACGGCCGGTGTCCATAGTTTTAAAATTTAAAATTTTCGGGCTATTTTGCCATGGTCTGTTGGTTAAAATATGTTTAGTTGAAATATTTCTACCTAACGTTTCTTCCCTGTCTGTGAGGGGCATCTTCAGAGGCAATGTGCTCGCGTCGCCAACGCGAAAAAAATAACAGTGCGGTTTATAGCCAGTATATATACTGGTACACAGGTGGGCGGGGTCAACTGGACGGGTTCTAGTTGCATTTATTTAGCCTGGAGGTTACGGAGTTGGGAAGGTATAGGGAACCAGGTGGAGTTTAATTTAAGACCTTTGTCTTTGTTAAAGTTGTTTGTGTTTTTATAAATCTCAATGGCCTCTCTGTATAAATGGGGGGTAATAATTTTTAGTCGTAGCTATAACCTCTACATCATCATACTGCATACGGTGGTCATCCAAAGATAAAACATGTTGTGCCACAGCTGATTTTTCTGTTTGTCCGAGGCGGCAGTTTCTTTTATGTTCTGTGATGCGTGTGTTGATGCTACGTTTTGTAGTGCCGATGTAAACTTGGCCACATGTGCACGGGATTTTGTAAACACCAGATTTACAAAGTGGATCGAGTCGGTCTTTAGCTGATTTGAGGAACTGTTTTATTTTAGTTGTCGGCATGGATATGGGTTTCATGTGTCGTTTTTCTAAAATCTTGCTGATAACAAGACGCTAATACATAATGGGTACACTAAAAAGGATATCGATCGAGCAATATGTCCCAGAAAGAACAACAGTAGACCTAGGAGGGCAGTGACATATAAAAACAAAGTATTCTTGCCATATATAAAAAACATAACTGATCCTATCGGCAAGATTTTAGAAAAACGACACGTGAAACCCATATACATGCTGACAACTAAAATAAAACAGTTCCTCAAATCAGCTAAAGACCGACTCGATCTACTTTGTAAATCTGGTGTTTATAAAATCCGGTGCACATGTGGCCAAGTTTACATCGGCACTACAAAACGTAGCATCAACACACGCATCACAGAACATAAAAGAAACTGCCGCCTCGGACAAACAGAAAAATCAGCCGTGGCACAACATGTTTTATCTTTGGATGACCACCGTATGCAGTATGATAAAGTTGAGGTTATAGCTACGACTAAAAATTATTACCCCCGTTTATACAGAGAGGCCATTGAGATTTACAAAAACACAAACAACTTTAACGAAGACGAAGGTCTTAAATTAAACTCCACCTGGTTCCCTATACTTTCCCAACTCCGTAACCTCCAGGCTAAATAAACACAACTAGAACCCGTCCACTTGACCCCGCCCACCTGTGTCCCAGTATATATACTGGCTATAAACCACACTGTTGTTATGCTTTTCGCATTAGCGACGTGAGCACATTGCCTCTGAAGATGTCCCTCACAGACAGGGACGAAACGTTAGGTAGAAATATTTCAACTAAACATATTTTAACCTATAGACCACGGCAAAATAGTCTGAAAATTTTAAATTTTAAAACAATGATGTGAGTGTCTTCATATTTTCCTTTATAATACCTAATAAGTTTCATTAAAATTTTTCAAATGGTCCATTGGGAGGGATATTTTAAACTAAAAAATTACCTAAAATTTTTCAAATGAAAACCATTTTATCTTTCAAACCAAAAACTCTAGGTATATCATTTTTAGTACAATGTATATACTGTGGTTAAAATTTCAGCTTGATAGGACAAAATTTAGTAAACTTAGTGTGTTACACAGGTGCATTGCCTGAATAGGTATCCCCAGCTGAAGGTCACCCACAATGTTGTACTCTGATAGTGCTACACTTTAAAGCAACTGGTAAGTGTCATTGGTTCTGAAATCTATGAAGTTAGTCTTTTCTTACCAGTCAACTTGTAAAATGTGATGAAACAATTGAATGTGTAGCAAATAAAATAATATTTTCTTATCACCTTTAGCTGATTATTGCATTATAGAAGAGAAAGTTGTTGCCTAATCTTAAAAATTGAAACCTTCCATTTGCTGTTGTACTCAAAGGTACACTTTGGTGCCAAGGACCAACTCAACCTGAGAAGACATTGCAGCATGGGGCAATGTGTAGAAGTTCTACAGTGGGACTCATTGAAAACCAAGGAAAACGTACTCTTTAGAGTATGGGAGTCATCTGATGAGAAGATCAAGAGAGCAGCTAATCCTCCTTTGGAATAAGGTGACAGAAGTCCTAGATGAAGCATCTGGGATCTCCAGGAGGACATCTAGGGCTCAACTGAACAAACAACAAGCTTTGACAATGGTACTACTGGCTATTAGGGGCAGATGCTGAGGGTGTGTGTATGTGTGCAGCGGGTCATAGCCTACAGGCCGGGAGCTGGGATTACATACAGCAATATGACATGGGAGTAGCTTTCAAACACATAGTCATTGATGTAGTTGATTCATTGCCTGTGCTAGACAGGGGCAACAGGAATCTGTTGGTTGCCATTTAGCTGGATATGTGTGCCATTCTAAACCAGGAGGTCAAGACCATTGTTAATTGCCTTGCAGAGAAACTACATGCTATGGGGTGCCATTGAAACTACATGCAATTAGGGCACCAACTTGAGTCCAGCCTGATGAGGGAAATACTGGAGTGGCCTTAAGTGCACAATACATGCATAACACCTCTCACCCATAGTCAGATGGCATGGTTGAGTGATACATCAAGACTCTACAAGAACCTTTGAGAAAGGCTGTGGTCAATCACCAGAGAGACTGGGATGTGAGAGTGAAACTTTTCGTGTTGGCTTATCACTTTTCAACCCATAACACCACCACCAGGTTAACACCAACCAGTTTGGTCTTTAGCAGAGAGCACTGGTTACTTGATATTTGGGAGTCCTCTTGGAGCAGAAGACTAACAAGCAAACATTCTCATGGGGCAGATAAAAATGTTATTTTGTTTTTCTTCAAACATGTTTGTAATGTCAATACAAGTGCTTATGCAAAGTTTTATAACATGAGTGCAATTACTTCGCGAGTTTCCTACGTATTAATAAGAGCGGGGAAGGGCGTTTCATCTGCAAAGAAATCAAATTTCTTACTTTAATTGAAGCTTTTCAGGTGTACTACACATCTCCTGAACATATGCCCTGCAGTAATGGTATCCCACAAAAACATGTGTAAAACATAATGTCACTGTACACCATCCACACCTAATAACTGCCACTTTTTCGCATTTATCACATAGTCCTTCCAGTATGTTTGGCTGCTGGCTGGACTATCAGAAAGAATCCAAAACCGTTTCAGAAAACACAACAGCTTATTGCTTTAAGAATTTGAAAGGACTATGTGAAAAATGTTAAAACCACCCTACTTGGACCAAGGGACGCTGACCCAGGCTTTAGTAACCATGGCAATGGCCGTACATTATGGTGAAGTAGATAAATAATGTCTACTGCATCCAGAGGTTACCTTGAGGGCCTATTGGCAATTGGCTAATAACAAAAGAATAAATCACAAGGAGGCTGGCAGTAGATTTGGATTGTCTAGTCCATTACAGGTTGGGATGACCAGATCCAAGGAGGGAGCAGTGTGGCTCTGTAATTACTGCACATGTATGAGCATTTTGCTGTCAACCATACAGCATTGTTGCACATGTTTGTTTGGTTCCTACCAACCCATTGTCACAGGTTAACGTGCAAAGAGTGGTGTCACTACCTCAAAGCCTTGGAATGTGAAATCTGGGTGCAATGGACATTGCAGAACTATTCTCTTTTTCTGGAAACTTCTTTTGATGCCATCAACAAGTGTAAAAAGGAGAAAATGAGTCCCATGTATTTAGTTTCAAAATTGTGATATGAGGGAAAATTATACTGCAGAATTGTTGCAAAAGCAACAGAATAGTTTCTTGAATTAATTCATTTTGGAAGGAATAAACAGAACCTTTGATAACATACATTTAAAACAAAATAGGTTACACAACGAAAAAAATAAAAAAATAATAGATAAAAACAATTCCTTGTTCTTTCAACTATGACAAAAATAAATGGAACATAATAATAAATGATTGTAAAAACACACAGACACAGTGTCTATAAAAGGAAAGAATACTTTAATGTGGATGCAGAAGAGATGTGTAATATATTTAACTATACTATTTTAGAACACGCAAAACACCTATTGCCAAAAGCTTAGGTTAGAAATAACTATATCAACACAAATTCTACATATATTGAGAAAATAAGAACATATTATATACAGTTTAGGAGAAATATCGGTGTCATTTCTCAAGCAATGTACATCATATTTAGTAGATTCAATAATGAAAATGACCAATATCATTATAAGAGAAAGTTAGTTTCAAAAAGTTTTAAAGAAAAGACTATTAATACCTCAAAAAGAAAGCAAAATATTAATTTGTAATTATTGTTCAACAGCATTTATTTCAATATTATCAAAAGTAACATAATAAATTATTGCATAGAAAATTATGTCCTTCAAAAGGCATAATGGTTAAATAAGGTATAATAAAGAAAATAATAAATCAACCAAATAAGCAATAGCTGATATCAACCAATTATGTAAGAGACAATCTAGATAACCATACAAATAATAACTAAATATTTCAAGGTTTATCAAAGACATAGGACTCTATACAACATGGCATGCTTGCTTTTTATTGATAGGAACAAAAGCTAAGTAGCAGAACAAAAGCTAAGTAGCAGAACTCTGCGACTTTTTAGGGGTTGTAATTGACAAATACTTGAAGTAGGATAAACGCATAGATGAAAAATGCAACAAAATGAAAATGTACTTATTTTTATTACAAAAACTAGCATAAAGCATTCATGTAGATCAATACCTAATTGGTGAACTTATAACTAAGTGTGTAAATAGATATAAGTAGCTATGTTTTGAAATTAGGTATTAGTAATTTTATGTTAAAATCTGTAATTGATGTGAATGTAATTAAAATGATTGTTTCTTGTACTATTTACTCAGTATCATTTGGTAACAATTATTATAGTTTCCAACAACATTTATGTGTTTTATAAGAACAAAATAAGAATAAAATGAGACACCAGACATGTGATAATTATGCCTAGCAGCATAATTTTACAATTAACTTTATAATTACAGATTGCATTTGGGGTGAGTAAACATTTTTGGTGTGGTGGTAGCATGTATGCCTCACATTTAAGAAGTCTCAAGTAGGAATCTTGATTAGGATGAGTTAACCAGGGTTTTATTCCAGGTTTATCCCTTATCCTAAATAAGATGAATGTTGGGCAGCTTTAAGCTCTATAGACTCCAGATTTATTTGAGCATCATTTTCCCCATTTCATTCATTGCCTAATATGACATACAAAATTAAAGGACCTTAAACCAAAATAAAGACTTCAGTCCAATACACTTTTACCTTTAGATGCACATGCACTATAAACTTGTGTTTGAGCAGTGAAAACAAAATAACAGGCAGGTGGGACTAGTACTGTCATGCGAGTGAACAGAACCTGCCCCAACATTATCAACCCCTGTAGTGCTGTTACGAGTGCATTCCCTTAAATGTTACTCCATTGTACTCTAGCTATAATCAGTTTTCCTTTCTTTTCTTTCAGGTGAAATTGAAGATGTGAAAAACACCTGCAATGACTTCCTTACACCGCGGAACCTAGGGAAAATGATGAAAAAATGTGGAAGCTATGACATTTACCTAGCCTTGGATGGAAAATTAATAGGGAAAACTAATTATATGGCAGGGTAAGTACATATAGAATAAGTTGTATAATTTTGAAGCTGCTTACGGTGAAGGCATAATCAAATTGAATTATTTAATGTGGTAAGTATTAACACATACTTCACTTACTTTTATTGTGCAGGACAATTGTTTCCCAGACTGTTGCTTGCATCCTCAGCTGATGAACCACTACTGCTTGGGTTTAGGTTCCAAGCTGTAAGTGTGTTGGTTGCCGTAACATCTGTTGGGAGGGTGATGCCATTGGTTAAGCAATCCTTAGGGGGGAACTCCATGTTCAACAATATGTGGTGGTATTTATGAATGTAGATTTTCTCCCATTCTGATAATTCAAATGCATTCGAGAGTTTTTTCAAGAGTTTGATGTGGGGTTGATTTCTTGGTGTGATTCCCAAAAGTGATGTGTAACTGCAGGTTTTTCTGGCTGTTTTGACTTGATGTGTCTTCTATGTTCTTTGTTACGTGTTTTAAGGTTTCTTATTCGTCTTCCCAATGTATTTCATGTTGCAGTCTTGACATTCAATTACGTATACTCCTGATTTTTTCTCCGTGGGTATTTTGTACTTTAGACAGGAGGCCAGGAAGTTTTTTACACTACTTATTTATCGGTGCTACTTTGATGCTGAATTTCTTGAATACTTTTTTTGAACTTGTTGTGCAGCTGTGGATTGTATGTAATATTGTGAAAATTGGGAGGTTTTTCTTTATGAGTTAAGGTGGTAATTTCTTTGATGTGTTTCTGTCTTTAGTGTTTATTGATGATGGTGGAGGTATTGAAACCATTGTCTACTGCTGTGCTTAGAAAGAGAAAATGACTATTGCATCCCATTTCTAGATCTAAATTTATTCAAAAAGAATAACAAAATAGAATTTGGAATACACAGGAAAACCACACACGAAAACAACTACATAAAATGAAATAGCTTCAACCCCAATTCTACACCAATTTGTAGTGTTCAACAGTCTAGATTTTAGACTAGTTAATGTTCCACTCAATCTCACTGAATATAAAAAAGAATATAACCACATTCTAAGCACAGCAGTAGACAGTTGTTTCAATAGCTCCACCATTATCAAAAAGATCAACAAACACTAGAGAGAAACATATCAAAGAAATTACCACCTTAACTCATAAAGAAAAACCTCCCAAATTTCACAAAATCACATACAATCCACAACTGCACAAGAAGTTCAAAAATGGTATTCAAGAAATTCAACATCAAACTAGCACTGATAAATAATTACAGTGTAAAAAACTTCCTGGACTCCCGTCTAAAGGATAAAATACCCACAGAGAAAAAAATCAGGAATATATGCAATTGAATGTCAAAACTACATTGGGAAGATAATAAGAAACCTTGAAACGCACAACAAAGAACATAAAAGACACAAAGTTCAAAACAGCCAGAAAAATCTGCAGTTGCACATCACTTTTGGGAATCACACCACGAAATCAACCCCAACATTAAACTCTTGAAAGAAATTTCGAATCCATTTAAATTATCAGCGTGGGAGAAAATCTACATTCATAAATTCCGCCACACATTGATGAACATGGAGTTCCCCCCTAAGGATTGCTTAACCAATTTCATTGCCCACCCATCAGATGTCGCCATAACCAACACACCTACAGCTTGGAACTTAAACCCAAGCAGTAGTGGTTCATCAGCCGAGGATGCGGGCCAGTCCGCGAAACAATTGTCCTGCACAATAAAAGTAAGTGAAGTGTGTGCTAATACTTGCCATATTAATTAATTCAATTTACATGTAGAATAGGCAATTATTTAACACAAGAATACAACCAGAACTGTATATATCCTTGTAGACACAAAGCATTTGAATTTAGTTATGATGATTGTGCCAAAACAAAACACAAAACATCATCTCCACCTGCCAAGCCACCTAAGTACAATGGGACATCAACCTTCAAAGTCCTCCTCCCACAATCAATGTTCAGCAGATGAAAAAGTTACACAGCTGATAACAAGCCTCCAGAGATGGGGGTGGAAGTACTAAATGTGATCCTGACATTGGTGGAGTCTGAGGAGATCTGGGAGGCCCCAGAAAACTGCTGCAGGAACCATCACTTGGCTACAGCCCACCGCAGTCAGCTTAAGCAGAAGTTGCAACAGACAACTGAAACAATGTAAAAGTTTGCCCTAGCCATTGAACAGTTTGCAACAAAGCCCTTGTGAATCTATCTGGCTACATGTGCCAGCAGGCTGCCTACTCCTTCATTAACAGGGTGCCTGATGTTCGGCAATTATAAGATGATCCACGAAGTTTTAACTGCAGCGCTTAGAATGAAGGTGACCAAGACTCTGCCCACCTCCAGAACCAAGAGTATTCGCTATGACAGGGAGAGAGAAGCAACCCAGAGACGATCACAACCTACAGATGGTGTGTGCTAGAGGTGTGATGAACAAGGTCACCTAATGAAGGACTATCCACACCAAGATGATGAGTAGGCAGAAAATGTGCAAGGACCGGCATAAAGAGGGCCACATCTTCGCCACCCTCCTGAGCGATGCTACGCGCCTTGACTGGATACTCATTGACAGAGTTGCAGCCATGATTTTCATCAGATCTGATGAGGCAAAGGGCTTGCCCACATGAACATGGTGAAGTTGGCCTTACCAACTAGTGACAGCCTGGGGGACAGCATACCAGTGCAGAAGGAGGCCCTGCTGCAGTTGACACTGGGATGGAGAACTGTGAGCTTGTGGGTGTTTGTCACAAGGGTGACTGACAATGTGATATGGGAATAGATGCCCTCAGGAGCCATGAGGCAATGGTCGATGTCAGCAACATGGGTTTCTAACTCAGCCAAGATGAGGTATTGCTCAGGAGCCCACAAGACCATCTGGGAATTTGCAGGGTGATCCTGAAGGATGATGTAGCTGTGCTTGCAAGAAACGAGGTGATGAAAGTTCACCTAGAGGACCAATGGTGACTACATGGACTATGTTGCCCGAGCATTGTTGTCCTGCTGGGAGGAAGTACCTGTGAGGTTGTTGAAACCTATGAACCCAACCAGAATATCCAGGCCGGGATGGAGTTAGGGGAGTGTAAGGCAGCTGTCACTGTGAAATGAATCCAAAGAGCCAGTATCATCGAAAGGTCTGCGGTCCTGACAGACTTGCTAAAGAGAGTGGCTGACCCTCTGATCACTTTGCAAATGGAGAGAGTCCAGCGTCTGCTCAGCCGATACTGGTCTGTCTCAGCAAAGGGAATGGCAATTATGGTCCCACTGTCCAAGGACTCTACAGCATTGACACCAGAGACATGCAACCTATCCAGCAACAATCACGATATGTTCCCTTGGCAAAGTGAGTGGAGGTAGAGGATATTAAATCTGGGGAATCATTGAAGTGTCTGGCAGCCCTTGATGATCCCCTGTAGTTTTGGTGAAGAAGAACAGTGAGCTACAATTCTGCATGGACTACAGGAAGCTGAATGCTGTCACCAGAAAGGACTGTTTCTGTTATGCATTGATGACACCCTAGACATGTATGCTGTTGCCCAGGGGTTTGCCTTTGGGTTTGAAATCGGGATACTGGCAAGTGGCCTTAGATCGTAGAGCCAAGGAGAAGACTGCATTTTCGACAGGCAAAGGGCTTTGGCAGTTTATGGTTATGACTTTTGGCCTCTGCATTGTGCTAGCTATCTTACAGCATCTCTTGGAATCAGTGACGAGAGGTTTGACATACAACACCTGTCTGTTCTGTTTGAATGACATCATTGTGGGCAGTAATTTCAAAGAACATCTCAAGAACCTGACCAAGATACTGCAAAAGCTGCAGTCAGCTAACTTGAAGTTCAATGTAAGGAAGTGAGCTACTTGGGCCAGATAGTCTCACCATTTGGATTGGAAAATGGACCCGGAGAGGACTTGTGCAGTGAAGAGATTGGCCCCACCAAAAAGACAAACAAGAACTATGAAGTTTCTTGGGCCTTTGAGGCTACTACAGCCAGTTTGTCAGAGGTTTCTCCAACATTGCAAACCTCTCACTCATCTGATGGAAGAGCACTGGCCTTACATGTGGTCAGAAGAGGCAGAGAGCATGTTCCATGCACTAAAGTCAGATCTCTGCAGTGCTCCTATTTTGGAATTTCTACAAGCTGTAGGCGGTGTTCTATCTCGCATCCAGGAAGGGCAGGAGTGGGTTTTAGCCTACTACATCAAGATGCTCTCCAAAGTAGAAAAGAACTACTGCATTATCCAGTGACAGCTCCTGACATTGGGCATTGCAGCATTTCCATTAAGTACCTGTACTGTCAGTCTCATTCCACTGTTAAGAACCCGGGACTCATAGAAGATTAAGGATAGGGTGCTGTTCAGAGTATGAGAGTCGCCTGATGGGAAGACCCAGAGAGAACAGCTGATCATTCCTTGGAATAAGGTAGCAGAAAACATGGAGGAAGTATATCCGGGAACTTTGGGATGACATTGGGACCTAACCAAACCTCCAACAAGCTCCAACAATGATACTACTGGTGAGATTGTGGGCAGATGCTGAGAGATGGTGCTGCCAGTGTCTGGTGTGTGGGGTAAGTCATGGCTGCAGACCAGGATCCGGTATTGCATGCAGCAGTATAACATAGGAGCACCCTTCGAGTACATAGCCATCGATGTAGCTGGGCCATTCATTTCCTGTGTCCGACAGGGGCAAGAGGTACCTGTTGGTTGCCATGGATTACTTCACTAAGTGGCCATAGGTATGCGCCATCCTTAACCAAAAGGCCAAGACCATCACGATCTGCCTTGTGGAAGAACTGTTATGATGCTATGGTTCAACAATGAAGCTACACTGTGATCAGGGCACCTGTTTTGTGTCCAATCTCATGAGGGAAAAACTGGAGCAACTCAAGAGTGCACAAAGCGTGCACAACACCTCTTCACCCATAATTAGAAGACATGGTTGAGGGAATATTAAAACCCAAGAAGAATATTTGGAGAATCTTCTGGCCAATCACCAGAGAAACTGGGAAATGAGAATGTGACTTTTTCTCCTGGCCTACCACTCTTCAACCCATGACACCAGGAGGTTGACACTGGCCAGTTTGGTCTTTAGCAAAAAGCAGCAACTACCATATGACCTTCTGTTTGGGAGTCCTTATGGGGCAAAACAGCCAGCAGTCAACCATGTGGAGCACTGGAGGCCAATTTCATGGCATACATGAAATGACCTTCAAAACATCCTGGTAGCAAGCGATCGGACAAGCCCCCACAACTCTGGCTACGCAGAGAGCTATGCGTGTCGGCAATAGAATATTTTCTTGGAGGGCAGAAGGCCTGCGAGGTCGCGTGCAACACATTGATTGCAATGGGGAAACAGTGAAATTTAAAACAGCTGTAATTATGTCATGAAGATACCTGATTTGGAAATAATTGCGACAACATGATCATCAGCATTTATGCACAGGGATTATCCGGTTGGGGATTGAATTAAATCACTTCATTGACTAGAGGGAATTTCATCCCACAACTGAACAAAACATAAAATAAATATTATAATTGAAGTTGAATATTGCATACCTGCATAAAGTGTTTTACAAAATGGGATGTAAGCATCACTGAAAGTATAATTCGACTTTAATTCTGTTTTTCGCAGTTTCTTCTCACCGATTCCATATATACTGTCTACTTTTTTACTTTCTCTACACATGATGTAGGTACCTACTTAGCGCATAGAGAAGGTATTGTACTCCACCCAAAAAAGATGCCTAGATTTTACCAGAAGTATACGTTTTAGGGTCTAATGTATAAAAAAAGAAATTTTAGAAAAAGGTCTGTGCTGGTGTTTGTGTCCATGAACACGATAACTCAAAAACGAAAAGTCGTTAAAAACTCTAAGTTGATATTTAAGTTTAATACCAAGATTTTGAAGCAAAAGCACCTGGCCCATACTCTCCTTTATGTGGACAAATTTCGAAAATTTAGATTTTCTAAAAAAATTACTTTAACGATTTTGATTAAAATACTGTATATTACATATATTTACTTGCCAACTAAAATGTATATGTTGAATTTTCTGGGAATAGCCTGTGAGACCTCTTTATGCTGGATGAATTTTGCATAACTAGTAAACTGTAAGAGATAAAAAAAAAAAAAAAAACAACAACAACAAAACAAAAACAACTTACTGCACAAAAAATGTAGATCTCGATAGAACCACAATTTACTTCATATACACTTTTTTCGTGGAGTTGAGAAATCCCTTGTTACTGGTTTCCATTTTAAAATATTTACTCTTACGCGAATGGGTCATAACCTAGCCCTGCAAAGAAACACATTTCATACATATGAGATCAGTTTTAAAGGATATGACTATCGTTTAGCTTTTTTTCCCTTCTTCTTACAGGGAAGCAAGTAATAAGATCATGTGTGCTAATCGATTAGTATGAAGTAGATAGAAGAATAAGCTTTTTAACAATAATTTGTCAAGATATGTAGGGAAATTTATATGAATGGAACACATCGGATTTTTACTTTAATACACAAAGTCTCACCAAGAATTATAAACATGAGTTGTTAAGAGTGTGTCTGTAGTAAAGCGGTCAAAGTGCTGAATTAAAAATACAAAATATGCTGCACTCGATTCTAAGCTGATGAAAGAATTTTTATTGAAATATTATTCCCAGAGCCTATAAGTATGAATGCGATAGTTAATGTGTGTTAAGTTAATTGAGAAGTGCATTTTTAATGTATACTTCAACAATTTAAGCAGTTTTTATAGAAGGTCAAAGTGGTGGTATGGCCATATTACTTAAGTCATATGTAAATAAAGGCAAACATAAATAAAGTGCTTTAGCATAAAAAAAACACATGTGAGGCTGGATTTACAGAGACAGTATATGCACAGTATAAAATTAAAATAAATGGGAAATTAGGTACCTGTATTCCTCTTCAGTAAATTGTATTCAATATGTTAGTAAGCATTTGTGATATATTTGTGTGGCTGGATAAGATATATTAATATAAAATTAGAATTAAATGCTACTTAATGTAGTAAATTTTATGCAAAAATAATTAAACTCTACTAGCCTATTGAATCATAAACAAAATTGATTTAGAGAGATGCCGTCTGACTATTTTCTTGTGCAGCACACAGGTGTAAGATTTTGCTGCATGATAACACCCGAGTTTTACATAAAAGTTTACCGCCAAGTTCTTAAAATGTGGTTTTCGAGGTACTACAAGCCGTTTCAGCATCCTGAACACATGGCAAATAGCATGCCGTGCCCTCCAGTTGAGAATGCGCGAGAGGTTTCAATTTGTGGCGGCGACACAAGTGCCGGCAGTGTGTCTAGGAAATTAATTCCAAGGTCTTTGCAATCGGATAAAGACTCATTGTGACCAGCAGGCCAACAAGCTGAGGTTTCCAGCAGAGTAATTTGATCTGTCTATATGGCCCTATCTGAACCAAGGGATGTTACCCCAAGCTTCAGTAACCAAGGCAAGGGTCATACTTGTGGTAAAGAGGATAAATGATGTCTATTGTATCCAAGGGTACACCGAGAGAAGAAACTGGTAATACATTTGGACCACCTGGCACTGTCAGGAAAACCAGCCCTACAGAGGGAGCTGTATGACATTGCTGTCTCCATCAGCAATGATTCTCACATCAACCTGGGCATATGTCATCACAGTTGGATGCATAAACAACACTGAAAGAGTAGCACATACCAACAGGATTCTTTTCTCGCAAGGGTGTGATTCCTCTTGATGTTTTGCCAAGCTTTGGCAAAAGCTTGATAAAGAGACCTGTGAGAAAAATTACGCAGTCTGTCACACCCAATACAGAATGGAATGCTGAGAAACACAGTAGTTAAAGAGTGTCCATAAATAATACCCAGTTTAATTTCATCCAGCATAGATAGTTTGAACATTTTGACATATAGCTTTGTTTTGTTGCAATGCTACTCAAGCTACTGCTTGTCTTCGATTTATATATATATATACGTAATTTTTTATTACATGTTAACATAGGCCTATTGATAATAGTGGATGTCCAATACTACACAGAAGCAGTTGTAGTGCTGCTGTTATAGTTACAATAAATGTGTCAAAATATCATGGCCATTTATTAAAGTGTGTTGTCAATCAAAAACATCAGAAAGCTGTGTCATCACTACTGAGCTAGATAGCAGAGGAGGTTCTACAGTATTCACATAAAATAGAAAATTAGCGTTTCTTGAACTGACAAGAAAGCTTAATTTACAGGAACTCAAGAAACTAATTTATATTATTGTAACATGTATTTATCGTTGGTGAAAACTATTGGGGGCAGTACAATTACCTCATAAAACACAACATGGTGCTCTCCATTAGTGCCTCCAATTATTTTCTTTATGTATAAAATGGCTCCCATTCTAACAACTGACCTGTAATGACTAGAAACTGTAAGTACTGTTGTAACTCAAAACTTACAAATATGCATAGAAGCTAGCGACAGTGATGTGATTAAATAAAAAATAAAAGAATTTGAGTCTGTTTTTGTAACACAAACATCACTTATTTTTACTTACTTTCTTTTATTTTTTACTGTTGTAATTGTTTAGAAAACAAAGAAATGTAGTACTAGTTGACCATAATATGAATACACTTGGGAAGAGGGCACCAGTATTTTGCCATCCTCAACATATGGGATCCAAGGGAACAGAGGAAGGTGAAAGTGGGAAGGTACAGTTGCACAATAAAAGCTTTAGTAACCTGCTGCTGTCTTCACATTAGTTTTATGAAAAGTAGCACCTCTGTGTATGTTTACTTTGTGACTATACTTCCAATGCTCTGCTCAGTTGTTCCATAATGGTTTAGCTTTTCTTACCGTTGAACACATTCATATCCTGGTCGATTAGTATATGTTTTTTATAAATAACTATAAATTTAAGAAAGACTTTCTTTACCAACAGAATTGAGCATGAAAAATCAGGACTAATATTACAAATATATTCAAACCAAAATGGGGGTGTGTTGTACACGGGACTTAATCTTCCCAACCCGAAAATTGATCAACCAGTAGATGGTAAAGGAGGAGCTAAATATTGGCAGAATGCTTCAATATGCTTCGAAACACATGGTTATCCAGATGCTGTTCATCACGTAAGTAAATGAATGTTAACTATAAAGTTTTGTATTTTGAAGAAATACAGTGATTAAAAGTAGAAACCAAGTATAGGTGAAAACACATCTAGATTCACATCTAACATTCATGTAAGAACTAATTTCCTGGGTTATTAACTTTATCAGCAACTGCTCGTCAACTGCCAAATCTCATTGACCTCAAAACTTCTGAATAGATCTATCCATTGCTGGTATTTTGAAACTGAAGCCTTTGTATTTATATGTGTATTTATTTGTACCCCTAGCTCTGAATGAATTTTCATTGGTTTTTAACAGCTTTACAACATTCTGGTTTTGTGATTTTCTTCACAATAATGATATGCTGCTGCACATTTTTTTTTTTTAAAAATAATATTTCTCCATGTTGGTTTAATTATTCTCTTGGTTTTCCAAAGTAATCCTTTTCCACATCCGTTTTAGTTATTTCTGCCAATCCCTTTTTTTTTATCTGAGGGCAGCACCATGAGTGAATGGTTTGATCGGTGGCCCCAGTTTGATCCCAAGCGCCTGCATATGGGATTCGTGGTGGATGAAGTGGCATCTTGCCAGATCCTCCAGTTTCCCCTGGCAGTCATTTCACCAATTGCTCCATCATCACCTTTCCAATCATAAATTTTGCTTAAATTTCATGTCATCCACTTCCTTATGTTCAGGCCTGGCTATGGTCGACCCCTCTTAACAGATTTTCCCTTCTGTGGTTTCGTGCTGTTGGCTCCCTGACAGGCTTCTGACCCCTAGGCATTGGCTTGTAAGACCTAGGAGGATGTCGCTCCTACAAATACGAGGAGGGTAAGATGATTACGAAACGAGACAAAACTTTTTATCTGGAGGCGTTTTGTGCAAGTTTTCTGGTCTCGGCAAGTTTCTTAAAATGATGTTTAATTATTATTTGAAGCATATTTAGAAGAAAAGTAAGGTTAAACATGCAAAATTGATTGGAATTAAAACACTTAAGAAAATAGCACATGAATACTTTAGAAACACATTAGTTAAAACTTTCAATTGGAAGTTCCACAGATTCATGAGGTATGCTCTTCACCCTGTATAGTGATATGCCTCTAAATTAGACTGGCAACCCTCTGCTAAGCCAGAAC
Source organism: Hymenopus coronatus (assembly GCA_030762935.1). NCBI lineage: Eukaryota > Metazoa > Arthropoda > Insecta > Mantodea > Hymenopodidae > Hymenopus > Hymenopus coronatus. The sequence continues at coordinate 518,934,034 of CM060900.1, read as the reverse complement.
GACCATAGATATTGTATTAAACAAAGGCTACATGGAACATCTAGTAAAGAAAAACGATTTAATGATTTTGTGGAAGAGAAGAAAATAAAGAAAATCAGCTCTCTGGAAAGCAAACCAAATTATTTTCTGAAACTCCACTTACCACCAAAAATCCCCCCCCCCCCCAAAAAAAATAATATTCATATTAGTCCCTGTAAGCAATCACCATTTAAAATTTGCTCACAAAAATTAAAATAACACAGTCCCCTCAGCCAAACAATCAGGTATATTATGAAATCGCCCTCAAGGACTACTGTGAAATAAAAGATATGTCTCCTCCTCCTTCAAAACGGCATGCCCATTATCAAAGTAATATTACATGCGCCACGTATTGTAAATTATTTACATAGTTCTGTCTATTTCAATACTTTATTTTTTTTGTTTAACCAGCTATTCACTATTGTTAACTGATGTTTCACTTTTTCACTTGTTCTTCATATCCTATCAAATACCATTGCCTTCACATATTTGTTAAAATATCTTTGTGTGTCACTGGCTATGTTCCTCCATTTTTGCAGATTTCATCTTTTAGCTTGTTTCTGCATTGGTATTGGTATTGTTTTGTTTATTATTTTGTATATCATTATTTTGCTGCTGCCATCTTCATCAATGTCATATTTAAAATATTTTATGATCTACAACAGCAGCTATTTGTCTTCTTAACTCTGTGATTAAGTATGAAGTGGCTTTTAATTTTGCAGTATAACTGTTCAAGATATTCCCTTTGATGAATTTCATTTAACCAACTCTGACACAATATTTTTCAGCCGTAATTTTTGTGCAGTTAAGGGAACAAGGTTAATGCCTTCTCTCTAAGCAACACTGCAATAACTCATACATAGTCATGACATTTTGTATATACTATAGTGTAAGTCACTTTGCCTTCTTGTGATATGTTCTGTTCTGTTCTAAAACATACCTATTTGTGTGCAGGTTATAAGGAATGTATTGTGGTACTGACATAATTACTGCTTCATTTCTACTTTTTGTGACCACCATTGTGGATACTAGGCAGAGGCATGTTCTGGAATTTTTTAAGAGACATACTGAACTCAAAGTGTAGGCAATTGATAAATAGAGTTAGCTCTATAACTAATTGTTTAATTGAACTTGGAATAATGCAAATATGCACTTAAAAAACTAAAATTATGAATTATTTGTTGTAAATAATAAAACTCACAGATATTAATGCATGCAGTCCGTATTATTTTCAAGATAATTTGATTTATAACAGCACTGAACATTTAACATTCAGGATTTATTTAAATAATTATGATCATAGTTTTCTGATTTGCTATAGACCTCAATGATGAAATATGAATTAATATGATCTATTTGTAGGTTAGTACCTTGTTCAATCTCTGCATCCAGAGTTACAGGGTTTGATTCACAGTATTGAAGGTATTTTTATTATATTTTATTCCCCAGCAAAGATCTTGGAGGTATATTATATTATATGATATATGTGTGCAGTGCACTGGTGGATTTTTAACCCACAAAATAAATGTAGCATGGAAGTTCTAAACCAGGTTAGTACCAAACTCATATTTTTGAGCTATTGAAGAAACAGTGATTAACTTTTTAATGATACCATTCATTTCACTACAAAAACATCACAAATGTACTACATGATAAAACTCTACTTCAGAGAAGCTTGCTTATGGACAATGAAGGAAAAATATTCTTTTAAGTCAGAAAAATAGATATCATCTATGTGCCACACATTTTCCATTAAAAACCATCTAATAGACATATTAAATAATAGCGTATATCTTTAAAACATCAATAATCTTTGCTTTTGGAGTAAATTTTAAGGAAACAGTAAAATTCCGCTAAAATAACTCAGTGAGCAATCAAGTCCAGGTAAAACTGTCTATTTTCTGGATGAATATAGTCCATCATTTTCATCAAGTCTTTCTTTTTCTTTTTATCTAAACTTAACTCTGAGTGATCAGTAAAGGACTGCGGTTCCACAATGATAATATCATCCATTGTAATTCCTTTGCATAAGAAATTCTCTTCTGTCCATTCCTCAATGTCACAAATTTGTTTTTATACCTACACAACCTCCTTTTCCTCTCTGAAATTGTAGCCAGCACATTTTGGTGATCTGAAGTTTCTTGGTATTAATGAGCCTCTTTGCTGCACTATCAAAGTCTAGAAATCTATCACCAACATTTAAAGTTTTAAATGGTCTCGATGGCCTAGCTTCTCTTATAACTATCTCAACATCCTCCATTACTTGGCATTTGCTAGTACGCCACCTCTTTTCTATTAGTGCAAAATCACAGTTGGAGGCACTAAAACTATGTCCAACTTGTAGACATTTATGGTTGATCTGATCAAACAAGCCCAGCTCAATAAGTAATAAGTACAGAAACATCATCATTCAATTGTTTATCTGTCCTGCACAATTATCAATCCATATGATTCACTTTTTCTTACTTCTTAGGTTAGTTGCTACGTCATTAAGAGCATGAAGGAGTGCAGATGCCATATCATTGCCCCCTCTAGAAGCTTCATCCTTGTGACATAAACACCTAACTCCATCACATGTGTCATGGATATGAATCCAAAAACTGTAACAGCGTAGCTGCCTTGAATAATGCATCAGGGATGGAAGCTGAAAGACCTATTGCAGATCCATTGTAATAGTACAAGTTTCACTATTTGGTACAGTTAATTCAATGCTGTCCTGCTTCATTGCTTTAAAGGCCTTCTCCACTTTACGGTGATGAAGTTCTAAAAGCTATTGGGATTAAGTTGACGGAAAGCCTTCCAAAGTCTGTGGAGATTTAGATAACAGTTAAGGTACTGTTTTTCTCCTGATTTCTGTCTGGCGTAATGCCTGACTTTTGCAGGAATGGATTTAACATGTCCTTTGACCATGTTTCTATCATCACAAGTAAATTTAAAATGAGTGGAACCTTCTTGTTTGTCTGGATAAGTACACACTCTCACCTTTTTTATTGGCAAGGTAGATATAACATAATGGGTGACAGAAAAAATATCCATAAATGTGTTTCTACAAACTTGTGTTTTCCATTCATATCTGGTACCTTGTAACTCACAGTACACTGACATCTACTATTGGATGCATCTTCATAGTTTCCATGGCGATGCCTTGCTACTGGTACAATTTGTAGAAGTCCAAGTAGGTAGCTCTTCTGCTTCATTTCATCATGTGGAGAATAGTACTGCTCAAATCACTGGAAACTTGCAGTGCCAAATAACCTATAAACAAGGAATGTTAACATGGATGCCAGGTGTTAAACACGCAGAGTTTCCCCGACTTTATAAAGCCTGAACTATCATGTTTGTAGTAAATAAAGTAACTTATAAAACATGAAATTATTATTAATGTATAAAATAACTTAAAGTAAATACAAATAATAATATTAGAGAAGAGGTATGTTACTTGTGGAGATGGTGGCTTTTTTGTCGGCTTCACTGTCTTTGCACGTATCATATATGACTCCTCCTTTACTTTCTTCACGTGCTGGATTTCCTTAAACCTACCCTTAACCTTTATTAGTATACTATTTGCTGTACTTCACATTCTGAAAAAGCAGAACTAAACACAAAATGTCTTCTTCTTGTAAGCAGAACTGAATGGCACATAACTGGTAAGGAACTTCCATGGGTACTGGACATACATGCAGCATCATCTGTTGACAGCAATTTCTGTTACTTGAAAAGCTCATGGCACATAGCGGATTCTGGACTACATTGGGCTTGGTACATAGATGATTTTGAGATACATAACTAAAAATCGATAACAATGGCACTTAGCTGGTTTAGAAGTTCCATGCTACAAATCTTAAAGTTAAACTGAACCTCAAAAGTGTACTAACTACAACAGGATGGTTTTACTTCATACAGTTACAGGTTACAAAAGTAAAACACAAAATTAAGGATGTAACAAAAGAAAATGTATTCAGAGAAATGCAAGTCTTATAAGATATAAACAAATATGCATTTATAAAATAACATCATTTTTTTAGTCACCAACCTTCGGATTGGTCTGCCTTCCTTTTTAATTTATCATATGTTCTGCAATTCATGTTGTTTCTTAACCCATTCGCTTACTTGGATAGGCTCACCTGTCATGTCATAATTTATGTGCTCTGTACAATGATGGGTATTTCAGTCAAACAACATTTGCAACAAATTTATGCATGCTTCATTACCAACCAGACTGATTATATAATTTGTTTTGGTCCTATAAGTCTCCAAGAGATGTCTCTGACTGAAAAATTTCATGGTTACTTGTAAAGAATCAGCAAAAGAAAGCACCAAGTGAAACATTTATCCTAGAAGCTCCCAAACTTCTGCAATTCTGTGAGCACCAGTAAAGTAACAATGGTGGATCTGTACAAATTAGAATTTGCAAGACTTTAGCAATTATTTTTTGAGGATAGTAATGTGCCCTCAGATGATATGTTTACTGGTGAATTATCAGAATCTGATGATAGTGAGAAAGAGGAAAATAAGGGTGCCTGTATGCCTGCTTTACCAGATGTTAGTGTTACTGCCATCATAACAACTTACAAATATGTGATATATAAATGTTCCATATCAAGCACTATGCTTATCTGTAGGTGAAATAAATTCTTCAACAGCAAGGCATCTTGGTGAAAATTACAAATAAGCTTATGTTGTTAGCGAATACTAGACACAGTAATTTTTGCAATAAAAATGGTATCTCTGGGCACAGATTGTTCCATAAAAATGGTACAGTAATGGAAAAGATTAAGCGCTGTAACCTTTCAAAGTATTGCTTCAGCTTCACGGAAGCTACACAAGCTGGATTTACATGTGCATGTGCGCTAAGCCACAAACCATGCTTTTATACAGCATAGTTAAGACATAGTTTATTGCTCTATAACAAAGTAGCAACCAGGGAACAACCAAAAGCATTGTTTTTCGCTACATGCACAGAAACACTAAAAAATAAACCAAACCTTGATGGTTGAGCTGTCCGCTACAGTTCTTTATAATCAGGGGATAAAATTCTCAGAGTAGAAATGGCTAAGGCCTAATGTCCTCCGTTTGAAACTCAGTGTGCTACCTAGCGTTGGTTCGAGACTAGTAAGCCGCATAACTGTTTTTTATTATTTTGTTTTTTAGCTCATATTAGTACTCTTTACGATTGGTGTAGATTAAGTTATATAAATCATTCACTCTGTGAAATGTGAAATCTTATTTTCTGCTTTTGCAAACTAGAAAACAAAGAAAAGCACTGCAACCTGATCTCCGGTTCCTTTTAAATGCAACAAAAGGCTAATAAAACAAGAGAAAACAAATTCTCATACTTTGTGTGGTCCTCATTATTTGCTCAATTTTTGGGGCATGGAATCCACTAGCATTTGAAAATAAGTAATGTCTTCTGTAGTGAATCCTAAGTGTCTGTCATTGCACATCAGAGTTATCTAACGTTACTCAATCTGGAACCTCGAGAAAACATCTGCTTTACTTTCGTCCAAACATGTTAAATTCGGTTAAGATCTGCTGATTTTGAAGGACATGGTATCTGTTCTAAAGATATTTGTGTGCTCCGAAAACCATGTTTGAACTTTGGCCAACTTGTGGACCAAATGATTATCCTATTGGAATTTAATAATACTTTCAGGATTACGCTCTTGAGCAGATGGAAGTAGAACATGTTTTAGAATTTCAGAACAGGTTTCCTTATTCAGCTTTCCATAATCACGTTCCAGCATACCTGCACCTTCCCGTTGATATCCATGCCCAAGCAGTAATGTTCGTTTGAGCACTCCTTGCAGCTATTGCAACATTTATCAAGAAAATTCTGCAGGATGTCAAATCAAAATAGAGATAACTCAAACTGAAGTAATTAAATTGGAAAAATGAACACCATGGTGTCATCGTCTCTTGAAGTAATGCCTCCAGCAGTTCCAAGAGCCGTAATATGACGGGAAGTAGGAATTTTGTTGTTGGGGAAAATCCAAACTCCCATACAGATATTCAAAAAACACTCCTTGCATGAGTGGCCAAATAATACATATCATATAGAGTACCACTAGGCCTGTAAACACGCATATTTGAATTGACATCTGCAGTAGAACGTTGCTTTGCCGGAGAAAACTACTTTGCTCCAATCGAAGTTCTTGTACTGTACAGTAAATGCCAATCTGTCCATTTTGTGGGCTTCACTTAGCACTTCCTTTGCTGCCGCACATCTATACCAAATTCCAGCATTTTTACAGTGGTTGTTAATCATCCGTGCACTAGCCAGGAATGAGGTTGGAACACTTCTACAGAGCGACACTTGTACGGAACCTTTTGCTCTACCTGGGGAGTCCGAAATTGAATGTTGACACTTGTACGTAATAACCACTAATGGCTGGTTCTTGCAGAACCTTTTCCTCTACATGGCGAGTGAGAAGTTGAATGTCGATACTTGTACGGAACAAGCATTAATAGCTGGTAATAAATAGCAGGTTTAATGTGGATATGCATAACCAGTAAATTAAAAATTAAAACAACATGATTATAGTTGCAGAAAACAGAAAGAAGTTCACATGTAAATGTACTTATTATAAATGTTAGCTATTTACTGTCTAGATAAATGTTGTATTACGGCATCATAAAATAATATTAAATTGTTTAGTTACGTTAAGAGTACAGAGGGTGTCAGTTCTGCGATGTGGTTAGAAGGGGCTGGTGCTCAGCAATTACAATTCTTTTTTGTTTAAATTAGAAATTGTAAGAGACATTCAGCCGACTTTGTATCATTTCCAGGGGACACCACGGGGAGATAGTTAAAGGAAAAAAAATTTGCGGACAAAAAGAAACTGAGTATTTACCTTGTTTAAAATATTTAAATGACATATGCCATGACATGACATGATGTAACGTAACATCGTACTGTAGAAGCCTTTTTCAATACCGTAATTTCTATGAGTAAATCACACAAGTCAGAAATTATTTTAAGTTGCCATCAACATGGACTCTTTTTTATAGCCTTTCAAATGGACTTGTCAATCTTTATTGATGATTTCTTCCTTCTTTTTCCCCATCAAAATTTAAAACTAACTGGTCAAACTGGTGGCCTTAGTACTCTGCATCTTCGAAGATTATGTGTTAATGAATAAACATTGGAATGAACTCTTCAAATTGATTTGTTTATTCTTTGACTCCACCCTTCCGAGATATAAGTGTGGTGGCCCCTTCCACTGCAGTTCCACATATCTCTTGGTGTGTGATCGTTATCAAGCTACTGGTTTACAAAATAATCACACAATTCTTGAAGGCATGCTCTCCTGAATACAAAGACAACTGTCATCCAACATTTCCAGAAGAAGATGCGCTAGAGCTGAACACATTCTTATGTGCCAGCATCTCTCCTCATTTTCCCCGTAGGCAGGAACAAGGCTGTAGTATTGCATATTTCACCACTAACATTGATTAAAATAATAATCAATCTCTGTTTCAGTAAACAAGTTTCTAGTTGACTGCACAATAGCAGTTTCAAAGTCCATCATGAGAGTTGCAGGGTTCCATCCAGGCACATTGGTTTTAATTGCTTTAAAGAGCGGTCATATGCTTCTCATTTTTGGTTTGGCAGCAAGACGTATACAGCTGGAATTGTGTTTGTTTCCTCTCAGGAACTTCCAAGATCAGCATGAATGACAAGTAACTGTCCAAATTGCTGGCTCGAACTCTTGAAGGTACCATCCACAAAGAACAAAGCGCAGCCCCAAAAAAGATGATTTTCCCTTTTCACTAGCAAACACCAATATTCTGTCATTCAAACCCCTGTTGTCATCTTCAAGTAAAAATTTGTTTCCATCGATCATAAGCAAGAGATTTTCTTGAAGCACTATGCCTTCGAAATTGGTCAGATCTTTCGTAGGTTCCATATTTTTTAGCCTAATGCGATGCAGCAATTGTTTGGCACTCCTGTGTGATGGTAGCGATGTGACTAAATCATGGTCTCGATTGAAGAGCTTTCCTACATCTTCAGCATAAATACTTGAAATGGCAGTGTGTGTTTCTTGCACGCTTTTTTGCATTTACAAAATGTTTTTGCACTGCAGTTGCAGGTTCATCTGGAATACAAATATGGCTTCCTTCACCCAAAACTCTGTTCTCTTTAGTTGACAGTCTTCCTTTGCATTTATTTTTTAAGAAATTTATACAACGCCAATATGTTATTACTTCTTTGTTGGTATAATCCAATATATACTGATGCCTGTTGTACTGAACTAAAGGCTTTCCTTTTGTGGTCTCGCTGAATTCCATTTCTCCATGACAGTTATAATTAATTACACTACTTGACACTCAGATATCAACTGCAGCAACGAACTCTATTTAGTGAGTGCCGCTTTCCTCCGAGCCCTTACCTGCCAACCCTTATTGTAGTTGCCTCCCAATTCTAAGAAATACAATAGGTCAAGTCGGGCAATTACCTTCCGAACAAGTGTCACTCTCTAAATAGTTCCTGTTTAACCATTTCTGGGATTTCCTAGACTTCCGTACAAATTCCACCTGCATAGAAGTGGCACTCCATACAAGTATCACAACCTCCCCGAGAATAAAGAAAAAACCTTGTATTCAGCAACTGTCAGAAACAGATTTCTCTTGACTTCAGCCATGAGAGACCATTTTTCATTCTCGGTAGATACACGCAAGCGACCAGTGCCCTTCCTTGCAGCAACCTGTCCCTCCAATGAGCATAGCATCAGGTAGAAACACTTTTGGGTTTGTTTAATAATTGGCTAACTAAGAATGGGTAGCATGGCACTTGTTGGCAAATTCTTTATCAGGAACCAATACAAATACGAAACACGATGCAAGACACATCCTGTTAATGCGTTTGAGAGGTGATAGCATAGCTTGCAGACACTGTTAGGTAAGTCTAGCTGCATATTGGAAATAATGACCAGTGTAAACCTCGAAGTGGGACTTTGAAATATCCTGCGCTCAATCAATTTTTCCATGACTGTACATCAATGTATTAATTGTTCCATGTAATTTGCTAAAATTGCCTTCAATTGTAATTTTGAAAATACTATGCTGTGTTAGTAAAGTTCTATGAGGTTTATTCCTTTTCTAATTTGATTCATCGTTTCACTTTCTGCTTTCGTTCTCTCAAACTTCATTGGCAATTTTATCAGTCCAACTAATTTTCAGCATTTTCCTGTAGCACTATGTTTCAAATTATTCTTCTTCTCCTCCTCTTCATTTTAGAAGTGAGCAAGTTTCACATCCGTTATTTTGCTCCATACACACATTTTCAACAAATTCTTCCTAATTTCTAAGATGATATTGGATATATTGCAAATAATTTATTTTTCTTACTGAAGGAAAGTTTTGCTTGACCTATCCTATTAACAATCTATTTATTACTTCTTTCATCAAATTTTATTTTGCTACCCAGGTAAAGAAAGCCTGAAACTTCATTTAATAGTTTCCTACTTAATCTAATTTTTATTCTATTACTTCCTTTTCTCCTAAAATTTAAAATGTTTGTTTCTGATTTAATAATATTTAAGTGACAATTATTCCTTACTTGGTTTTCCAATTTATTTTTGATGGATGATCAGAAACTAAGCTATAAAGCCTGCAGTGAAATAAGTATATTTTATTTTGTACAACCAATATAGCAATCTGATAGTACATTGGGTAATTTTTCCAGTTAATCCCCATATTGGTTGAGGCATTTGTCACATCATGGGATGACTTTGAATATTCCCTCCTAATAAAAATCCTGTCCTTGAATGACCAGCCACATTGGCACTTAGTATTGCACTTTAATTGAAGCAAATCATCAGCCTCCTAGGTGTTCCTTCAAATTAGGAAAAAGCTGAAAGTTGCTTGGAGTGAGATCTGGCCTGAACAGAGGGTGGTCAATGATAGCCCAGCAAAACCTTTAACAGTGTAGTGATCTTCTGAGCATGCATTGTTGTGAAGGAAGATGAGACCATCAGTGAGAAATCCTGGCCATTTCCCTCTGATTGCTTCATGCAATTATGTCATGGGCTCACAGTATCGGTCAGCAGTCCAGAAAAAGTGATAATCACCTTGCCAGCAGATGGGGCCACCTTAAACTTCTTTATTTGTAGTGAAAAGGGGCTCTTCTACTCCACTGCATACTACTGGGGGTATAGTGCTTGGTTTATGTTTTGTTGGCCATAACCATGTGGTGAAGAAAACTGTTCCCTTTCATGGAGAACTATTGCAAAAGTTGCAGTCTTGCCTCCATGTGCTTCTTGTTTTGGTTGGACAGATTTCATGGAACCCATCAGGAGCAAACTTTCCAGTACTGCAGAAGATCACGAACAATATGATGAATACTTCCAAAAGACATTCACAGTTCTTGCACCATATGTCATAACGTGATCCTTCTGTTGTCCTGAATCAGCCTTTCCATGCAAGCTGTGTTCATACTTGTGGATGCTGTGCTCAGTCAGCCACAGCGATCATCATTGATGACATTTTTTCTACAAGCCACAAACTATTCTGCAACATGCAGGCAAGACATTACAGTTTCTTCATAAACGTCTACTAGCTGTCAGTGAATGACAGCCACAGTTACATGTTTTGCGCACAGAAATCAAGTAACTGAGTGGATTCCTTTGCGAGACCAATTTTCCAAATGAGTCGCCATTTGTATTTATATTGCAGTAGCTCGGTAGGTGGCAATTGGCTGAATCTGCACAATTGCCAACTGCATGTATTAGAATTATTGCACACTACTAAGTTTGCTGTGAAAGATGAAACACCACGAACATGGGCCTTATAACCCTAGTTACTGATCCTCCCTTATATAAACACCTCTAAATCACTTATTTACCATTAAAATTACAGTGCACAAAGTAATTATTGGTCTTTTTCTGCACTTTGAAAGCTATATTTTATATATATAAAAAACTGATAGCATACTATTTAGTATAAATTATGCTAATAATGTTGCATTTATTTATTTACAGGAAAACTTCCCAAGCGTCATTCTGTATCCTGGAGAGGTCTATATACAAAATACTTACTATAAATTTTCTACAGGCTGCTCAAAAGAATAACACTTGGTTGAATATCAAGTGTAATGACAGAATAGACTGGGAGAATAAAGCATTGAGGAAAACCAAAATGTATAATTATTGAATATTATAAATAACTATGTATGTAAAATAATAACTTGATACAAACTGTGTAAACACATTTTTGTAAATACTTTATTCAATGCTTATAATTAGGAGATAGACTTTCATTACAGCACTATTCTTCAAACATATTTTTGCATATGTAGAAATATAACTCTAAACAGAGCTGAAGCACATCTCAATAAAAACTAAAACAATACTTTATACACATGTATTTTTATTAATAGTAAACAAACCTGTTAGTTGCCCTGTACACTGAAGATGGAAAATTTAAGAAAATCACTTTCCTGGAAGGATTTAAACCATGGAACATCAACTTTCTGTAATGAAGCACCATTTGCTTCTTTGATGAGGTGCCTAAATTGTATTAAACCTCTTTCATATGCGACACTCAAGGTGTTAGGGGTATAGGTACAGGAATTTTTCTAATTGCCTTAATATTTGTCCTTGTCATCATTGGTTTTTTTTCTTTTCTTCATTTAACAGGTTTTCTACAAACATCACATAATTTACTACTAAATGTTTTGTGCATAACAGAAAAACAATAGTAATGTATTTTCCAGTAGGTAATTGTAATAATTATAAATAGCTTTCCTCAAAACCAATCTATGACAATAATTTACCAAACTGATAAACATGTCTGTTTACTTGTTCTTTTTCTCAAAGAGGCATCCAATTAGACAAGCACTAATATGCTCAGTTTACATTTTTTAAGTCAAGGACAAATTACTTACAAAACTGAACAAAATATATATAGTATTCAATATTAAATGCAGTAATTGTTTGTTTGCCAAAGGACCTGCATAGATTAATTTAATAAAACAATAATTAGGTTTGCTAAAATCATTTGTGCTGTGTGCTTTGAAACATAGAAACTTAACCTACGATTTTAGCAGTGGGATAAGAAAAAAGCCTCTGCTAATGCTAGGATTTGAACATCGGTACTTTGGTTTTATCTATGTAGGTAGTAATATAGTTTTAACCACTTGACGTGCTATGGTCCTATAGCGTTATGCTTTGTAGGTGCAATTTCTGCAGGGATGTCCCATTGAATAGTTCCTCTGGTAACTGCTTTATTAGGTACTTGCAGCCAAGGTATTATTAATGTGGCACCTTATCAACCACGCCAAGAGTAAATTCTTCAATGCCACTTGTGGAGGCACATTCCACTACACCGGCTAAGCGCTCTGCCCTCTGCATCCTCAAAGGCAGGCACCGCCATGAGGCCAGCTCAACAGTCACCTCCACAGCCAGCACCTCCATCATTACTACTATTTGTGATTTTCACCACCAACCTTCTGCAAAAAATCCAGGGCCTAAGTGAGGACACTAAGGACTTCTGTTGCTGACGATCAAGCTGATAGCCCTTGACGGCAGGCTACAAGAACATGACTTCAACCAGCGAATCATTCCAAGAATTTCACGATCTACTCCCAAAGCAAGGATATAAAAAATGGTTGTTAAATAGGAACCATTAATGAGCTCAAACGTCTTTAAGCTGGATATTTGCCCTTTACTCGAAAAACCAAACAAACAAAAACAAAAAGCCAAATAGTCCGTTCATTGTCACTACACCAGCAAGTTAAAATTTGTTCACCAATACCGGTAACGGTAATCAGAATGATAAAGTTGAAATACATATTTTCAATGGAAGCATTCACATTGTCTTATTGCCAATAGAATCAAAGGTGCAATTCCTGTAGTGATAATAGATAGGTATCCTTGTTTAGGTAGGTAGCTAATCAGAATTCCAGAGCGTTAAAAGAAATTTGTAATAACAGTGATACCTTCACTAATGATACACATTCAGTTAAATATTATAAGAATCTTGCTGTCTATCAGAATATTAGAGGGCTTGAAAGTAAACATGTAGAATTACAAATTTTAATTTTATGTTTGTGGGAACATCACTTAAAGCAGCAAAAATTTTCATTTTTGTTCTTGCATGGATATTGTTTGGGAGCAGAGTATTCACGAAAACATCTAGAGGATGGTGGAGTGTGCGTGTGCACAGGATATGATGAAATATCTAGTAAGGTATCGAAAGTCTGTGCCTTGGTAATAAGTAAACCACTATGCTACTTGTGTAACCAATTCTTAGTAATTGGAAATTTTCTAGAAAGACTTAAATATGCCACAGTCAAACCACTGTTTAAAACAGGAGATACATAATCTGTCAAACTACAGATCTGTATCTTCTAGCAACTTGCTCAAAGATTTTTGAAAAACTAATGTTTAATAGGTTGTACAATTTCTTTGAACATAATCATATTCTAGTAAAAGAACAGTTTGGTTTCAGGAAAAGTTTATCAATGGAAAATGCAGCGTACATGCTTACTATTTTTTATGTTTTTTGGTAGTATTTAACGCCCGCTTTAACTACTTATGGCACCGCAGGCGGTGACACTGATGATACATGAATGATGGAGCACCAGTGGAATGCGATTGCAGGGGAAACCGGAGAAAACCCGCCCCAGTGCCGATTTGTCTACCACAAATCTCACATGCAGTCGCTTGGGATTGAACCCCAGCCGTCTAGGTGAGAGGCGAATGATCATGGCACAGCCATGCTTACTAATGAAATCTTCACAGCACTGAATAAGAAAATGCCTATTTGAAGTATATTTTGCAAAAATTGCCAAGGCATTTGACAGTTAATCATGAAATTTTAATAGAAAAACTAATTTTAACGAAGTAAGCCATAAGCAACTGAATTGGTTTAAGTCATATTTGGGAACGGGATACAGAGGGTTGATATAAAGAATTTGTATTAACAGCCAAACTGCACCTAGGAAACATTAAGCACGGAGTACTGCAAGGATCAATTCTTGGCTCGCTATTCTCGATTTATATTAACGACCTCTCCATACCAATGAGAAGCATAGCAACCACTGTCCTGTTTGCTGGCGACACTTGCATAATAGTAGCAAGCGATAACTTACAAGATTTTGCACCAAAATTGAATAATACATTCAACGCTATATTTAATTGGTATAAGACCAATAAGCTCATATTAAATATTGATAAAAGTATCAATGAAATTTATAGCATATAATTAAAAAAATCTTGCTTTGCAGATAGGCACTAACAAAGTTGCACTTGACCATAATTCACATATTAAATTCTTAGGTCTCCAGGTGGATATGCATCTGAACTGGATTAGATTAGAAAGTATTCTGTAGGTTCGTTTAGGTCAGGAAGCCACTGAACATGGAACTTGTCAAGGGATATACATACATGTATGTATGTATGTATATATAAAAATACACTATGAAAAAAAAGGTATGCGAGTATATATTACAGAAAAAAGAAACAATGTATGAAGCTCTAGTACTAAAAGCACAGGTTACAAAAACAGCAGCATAGACCTATAATCACACTATTTGCTTTTGAGGTCTGTATACCACTGCACTATACTTAATGTGCTCCATAAAAGCATATGCACTTCCTTATTGGCATGCACATATAAACGAGTATCAAACATTAGTGTTCAGATGTATAAATAAATATAATTTCATCAAGTAGCACTGATGTAATATCAGATGATTACTATTAGTAGTTATATAAAACTAAAATATGATTGTGTTATGTAGTCTCCTATGTGCATAAATGTCCAAAAATTACAATACACATTTACAAGTACGTTTTAGAATTTATAATGCAAAAATGCACAAATTTACAATTATGTACTAGGTAACTTAGAGTGTAAAATATTGAAGGATCAGGCTCTACAGACTGGGTGTCTTTGCTAAATACTAAAAAATGCATTTGACACATTCGTGCAAGTCAAAGATTACAGCAGTTTAATTTGAGTATAAAACACACATACAAGCACTAATTATCCACAAAAGACAAATATTATAATACTTATAAATACAAAGATTATAACGATATTGTCAGACAGATTTGGGACTTAACCCTTAGTTGCCAGCATTAATATACTACATATACCGTTTTTCCTTTAATTTAAGTTTAGAAGTTAAAAATTATTATATAATAGAAAAAATAATAGAAATGAAAATATTTTTAGATCCTTTATTAATCTTTTTCTTCCCAATTAAAAGTTTCAATTCGTCTAAACCCCTTTTCAAAATGCTGCCAAAGGCACTACCAAAAAAGTGGTTCAAATGGCCATGAGTGTTAGGTGATAGGTAATGGACTGGCCTCTCATTCAAAGCCCAATTTTGCAAGTTCAAATCCCAGTGACCATGGTAAAGGATGGGGAGAGCCCAAGTAAAATAACCTGTGTGATGCTTGGAAGTTAATGGGGTTACATTTGACTGTAGTTATTTTGATTTTCTCTTTCATTTATTTAAAAAAATCACTGCAATTTTAGGGCAAAAATTGTATGCACTTTACAATAAAAAACAGTCTTGCTTACTTGTTTAAGGCTGAATGTTAGTATAACATGAAATTAATCCAAGAGTACAAACCTATTTGTATAATTACGCTTAAGATAAGCGGAACTATATAAGTATCAACAGGCAACAAAGGGTTAAATATTCATCTACAGAGTAAAATGATTTATTGCAAAGATACTCCTTAAGAGAAGGCTTAGAAGTCCTGAAATTCAAGACTTTTTCTTTGAGATTACTGGGGAGAGCATTAAATATCTTGATTGTTTCACAATATACACCTTTCTGTAAGCTACGAAGATTAGCATTGGGACAAATAATAGATCCCTTTTGTCTAGTATTAATGTTATGAATTTCCATGTTTGCTATAAAACTATGTCGACTAGGTGCATAGAATTTAAAAATGAATAATATATAAACACAAGGTAAAGGCAAGCATGCCCAATTTCTGAAATAGTTATTTGCATGACTGTGTGCTATAAGCATTGCAGATTATTCATATAGCTTTCTTGTGTATCCGGAATATGCATTTAGTATCCACTGAATTACCCCAGAATATTATTCTATACTCGATGATGGAATTAAAGTAGGCAAAATACACTAATTTAAGTGTAACAATTGGGCAAAATTTAACCAGTGCTCGGAGAGCATAATTTGCTGAGCTAAGTTTAGGTATGATGTAGCTAACGTGACTTCCAGTCCAAATGCTCATCTCTTGAATGCCAAGAAATTTGACTTCATTTAGCTGTTCCTATTTCTATTTGTGTTGAACGAGGAGTTACAAATTTAATTGCTTTTTGTTTTCTAAAGGTTTCTGAGAGTTTGTTTGCTTTAAACCAATTTGACATACAATTTAGAGCATAGTTTAATTTTACTATACAGACATTGAAATATTTACTCGTTACTAGAACATTAGTGTCGTCTGCAAGTAAACACTGGCAATACTGTTAATGGGAGGTCATTTATGTAAATGAAGAACAAAAGACACCCTAAGAGCAATTCCTGGGGAACACCATGTTTTACCGATTACCATTCTGAGGCACTGTTTTGATACCCATTGGAGATATTAATTTTGACTCTTTTGTTTTCTCTTCTCTAGGTATGAAATGAACCAATCTAATGTTATTCTTTATTGTGTACAGATGAAGTTTTGCTATCAGAATCTAATGATACACACAGTCAAAAGCCTTTGCTAAGTCACGAAATATTACCCCGACGTGTTCCTTTTCATTTAACACTGTTAACTTATGCTTGAACTTGGAGGTTGCATTATCTATCGCTACTCCATTTATAAAATCAAACTGTTCTTTGGCAAGTAAGTTGTTCTTTTCCAAGTAATTATAACGCCTATTGAACACTACTTTCTCAAATATTTTTGAGAATACAGACGAGAGATTTAGGTCTATAATTTGAGAGATTATCTTGTTTACCTTTTTTTAAAAAGTGATTTGACAACAGAGTACTTCATTCCTTCAGGAAATATTCCACTCTTCAGTGATTCATTACATAAATAACGAAGGGGAATGCTTATTAAGAACACGCTTTCAAGATTTTGCTCGATATTTCATCATATCCAGAGGAATTTTTGGTCTTGAGCAAATAGAATTTATTATACTTTTTATTTCAGATGGTATAGTCATTTTTACTTTAAATTCAGGGACTCTGTTTACAAAAGAAGTTTTCAAAAACTCTTAATGTGATTCTTTAATCCATTATTTATGTTTGTCTGTTGGAAAGCTTATGTACAGAACATTATACCTAAGCTAAGATCGGCAATATATGCACTTAGAGCCTCGAATTCATTTTGCCTAATCCATACATTAGAGCAGATATACTATGCCTATTTTTGTTCCATAATGAAATATGGTCTTATATTCTGGGGCAATTCGGTTGAAAGTAAAGAAGATTTTATACCACAAAAGAGAGTCATCAGAAAATATGTACGGCATCAACAGTACAGCTTCTTGAAGCTGTTTCATAGGATGAACATTTTGACACTTCCTTGTGAATAGATTTACATGATCAGAATGCTTTGTAAAAAATTAAAATCTACATAATATAAATACTGGACGAAGAATAGATTTAAACAAACCAAGTGCTAGCTTAACTTGTTAATAAAAGAGGAGTATGCTAAGGACATAGATTACTAGATTGTCGACTCTGTGGTGTGGCTAAGGGGTAAAATAGGGCGCTTTTCCAAACCTTTTGCATGGGTGTTGTTACAACTTGTGTTGATAATATAACAAATTTCTATATCAACCAAGCATGCTATACGGCACCCTCCCTTCCCACATGTATTCAATGCAGGAATTATCTACAGGACTTCTTTCGAAGTCCCATCTTACGCACCAATAAATAGTTTACCGAACATTTCCTAATAGCTGATTTAACGTTTATGTGCGAGAAATTGAAATGTGCGGTAAATTATTCATTGTGCGCAAAATGTGACTTAGAAAGAAGTTCAGTAGCTAATTCCTGAAAGGAAAATGATCGGCAAGAAGAAATCTACTTTTTTCTGCCGTATACAACAAATTAGATTTTTTCTCCCTTTTTTAAGGTTTAATAATGAGATGAGAAGCACAGTATTTATATGAAATTGAGATTATGCCTCATCCTTTCATAAAGTAGAATTAAAATCCTGTTTGTTATATGAGCACAGCAATTATAATTTCATATTACATAGGAAGTTGTTAATAATATTGAAACATTCCATTCCAAAACAAATGTAAAAACAGCATAGATGTACACATAAAAATTCTAAATGAAGATAGGATAGGATAGACAGCAATACTTGTTTCAAGAAAAAAACAAAAGTGTTATGTTAATGCTTGCATTAATGAGTAAAGTTTTGAACAACAGCAGCAGCTGCATTTCAATGTATACACCAAACATTTTTTGCATAAGATTACAAAAATTCCTCAGAGAGGGACCTCAAATTTGGAATTCTCTCATATAGTATTTATGTTTAGCAGTACCTTTAACATTTGTCCATGGGACAAAGTCAGCAACTAGTGGCATAAATGTTATCAGTCATACTATTTGTGAATTCTTGTAATAACTTTGGTTAAAATATGTATATTTCACAATTACACAAAAAGCAAATTCTTACAATTAGAACAACATATACTGTACAATGAAAATAAGAAAATAGTAAGATGCACCATTTGTTTAAAATCTACTTGTCTTTACAACACAAGGAATGCTACACTTCAGCTTCTGAGACCAAATATCCTGCATGGTAATCAACACTGACAAACAATACATGTAGTTTTAGAAACAAGATTTAAAATGCCAATGTACCTTGCTGTATGACAAACTTTTATATGCTTGGTATTCTGTCTGTCAAGTGAAGCACCTTTTTAAGTACATATCCCAATTTATTTTGGGAACAGTTTAAGCAATGCTTCAGCTAAGTTGGTATCACTGCTCTTTGCATAGCAAAAGCTGCAGGACTTGACTGAGTGTGTGTCATATAAGCAACTGAGGGAACAATTACACTCTCAAAGTGAGAATACTGCACATTTCATTTATACCAAGAGTGAGGGATTTGCAGTTGTATTTAAGGATGTTTAAGTGCAACAGTTTCATTTCAATGTACACAACTCCTGTGGAACAAATTCTGGCATAAAATAAAGCTGATATGACCCTTATAGTTTGTAACATTACAAAACTGAAGGTCCTTATTATTATTATTATTAATAACAATAATAATAATAATAATAATAATAATAATAATAGGAATGGCAAGCAATGAAAAGGAGTGCAAACAAAACCACACTATAATATCAGTGCCCATATCTTCCCTTCATATACATTGTCTTTATATGAAATGAATGAACGCAATTGCAAGTAAGCCATAAAAATGCCCATTCCACACAATAATACAGGAGTTGAACATTAAGGTAATAACAATGAGTCACAAAAGCCTTGGCTATTGAAACAATGATCTGACATCATTGTAACAATTTATTTTCAATTATATTATAACTAGGTTTGGAAGCCACACCTAACAATAGCTGTGTGTATAATTTGTGCAGTTTCATCTCAGAATACATATATATATATATATGATTGTGTTAAATTAATTATTCAAAGAATAATTTCTGCTCATAATATTATGGCAAAAATGGAGTAGAAGCACCTCGATTATGAAAATGTTTATTCCTATATTACCAATTTATTTGCATCTATAATAACAGTAAAGCAAAAGCAATAATTCCTTGTTTTATATTTATGAACAATTACTTAAAATTGTGCAGTGTTTACAAACGTAAATTACACAGGCATTCTCATAAGACAATTATTACTAATTTTACTGTCCTATAATTCATAGATACACTAAAGGATTTTTTAAGCATTTTATTTCAGATTATTTTATATTTATGTCAATTGATGCATAAGTTTGACCTAGTTTGTACACATTTTGCACTTTGTTTGGCTATTTTGAAGATGGATAAAAATTCTATGCCTCATGGACTTTTATTTTTCAAAATGACAAGAATCAAGTTTATATATACATATATGTTAAGAAGGAAGATGTCACACTTGGCTTTTAGATCGTACCTGCTGCTGACACTGTAATACTTAAAATGAAAGTAACAATACACAATAATAAAAATAATACAGGGATATACAAATCTAACATATCTAATATTATTAACTCTTACGTGAGTTTATTAACACCATGTATAATTTTTTTTTCTTTTCAGTTCCAAAGACCACAATTATTTTTGAAGTTCCTTATTCATGCATTCCTATTTGTGCCATGTATGCTGCATAATGATAAAAGTGCAAAACAGGCAGAAATGGAATTTATGCATTTCCAGCAATATTTTTATGAGAATAAACCGAAGGCTGTGACATTATCATTGCTATAGAGGCATTTAGACATGATGAGGGTAAAAAAAAAAAAAAAAAAAAAAAAAAAAAAAAAAAAAGAAAGTTACAAAACATAAGTCACTGCTTGATAAAGCAAACTTGATAACAGATAATTTCCAGTAACTCACCCCAAGATACTTCGTAGCTAGCCAGATTACCACAAACATTTGTCACTTACTGATAAAGCAAACCTTGCAACAATTCATTTCCAAGCAACTTGCCCAAAAGTATTAATTAGCTTGCCACATTATTACTAACATAAAAACTCACATCCGAACAACTCGCCCAAAAGTATTAATTTGCTTGCAACACTATAACAAACACAAAAGGTCATATACAAGTAAGTCAACCAAAAGTATTAATTAGCTTGCCACATTATTACAAACATAAAAACTGATATCCAAGCAATGCCCCCCATGGTATTAATTAGGTTGCCACATTATTACAAACATAAAAATTCATATCCGAGCAACTCGCCCAAAAAGTATTAATTAGCTTGCCACATTATTACAAACATAAAAACTCTTAAACAAGCAACTTGCCCAAAAGTATTAATTAGCTTGCCACATTATCAAAAACATAAAAACTCATATACAAGCAACTCGCCTCAGGGTATTAATTAGCTTGCCACATTATTACAAACATGAAAATTCATATCCGAGCAATTCACCCAAAAAGTATTAATTAGCTTGCCACATTATTACAAACATAATAACTCATATCCAAACAACTCGCCCAAAAGTATTAATTAGCTTGCCACATTATTACAAACATATAAACTCGTATACAAGCAACATGCCCAAAAGCATTATTAGTTTGCAACATTATTACAAACATAAAACTCATATCCAATCAACTCGATCAAAAGTATTAATTAGCTTGACACATTACATAATAAGAACTCATACACAAGCAACTCGCCCAAAAGTATTAATTAGCTTGCCACATTATTACAAACATTTGTCACTGCATGATTAAAGAAAAAAAGTTTCAAAAACCATAACCTAACAACTTACCCTAAAGCATTAATTAGGTAAAAAGATTAATATTGAGCACACATGGTGCCTATGACATGATACAGCTAAATGTATTTGCTAATTCTTATACTGCATTACAAACAAAGCAATGCTATTGAAATGAAAAAAAAATTAAAAATAATTAATTCAAGTGAGTATACGAACATTTCCATCACACTTAACATATCTATACGCCAATAATATAGAATGCATTTTTCCCCTCGGTTTCATTAATATTATTCTGTCAAAAGAAATTAAGGAAACAAATTAAGTAATCATACCTTAACTATTCACCACACTTACACTATATTAATGTTTTTCCAATGTAGATAAAGTATGCTGAACCAAAGCAAACAACACAAATTTGTCTTTCTATATTTGAGATACTATTTCCTCTCACTTCATCAATTAACAGCATACAACCATTTCTGAACCATTACGGTTTAAAATTGATCCCAAAATGTGTGCAGCCAAATTAAAACAGCCTAGACCGGTGGTTTTTAAGTGTGTAACAGCAAATCCATATTATAAATTTACTGCATGTAAAATAATCTCCCATGATGAAACTCTGATACACAGATAGTACTGTTATGCTGGCAATTGATAGCATATTGACAAAAGAATAACTTTTTAAACACATTACTTTTGTCAAATGCATTTTGGCTACCCTGAAACAAATGACAGAAAACAGTACAAATATATGTTTATATATCATTCATCAGCATTTCATATGATTTAGATTACTTAATGCAAGAAAAGTATTGTAAATGTAAATAATACTGTGGATTGAATGTAAATTTACACAAGCTTGTACCAAAATGCCAACACACACTTAATTACAAGTTGGCTGAGGTAAACAATAAATTAGTTATAAGATTCTACAATGCAGTATGTGGTCAGTTATAAGTTATTTAACGAATGTCAAGTACATACTCTAGGAAAAAGGAGCAAAGTTAGTGGTTATGGTTAGGATAAAAATGCTGCTTTAAATTAGACATCCCTGTTTCATTTAGTGTATAGATTAACTAATTTTGTAATGAAACATTTTTTTGCGTGAGAGAATCTGAAACAGCTGTTAAAGTGTCTTTTCACAAAGTTATTACGACCAAGCGGCAGCATGTTTCAGGTTAAGTAATGACTGATTCTGAACTCCTGTGTTCCGAAAGCTTCTTACCTTTCAGTATAATTCTGGAAACGAAACAATTTAATTACCTTATTTCTCCCTGTAATAGGACAAACTCAAAATGGATATTTTTCTTTCAGAAGACTGTGTATTTTATGCTACATTCACAATGAAATGCAAGCACAGACGTAATGTGGCATAAGCGCAAGCGCGAGGGAAGACCACACACTAATGCAATCGTAAGCGCAAAGCAAAAAGTTGGCACGTGTTTCTAGATCCGCATGTTACATGCAAATGTCTTCCAAGTTCTCCGCAGGTTACAAACTGAATAACATAACCAATAATACCACATAAGAAAATTCACTAATCTTTTACAAAATAAATGCATTACTTACTAACAACTAACGCACGCGGCAGTGACGTCACAATAATTGCTCATTCAAAATTATTCAAAATAGGGTAATTCTGCACAACGGCTCTATTAATTCTACCGTCTGATAAACGGAGATACATCGGGGTATCTATAGCAGGAAATAAAAGTGAAATGTGTAGATTGTGGCGAAAACACAGAAAGTAATTTAAAATCGGTTAATAAATAGAAAGTCTTCAATTCAGATCCAGAATTACCGAAAATAGTACAAGCATGGTGACTGTAGTAATCGATGAAGCTACACATTTAATGAACTAGGAATTATCTCTCTGTGTCTTATATTTATGAGAAGTATAAATCTATACAGAGAATTTAGCTACATCCATTAAATCAAAGAAGGATTCGCAAAGAGACTGTCATAACCCCTTGAGGGAGATTAGAGATTGGGCGGCACGACCACAGAGAAAAGCATGCATGTACGGCAGGCCCAAGTTTGAAGTTACCTGTTCGCGTTACCGGGCATGGCACAATAGATGCTTATTGTTCACATTAGAATCTATGCTGTAGAGATCATTCACAGTAGCCATGACTTTCAAAGGCCGCGGCAGTTCATTTTAATCAGTTTTATTGTTTTATGAGCTGTGTTCAAGTAAAAAGGCTGCAAGTAACATCAAGTTCTGTAGAGGGTAGAATTTGGTAAGTTAATAATGTGAGTAACCTCGAAATAGCCGTTAAGGGGAGTTGGTCGTTATCAGTGTCAAAAAATGAAAAAAAAATTTATTTGTTTATATGAAAGAGCATACTTTCCTGAACATTTTGATATATGATATGTATGTGTTGCATTATTATTAAGCACTTTTAAATGCCTGGATTTAAATCGCTACGTGCGTTCCATGTTTGAATGCCACGCCCACTCCAGCTCAAGATATGTTTCCGTATGGGTAAGAGGCTTTTTATTTGTATGTTTTGTTGCTGGGAAGCTTATTCTTTTGCTGTTGGCAGCACTGAACTAATATCATACCATGTGTGTTTTGTTGCTGTGATCTTTTGCTGGTGGCAGCACTGAACTATGATCTCTTTTCTTGTATGTAAGCAAGGGAAATCTGTCTACTAGCTGGTGCAGAAAAGGAATTTTGTATAACAGTGTTAGTTTTGGAGGTCTTTGAGTATATTTTCAAATTTAAATATGGGAAGAAATACCTCATTCAATCGTAAACGTAAATTTAGAGGTAACCAACACAAGAAGCTGAACAACATTACAGTAAAAGGTGGCACATCTTCACCTAACCTCCAATCCCCTGCAAGTTCAAGTGCCTCAAGAAAGAAGCTGTCTGATTTATTCAATGTTAGTGATGATGTTAATGATATGCCAGCTTCAAGTGCTACAAATAGTGTAAATATAATTATTGACTTGTCCATATTATCTTTATTTATAAACAAAAGTGTTTCTTGTTCAAGTTGTAATGCTGTAAATAGTGTACAAATAACTGAGGAACAGCGAAGCAGAAGAGGTTTGTCAACTAAACTAAAGTTAGAATGTAAATATTGTAACCACAGCAATTATACAATGACATCACCAGTAAATACAAGAAAAGTCTCCTCTGTAAATCTTAGATTTGCTTATGCCATGAGGTGTATTGGAAAAGGTAAACTGGCAGCTCGTACCTTTTGTGCTCTTATGGACCTACCACCACCTGCCAGTAAATTTGATGTGTATAACAAAGCTATATATGACAGTGTAAAAGAGGTTGCTGAGGGTTCAATGTGGAATGCTGCTAAAGAAGTCAAGGAATTAGAAGGTAGTCCTGACACAACAATTGTCATAGATGGATCATGGCAGAAGAGAGGTTTCTCATCACTGCATGGTGTTGTGACTGGAACCTCGCTGCTCACAGGAAAAGTGCTAGATGTAGCAACATATAGCAAGTACTGTGCAGGATGCACTAGGAATAATGACCATGCCTGCCTCAAAAATTTTGATGGCTACAGTGGAGGGATGGAGGTTGCAGGTGCAGTTGAAATTTGCTCAAGATCTGAGCTTACCAGAGGCCTGCGCTATGTGCAATATTTGGGTGATGGTGATTCCAAGGGGTATCATGCAGTGTCTAAGGCAAAGCCCTATGGTAGTGAAGTGGAAGTTACCAAAATTGAATGTGTAGGCCATGTTCAAAAGAGAATGGGTCGATTTCTACTGGAATTATGCAAATCTTTGAAAGGGCAGAAATTAGATGATGGTAAGCCAATTGGTGGACGAGGTCGGCTTACCAAATCAGAAATTGATCAGTTACAAAACTACTATGGAATGGCAATTAGAAATAATTGCAATAATCTAAAAGAAATGCAGAAAGCTGTATGGGCTTCTTTTTTTCACAAATGCTCTACTGATGAGAACCCTTCCCATGGTCTCTGTCCACCAGGAGTTGAATCATGGTGTGGTTATCAGCGATCACTTATAACTGGAGCTGAATATGTACATAAACATTCCTTGCCAAATGCTGTGATTGAAAAAATCAAGCCCATTTACAGGAAGCTTTCAGATGAAGAACTACTAAGAAAATGTCTACATGGCAAGACTCAAAACCAGAACGAGTCTTTCAACAGCTGCATCTGGCAAAGGATACCAAAAAATGTATTTGTTGGAGCAAAAACAATTAAAATTGGTGTTTTCGACTCAGTAATATGTTTTAATGATGGGTGCTACAAGAGAATCCATGTAATGAAAGCAATGGACATTGAACCAGGAGAAAACATGAAGAAAGCACTGCGAGCATTAGACCTGGACCGTGTTGCTAAGGCTGATAAAGCTATGGAGGAGATGTCCAAAGAAGCCAGAGTGAAGAAGAGAGGGCTAAAAAGGAAGAGAGAAGATAAGGAAGCCCAGGAGGGAGACAGTTACAGTCCTGGAGCATTCTAAAATTAAAAAAGTAAGGTTAGAGAATGTATGCTATTTTCTTTTTGCTCTCCTGAAAAATCACATTTTTTACACTTCTTGTACCATTTCCTCTCAAACCATTCAAGCTAACAGCCTGAAACTTTCAGGATTACTGTATGAATGTATGATAAAACTCCCTTGCCAGTATTATAGAATTACTTAGGAATTTGAGGAAATTGCTGTATTTTTCATGGTAAAAATAAATTGGTTTTTTTTAGTAATAAAGTTTTTATGCAACTTTACCCAGTAATACTGAATATATTTCAATAATTGTGGTAGGGTAGGTTTAGGTATCCCTTTTTAGTAAATTCCCAAAGTTTCACAGAAATCTAAGCAATAAAACTGGAATAAAGGGTACATATATCAAGATAAACAATGACAAAACTAAAATATCTATTGCATCTTTAAAAGTCATTTTATAGCAAATAGTGAGTAATACAACAGCCCCTATAGGCTTATTTTAAACTCAAGAATTTACTAACACAGCACAAAAAATTTGAAAAAGATCTGACTGATAACATCTGATTTATGGCTTCTTGAACATATACAATTTTCCCTAACTTTTAGAATGCGATAACAACCAACTCCCCTTAACCACGCTAGAGCAATACGAGCAATAAATGTTCAATTACCGCCGAGATTCCGACTTGCAGAAGTTTAGTACTTCGTCAGAATGGAAATTCTGGAAAACAACATTTTAAGATTATTTGATTGCAACAGTTAATCACAAAGATAAAGACAGTTATATTATCGTTACTTCGTAACCGATTGGCACCGAGTGAGCGCGACTCATGGGTACATTTAAGATTGCTGGAGCGGATTTTGGGAAGTATGCCCCATGATTAAGAAGATTGCGGAATTCTTCAAGCCCCGAGACAATGAAATGTATAACCGCCAAACGTTTCTGCAACGAATCCAGGAGGAAGGCGAGACATTTGAGCATTTTCTCACCGAATGCAGTCATGTGAACGCATCGTTGATGAACAAACCCCAGAGGATAAGATGCTCCGGGACATATTCTCAACGGGATCAGGAATGTTACCATACGTGAAGCCCTACTACATATAGACAAACTCACCATGGATAATAACAATACAAAAAGTTTAACAAATCGGTATTTATGTAGAACTTGAGCCGCTCTAAAAATCAAATAACACTAAGTGCGATTGATTGACTTTGTATTTCTAATGATGATTTCAAAGGTTTCATATGTCGGAAAAGCTTGATTGTTTTATTACAGACGAATTCTTGTGCATGATGCAACGGTTGATATTTTGCGTATATGACGGACATTTACCGAATAATTATATATAAACGAATATTGTATAAATAATAAATGGCTTTATAATGTTCTGAAACATTTCTCCGCCAATAGAAAATTAGTAACAAATTTATATACACACACACTCTAACCTAAACAGATTCAACCTAACCTCTTGAAAACCACCGGACCCAGTGGTTTCTCCTACAGAAACAGATACACAAATAAAAAAAATCTCGCATACTCCCAACTACTAAAGTCACACTAACCAGTGAATTATTCCTATGGATTTCCCTTATGCGGTAATCCTGCCAAGAGCGACATATGATGTTCTTGCATACCAATATTTATGCAGTGTTCCGCTAGCAACAAAACCAGCACCGTTATTTCAGCATATTCCTACATGTTTTAAACCATTTATTATTCATAGATTACTAGTTTCTGTATAACTATTTGGTAAATAGCCATCATTTACACAAAATATTAACCGTTTCAATATGCAATGAATTTGACTATCAAAAAAAAAAATACAAGCTTTCCGACAAATAAAACCTTTGAAATCGTCATCAGAAATACAAAGTCAATCAATCACACTTAGCTTTGCTCAAGTTTTAGAGCGGCCAAAGTTCTGCATAATAACCATAATCTAAGTTTCAAGTTTCTCATAAAAGCAAAAGTGTCAGCAAGAAAAAGAACAAAAGTGATAGTGATGTGTTTCAGTGTTGTAGATGTCAAACTGTTAATAGTTGCAGACAGTGCCCTGCCTATGAAAAACTGTGCACTAAATGTGGTATAAAAATCATTTTGAAATTTCTTGTAAGGAAGGCATGTACAGAATGTCTCAAATGTGGATGACTCCAGTGCTGAATCGGTAACGGTTGCAACTTGACGTTGTGGAACTTAATAAAGTATCAACGAAGTGTAACACTAAAGTTGTTGAACTTGTGGTAAACAGGTCTAATGTTTCTAAGAATGAATGGCTTGAAAGCATCACAATAGGGAACAGGAAAAATAAGGCTAAAATTGACATGGTACCGATGTAAATGTAATGCCCTATAAGACCTTTCAGAAAATAAGGAAAATTTTTCAATGCTGTATTAAGCCCACCAGGATAACACTATTTTCTATTCATTCTTAGGATGATCCCTGCCAAAACAGTTCAACACAGTAGCAGTGCATGCAAGAATGTAATCCATGCTAACAATCTAAATTACAGAATAAATTTAATCTTAAATCGTACAATATTCTATACAATTGCCACAGAGTTAAATTGACACCAATTTATACCGTTAAACAGAGCAAAATGTCCGAACATGCTATTCATATTGAGTCGCCTGATTTCTTCAAACTGTTTACTCAATAACGGTCACTACTGTTAAGAATCATCTTCAGTTTCCTCTTGCATGTTCATTGAGTTACACAAGGCAAACATCTGGCAAACTGTTGGCTAGTGGTGAACAAGTTTTGGTGTGGCATGTTTATTAAAGTTTTGTGAGAAATATCCAACACTTCTGTAAAAGAAATTGTGAAATTAAAACCTGAAACGGAAAAAGTGGTTGCACCCGGGAAAAAAAGAAAGCGTGTGAAACATATGATGCAAGAATGTGATGATTTTGTGAAGAATGCAATTCGCTTAGTAGTGCACAATTTCTCTTTTTAAAAATGAGCTGCCAACAGCTAAGAAAGTTGTACATGTAACAAAAGAAGTGTGTTTTGGGAGAGGGATAGTTTAAGTGACACCAATACTGATAACCTGGTTAACAACCTCTGAGAGGAAATCGGCAGCAAATAGTTCAGGTGGCGGTTATGATATGAAGGGAATAGAGTTGCTTCCGAAAAGAAAATTAATGTAAATTATCGCATACATGATATTTATTTTTTCACTCGTGTTTTCTCGAGTTAAATATTACATGTGCACCTATTTATTTTGTTATGACTATGAATATCGTCTCCATTATACCTAACAGAACATTTTAATCACCATTTAAGTTGTGGGAATAAGAGCTCTGTTCATTTTACATTACAATATGCTACGTATACATGCTGAGTGGACGTGAAAGCATGACAGCATTTCTGGCACGAAAGGTGGAAGGTTACATTATAACTGTGCACTGGTCGCATGGGTTTTGTTTTGGCGAGGATCAACTTAAGGCTGAATAGGCTTTAGAATCATTTGATTTGAGGAAGATTAAACCACTTGGCACAGTAATTCTTGAAAAATTTGTAGTCTCTGAAACAGCCCAAATGATTTTAGGTTTAAGGAAGTTAAAACTTGGTGAAAAGGATCCATAGCATAACTAATGAAAACTTACAATTAAAGTTGAAACCAAAATAAAAAAGGAAAGAGAAATTTGTGAAAGCTAACAGAGATATCCTTACAGGCTCAGGCTGTTTCCTATGTACCTGCACCTGCACAGTTGAGGCATTCAGGTGCAAAACTTGCCTTAACCAAGTATAAAAAGTTTTCATAAAACGTGAAAAAATGAAACTAAGAAAATAGAAGAACATTTGAAATTTTTCTTAATGTTGTTATGTCCCAAGTAGACCCCTAAAATTGACTGCATTCTTTGGAAAATCATTCTCAATTAATATGGTGGCAACTCAAAATTCAAATATGGGTAAGGTGGGTTTTGATATGCAAAGGTAGTGGATTTGGCAAGTTTTGGTGGAAAAACAATATTAAATTACAATTAAGTGCAAACATTTTCACATTTATTTCTTAATATTTGGTTTGACAATGTTAATAATTGACTTCTTACAATATTTGCTTAATTACAACAATTTTTGACTTCATACTGATTAAAAAAACATTTTCACAAATTTGACACCTTATGGACATAGGGGTGAATGAGCGACTCCTTTCATATTTTTCTCACTACTTAACCAGTTTCCAAATGACATATTATGACTTGTAACATTTATTTATTATGCTTATGAAAGGCAATACCAATCATTTATGTTCAAAAAGCAAACTATCAAATTCTAAGTTGTCCATCCTTGCTCTCCAAGAAGTTTTCACAAACAGCATCTGCTTCTTCATTGACATTGGCAATATTGTTTTTAGATATTAAATTATTGTAAAATACAAGGCTTTCATTTTCCTCCCAGTTTTCGCCAACAGGCTTTTTTAATAAATTTCTGATATCTTGAACCTTTTCCTCATTTACTAACACACCTACATCTAAATTCTTTGGCATAAGCATTTCTAAGGTTTTGCCTTGCTTCACAATAGTCTTGTCTGCATACAAATCTGGCCAATTATTTGCCTCACCTCGTGCTAGAACTGTGAAGTAGAGTGTTGTAAAATTATGCGTTTAGAAGCCTTTAAGCTCTTAACATAGGTATTCATATACAACATGATGGTTCTTTTTTTTTCCTATCTTTTTTATTGTCAAAATGAAATGTTCAGTACAGTACAATAATGACAGTAACCTTGAAATTATTCTTTAAGTGCTCAACAATGGAAATTTGCATCGCTGGATGTCCCCTAGTTTAAAATCACGAGTACACTCGTGATATGCTTATCCCCTTTTTCTTCTTGAAATTACATTAACAAAAGTGAATTTCGGGCATTGAAACACTTAAAAACGAACAGCAACACATTTAGAGTCATTATTTATATCTTTCTGGCTGTGTGGAATACCCTGAAGCAAGGATCAATACATAAAGCTACTCCACAATCTTTACACATGTATCTAGATTCCCTCCATGCCTTCTTTCCTTTGGCATCACGCATACTACTGCACATCCAACATGTACTTGTTGGATTCAGTTTCTTCTCGGTTGCAAGAATTGCTGATGGAAAATGACATCCAATAAGTTAAGTTGGGGTTCCCTTTGCTGATGGACGGCAAAATTGACAGGTTGGCATTTACTGTGCAGGATGAGAACTTTGTTTGGAGCGAAGAAGTTTCTCCAACGAAGCTATGTTCTATACTGCAGATGCCAATTCAACTGCATTTGTTTACAGGGCAAGTGATACTCATTATGATGTGCACTATTTGGCCACTTGTGCAGGGAGTGTTTTTTATTTTATTTTTTTTATAGTAGAAGAAAATCTTTCAGACACCACTCTGTGTGGGAGTTGGATTTTCACCAACTAAACACTCCTACTTCCTGTTACATACAATTACGTCTCTTGGAACTGCTGGAGGTATTACTTCAAGAGACCATTACACCATGGTGTTCATTTTTCCTATTTAATTACTTCAGTTTGAGTTACCTCTATTATGGTTTGACATTTCGCCATATCGAAGTTTCTCCTGTAGAATTTCCTTGGTAAATGTTGCAATAGGTTCAAGGAGTGGTCAAGTGAGCGTTACTGCTTGGGCATGCATATGCATATCTCGGGAAGGTGCAGGTATGCTGGAACGTGATCATGGAAAGCTGAATAAGGAAACCTATTCTAGAACATGTTCTGCTTCCATCTGCCCAAGAGCGTTATCCTGAAGGTGTTATTTAGTTCCAGCAGGATAATCATTTGGCCACAAGTCAGTTTTCGGAGCACACAAATATCTTAGAGCATATACTGTGGCCTACACAAGACAGCAGATCTCAACCCAATTGAACATGTTTGGACTAAACATTGCTTTCTTGAGGTCTCAGATTGAATAATGCTACACAACTCTGGTGTGCCATGACAGACACTTGGGATTTACTAGTAGAAGACAATTATTTCCAAATGTAATGGATTCCATGCAGTAGTAACAAATAATGGGGACCACACAAAGTATTAGAATTTGTTTTCTCTTGTTTTATTAGCCTTTTGTTGCATTTAAGAGCAACCAAAGATTAGGTTGCAGTGCTTAGCTTTGTTTTCTAGTTTGCAAGATTTCACATTTTAAAGAGTGAATGATTTATATAATGTAATCTACATCGGTTGTAAGGAATAATAATATGAACTAAAAAACAGTTATGCGGGTTACTGGGTTTGAACCTACAGTAGGTAGCACACTGAACATTCTTTTCCCTGTTTATAAAGAACTGTAGTGGACAGCTCAACTATCAAGGTTTGACTTATTTGTTTAGTTTTGCTGTGCATCTTAACGAAAAACAATTATTTTGATTGTTTTTGGTTGCTATTTTATGTTATAAAGCAATAAACTACGTCCTACCTCACTGTATAAAAACATGTTTTATAGCATAGTGCACGTACACATGTAAACCCAGCTTGTGTAACTTGTGTGCTTCCGTGAGGCCGAAGCGACACTTTGAAACATTATATTGCTCAATAATCTTTTCTATGACTATATGTTCCAGAAACATAACAAGATTATTTTACGAGCCATGAAGTTAATTATTGTCAGACTGAAATGGAACATTTAGCAATCTCTTGGATGTGTGATAAGCTTGGTAACTACTTGTGTAGAAATGTAGTATATGTTCAGATTGAACACAAACCCATTGAACCTATAGTACAAAAAACAGTTTGCAAAACTGAGTCTGTAACATGCATCATACTGCATTAAAACATGTGCTTCTGATACCAAGTGTAATCATTTAGTTGTTTACCTATAACAAGCACATGAAACAGGTATAACTTCCACAGGCCATCCAGATTTAGAAGTTTTGAAAGTATCAAGATATCAAAATTAAAACCTGCTAAGTTACCCAGGTTTGGAACACTTCTTGGGATCATTAGTGCTTTAGCTTCACAGTTCTCTGCTTTCAAGATGGAATGTGGTATAATAACTCGCAGTCCAAACATGTAGCAATCTTTTCTGACAGCCATGGAAGAGGATTAGCAAGCTATGTGCCAACCAGAATGTTGCTGCTACAAGTGTAGTGAAACCAAGTGCATGCATTAGAGATGTAATGCAAAATGTGAGGAACAACCATCAAACATTTCTTCCAGTGATTTTGCTGGCCTTCTTGAGGGGTCAATTGAAGTGAATAAAACTGGAAGTGCAAATGTGAAGAAAGAACACGAGACAACTCTTGGAACCCTAAGACATACTCAAGTGATAGTGTGCAGTACTCTAAATAGATATGACCTAGATGCAAATTCATGTGTGAATTTAAAAATTAAAAGTGGTGAACAAACAAACAAACTCTGTGTGTAACGTTTTAGGAATGCAGAACTACTTAATATTGGTAAACTTCAAAGGAACCTCCACATCAACATGGACTGCATCTAAATTCACTGGGGAAAGACTAAATCTGTAGCAAAATCCTCAGTATAGTAGGAAAAAAGGGCCCTAATGATATACCTATTCCATTGGGACCAGCACCAATCTGTGACTGACTACAGGATAAATTAATGCATGTGTACCCTTGCCGCTGAATCCTTGCACTTTATAGTTCGGGTAGTTTCGCCTAAGGTTGTCTATGCTGCTTTAGCAGTATTGCCAGAGTAACTAGTATTGATATGTTTATTTTGATCTCCTGAGGGTAATTAAGCCGCATTTCGTAATAAACTAGATAGAG
Organism: Hymenopus coronatus; assembly: GCA_030762935.1. Lineage (NCBI taxonomy): Eukaryota > Metazoa > Arthropoda > Insecta > Mantodea > Hymenopodidae > Hymenopus > Hymenopus coronatus. The sequence continues at coordinate 518,900,505 of CM060900.1, read as the reverse complement.
CTCTTGACCAATTCAAATCAACAAGTAAGACGTGAATAAAATGTAGTCAATTTAATATTGGCTTAGAAAAGTATAGCAAACAAAAAATAGATCTGGTGCCTCTTTTGTCATCTTATGGTCTAAAAGCTACTATGGATTACCCAACTCACATTATGGCAAAGAGTAGTAACAGCTGCTTACTATTGTGATGTGCTGAAGGGGCCACTGAAGAGAAAAATCATTGAGAAGTGACCAGATCTTTCACCGAGACACTGCGCCCACTCATTGAGCACATGGAACTCAAAATATCATCAAAGATTTGGGCATTGATATAGTGCCTCATCCACTGTAATCTCTGGATCTCGCACCTTGCGATTTTCACCTCTTCTCTGAAGTGAAAAAGGAGCTTTGTGGTTGTCATTTTCAAAGTGATAAGGGGTTGGACAATATCATGGGTATACTGAACAGACAGTCAAAAAAGGGGTTCAGTGAGTGTTTTGAATAATGGGTAAATGGTTGGAAAAGTTGCATCTCATCAGAAGGAGAACACTTTGAAACTTTGCGAGTAAATTTGAATGAAATAAAGCAACTATGTGTTAGTTACAAAATCAGTTAGGTCTTTTATTGATACACCATCATATTTTCTTACAAAACCCTTCAAGATGAAAGTGTAAAAAATTTTTTACGTATTTGGCTGCAAAATAACCTTAAATGGGACAAACATGTTGAAATGTTTATAGGAAAATTGTACTAACTCTGTTATAATTTTAGACACTTAGTGTAATTAGTATCAATTACATCTGCGAGGAGCATGTATTTTGCATGTGTACATTCAATCTTACAGTATGGTATTTTAATCTAGCATAACTCACCTGCTTGTAAAAAGATATTTATTATGAAAAAATGAATACTAAGAACTATTACAAAAACAAGACAAAGATCTTGTAAACCTATTTTAAACTTCTTCAAATTCTTCCATTATTGTGTGTGTGTGTGTGTGCGTACATCACTGATATGTATAAAACAAAATCTAACAGAGTAGTAGCTTCATTCTCATCAATTCAGAAATACAGGGATATAATACAAGACAAAACAGTTATCTACAAATAAATAGAACTAGTACAACAATTTTTCAAAAGAATGCGGTGCATATGGGTGTAGCAATTTTTCACAAGCCACCTAAATGCATTAAATCAAGAAGTTCAAGAGCATTCAAATCAAAACTAAGAAAATATTTGCTTGATCACTGTTTTTATACCATAGTAGATAATAAGTTCACCAATATTGAAATGTTAACTTACTTAAGACAACTTACGTAAATATATCTACTCCATCTATTTTTTAAATGAGAAGATCAAGTGTACATGAGGCTTGTATGTTAAATAATTTGCCTTTATTTAACACTGACCAACCTTATGGCTGTATATTTTTATTTGTTTTTGAACCTCACAATATGATGTATTCTATGTCATAGTACAAATGTACATTGTACGATTTTAAAAGATGAATGAATCGTATCTTGTACACTTTGCGGCTTAGAGCCTTAAATGTTTAGAACAAAATAAAAAGTAACTACAAAGCAGCTCTAATGGCAGAATAATAAAAGTACTAAATCTAATTTAGGTATGGAGGCAAGTGGAAAGTACTTTGAGAATTTACTGGGAATATGCTTCTTTAGAGCGGGTATGAGAGTATAAAATTAATCTTGTCTTAACATACATACAATAGATATGCATAAATTAAGTGCGCTACCCGCACCTCTTGCTAAGAGAGCACTAAAATAGAATTGGTGTAAGATTATTTATCACAGAGGGCTTACCTTGCTGTGGGTTTTTTCTTAAATTTGAGATGCTTGTGATCCTTGCCCAAAGTCATCATCTCTTCTGTTATGTTCAAGACTTTAGGCTGGTTCTTTGCACTGCTTCTAATTTAAAACTTTGTATAATTGTTAATAAATATATTACTTAACACTTTCACACATTTCACAATAATTTTGAGGGACGCACTTAATTGCAACACTGATCATGGTGATTTATAGTCATTTCGCATATCTGAATTGCTAATATCACAACTAAATCTCACTGACTTGTTAGTTTTAAGAAACTGTGTCATAAGCACTGCTAATTAAAGTTTGAAATAATGCTTACAGATTGGAACAATAATAAAGGACGAAGGGCTTTCCAGAGCACATGGATCAAGTTCTTTAAAATAGGAAAACATCTTTTTATCACGTACCAATGGCATTTCTTCATCCGTGTGTGACATAAGTTTGCAATCAGCATATTTTATAGCTTGCTAAAACTTTCAATAACTTTACTGCTAGTGTAACCTGCAACATATATTAAAATTGTATGTTTAGGAGAAATATATATAAAAGGTATTCCATTTATCACTGATGTTTAGGTGTTGTAAATTATCTGTAAGGAGTCCTTTCATGTCTTTCTGAAGTGTTACAGCAAACCATTAAGGCTTACTTCTCTAAATTTAGTAAATTTCAGCCGTAGGATGCTTAACACTTTAAGCTTTCTTTTTGACTCAGGGATTTGTTCCACAGAGACATTTTAGCTGCAGCCTTTAGTTTTCTGTAGGTACCAAACCTAACTTCAAAACTATGTTTGTAATTTAGCAGTCAGTACATAGTTCTAATTGAAAGTAGGTATTAAATATGTATCTGCAGAACTCAAGAACTCAGGTTATGTGTTATAGCAATACGAGTGTCATTACTTGGCTTCCCCTGAACTTCACATGAATGCCAAATATTTAAATAGGCCCTTATGTTTTGTAGAAATACAAGTTTTGAGTCATTAACTCCAGTAATTGGGGTAGCATCATCATTCCTAGTAAACTTGCCTTTTATTGGATGCTTTACATTGCAAATTGCCCACCATTTTGTTTAAAATTTTCAAGGGCCTCTGTTGCTACAGAAAAAAATACTGAGAGCGAGCATAACATTTTGGTGTTCTATTGAAGAAGCATACAAAGTTTTCCAGGATTAAGCTGGTGCTAGTTTCAGTGCATATTTTTTCTGAGTGAAATAAATTCTTAGACCTGTAAAATTAGCTTCTAGTACTGCATAATGATATACAGCAGTTGCACCTTCCTCATTGTGACATGCCATGCAAAACATAGAAAACTTCTAAATTAGGTATATTAAAATATCCACTTAACCAATTACTATGGATAAACTTCAGTATATGAACTGTGTCGAAGAAGAAAACATTGTGTGGATGTATTTACTGGCTTTGATACTTATGGTTTCACACTACCATCACAAAAACATTAAAACATCTTTCTGTTCACATGATAATTATTGGAAACCAGATAAAGTAAATAAAATCCAAATTCATGTATTACAGTCAGTATTTCAATTCTGAGTTTATAATAAAAATATGAGCTTGCATATTCTCTAAAGGAAAAAGACCAATAACATCCTTGCTTTGTAAGTGCAGAGATGCTTAGGGCCCTCAAACCATTATATCAGTGACCTCAAACCTCTCAGCTACATGGGATTTATTAGAGTTTGCTCTTCAGAGATCCCTTGGCTATACTTTGTGGCTTAGGGCCCCCCCAATTCCCCAACTACTCTTTACGCCTTGGGGCCCTCGAGCCATTGTCTATTGCATCAGCAACCTCCCATATCCATCAGGATTTTCTCTTCTCAGATCCCTAGGCTACATCCTGTCAATTGCTCTGCAGCTGTGACCTTCATCCATGTCTACTTCACTTCTCTCCTGAAAATCTTCCTCCACTATATATTGCAGCTTGAGGCCCTGAATCCCTTGGCAACCTTTATGGCTTAGGGCCATCAAACTTTTATCTATTACTCAGGGACCTCACATATCCCTCGGCTATACAGGGTTCATTAGGGTTTGCTCCTTACAAATATCTTGACTGTGCCGTGTCATAGCTCTGCAGCCTCTCCTTTTAACAAACACCCCTTGGCCACACATTGTGGCTTAGGGCCACCAATCCCTCAGCTATACTTTGCAGATTAGGACTTCCAATCCCTCAGCTATGGCATGTGGTTTAGGGCCCTGAACCCTTGGACAATGCTTTATGGCTTAGAGCCCTTGACTCTGCAACCCCTCTTCTTAGAGTTCTCAAATTATCAACTACTACACTATGATCCCTAGGTTAAAAACTAAAGTGGTGCACAATGACTAAAGTGAAATAGCAATGCATATAAGCACTTGGTTTAAAGAAGTGAAAAACATAAGTGAGCATAAAGTATTGTTATTGAAGTACAAGGACTATTCAGAAAGTGACAATATTTGGCATAATTAAATAATAACTTGGAGAAGAACAGTTGAGGCGGTATTGAGAGAAATGAATAGATCATAGAAGGAGATAAGTCTCGTCAAGGAATAGTGTTGGATGGCAAGGATTTGTTGTGGACCTATATTCTACCTAGGAATTAAAGGAAGTCGCCATAGTCATCATCGTCATCATGTCATGCAAATCACCGTTTTCAACTCAATGTTATACTTGCGCTTAGAAGCAAAGAAATTTTCCTCCCAATAGCATTGGAAAATACATTTTTGTTTAGCTACATGATTATGTTGTGAAATTAAATATTTCTGTTCATAGTCACTGACTGCCAACACATTTTGCTCAGAAGTATTTTACTCCCAGCAGAAAATGTATTGGATCTGAAAGCATTAATATATTTTTGCAAATTACTGCATAAAGGAAGACTCGAGTTTTGCATGTTACTAACTACCTTGCAGAACAATGTCAGTGAAAACTTAAGGGAAATTTAGAGTAGTGGAATGTTGTAGGTTCACCACTAATTGCTTTGAATTTACTTGTGCTATAAGCTTTGTTTCTATGATTTATAGATTCAGTAACATTATTGAAGCCATGAGTTTTATTTAATATTAAATTGAGAAATATGCAATCAAATATAGTAAAGTATTTAATGAAATATGTGATATCAAAGAAGTATGTAATTGTAGATACACAATAATGAGTTTAGAACTACATTAAAAGACCATATTTGAAATGGAATATCAAATATTTCACTTACCAAATGTTAAGCCTGGCCCCAGTACCAAGCTTAACATTCCCCTTGGAAGGTTTGTTACTGTACTCCAGGCTGAGATATATCCATCTTAGCCTTTGTCATGCATGTTTTAAACATACCAGGCAGATGAGCAGTCATTTGTATCTGCTCAGATAATTGGGAACCTTTGGAAGCCCTTTCAACAATTGAAATGACATCCAGATTTGATTGGCAGTGCCAAAGGATGTTGGGGAAACTTTATGCCTGAGGTCAGGGTTCAAAAGTAATGAGATAGTGGATGGATTGGCTAAGCAGGGAATGGGTTGTGCATTTGTAGGATATGAGCTTTTTTGTGGCATGTTCCCCAATAATGTTAAGTACAAGATAATCCAGCCCATAGTAAGAGCTCATTTTGAAATTTGGAGAAAACAAAATACCACTATACAGGCTCATGATTTGATTCTTGGGTCAGGTGGAAAACTAAGAGAGACTTTTTAGAATCTAATCAGAAGCAGGCTCAGAGTGGTTGTTGGCTATCTCACTTGGCACTATACTCTAAGAACACCTTTCTGGAAACTTCTGGGACTAATTGAGAATTCCATATGTAGGAAATGCCGGATAGTTTTTGAAACCTCCCAGGACACTATCTGAATTTGAGGCATTCACTATTGATAGATGTGAAACCTTGGGCTCCATAAAGAGGGAGCTGGGGACACAAGAATGCATTGGGCTTGATGGAATCCCTGTTTATGAGGCACAAATGCTCTAGGAACCTCTGTGCAAAACCTTAAGGGGGCCACTCAGGTTTCATTATCACCGCCACCAACACCATCATTGTCATAATCATGAAATATATGTTGTAACACATGTTTTATTGTAGGGTAGACCTACAAATGTCCTAGTTATTCTGCATTCCCAAACATTAATAATAAAATACTGTAACAAATGTGGTTAATAATATTTTAAAAATTTCAGATTCTGACCAATAGCTCTGTTCTGCAATTAAAAATATCACTGTACTCAATCCTTCTACATTTTCAGAGGCAGTCAGAAGAAGAGATAACAAGAAATGAGTATTTTTAACATAACCTGGTGATTGTTGAATGTTATCCAAATCAGAATAGAAGATGTGCTCACGCATGACAAGAAGCTGCTGAACCATCCTGTAAAGAACTAAAAGGGTCACAGTTATAAGTGTGGAAGATCCGGAGTCAAAAGGGTGTAAAAAAATTTTAAAAATATGTGTGCTTGACCTGCATGGTTTAAATAGTATAAATAACTCTTATGTCAGATAAATCAACAGAAATAAGCCGTTAGCCTACAAGGCTGGATTGGAACAAAAGGATGGTAACTGGGAGCGTTGGGACAAGGTAGCAACTATTCAGGTAAATGAATATAATTTTTCACATGTCTTTCTTTTTATGTATTGCCAAAATATAATTCATTAGGGCATATATAACCATGCTTATCAATAAACTGTCCAAAACTGCTGATTAATTGACAAACAAAGTAAGTGACACATAACCACCATGCAAGTAAATATATTACAGAGAGTAACTTGTACACATACTGAAGGATTATGTCAATACAGTGTAACAAATTGATGGCTTAGTATGAAATTTTTCTAAACAGTTATGTGTGCATTAGACTTCAAATAAACTGTTTCCTATTAGTAGTTTTAGAGAATACAACAAATTGTGGTGATGTAGGTTCCTCTAACTCCAACACTACATTATCAATGAAATAATTCAGAAGTTTAAGACAAGTGAAATAGTTCCAAGTGTAATAACATGAGTCGGTATAGTGACACTCACCTCACTTAAAATGAAATTTATAAAAAATATGTTTCAAGGGCATTCACCCTCTTCTTCAGTTGATGTCCGACTGAAGAAGAGGGTGAACGTCCTTGAAACATATATTTTATAAATTTCATTTTAAGTGAGGTGAGTGTCACTATCCCAACTCATGTTATTATACTACCTCATCATTTACAAGATAAGGTTTTGTGTCTTAAATAATTGAAGATTTTATGACTATGTATTTGATACATTCATAAGTGTTGGAAATGTAATTGAGTTTTTCCTAGTGTGTTATCAGTGGTTATTCTGCGAATTCTGGAAACTGGTTGGGAATCAGCATTTAAAACATGTATTAACTTTAATGTATTGCTTCACACACATCCTTTTAGATTCAACATACTTATTGTAAACTTAACACCACACTTTACAATTTTCAATGCTACACATATAACTTGCTGAACTTCCTCCAGTTTCTTTGCCTCCTTTTTAGTCATACTAGAAACATTCAATTACATTTCCCACACAGCTCCTTAAATTGGTTTTCACTAAAAAAGATTACACCCCTTCTCTTTATACATCTTTATACAAAATACAAATACAGTTTTATTAGTTTATATCCCCTTTTAACTTTATTTAATTTCCAACAAACCTCTGAATTTGTGTAACTGCACTTTACACAAGGACTTGGTCAAAATATCTGCCATTTGATCTTTAGTTAAAATTTTTTGTACATTACAGACTTTTTCTCAGTCATACACAAAGTGATAACTAACATCTGTATTAAAACATTAATGGGACTGCACAGTGAAGTAACTACTTAAATAGGATTAAAAACATAGATTACACTCAAACTTCACTCTTGAAATAAGGTAACTTACTTCAGACATGTTTCGGTGGCTTCTCTGTTGAAAATGGTGTCAAAAGCCACCAAAACATGTCTGAAGTAAGTTACCTTATTTCAAGAGTGAAGTTTGAGTGTAATCTATGTTTTTAATCTTATTTAACATCTGTATGTTTAGAATTCTTACAAAATTTACCATTCTTTGCCAAAGCTATTGCACCACTATTGTCTACATACATTGCCACACTTGTGCTTACTTTTACATCAATGTCGGCCAAAACCCCTCTTTTAGGTAACAGCAGTAGACTCTCCTGACACTATCTTCTGCTCATGTGACTTCCATATTACTGCATTTCAAACACTTGAATTACAACAGCAATTGTTGATTTTCTGTCCATTATGTCTGCAGTCCAATCAGCATCCATATATGCATCCATTTCTTCATTATAGTATGATCCATACTTTATCTTGAAGTTCTTGTATAATATAAATATTGCAATACAAGCAATGCATATTTTTAATGAGTATCATCACAAGCACTTTGCAAATGACTCAGATAATTCATTGCATAGGAAACATCTAGACATGTCCACTGGCAACATATAATAAGGTGCCTATCAGATTTCTATACTTCAATTTTCACTCACTTTTTCTTCTGGTTTGACTTTCAGGTTGATTTCAATTGGCATTTCAAATCTTTTTAATTCAAAAACACTGTACTTCTCTGCCAAACAAGTAATATATTCTTCTTGACTCAAGAGCATTTCTATTTTCTCTGGATCATATTTAACATTGATTCCGAGATATTGATTTATTCCCCCTAAATCTTTTATACAAAATGAGTAATCAACATCTCAGCAATATCTTTTATTTATTTACTTTTTTTTTTCCCCAGAGATCAATAGCTCATCCACATATAATATTATACATGTTCTTTTGTCATCTATGTACCCTATGTGTAGGCAGTAGTCATATCCAGACCTTTTAAAATTAATTCTGCACATAAGCCCATGAAACATTCATACCAGTCTCATGGACTTTCTTGCAGCCAATATGACTTTTTCAATATAGACACCATTTTATTTAATGTTATAGAATTATGGCATATATATACTTCAGATTTTATTGTTCCATTATAAAGGCAGTTTCCTCAGTCATTTGTTTAACTTCCCTCCTCAAATACATGCTGTGGATAATAGTACTTTCAATGTAGTCATTCTTGCAATTGGTGAGTGGCGAGTATATTTTCTCATTTTCGTATGTAGAAAGAAATCTTTTTGCAACTACTCATTTTGTACTTTTCATTTGCTTTGATTCCATAAACCCATTTTACTTCTGCTATACCTTTATTCATAGATTCAGCCACTACCTTCCACATATTTTTCTTTAGGTTATGTACCTCTGCTTCCATTGCCTCTTTCTACCTAGCTGACTCAATACCACTAATTGCTTCTTCATAGATTTCTGGAACATTTATACTGCTGTAACTCTAGAGTTAATGTGATTGGGAACATAGCTATAAGAAAATAAAACATTATAATTTACTACTGATTTATTTAGCATTTACAGAAACCAACATAACTTGGGCGTAAAAGGAGTTGAAAAGTTAGCAAAAGAATGGCAAACACACCAATTAAGGGTAAAAACATAAATTTTACTCAAATGTTTTCAAATTGATTAGTTACTTCACTATGCATTACCATTACCATTACCATTAGTTTTAATTAAGTAAATACAACTTACTGTGGAAAAATGTTCCGGTTGCAGCTTGGCAAATTCCAGTAGGACATTCTACAAGTTCAAAACATACTGAACAGGCAACAGATAGATGCTAGCCACAGCGCAGCACCAGAGCAAGAGGAACCTCCAGCTGCACAGGTTAACCACTTAAATAGAATATACGTCACCAGTTTGACAAGCCATATAAGGTGAGTTACAGCCTAACTTTATAACTATAAGAGCCAATTATTGTAAAGGTCAAATGACACCCACATAGTCACAAGATGTCAAAGCATATGAGCATGAATCACAGGAAACATGTTATCCTTGCAGAATTGCTGCAACATCCTTCATGACTAGCAAATGCAATTTCAAACTTTAAAAACAATCATATTTGTCTAATAAGCTACTAAAAAGAATTATAAATGATTCCAATTATTATCTGATTAATAAGTAACCATTTGTTCACCAAGTTGTATCCATGACATACCTTAGACCGGCAAGGTATATGATATTTCCCCAAAGAACAATTCCATATTTTATTTGGGAATAAATGAAAGCATAGTGGATCTGCTTAGCAGTCTCTTTATCCGTAATTTTACTAAGCTTGTTTCATTACATATACACCTTTATTTATTTTTTTTTGGACATATGTTATATAGGGTTTCCAGTTTAGTTCTTTATTATCACTCCTAGAAAACCACTATAATTTGTTTCTGAAATAATTTCTCCATTTATTTCTATTTTATTGCTATATTTTGGGTTCTTTTTCAATTCAAATTTTATCCAGGTTGACTTTTAATGGGTAGCCTCACATCTACACTAGCATAATTTACTTGCACTATTTTTAGTATTGAAATTGCTTTTCCTTTCACCGCGGTTATTGTTTAGCCTTTAATTATCAATGTCATTTTGCATTACCAATGGCTAAACCTCCATTTTTATTTTTATCAAATCAAAAATGTTGTAGCATGGATGTGGTTTAGAACCCTGTGGAACCCCTTGTTTAATAGTTTCATAATCTGATCATATCTTTTGCAAGTCTCATTTTTGTTTATGTATTTTATTTTGACCCATTGAGTTCTGTTTGATATGAGCTCATCCTATCTTTTGCTAATACCATTACTCTATATTTTTCTAGTTTATTTATTAATATATCTATATTTACATAACCAAAAGCTTTTGACAGGTCTCAAAAAATGGCAGTTAGCTTTTCATGATTATTTAGTGCTGTTATAATAATACTGTCCACTTTATCTGTTGTATTTATTGTAGATTGTTTATTTTGAAAAACAAATTGCCACTCTGGAATTATACTTTGTTTTTTTAAAATACGCTTTGATTTGCTTTAAAAATATGCCCTCTATTATTTTAGAGAAGGTAGAACATAACATATTTGGCATGTAATTTTCTGTTCTTGTCATATCTATTTCTTTTTTTTTTTTTTTAAAGTAATTATAATTACTTGCCCTAATATTTCTAGAAATTTAGTGATGAATTTATGATATAAGTCAAGACCTTCATCTCATACTAGAGGTTTTTTTTTTAGTTTATTTCCTGTATTAAATTTTCCTTTGTTACTTAAAAATTCCCATGGAGTGTACTTGTCCCAATGGATTTAATACGTTTGGGGATTTCATGAAACTTGACTTTTTTGATTTACATGATTTGCTGTATTGCATATCTCATTTGGATTCTGGCTGTCCTTCTCTTCAGTTTTAGTAATGTTTTCATACTGTTCACTTTTCCTTTGTTTATGTATATTATTTACTAATCTTCATGGTACTTTTGTCTTATTATCTATTACTAATTACCTATTATGTGATCTCTTAGCCATTTCTATTACATTTATAAAAGCAGCCTTGTACTCCTCTATGTATTCTAATGATACCTCTCCCATGTGTGGATTTTTTTATTGAGTTTAGATATCTCATTCTTTCCCATGAATTTTTTTTATACCATTTGTCATCTTTCAGACATTTTATATATGTCTTTATTTTGATCTTTCTAAATGTATAATATTGGTATTTAATCACTATTATATATTATTAAAGTTTTCATATTTATTATTAATGTTCTTAGATCTCTATATATCAATCCAGCTTACATGTGAAAAAAATTCCTTAACTTTGGTAAAATTTAGCTTATTTGTCATTTGTATTCAGAAATATTTTGTTACACTTCTTGTTTTACTTGCACTTTTGAAAACTGGCCATAATGATCCCCTATCTCAGTTTCTATAATGTGTGTTTCCCATTTATTTTCAGGTAGATTTGTAAATACATTATCAATGCAAGTCTTTGCTTGTTTGGTCACCCTAGTGGGTTTGTTTATGCCAATTTCGGCCTAATCACCTTTTCCATTAATTTATGCTTTGCCAAATTATGGCTTAGCAAGTTAATATTTAAATCTCCCATGATTATTTTAATTTTGTCCACCTGAACTAAATCTAGCATTTTCTCTAAGCTATTTAGAAAATCATGTCTGTTAGCTGCTGAGGATCTATATACTCCAATTACTATGATGATTCTTTCTTTTAGGATGATCTCAATTGCTGCTACTTCACATACCATTTCCTCTGCAAAATTACTATAGCACGTTTCTCTAAATTTTATTGTATTTGCTACATAGATTGTAATATCCCACTGTTATGATCTTGCCTGCAAAATATGCCCTCAAATTATAGCCTTCACAATTATTTATCCCAATTTCATCAAGCTTTTAGCCATGTTCTGTGAAAATGACAACTTCAGGATCAAAATCTTTTACACTTAATTCCATTATTGCCCATTTATTGCTTATGTACAGCACTTTTTGATGAAACAAAGTTATGCTTGTTTCATTTTTTCATTTTTTTTATTTTGCTGGTGTTTTTGTTTGACTTTTCTTCCAAATTTGTTTGCATATTGCTTTTAATTTCACAATTTTTACAGATTTTATGCTTTGAAATATTTTTCTGGCAACTTGGTTTTCGTTCATCAACTAAAACCGTTATTAGTTTCCCTGTTGCTGCATAACCAAGTTTGAATGGAAACAATTGCAATCTGTTTTAGTAACACAAAACAACACTTAGTAATTTCTTACTCAGACTGGTTTCAGGAACATTTGTTCCCATTTTCAAATCAATCACATTACTTGTCACAAACTTCTTTACGCATTTTAACATTTTAAACCAAGTTTGAAGTTTAACCATTTTTAATTTTCGAGTTATCCTGTTCACAAACATACACACTCAGAGAACCATGCATGTGCAATCTTTTTCTTAATTTTATTTTTAATGAGAAAGTAAAGTAATTTGACATAGTGCATTAAAATTGTGCACATATTAATACATTTATACATTTATTTTATATTCTGTATGATGGTGTTAGGGTTCAATGTGTAACAATTATAAGGAGAAAACTAAAAATACACTCCATACTTTGGTCACATATAAAGTTAAGTAGGTACACAAAAGTTGGCCACTCCAAGGTATGAGAGAATTGCAGCATTTCTGCTGTAATTGTTTAATCCTAATTATGTTTCTGGCACAAAAAGCTTAGCTTTTTATAATGCATGCATTTGTTATGTGGAACATAAGGGAAGTTCTCATGAGATTATACAAATATTGTGAAATTTAGCTGATAGCAACATGATTTTGAAAGATTTGACAATGCCTTCAGCATATTGTATCCCTCTTGTACATACAATAAAATATGTAATCAAATTATTTTTGCCAACGTTTCACTCTAACTTGGAATAGACAAAACAACAAGGTTGTAAAATAGATTATAGAAGGGTGGGCAGAGAAAGTCACTACAACATTAGATTTTATTTTAATATAATGGTGAAAGTGTTAAAGCTGCTTTTTAATTGACATTGTTTATATTTAGCCTACATAACAATGGCTGAAGAGACAGGAGGTGGTGGCAAAGTGCACATCAAGGAAGAAACCTTGATTGATGAAAATTTGTACCACATCTCTGATCCATTGAAGGAGGAATACACAACATTGGCTGAAGAGACAGGAAGCAGTGGCCAAGTGGGTATGAAGAGAGAGATCAAAGCAGAAGCTTTATTATTGGAGGATTTGGACCACACCAAATATCCATTGAAGGAAGAAGAGGTAATTCTTGTGAAAACATTTTTCCAAAGAGGGGAAAAAACTTTTTATTAAAATAAATAATGTTTCATATGGCCAATCAGAAAGTGTGCCAGTTTTAATTTGCTCAGTTTGTTATATTATGATATACATTATCACATTCTGGTCCGGGCCTTATTTTGACAGTTCTGCTCTCCTGATTTGCAGATGGATATTAAAGAGGAACCTATTTATACAGATTTGGACGACACCAAATATCCATTGAAGGAGGAAATAGAGGTAAGGCAGTTTCTTGTGAAAACATTTTTCCAAAGAGGGGAAAATACTTTTTATTGAAATAAATAATGTTTCTTATGGTCAATCAGAAAGTGTGCCAGTTTTAATTTGCTCAGTTTGTTATATTATGATATACATTATCACATTCTGGTCCGGGCCTTATTTTGACAGTTCTGCCCTCCTGACTGGGTGTTTTAAGGGTTTTCTTAAAACCTGGTAACTCATGAACTGTTTGAGATAATTCACTGTTTTTTTTATTAATAAATTTAAACTAAATAGTGAATGTGAACAATATTTTTAGAGAGAGGGGGTGGGGAAGCGAAAGAGAGAGAGAGAGAGAACAAAAAAATAGCCTAATTTTCTTGGCTCACTACATTTTCTCCATATGCTTTTCTTCTGTAAATATAAATCCTGAAGAAAAATGCTTTTCACAAGAGATTAGAAATCCTATCTATTAGGATGTAGTTAGTTTATCAGAAGAGTTAACTGGTGTTTCAGGGCCAAGTTTTGGTTCTCACTGTGGAAATAGTGAAACAGGCCTAAAGAAAGAAGAAAAAAAAAAGTCAAACTCCTAGTGTAAGGCATATCCAATGAATTTGTTAGACCTGCTATTTGTCATAAGGAGCAAAACTTCTTAAAGTGCTGAGATCCCAATTTGCCAAAGTTTAAGAAAGTAGGTTTCCACTCTGCTTTTCATGACATTAGGTTTTGCGGAGAAACAGAAAAAGTGTTTTTAGAATGCCTCAAATAATTATCTATTTGATGAAGTAGTGTTAAACTACAAGGAAAGTGGTTCCTATCTTGTGGTTTTCAATGCTTTAGAATTAGATTATGGCATGACCAAATCTAAATCTATAGCATTGAAACCCAAAAACCGTATAGGTTAAAGTTTGGCAAACATTGGTAAACAACAAAAGAATAAATAATGTTATTCTAGACAACCTTGGTAAGCTCATAATGAACACCTGGCCATTACAATAGTGTGGCCGTTCCCTCTAGTCACACGTGCAAGCAAAGAAATACACATTTGCAACTATTTCATCATGAAATCCTAAGAAAGGAGAGGCTTAAGTAGTTATTATTGGAATTCAGAAAATATATTTTTTTCACACAGTCTTTAGAATTTTCTAGAAAATGCAGCATTTCCATTACATCTATTAACTTTTGCTGTTTGGAATAAGCATTCGCTAGAATCTTATTCACAGTATCTTAAATAACTGCTTAAAATTTCCAAGTAAATGCAAATACTGAAGTAATATGAGAGATTACAGTTGCTGTTTCTAAAATAAATGAAGGATTAAAAAGCAATACTCTTTACTTTATGAAAATCAATTAAGTTATGTAAAAAGCTTGTACAGGTCACCATGCTATTAAAATATTTTTGCAGCCTATTTTTCTAGATTTAGAGCATATTTTCAATATTCTTACTGGATATATTTTTGGCTTTAGTGCTATAATCTGCTGTCTACTTATAAACACTAAAATTCCATCTAAATCTGAGATGTCTTATCTGATAATGTCAAATGTGTATCATTATGTTAAGATTAGGTTAGATAGCATTCTATAAATTCATTTTCGCCAGCAGGCCACTGAAAATACAACTTAGCAATGTATAAAGATCTAGTGCTAAAAGCACAGGTTACAAAAAAAGCAAAATATACACATAATCACATCATTTGGCTTTTGAGACCTGCACATCACTGCACTATACTTAATGTGCTCCACAAAAGCATCTGTACTTCCTTATTTGTGGACATATAAACAAACAGTAAAAAAAATTACTGTTAAAATGTATAAATAAATACAATTTCACAATATAACACTGATGACATGTCAGATGATAGCTTTCTAATTATTGACATAATTCTTGCTACTATTAATTATTTAAAATAGTAGTCCACTTGAGAGTGTAACAGGCTAGACTTAATTTTGCATTTTCAAATGTTCCCTCTGTTGAATTATAAAGCACTTGTGCTCCTTATAATATACTATTGCCAGCTCTGTTAGAAGCATTGTGAATATACAACTTGATACATGAATTGAAAATAATTGTGAAATATGTTGTTTTTTTACAGAATTATGAAGTTGATGTTCGCTTATTACAAAATGACCTTCCTTCCTGTTCTTCAGAAGAATTTTCAAGGTCAGTTGACAGATGGAATCCTTTATTTTGGGAAATACATTTCTTTTCATCCTCAATTACAGGTTTTTGAAGTATAAAGTTTTAATGAAGGGTAGCTACAGAAATGTAACAGTCTGACGTTTAGGAAAAGCTTCATATATTATGCATGGGAGTCATCCTACAACTTTGTTGTTGCTGCTATTAATGGAAAACTTAATAGGTATGCAATGCTATGCTAGACCAGAGCTATCCACGTGTGTATGCTTCATTATGGGTCCCCCTTCACTTGCTGCTATACACTGAATCTGCCTAACATACAGAGATTTGCAGCAAATAATCTGGGCACAAACATTCAATAATGAATCACATGAATTGTTAAGTGAACTCCCTCATACAAACTTTCCATCTTTTTTTTTTTTTTTGCTTTCTATGTTTCAGGATACGTTTCCCCCTTTTTTGACAGTTTTTGTTTATAGTAATGTTATGAAGTGTAAAAAAAATGAACTAGAAATCATGTACAGCCATGCGAATAGTGTTCTTTTCCAATAAAATATTTTTGCCTGCGGTGCCATGGTAGTAAAGTTGGGCATTGAACACTATCCAAAAAAAGTATTTGCTGAGGTACCAGGAAAAATGTAAGCTGAAAAATGTTAACAACTACCAGTTTCTGAGGATTCCCATCAAACAGAATTCCCATTTATTTTAAATGCAATTTCTGTAAATGTACTATACTGCACTTTTGTGCATTATAAATGTATACTGCATTTGTAATGTGCTCTACAGGACAAGATAAAGTTTTGCGTGTTTCAGATTTAAGAAGTTAGCAAGAACCTATGTTTATTAGATCCTGGCACCAAAAAATTGAAATTTTTGGAATTTCATTCCAAATGAATTTTTTTAACAGTAATCATAAGAGTTACACTAAAGCTAATGCAAAAAAAAAAAAAAAAAAAAAAAAAAAAAAAAAAAAAAAAAAAAAAAAATGCATCTCACTCAGGTAAACTATTTATATTAAATAGCTTTCTTCATTGCATTGGCCATTTTTAAATACTCCATATGTTTTCACCGCCCAGTACACTACTTAGAAGTGCTTGAAACTTTTGTGATTCCCTTTCTTGTTTGCAAAAGAAGAGCTCATTACTTTGATGCAAACACTTTAATGCCATTTCTATACCTTTGTTTTGCATCTAAGCATTTCTCGACTAATTTTAATATTTGTAGGTAAATTCTATTGGGTAATGCAAAATTTTATATGAATAGTATAATATGTAACAGATATAAATGAAGTTTTCATGAGTAGGGAGAGCCATATTTATCTTATAAAGGACAGGTTTCAATAGCTAATATTTATTACTTGTAAGTCAGTTATTCTAAGTTGCATGTTTAAATTTACTTTCTGTACCATGCAGAAGTACCATTGTGTCACACCTAAGATTTCTCCGGAAATATTTGTTTATGAACCCAGTGAATGCTAAAAAGAAGTATATTTTAGATGTGGGTATGGACAGCATAAACACAACATTACATATATAATTTTTGATTACTGGAGTATACTTGACCCCAATTAAAATTAAAAGTTACTAAAACATTACATATCAGAATATCTCATTTGGTATTTCATGATTTTCAAGAAAGTCCCTTGCTCTAAACCAGTGGTTTAGATTGAAAATTACTCCTTATGTTTTATTTTCACAAAAATTGCTTTAACCCTTGCCCCCTTCCCTAGTAGTCAGGTCCTTTCCCTCAGCCAGGCCATTGCTTTTGCACTCATTTAAATTTAAATGGTCATTGCCCTGAACTTGAATGCAAAAGTAGGATACTTACAAAGCAGTGACTAAACGATAACACACTTAATGTCTAAAATAGTAACAGAGCACAGTTGCATTTTCAAAATTAAAAACTATATATGCTTTTTTGACAAATGTTTTTACTCACCATATTCAGCAGGATGATTATACCATTTGAAGTCACATTTGCTGCAGGGAAAGTCTCTTGATATACATTCTTACAAAATTTTCCACAATTTACATTATATACAAAAGTACTTTGAATATCTCTCTTTATATAATTAGCACTTCCACCTTGGCGATAGAGAAGAAAGCACCCTATTCTGCATTAAGGGAGATCACATTGCTGACACAAGGTGTGATCAAAAAATAATGGGAATTTTTGTTTTTCTTAAACAATCTTTAGTTATGCATCTACATCAACCTTGTAGCCTTCAAAATAAACTCCCTCAGATATAATACACTTGTGGTACCACATTTTCCATTCTTGGAAGCAACTCACTTTTCCTTATGGCCTTCAACTACTTCAGTGATTCTGTTTTTAGCTCACCAATAGTGGTGAAACTACGTCCTTTCATGTTCTGTTCAGCTTCAGAAATAAAAAGAAGTTGCAGGGAGCCATGTCCAGCAAATAAGGACTAAGGTAACATAACATTTCTGATTTGTGCTAAAAAACAAGAACAAGCGTTGAAGTGTGAGCTCCAGCACTATACACGAGTGGTTTTGTGAAAATTCTGGTAATTTTCTTCAGATTACTTCATATAAATGGCACATAACTTCTAGGTAGTTTTCCTTATTGACTGTATAACCATATGGCAGAACCATTTCATTGCATCTTCCACATTGTCATCAGTAATTGGTATGTTAGAACATCCAGGGAATTGTCATCTTCAGAGATTTCTCAACCCTCTCTGAAACATTGATAGTACTCAAAATCTCTTGTCTTATTCATAGTACACTTTCCAAAAGTCACAGCCAACATTTTGGCTACTTTACTTCATTTTTTAAGCAAAATTTAATGCAAATTTGCTGAGACTTCGAAAACATGCATAACCTTTTAACTGTCAACAATAAACTAAGTATTTAAAACAGTTGAAAATACAAACATACATTCAGAAACATGAATACCTACAAGATAAAAAAAAAGTTTTGTATAAAGCTCAAAAAATTATCATTATTTTTTGATCATACCTCCTATATTCTGCATGAATGCCATGCCAGACTGAGTTCTGCAATTTTTGCTTGAACATTTCACAAGTTTTGAGTTAACCTTGAATCTTTATGAGATTATGACATGATGTTGGGGATGTTGCAGCATTAGATAGATTCTTCTGCCACCACATATCTTTGTGTAATGTGAAGTTACTGGTCACTTGATTTACGAGTCTTTTTCTATAGTGCGGCCATTGGTTTCCACGAGTTGTCCTAGCAAATCTATTGCTTATGTCATAAACAATAAAGCTGTTTACAATTGACGCATTTAAAACAAAGTAAACCAGATACTTTGACCATATTTTGGCAGTGTCTACCATCTCATAACATTCCTTTTGTTGATCTACTAAATCAACTTGATAATTTATGATGTCCTTAGGGCAGGGAATGTTGACTTTCTCTTTCCCTTTGCTGCTGCTTCTTTCCACCACACCATATGTCCTTAGGTCTGAATTTGTAGAGAGTAACAAAACATCTTGATTATCATGCCAAACAACAGCTGTCATCCCCTTGTTTTGAAGTTTACAAGATTTATCTCATTTCAGTTTTAGCTGTTTAAGTTTGCTGAATTCTTTGGGCCATTCTTTTCTCCCTGCACGTGTTATCCCACAAGCTTAAACTTCCATCTTTAACAGCAGTTTAATTTTTTGTGGATTTAAGAAAGTGGTCGAAATACATATGATACCATGGCCCATGTAATCCTTGGATGTATCCAAAGCAACTTGTTCCCCAAAGAAGTAGTTCTTTTGGTTTCTTTCTTTCAAGGCATACCTTGCACTCTAATAAATAACCATTTTTGCTGTCCATAATGGCCCATGTTTTTATTCCCCATTTTGTACCTTTCTTGGGCTTCAAATGAAACCACCATTTGAAAACTAGTATTGCTTCATCGACAGCAAGATCATATCCTGGATTATAATAAATTTTGAATTTCTTTACAATATCAAGTGTGGGCCAAGTTTTTACAGATAATCAAAATCCAATTCCTCCCCATTTTGGTTTAGTTTATTCATTGTTAATGTGGAAATATTGTAAAATTTCTTGAAAATGACACTTTATCACCTGCTTTATAATAGGACAGATACAAAAATTGTCTGTAAAATAATCTATAGTTTCGGGAACATCTTCCATCCCCATATAGACCAAAATCCCAAATAAACCCTAACTCCCCTCTCAGCTGTTTTCCCATTGCAAATCAGGCTTATTCAGCTGAAAAAAGCCTCGCATACTTGTTAGTCTCTGATGCCAAAAACTGTACTGTCTACAAAAAGACTAAAGTAACCAAGTTCTTCACATTCTGCTTCTCAAGTGTGGCAGATCGCTATAGGGGATGTAAATGGTTCAATTTCTGTAAATTGACAACTGAGATTGAATTTCATAGGCTAATTCTTCCTCAATAGCAACTCTTATCTTATTGTCTGTTATCTCTTTCTGTTTACACCTACTTTATGACCCAAAGGCCCTGCACAACCTTTCATGCTCATAATTGCAATAAAACAGCCATCTAAAACAACCATCTGAAGCTGGAAACACATCTTTTAATTTTTGATTCTTTACATAGTGACAAACAAATGTCAGATACCCCTAGGTTGACCTGGCTTGAATCCAGAGAACGTCTAGAGCATGTTCGTCGCCAGGAAAGCTTTAGCTCATATTTTACCCCTAGGTTGGCTGTGCCATGGCCGAGTGGTTAGATCACTTGCCTCTGACCTAGACAACCCAGGTTCGATAGCTAGTGACAGCATGCAAGATTTGTGGTGGATAAAGTGGCATAGGGGCAGGTTTTCTTAGGGATCTCCCCTGCTATCGCATTCCACTGGTGCTCCATCTTCATTTCATGTATCACCAGTGTCATCACCTGTGGTGCTACAAGTATTAAAAACGGGCGTTAAACACCACAAGAAAGAGAAAACCCCTAGTATGTTAGTAGTCCTCTCTGAAATGAAATTAACTAAAACCTTCAGGAAATTTAAGATGCAAGCCTTTAGAGGGCATCTGAATACAAATACAGCTTCAGTAAACTTAACTACAATATTCGGCAAAGGCATCATTTAAATTCACTACGCTTTACTGTGATATGAGGCACAAAGGGTTGAACAATCCTATTATTATTTTTGATTCCACTGGTTACACTAAGAGCTGGGAAAATACAAGTTTCTAAGAAGGGAAGCATGCCATTTAATTCTTTTTCTATTGTGAATGTTATGGAACTGTCCTGAAGATTTAGTAATTTTAGGCTGTCCTCAACTACTTTTTTTGTTTACTATTGCCACTATGTTATCTATATATCTATAACAAGTTTTGTAGATTTCTTGGGAAGGCTGTGGTTATGTGGATTTCCCTTCTTGGACCTAAAAATAATCAGGAACCACAACAAACTAAAATCTGGAATCTATAGGAAAGAAACACAGACAGAAAACTACACAATTAGCAACAGCTACAACCCAATTTCTCACAAACATGCCCTGATCAACAGCCTTGCATTCAGATTAGTAAATCTACCATTAAGCCAGATGGAATACAAATTAGAACCTAATAGGATCATAGAAATTGCACAAAAGAATGGCTACACAGAACATTTGGCAAAGAAGAAGATAAATAAATTCATGAACGGAAGAAAGTAAAAGAAATTAGCACTCTAAAAAGAATAGAACCAAAACTAGCTACAAAAAATTCACTTACCACCCTTTGGCACACCAAAAATTTCAAAAGATTACCAAAAAATTGAACATCAACTTAACCCCAGTTAATAAGCACAGTTCAAAAAAAACCTCCTCCATACAAACACAAAAGATAAAATCCCCCCATTGAAACAACCAGGGATATATGAAATCAGCTGCACGGAATGTAAAAAGGTATACATAGGAAAAACAAAATAAAACATTGGACAACATTTTAAAGAACACATGAGATATTTAAAATATAAACAAACAGATAATTCAGCTATAACACATCATTTTTGGACTCAAAACCATAATTTCACAGTGAGCCCAAGCTATTAAAATTAGTACTGAATCCAATTGAATCAACAGTTTGGGAAAATCTATTAATTTTAAAAAACAAAAACAAGGTCATAAATTTTGACATACCACAAACAAATGGACTCATCGCAAAATTCATCTATCAGGGAGAGAGACCTCCACAGGCCGCTACCACGAGTTCATCAGTGAATCTCTGTTGAAGATGGTGGCAAAAGCCACCGAAACAGGTCCGAAGTAAGTTACTTTATATCAAGAGTGAAGTTTGAGTGTAATCCATCTTTTTACTCCTATTTGAGCATTTGGAATATTATAACATGAATTTTTTTTACCTTCTAAATTCAAATTTAAAGCATTAAGGTGTTCCAAAATGTCAGCTAAGAAAAGCAAGATCTTTTATCCAACCAGAGTCACAAATTTCAGGTACTTCTTTGTTTTTACTCAATAAAAACTCTGCTACAAATGGTGACAATTTGAAGAACCTGGAGAGAATCCTTCTGAGACTTGGCCAACGAATGTCACAGCTTAGGGGAATATTTAATAAGTTGGAATCAATTGAAGTAATGAAGTCTTTAAACTGGTGGTGATGAAGAGAACAAGACTTTATAAAGTTAAAGCATTTGAGTACATCATCCATTACATGGCTCATTTTAAGAACCTTGCTATATAACACCTGCTTATTAGTGATGCAATGAAGGGTGATTAATTCACGATCTGTCTTTTAGATACCAATTTCCTTTTTAAAATTCCTATGAAACCTGTTTTCCAGTCATTTCAGGTGCGTCGTCTGTTACCAATACTAATTTGATTAAAGGCAGCCCCATTCATTAAGTGCTTCTTGAATACCTTGCCCCTATGGTAGTAATTTTCAGTGGAATTAAATTTAGCATGGTTTCTCCAACATTCACATTATTATCCACTCTGCAGTATCTTAAAGGTCAGTACTTTAGTTGAGACACAATGAATACTACACAAACTCCTCGTATAATATATAATTGTAACTGCTGTTTAAAATCGTCAGACAGTTCTTTGACCCAGATATGGTTGTTTTCCTTCTATAAGGATGTTGATTTTTAGCATATGGTATTAGTGTACACTTCATCCAACTGACCCATACCATTGTTTAAAGCAAAATTTAGCTTTCAATTTTAAATCTGCATTATTTTGTGTGCATGAGAAAACTTGGTCTGCTGAAAATAGATTATCTGCTTGATCTTCTAGTTGATGGGCAAGTATAACTTCTCTGTACACATATATATTAGAGAGATAGCTGTTCACATAATCTCTCAGGATATCTTATTAATATAGTGAAGGAATATGCATTTGTATACCCAATATGACCTCAGCGACTGTTTAAGCAAATCCTTCTAGAAGAGCATTAGCTGTATGCTTTCACAAATAGTTGGCATTTTCCACCATTTCTCTTTTACTGTAAACTAAGTACACATGTGCTTATCGCATATTTTAGCAACAAATGCATGCTACATTGGTGTAAGTGACTAAAATGTATATGATATGTTCAATCATATTTATCATCATTTAGAGTGTATGAATTTTCATTGTTTCCTATATCTGAATTGAGAACCCATATTTATGTTACTGTTGCTTCATAAATACCCACATAAAAGTCCTATTTGTAAAATTTTGCTTTATAAACTGCACTTTTTCAGTACAATTACTCTCTTTTAATCATAAGAAAATAAAATGCGGTAGTAATAAGTACATAACTTTGAAAAGTAATGTGATATAAACAAAAACGTATACTTCCTGGACAATTAGTTGCAGGAAATGGGTGGCATTAGATGTACTTGTTGAGATGCTGGAAAGTGCCTACTGAAGCTTAGATGTTGCTTTATTACCACCCACCAATGCTACACATGATTTGTCAAACCAAGACTAGTGATGTAAAAGCTCCAAATATTGATAACATCACAGCAAGCCAGTTGAAAGCTGTATCCATAATTTGCAATAAAGATTTGTCTAACAATGTAAAATTTTCAAATCCATCCTTTTTACAAATGATGCAGGTACTGATTGTTCAACAGGTGGTGTCAAATATCCATGTTTGCAACAACGATGAACTTGACAGTACTGACAGATTTTCTAAGGTTCGTCCCCCTCGTAAGCATGAAAAATGAAAAATATAGAGAACATAATAATATGCCACATAAACAAGACCACTCAGTAGACAAAAGTATGGTTCATTATTTTGTGTGGCATGGAGAAAAGCAATTTATTTGAGGCAAACCTGCGAGTTAGAGGTTTAAATTCTGGTCTTTGTTCCTCCACATTTTGTCAATGTTACCGAGCACAATACTAGGCAGCTCTACAGGGAGGATGGTGGTAAACTGGGCCTTACAGCGTTTCGTTGCAGAATAGTAACTGAAGTTCTGGAATCAAACTGGTGTGTTGCTAGGCAAAGAAGGAGACCATCTAAAATTGAAAAATTCATTCTAAATTGGACAAACCAGTACATTACTTCATAGATAAGCAACTAGTAAGTGTTCTGGGAAAGAGAAACAACTTCACTGTCATCAATGTCACTGCTGTGTGTTAAATGTAGTGAACCACTTCTTGTTTGTTGCTTCATACTGTTCCTCACAAAATAAGGCAGTTTGTCTGATATGACCAACTAGGTTAAAGGACTTTAAGCTAAATAAATAAATATTTAAAGCAGTGTTTGAAATTTAAATAGTGGCATTGTGTTAAGTGCATGCATATACAGCTGAAGTACTTCCAGAAGGATGGGGCATTTTACAAAAATTATGAAAGTAAAAAATTAAAGGTACTATATACATGTATATTTTATTATAATTAAGGATTGAATTAAAGTTTTCACTAAAATGCAAACAAAAATAATTCAGGCCTTTTTTTTTTTTTCTTTTTTTTGTTTTGTTTTTTGGGTAGCGTTTAACGTGTTTAACGCCCGCTTTAACTATCTATGGCACCACAGGTGGTGACACTGATGATACATGAATGATTATGGAGCACCGGTGGAATGCGATGGCAGGGGAAACTGGAGTACCTGCAGAAAACCCACAACAAATCTCGTATACGATTCAGCCCTATCTAGGCTAATATGACTACTAATTGTACTTCTGGACAAAGCAATTCAAGTACATTTATCTGTTACACTTAGTGAATAGAATATTAACTGCCTGGATTAAGCAACCTTTTATAAACTGACCTCCTGTGAAAGGACGACAAGACTTTGTTCACTGATATTTCATAAATAGTGCGTAACAAACCCATCCTATCCACAACACAACTAGTAGCTGCAGGCTGTATATCATGCTAAGTGTAAACAAAGAAAATGTAAGCCAAAATATTAGCCTTTACAATGTAATAACTTTAATTTATATTCTTACTTGTTCTGTAGTGAATGTAATAATTTAAATCTATCTTCTCCTGTAAAATGTGTATTTCTTCTCATGAAATATTGAATAGTGTCGTTGAATGCTACTTTTCTTAACAATATCACCTCCTTGTTCCTTGCATTAAGGTTTGCATGCCTAATCAGGCTGGAACTTCACATACGACTTCTTTGCTGCATTCACGATTACTGTCAGTTATCTTTTGTACACTCCTTCCCAAAACCTAGACCCACTGCCTACCTACAGCTATGTACTCAGTGTGCTGTCTGGCACACATGTGCTTTGGCTGTTATCACTGCTTTAAGTGATGGAGGATATGGCTTAGAACCTTGGTTGATGAAATCTGACTGCAATCCAGCAACAGAAAAAAATAACAGACTAGTAAGAGCAGAAAGGGTTGCAATTGAACATTACTTTGATCAACTAAAAGATTTCCTATTCTACAATATCTTTTGTAGAGTTGCTACTTCAAATGTATGCATTGTATGCAATGGAGTATTGAATAGTATAGTAAAATATCTGAAGGATGACAATGATTTTACTACAGAAAATACTGATCAACATAGTGATCTGGAAGTAGAATATGCAAATGAAAAATGCCATGGAACACCCTAATTAAAGAATGCAAAAAAAAGGGGGGGAAAAGTTCTAATTAACATACCAGCTTACAAATTTCAAAATACATTTCATGCTACTTCATTTTATTGGTCTCTTTGCAACATCAAAAACACATAACTGGCATTTAATGAACTAATTATATAATTTGATATTGGAGAGGGCAAAACATGGCTGGGGTATTTGAAAACATACAGAACGTTTAAGCAGACAGTGTACATGTAATGTTTGTCACTTTGATTATTTCCTTTCCGAGCTTTTTGCCTATGGCATTTAATGTTCATATATTTCTTTTTTTTTTTTGCAGTAGTTTTATAGTTAACTGTTCCAAAAAACCAATAACTGCACCTACAATTTAGGTTTCTTGTAGATGGTGGCTTTAGCCGCATTGGGTAAGTTGATAAAGGTTCTGCAGACCCATGAAACAAAAACTCGAGGCTGGTAGCTCTTAAAATGAAATACTAAAACTTTAGTATTTAAATTATCTTAGTTCATCATCATAATATGAAAGCTGAAAGATATGTATGCAAGTTTCTATCAATTTAAATTGTTTCACAATGTTAACTACCAGGAATTTTATTAATGATGGAATTTGAGTCATCCTGCAAAAGTTCATACTGTTCCTTCTCCCAAGTGCGGAGAAGAACTTTTTTAGTAGCAGTTTTACTTCTGTCTATTTTGTTCTTCAGTCTTTTCTTTGTATTATTGATATGTTTTTTTTTAACAAACAATTAGGCATTATTTGTACCCCAAAGCGGAAACAACAATTTTGATGTTTCTGAGATTCTGCACATTTCTTCCTTTAACCTGTACTATATGGTTTTTCCAAAGTTTTTGGATATTATTTTACACTTGAAACTAAAAACATCATGGTATTTTCATTTGGCTCAACATTGGTGTTTGAATCAAACAATGCAGTGCAGTGCACATGTACACAGTGAAACATTAGGTTGCAATATGTAGTTGAGTTATTCATACCATGAAAAGGAAAGCCTCTTGTTAACTACCCCTTACTTTCATGCTTAACCTTCTACTCGCCACTGCTATCATCATTTCATTAAATATTCAACATTTGGCACCAAAATACACAAAAGCACTGTCCTTTGAAGAAAGCACCACTCTTGAATTTAATGTAATTCCTCCGAAGCAGACATTTATTGCTTTTATATAGTGACAGATAATTTATTCCATTCTGGAATGAATCAAATCTTTTCTGTCATCATTTTCTCTCTCATCTGCAAGGGGAAAAGCTGTTATGTCTATACCTTTTCATTTTGTAGAAAATTCCTTACTAATCTGTAAAAGATATTGTTAACACTTAATTCTATGTGTGTTCTAGATCTCTCTCTTGTTTATGGTATTATAATTATATTCTGCAACCCAGAGCTGTCACTCTTGAATAAAAGTAAAATTATTTTGTGGCACTTCCACTTTCATAGTTCTTGTTTGCATTCTTATTAACCAAGAGCAAATCATCTTCTCTTCCTTAATCAATGATTAAAGTAAGTGAGTAGGTAAATAAGTATTTATTTGCCTATAAACATACATTCTGTAGTTTCAAGCATCATCATAAACTAATAAAATTATTTTACAAAAATTAATCATACAAGGTTGTTCATTACAATTTATCAATTCTTAAAAAAAAAAAAAAAAAAAAATTCTGAGGATTTCTTCATTTTAAAGCCATTATCTATACTTCTAATTTCTTTCTTCATTGTAGGCATAACATACATTAAATTTACAACATACCTATTTAAAATTTTTTGGAAATACATTTGACTATAGGGTGCACCAATAAAATGCGTGTTTAATATTTTACAAATTTTGTGTGGATCTTCAACAACATGTTCATCTTTTACAATAATATTGTTGTATTTAATCTTATTTTTTGTCTTATATTTACTATATTCCAAGCCGTTTTAAACTTATTTGCTGATCGCATACTTTCTTTGCCATATTTTTTGGGATTTCAATAGCGTTAGAGAGAGAGAGAGAGAGAGAGAGAGTACTGTTTTTTTAAACACTTTTATCTATCTTATATAACTCGCAGCATGTCATTTTATAAAACCCATACATACTTTATACTTGTTCCCTCAATACCTTATACTCATATAGCAATTTAATCCTTTTATCTTTTTCGCTATTCTTGACTACTTTTAGTGGAAAATTATTGATAAACATATAATTGAATATATCATAAAAAGCCATTCCATTTATCATTAGCACTTACTGCTGCACATACAGTACTCCAATTTTTCTTGTGACAAGGTTTCTACGAAGTTTAATACCCTGCTATTTGAATTACTCTATTTAAAACAAATATATTATCACTGTTTCTATTCTCACAATCGTATATATCAATAACTTCAACTCGGTGATTTGATATATGTAATTCCTGTACAAAAACAGAATATTCAGGAGTTAAATTTGTTATTACATGATAAATAACTGTTATAGAGGTATCTGTAATTCTGGTTGAACAATCTATTACTTCATGCAAGTGATAGCTATTCAATAAATCTTTAAGCTTGTTTATATATTAAAACATTAATGGGAATGCACAGTGAAGCAACTAATCAAATAGGAGTAAAAACATAGATTTCACTCAAAACTTCACTCTTGAAATAAAGCAGCTTACTTCGGACATGTTTCGGTGGGCTTTGCCACCATTTTGAATGGAAATTCACTGATCCCCATTGAAAATGGTGACAAAAGCCACCGAAACATGTCCAAAGCAAGTTACTTTATTTTCAGAGTGAAATTTTGAGTGTAATCTATGTTTTTACTCTCATTTGTTTATACATGTTGTCGAGTTTCCCCAAGTCCATATTAAAGTCTCCCATTATCACAATATTACGATTTTTTTTAAACATTTTTTGCAATACATTATTAAAACAATTTAGAAAATCATCTGTACTTGAAGCTGGGGATCTACATACACTTAATGCATATATATGACCTATTTTAACACCAGCTGTTTCACAGGTCATTTCCTTGCTTTAACACACCATATTATCAAGTGAGCTATGCTGTATACAACTTTCAACATATATTACGACACCTCCTCCTTTACGCATTTTTCCACAGTAACTGCTAGCTATATTATAATTATCCAGCTTAGTTATTTGTAGACAAGGTTCATTTAGACCATGTTCAGTAAATGTAGCAACATGTGGATCAATTCTCATTAACATATCCTCAACTAATTCAATTTTATTTTGTATATACTGTACATTTTGATGAATTATCCTAAAATTAGTGTTAGCTGTTATGTTACTTCTATTGGGCTCAGAGTTTTGTAGTTTCCCAAACTATTTATTTCTACCCTTCCTAAGTGTTGAATATGGGATTTAACAGCAAACAGCATTGAACCTCACAACAGGCCGCCGATGACACTCACACAAGATCTCCTGGCAAGTGCTGTACAGGTTGATAAAGGGAAGGGAAATGTACTCTGTAAGCCTCAATAATCTGGATGGTGT
Organism: Hymenopus coronatus; assembly: GCA_030762935.1. Lineage (NCBI taxonomy): Eukaryota > Metazoa > Arthropoda > Insecta > Mantodea > Hymenopodidae > Hymenopus > Hymenopus coronatus. The sequence goes on along the minus strand of CM060900.1, from coordinate 518,871,238 downwards.
CTTTAAGATGGCTACATGCTTGCACCTCAAACAATTATAATGATACTAACAATATATTTCACCATTTGGCATACACACAATGCAATAGGTTTTGTCAGGAAGTCATTAAATTGCATCCATATTTAAATATTCTTGTATGTTGTAAAAATAAAGTTGCTTAATTCTGTTTTTAACACTTATTTTAAAAGAATTTGCATTTAGACTGTCTTATATTTAAAGGTACTTTATTATATAATTTCACTCCAAGATAAAGATGAAAATCAAAAGATTTCTGTAAGCAAAATATAGGTGGTACCATCTTATTTCTGCCCCCTGTATCATGGATAAGTATGTCAGAAAAAAAAAAAAAAATATGTCATCTGTCTTTTGGAAATGAACAAAATTCAAGCATGCAAATACACACAAAGATGCTAAGTCAACATTCCAAATTCTTTCAAATAAGACCACAAAGTTGGAGAGAATCAAGATTTTTTTATTATTCTAAGAGCCTTCTTCTGGAGCAAAAATACTTGGTTGGCTTCTCCACTGCTACCCCAGAGCAAAACACCATAGTTTAATGGGAATGAAACAAACTATAATAAACAGTCAATAAAGTACAAATGGAAACACACATCCTAGGTCTTCTTAAAACAAAAAGAACATTTCACAACTTTTTACATATATCCATTATATGGAATTTCCAGGAAAGCTTACTCTTCAACCATATTTTGCTCTCTACTTTGTTTATCTTTTAAACTAAATAAGACTGTTTCTTTCCTTATTCTTATGCAAAAGATTTGCTACCCACCAATCAGAAATGTGTTGTAAAATATTTGACCAATCAAAAGTGCTTGTAGAAATAACATTAAGCACATTATATGAAGGCTGTCACCTCCTACCTATGGCATGGAGGATCGAATGCTCTGTCCTCAGATCCTTCCTCACACCTGGTCATCCTAAACATATATCTGATATGGTACAATGCAATCAAGGTGTATAACCTTCATATTCCTTTAAGTTAATGCTGAATGTGATTCACCTAATCATTGATCCAGGTGGTAACCTCATATGTATAATTTCAAGAATGATTTAACTTCAGCAACTTGTAGCACTGGCCAGATCTCTTGTCATAATATACATATCCACAATCTAGTGATAGGTTTAATGCTCAGTAATTTAGGGCCATAGTCTTAATTTCCTATATTGCCATATTCCTCTTCTAGTACTTAATCAGTCTGAATGCTCCAGTGGCAAGAAGCATTGAACGGACTCATTGCTGATTTTATGAATGAACTATTTATGTTGTGATTTTTTGTTTTGTTTTTTGGAAATGCATAAAAATCTTCTGAGAATAAGGAAAAACATAAGAATTTGAATTTGATCCTTCATACATATCTTAGCTGAGAATGGAAATCAGGCCCTATGGAATACAATGGAGAACAAAATATCATTTATAAAATTCTAAGCAAGGTGAAATTAATTATTTGAGTCAATTTGGTAATACTACACCACTTACATTTATTATTGGAAAACATGTTTCAGGAGCCATGTGCTTCCATTCTCAATTCCTTTAGTCAACTGCCAGCGTTGTTTCCTTTAGTAGTTGTCATTGTTCCTAGTGGTGGTTTGATGAACCTCTGCATCAGAACCTGGCAGAATTTCGAAGTTGAAAATGTGGTTCTTGTTTTTCCAAATGTATATGTTTTCCCAAACTTTTAATTCAGTCTTCATTGTGATATTTTTTTAGTATTTTTGAGCTTCTATACATGGTATGTTGCTCTTTCCAAAGATGCCAAGCACCTGCAGATTTGTCTTCTTATTTAAGTTTAGTATTTCTGTGGTAATCTTTTGCTTTTGTGTTTATACTTCATTTTGTTTGGCCAATGTAGATTCTTTCACAGTCATTGCAGCTGAACTGATAATTACATGGTTTGTTTTCTTCTGAAATATCATCTTTTAAGTTGGAATTTAGTATGCTTTTTATGGAATAATTGTTTTTGGGGCGACAATGATTGTCATTTGACGATCCTCTGGAATTTGTGGTAAGTTGTAGGGTGGTATGAAAACTTCCTTTAAATCTTGTTTTCTTTCTCATTTGGAGTGAGTGTACTGACGTCTTATTCTCTTTCCATTTTTGGCCCTGTTAACTTTTTGAATACCAATTCTGCCCGGAATCCATTTTCTGTAGCTATGTCCAATAACACAACAGAATGGTACAAAATCGGCTCAACTAACTAATTTTAGAACACACCACTGTCACAAAGTCCACCATATATCAGTTATAATTCTAATCCAAATCTGTGGAACTATATTATCTAGACCTGCCATTGGCACAAGTGTCACTGGGAAGAATTGGAACCTCTTGGGCAGGTGAGAGTGGAAGGAAAAAACATACTTCCTGAGTCTTTTTATATTCAACATGCTTTAAAAGTGGGATGCTTTAAAGTTTTTGGCTGTACAAGTGAAATATGTGCAATTCCTGTACTGCACACAACTGTGCTAACTGGTGAAAAAATGTTCTGAGAGCACTTTCCATAGTAAGTAGGAATGAACTGTAAGATTTTGGTTTGTTCCAAATTGATTCCATGGGTTTCCTCAGTTGCTAGTGAATGAAAATATATTTTTAATTTATAATACATAAACTACAACGACCGAGAAGTAATTAGCTGTACTCAGATGTGACAAATTTGTGCCATCCAAATAAAATGGATTATAAGTGCATTTTATGGAAAATTGTAGGTATGAAAGTAAGGCAAGATGATGCTCTTTCCAAATGCAAATCCTTCAGTACTTAGCTTTTCTGCCCATCTGAGAAAGGTAATGCACATTTAATTCTTACAAATATTTTGCATGTGTTCATTAGTATCCAAAGTTAGTGCTAAAATATTAAATTCAATATCCATTACAACTTCTCTTTATTAAAATGAAATTATAAAGAAATGTGGTTCACTTACTTTTATACATAAATCTGTAACTGTGGACAGAAGCACAACTCTGCAGAATCTAAAAGCGGAATTTTGCTGAAGCATAGACAAGAGTGAGAGATGTTGAAACAAATTCTGAGCAGACTGCAAAAGAAAATAATTTCACTATTAGTCCCAAAAAAGGTTTTAAATTAATTGAGAATGAATTAAAAAGAAGCTCTGATCTGATGTTCTGTACGTTTTTCTTTTTCCTATTCAAGCAGTGCCAGTATGATGCTTGGAAACAGCTGCTTAAGTTGTTGAAGTATACATTAAAATTAACATGCATTTCCTCCTGCATTCATATTTCTAGACTCTTAAGTGTGGGGAATAATGATAACTAAACAAGAATTCCTTCACCAATCTGGGATTAAACCCACTATTTTTTGCATTTTTAACCCAGCACATTGACCACTTAACAACACAGGGTAGTGTTTGCAGCCTGTGTATAGGGGCTTGGTTCTAATATCTGGAAGTAATTAGAATAAATTAATAGGGTTTCTGTTTTTCTTGCAGTCCCAAATGAGTTCTTGTTGATTATATTTGACTGTTAATGTTTGAACTTTCAGGTCACATTCTGGATTGTTGTCAGGCTACAGTGAAATTAACACCATTGCTTCAGAATATCGAGGTTTAATACAGCAAGAGGTTGGTACAACTGACAAAATGGAAGCCTGTGGAAGCACAGAAAGTGAAGCTTTTGGACAAGAACATTCAAAATTTTTAAAAAGTTCGCTACAGATCAGCAATGTTAAAAAACTACACACGTGTGAAACCTGTGGCAGACACTTCAAAAGCGCTTCAGGCCTTATGTACCATGGTTATACCCACAAAGGTATAACACCATACAAATGTGATACCTGTGGTAAAGGTTTCGCCCAGTCCTCAAGCTATAAAATACATCTGCGAATTCACACCGGGGAAACACCATACCCGTGTGAAACATGTGCCAAATTGTTTAAATCAAGTGCAAGTCTTAAACTTCACATGAACATTCACACAGGGGTAAAACCACATAAATGTGAATTCTGTGGAAAATGTTATACTTGGCCCTCAAATCTTAGATACCATATCAACAAACACCTTGGCATAAAGCCATACAAATGCGACATTTGTAACAGATGTTTCACAGACTCATCTAGTTGCAAAACACATGTTCGCTCTCACAAGGGCATAAAACAATATCAATGTGAAACTTGCGGCAAATGTTTCCTGATTTCCTCACATCTTAAATCACATTTGCTCACTCACACTGGGGAAAAACCATATAAATGTGTATTATGTGGGAAAGGTTTCGCTCAATACTCAAAACTAAAAAGGCACGTTTCCTCTCACTGCTGAAAATTATATCATAATTTGCTTTCACAAGTTATGAACTTGTTCTAATGTTTCATATATGTTTCATTTTTTTCCCTGTAGATTAAGCAACTTTATGACCTCTCTTAAATAAATCTGGCAAAATGGAGATAAAGGGTTGCCAATAGATAGTCCTGATTTTTGCCTGTAGTATTTCCCATTTAACGTGGAATACTTTTGTTCAGTGCATAAATTTGTTAGTGGAATGTATTCTTCTGTTTCTACTGGTTCTATTTCTACTGCATTAAGCCGTTTTTAGTCTTGCACTTCTTTTATTCAAATCTAGGGAGTGCTGTCTTGTCAAAGAGACCAATAAGTCACTTGTGTACTTCTAAAGCCTTGATTTTCTCTCCTAATCCAAAGAATTTTCTAGATTGAGATTTTCACATTTTGAAAAGGCATTATACATGTTCAACAACCACTTCACCAATTTGTATGTTGGAAAATTTATGCTACTAGCGATTGGTCACAAGGGTTTTCGTATTTTATGAATTTTTGGTAAACTGTAAATTCTAGGCTAATTGTGTTATCTGCTTTTATTTTATATCATTCAAGTTTTTTTTTTTTTTTATTATTATTTTACTTTCTTTGACTACTGTGTTTACAGCCTGTATACAAAGGTTTTATGAGCTGGTTTCAGCTGTGATATACACTCTGTAATATACATTTTGCATTCTGTTTATGTAGTCTGATTCATCCAAAATTACCATGATATTCCCTTTGTCTGCTGTTCTGTATTTGACTGGCTTGTTTTTTTGTGATTTTATGATCCTACTATTGCATTTTTTTTTAAAAACAGTAACTGAGTCTGATCAGGACTGCGTTACTGTATCCCTATTTACATTTCCCCCAGTAGGTTTTACTGATTACTGGTTTACTGGGTTTACTGTTTCTTTTACAAACATATACACATTGCACAAACATATAACACCCATGCCCAAGGCAGGACTCGAAACCACGATCCCCTGCCCACGAAGCACCAAAGCGAGATGCTTTAGTGAGCTGGCCATGGGGATGGGCACATTTGGATTGCTTTTCACGTTTTATCTTCTCTATATTTTTAGAACATTGACTTTTGTTATAGCTTCTTCTTGCTTGTTTAAACTTTTTGTGGAGGTTTGGATATCTGCAATGTCGTCTTCTAATAGGTTTAATAGGTGATGCACATTTTTAATCCTTAGTTCAGAAAGTTCAGCTCCATTTTAGTGAAATTTTGGTTTGAGAGGTTTACTACATTATCTGTGGTTTTACTGTGTTGTGGTTTGATGTCATGTTTTGGTTTGGTTTGTTTGGAGACTTTTCTTTGTTTTCATGCACAATTTTTGTAGTTTCTTTGAGTTTTGCTGTTTTGTTTTTTTGTTCAGAATTCCAAGAAGGTTGGATTCCATGTTCTCCCAAATTATCTTTCCTAAATGTCCAATTAGCTTTAGATGTAGTGAATATAATTCAACTTGTATGTCATTTCTAATTTTGTTTTGTCTGTTCTTTTCTATTTCTAATACTTTTTTTCTGTTGGCTTATTAAACTTTGAAATCCCATCAGTAACAACTAAGTTAAGAAGTTCATTATTCTGCCACCATAGAAGAGAAAACAAAAGCAATGTCTTTCAAAACTACTCCCTCATAAACAAAGGTGTTAACTGATGTATTATTAAAAATAGACTTCACAAATACATCCATATTATATATATATATATATATATATATATGAGATAACTTCATCAACATGCCATACTGGAAAGTGGCCTCAGTACTGGAATGTATGGAATATAGAAATGCCATCACCTCTGTTTTATGAGTACTAGCTGTTCTACATTGGTTTTCCCAACTGTAGACTCCCAAACCATTTCTAATACGGTTCTTGATTACTAGATAGTCCCATTGCACCAAACAGCAGTTATAAATAGGGCCTCTGTGGCAAATCCCATTCACCCAGGTCTTTTAGCAGATTCTTTATCCATTGGAATCACCACATCTCAAATTTCTAATTTTCCCCTCAACATCTGTTCATCCCAACCAACCACATGTTCTACTGAAAATAGGCCGATGGCTAAAACACTGTCCTCCTTTCCATATTTACATATTGCAGATTTCCTGGGTTGGTCTTTGTGACAGGTTATTCAATTTAAATGACAACATATTTCTGCTCAATTCTCCAAAGTGTTATTGAAATTGCAGTGATGGACCTTCTCCTGGTCACTTGAAATATGGATTTATGTCAGCACACTTTCTGCAAGTTCTGCACATGAATCTCTGCCCTTACCTCCACCAGAGTAAGCTATCTCTAGCACCAATTCCTGCCATGCAAAGTCCTCATTTAGGGCAGCACTGAGTTTCTTTTCTGGCCACCATTTTTGCCACTTCAATGCAGAGAGCTGCTGCCAGGGCATCAACATTAGCCTCTTTCACTAGGAGCACTAGCAGTTTCAAGCTCTATTCTCTTATAGTACTGATAAATTTGTAGACTGTTTCACAAAAGTAAAGCCTGGCAGTAAGTCTGACATGATTTCAATGTATCAGCTGTTCTTCATCCATGCCAAATTCCTATAAGGTCTCACCAGAGCCCTGTATATCTTGATTAAGCATGTTCTTCATAATTCCTCTACAGCACTCCTAGTGCACAGCTGAATTTCCAGTTTCAAGTATTTTGGTTGCATCCCCCCTCTGCAACAGACAAAAGTTGTGACTCTTTCCGACATCCATCCTTTGTGAGTAGGAATGGCACCAATCGGCTGCATAAATACCACCCATGACAAAGTGCCAATTTTACAACCGTGGGTCCCATTCTGACTGACACTGATTTTGGCTTCTGGGTTGCAGTTACTCTTCTCCATCTCCTCTACATTCTTTTGCCTGCTGGTCTAGAAACTCTTCCATTGCATTAACTTTTCCTTTCATGCCACTTAAATATATGTTAGGTTTTTAGCAACTACATATTTCAAGTGTTTCACTTAAAATACATATTTATTACAACTTTTAATAAACCAGTGAATTATTTGTAATATGAGGGGCAAATTTAAGATTACTCACTGACATAGCTGTAGTTGGACTTCTAAATCTGGATTTGATCCTAATCAGAACCATTTTCATTGGGTTTTTGTTGCATAACAAAATTTGTATTTGGAAGTCTAACTACAGGGACATGAGTGATTAATCTTAAGTTTGCACCTCATATTACAAATAATATAGTTAACTCACTTTAAACAAGGTTTTAAAATCATTTAAGAAAAACAAAAGAGTGAATGTCAAGACGTATTCTATTTTCCCAGCTTCCTCCATAATTTGTGCCTTTACATTTTCCTGTCTTCTCCATTTTGGATTTTGTAGTATTCATTTTAATTCCCAATTTCACAATGCCACTTGCATTGTTTTCATCACCGATTTAATTTCCACCTCAACTCAATGTTCTCCATTCAAGCTTTTTCAGGTTTTTATTTTACCTTATAATTATTGAAGTATTTACTCTATTGTGCAATTCAAATCTTGAATATCCTAACAATGTTTGACTGTTTACTTTTTCCCCCCATTCATTTGCATTGTTGCTAATGACACACAAACCTTTTCTATTCGCTCATTAAAGCATTGAACACAGGACTCCTCTGTGAGCCTAATCTCTTTATTCTCATTGACTCATTGGACACAGGACTAGCCACAGACTGTTTAGCCTCACCCTTCTTAGTGGCACCAAGCTTACTTCTATGGCCTCACAAGCTAGCCTATAAGGTTTTGTACAAGGTGACAGAAGGGGAGGTCTATAAACTTTTCTATAGATATCCCAACACAGTTCACAGATACTCCATTTTCCTGAGAGGGCTTCATAGAACTAGTACTGTAGGTCATTGCCATGCATACCCTTGATGTAGTTATAACCTGATATTAGGCTTGGTTCTATTAATGCAGGTCTGTTGGTTTCTAACCACCTTATTGATATCTTGCAACTCCATTTTGAAGAAGGTCTCTCAGGTGATGTACCTTAATCAGAGATTTTATAGTTTTGATGATGAAAATATTTTAGTGTGCTTATATTCATATGCTGCAATGTTTCCTTTGTTAGTGACTTGAATGAATTTTCACTCACCTATCCTGTGGCGTGATCAAGGAAAACGCTCATCACTAATTTTATGACATGAACTGTATACAATGTGAGCCTGCTTATGTAAAGCTCTCGGTTTTGAGGCATAGACCTTTTTAGCAGGCATCTTGCTACTTTGTGTTAAATTTTTAAGTTGATACATTTCAAATTTTCTGGAAATCAGTGCATAACCAGCTGTAGTGTATTTGTAATACCCTTGTTTTATGTGTATTTCAGAAATTATCCATGAATATATTATGTCAGTGGTAACATGTTGGTTTCTTAAAAATACTAATGGTCTAGTCCAATTCATTTTAAAGAAATATAACAAATTATCACATTCTTAATGTATTTCTAGCTTGAATATTCATTTGAGTAGTCAATCTATGCTGTTCTAGCTTAACATTGTGGTTCATGCTTAATCTATCCTGTTCTAGTTTCACTCAAAATGCGAGTATATAAATGTCTTATATACTTGGGCTGTACTATCTTCACAACTAGTGTGACCTGTCTCTACGAAATATATCTGTCCCATTTCAAACTGTTATCTATGACCAGTACTAAAGGTTTTGCTGTATAGCTTGCCTAACTATATAGTATTTCTTTACAAATAAAACCTATCTTTTTATTTTATTTATTCCTCTATATTTGTTTTCAAAGCCATTCCTAACTCTGCAAAGTCGGACAGTCTTTTATAATATATTTTCCTTATCTGTCCATCTGTCGCTGTATTGTCAGTAACAACAATTTTATTGCCATCTGCGTATATAATGGCTGTCATTAGCGTGCTGCTGAAGAGGTTAACATGGGCTTTATCTTTGTTACTACACATATCTCAGATAACGCACTGATTATTCTAGGAAGTCGCCGACGTTTTGTTGTGTACCAATGAGAGCGTCACTTAGGCCAATAGAAATCAGAAATGACAGAAAGACGTGGAGTAAAACACAACGTCTTATCGCAGACTTTGAAGCCGACATGTTAAACTTTTGAGTAGCACGGCAATGCCCCTGCGGGCGTCCTGAAATTTTCAAACAAAAATTTTATGTATAATATCAATAAATACGTTCCCAATTTTTGTCGTCCTCCGTAATTTAGAGGTAACATGCTAGCCTCTGGTTCACAAGGTCGCGGGTTCAAACCCTGCGGAGGGCGATGGAATTTTTTGGGCGTAAAATTTCTTAATATGGCTTCCTTCCAATCGGCAGTAAAGCTGTTTACCCCTGTCGCAGATCTACGGCACGTAAAAGAACCTCAAACCTGTGATTGAGGGGCCGCTGAGCAAACTTAAGCGACCTTTCACGCCCAGTATAGAATGAGACGCTAAGAACCGCAGCAGTTAAAGGGTGTCAATAAACAGCACTGAATTTAATTTAGTTTTTAGTTCCCAATTTTTAAGCTAGCGTATATGTGTGTGGTATGTTTAAATTTGTGTAGTATGTTTAAATTTGTGTATATGTTTGATTATTTTTCCATCCATATTATGCACTACCTACGTCTTTAATAAATATAATCTTAAGATAGTCAGACTGAAAAATTCAATGCCATAGCCGGTATTTTAATCATGGATCTCCTGGTCTCTTTGCTCTACCACTCAGCTACGATGTAAACATTCCGGCACAGCATTACGTTTCTCAACTCATTCTTATATTTCCCGGTAAACCACAAGGTGATCTCAAATTATTTTGAGATGACATGCCCCAATGGCGACTTACAATGTCGTAAGTGCTTTAAGTCCCAGGATTCATAGCATAGCCAACTATTATGGTAAAATAGTATTGATTTAATCGTTTCTTCACATAAGCCGTGTGTAGGACAGGAGTTGGATAAGAGTCAGATGAAAAATTCAATGCCATAGCCGGATTTCAGCCACGCACAAGACGTTTCAATCTGATTCTATCAATCCAACTCCTATCCTACACATGGCTTGTGAAAAACAAATGAAATATAATCTTAGCCAGGGTAACTATAGTTCTCTTGAATTCCTCCCGAAAACTCTTCTGTATTAGATGCTCTGATAAGCAAGTTATTCCCTTACATAATGCATGTAAAATTGATTTATAATTTTACTTTCTCTAGCAGATATGTGCAGTCCAGTGTACGGAAATTTGTCGATGCTATAAACGTCTTTTGGTACGTTTCTTCTTTTAATGTTGCGTAACTTTTTCACCATTTGTGTTCTTCACCAGTCCTGAGTTTGCCAGTGTCCTATTGGTTTGTGTTGAAGTCCGAAACACCAGCAATGATCTATGAACAAGGCGTAGATAAGGTGAGCAGTGCAAGGGAAGGGTAAGGAAACAATTTAACCAGAGTGGAACGATTGTCAACATCACCTCCTGGCAGAATGGATGCTATTGGAACGTGGGGGGGGGGGGTCATGGATTAGTTATTAGGGCACTAGCTTACTTTAGCTCCATAATCGTCGTTTTGTTTCCCCCCTTATGTTTGGCTACTTAAGGAAAAATATGTGTCACACATGACCTTTTCTAGTTGTTCTAGAAACTACTTCAAAAGATTATTCTTCTTTCTGCACCATGCTAAACAAGATAAACATTAGCATATTGTACTTTTTACTTAGTTCTTTACAAGTAGAAGTGAACTAAAGGAATGCACTCTGCTAAAGTGGTAGTTAAATGTTTTAAAACGTCGATATGCGGTTGTCATTACAATTCGCCTCTTTGCTTGGCCAGGAGTAAAACAAAAGATTAATGGACACTTCCTGAGAAAAGTATAAGTATTTCAAATTTGAACTAAAAACAAGGAATATCTTGGAGACGGTTACCTCCACAACAAAAATGTAAAGGACATAACTTGTGTGTTTTGAAGAGATTTACATTTTTTGTTCAGTAAATTTTTGTCTATCTCTTACGATTTGCCTGCTATGCAAAGTTGGGTAAAATGTATCTAGAATGAAAAGGTCTTCAGAGGCTATTCCCAGAAATTTCAAAATATAGGTATATTTTATATATGATGTTTTAAATATCTTTAATATACCTACGGTATTTTGATCAAAATCGTTAAGAGCCATTTGGGAAAATCAAAATTTTCAAAATATTTTTCATGTAAAGGGTAGTTTGGGGTGGATGGAGTTTCTTGAAAATCTTCGTGTCGCACTCCTAGAAGATACGAAACTTAATTACCAAGTTTGGTACTTAACGGTCTTTCAGTTTTTGAGTTATGCTGTCCACAGACACACACACACATGGATCTTTTTCTAAAAATTGTTTTATTTGGACTCAGGAAACCTCTAAACATATACCTATTTCTGGTGAAATCCCGTCATCGAAATTTTGGGTGCAATACAATACCTTCTTTATACACTGTGTGCATAATACGTGTAGACAATGCATTTATATGCTCGGTATGTTTTGTATGTACTAAGCTTTAATTTTCAGCGACTTATTTTGTAATAAAATAACATTATTCTAAATAAATGTGAGTAATGAATAGTTTAAGTTAATACACATATAATAGGTAAAACAGATAAATTTGCTTCACCCTTCATCCCCCTCCCCCAAAAATTTCGCATTTGTAGCATTTTTTCATTATTTAAAAAGCATTGCCAGACTTTTGCTCCTTTTCTCAACAAGTGGTGATAATATCATTGCGAAACAAAGGGCAAGCGCACGTTACCAAACACTCCTTACTGTAGCTGACGTGTTTGAACTGTGGTCGTGACAGAAGAGTGGTGCCAACTACCAACCTAAACAGCTGTTCCTCATATCGGCACGTTTCCGTGCACCGGACTGCACAATATGCATACTAGGAAGAGAAGCCATTTTATTACACTGAAGAATTCGATAACAATAATTATCCGGAAATACGTGTTTTAGGGTCTTCTGTATCCAGAGAAATATTTTTTTAGAAAAAGATGTGCGTGCGTGACATAAGTAAGAAACGAAAAGTCTGTTAAATATTGAACTTGATATTCAAGTTTAGTGCATTCCAAGGATGCGACAAAGGTTTTCGCAAAAATTCCTCACCCAACTAAATTTTACATGTAATATTTTGTTTAAAAATGGCTAAACCTTTTGATAAAAATACCACATGTTTAAGATATTTTTACAAAAGGAAATGAACATCTTGAATTTTCTGGAAACAGCATCTGAAAACATCTTCTCATTCTGAATGAACTTTTGTATAACTGGTAAATCGTATGAGAAAGACAAAACTTACTACACACAGTATGTAAATCTCGTTAAAACACGTCATATACCCACAGTTTTTTTTATAGAGTTAGCCGTTTCCAAAATATTCTCTGTTATTGGTCTCAAGTTTGAACATTTCTAAAACGGGAAGCCCTCATCAGTTTCATTTTCTCTTGTTTTACTCCTGACCATGGAAAGAGAAGCGGATTTCAATGACAATCGCAAATCGCTTTTTAACGATTTGATTATCGCTTTAGCCTAGTGTATTCTCTTAGTTCCCTTTCACTTATTAGGAACCAAATAATAAGACCATTTCTGGTAATGGTTATCTCAAAATAATATTTCGTAAGAATAGTATGCAGAATAGACAGAGTAAGCTATGTGAATGGAATACACTTTTTTTCTTTACTTTATCTACACGTACTATGCATATAGTTTGCAGAGAACGTATTTTAGTCTACCCAAAACTTTTATGTGCCGAGAATTCACCGGAAATATATTCACCCTGAATAAAAAAAGAAATGCATTTTCAGAAAAAGGTCCATGTGTATGTGCGCGTCTAGACAGCATAGTTCAAAAACGAAGAGACCATTAAATACCAAATTTGGTATTTAATTTCGTATCTCCCAAGAAGCGACACGAAGGCTTTAAGAAAAATCCCCCCAGCCTAAAATACCCGTTATATGAACATTTTTGAAAACTTTGTTTTTGTCAAAAATCACTAACGATTTTAATTAAAATAATTTAGGTGTATTAAAAATATTTACATACGAATAAATTGCATATCCTGAATTTTCTGGAATCAGTCTCTGAAAACCTCTTCATTCTGGATGAATTTGCATTAACTGGTAAACCGTAAGATATAAGACAAAACCGTATTACAAAAAATGCAGATCTTGTTAAAACCCACAATTTTTGTACATTTAACCGTTTCCGGATATTCCTTTTTATTGACTTCAATTTTAAGCTACGTAAGCTTTTCTCAAACGAGAGGTCATCCTTCGGTTCATCCTTATGTTTTACTTCTGTCCGTGCAAAGTGAACCGACTTTAAATTGTTTCACATAGCAACTGGCTTTTAAAAATTTAGCCTAGTAACACCATTTTTCCTCCTACTTAGAAGGAAAACCCAACAATTTGCTATTGTTTATCTCGATTACTACGATGTAGATAAAGGAATGCTTTTTTGTGACAATAGCTTGTAGTCCGCCTGCGTAGTGTGGTGGTAGCGTGTCTGCCCCAAATTCAACAGGCCGCGAGTTCGAATCTCGCTTGGGGTGATTAACCCGGATAAGGTTTTTGAGCATAATTTCATCAATTTTATTCAACGTCCGATATGACCAAGCTAAAGGACGTTAAGCTAAAAAAAAGAAAGTCATACGACTGGAACACACCAGATGTTTTAAAACCAAACAAACTCTTGACACTAACAAGAGACCACTGTAACATTCTTGTCAAGTTTGAACTAGGGCTTGTTATAGTTTTAATACACGGAAAACAAAAATACCCATGCTTCGACTTTCTTTCCCTCAGAGTTCCAATTCGGCGGAAAACAATAGTGAAGTCTTAAGGGTGTGTGTGCATGACATTTCATGAAAAAATATAAAAGATACTTTATTTTAATTCCCGACTACAAGAAAAGTATGATTAGGCATCAGGTGTCATTTTTAAATGCCTTAAGTCAAAGCATTAGAAGTGAAACTGTACCGGACTCGGCAACAAAAATTTCATTTCAACGAGATCTCATTTCTCCAGAAAAAATAAAAAACAAAGTTATGCAAAACAAAATCAGCAATGCAAGAAAAAAATCACAGAAAAGGAAGCCGCAGAGAAGAGGAAAAGGAAAGCTGAGGGTTCAACCTACCAACTTAGTAGATTTTAATTTGAGCCAAGCATTCTAATATTTTGTTTTCTCGCTATTGATATTTTCAGCATTTTTCTTCCTGTAAAATGCTCCTTGCTGAGCAGTTTTACTGTTATAAAAATAAATGTTCACAGAGATATGTCAGATATATTTAAGCAAATGTTTTCAATTTTCAAACATAAAAAATTATACTTTTTATGACAAAAATATAACTGAAATTTTTCTCAGCCTAAGCCAAAGGAGACACAGAGAAACCTGGGGAAATTTAAAAATTAGATGTATTTTGAACATAAGGTTAAAATATTAGACCAAACTTATAATTTCTTTTGTCGCAAGGGATTTTGGAGACGTGGCAAAAACAAATTTGGCCGTAAACTCCAAACCATTAAAGGAAATGGATGAAATGTGCATTGTAACTTATTTGCATTATATTACGTCTGTGATATAACTCTAAAAAATTTGCAGTATTAGCTTGAAATTTAAAATGTTCAGTCACATATGTCCTTAAGGTTGAAATGACCGACTTTAGGTATGTCTTCCGATCAACGATCAGCTGCCTGGTACCATGCCAGGCTTTTTTTAGTCTTTCTTTGAGATATTGGAAAGGGGAGATGACGTCGTCACGTGGTTGCACGGCAGCTGCCACAAAGAGCCGACACGTTAGCCGACCTGTACACAAGCAACTGTTTCCTATCTTTGCCCGTTGGACTTTCTAAAAAATCTGACCAAAAATTAACTTGACCCGCACCGAGGCTACGAGTATCTGCGCGCAAAGCCGCAATAAAGATAATTTACAGTATTTTTCATAACATGATAACGTTCTGCCAAAGGCGGCATGACTTTAAAGTTTGGGATTACGTGGTGGGCGGCTGGAAAAAAACCATCTCTGTTGCCAAGTCTTTCAGTTACTGGTCCCTTAACTGAGACGCGAATCTCGGCTTGCAAGCAGAGTCTTCGAGTCTCTAGGAAACGGATTTTACTACGTTGTCTCTCCCCCCCCCCTAGTACAGGGTAGTCGTGTTTGCTAATGGTTATTGCCCAGTGGCAGGGGGAGCGGTCCCGTTTGATGGCCATCATGTTCTGGGGAAAACTATACAGCCAAGATTTCATGCCGCAAAGACTAAATCTTTCCTCAACGATGGCAAGGAGGGGGGGGGAGGAAGTCAAGACACAAAAGTTGCACACTGAGTTCTCTCTTGAATACTTTTTAAACACCGATGAAAGCAAAAAATTAGACAGTGAAACATTCTTATTTTTAAATAACCTTTATCTCAATCAAACTTGGGCCTATGGGAGAGAAAACTTAATCACAGGCTATTTTCGCTTACGGGCTACCGTTAGTACAAAAAAGGAACAATGTGAATGCTCCATTCACATGACTTTCTCCACACTTCTGTAACAAGCTATTGTTAATAAGCCTATTCTTCTATCTACTTCATTTTAATCGAAATATGCATTAGCAGAAACTTATTACTTAGCTCCTTATAAGCAGAAGGGAAACAACGGAATACATTAAAGTGTATTGACTAGGCTAAAGTGATAGACAAATGTTTTAAAATGTGGTTGTTGTGGGATTAAAATCACGTTCTTTGCGTGGCCGGGAGTTGACAAGTCCACGTATGAGAAAAGTATAAGCATTTTAAAACTGAAACCAATAGCAAGGAATATCTAAAAAATGATCGACTTCACGAAGTAAATGTTTGTACCATAAATTGCATATTTTAATGAGCTCTACATGTTTCGTTAAGCAAGTTTTTGTTTATCTCTTACGGTTTACTAGTTATACAAACTTTCTAAAAATTCATCCAGAATAAAGATTTCTTCAAAGGCTATTCCCATAAAGTTCAAAATGCACATTTTATTTCACGTGTAAATATCTTTGATGTACGATATTTTAATCAAAATCTTAGAGCCATATTCGAGACAATTTTGGGAAAGCTTCCATGTAAAGGGTATTTGGGGGTCGGGGGATTTTCTTGAAAATATTCGTGTCGTATCCTTTGAAGATACTGAACTTAAATACCAAGTTTGGTTTTCGTTTTTGAGCTATGGTGTCCCCCCCCCACACCCACAGATATTTTTCTAAAATTATTATTTTTTTTTTTTGGGGGGGGATTCAGGGGGTCTCAAAACATATTTCCGTTGAAATCTCGTTATTGAATGTTGGGTGTAATACAATACTTTCTCTAATTACTACGTACATAATATGTGTAGAGAAAGTCAAAAAACCAGTTCGATGCTTCTGTGACAAAGAAGAAATTTATTATCGTATTTTATCGCACATCTAGGTGTTCTTTTTAACAAGTCGTGTAATACAATCCACAAAAAAATCTGATGTGTTCCATTCACATGACTTTGTCTACATCTCTGCAGCAAATTATTGTTAAAAAGCCTATGCAATTTACTTCATGCTAATCTAGAAAAAATTAGCAGAAATAGTCATTACTTGCTTCCTTGTAAGGGGAAGTGAAATGAGGGAGTACCATAGGTTAAAGTGATATTCAAAAGCTGGTTGCTTTGTGACTCAAGTTCCTTTGTTTGTATGGGCAGTAGCTGACAATTTCCTGTATGAGAAAAGTATGTTTTTAAAGGTGAAACCAAAAAACAAGGAATATTTAAAAAAACGATCAACTCCACGAAAGAGATATATATAAAACATAAATTGTGTGTTTTAATGTGCTCTACAGTTTTTGTCCATCTCTTACCGTTTAGCAGTTATGCAAAATTCCGCAAAATTCATCCAGAATAAAGCAGTCTTCAGAGGCTACTCCCAGAAAATTGAATATATACATATTATTTGCAAAGTAAATATCTTTAATATACGATATTTTAATCCAAATCGTTCGAGCCATTTTTGAGAAAATCAAACTTTTCAAAAAATGTTTCATTTAAAGGTAGTTGAGGGTGGGGGATTTTCTTGAAAATCCCCGTGTTGCATCCTTGGAAGATACCAAACTTACTTACCAGTTTTGGTATTTAACGGTCTTTTCGTTTTTGAGCTATGCTGTCCACAGACACGGACCTTTTTCTGAATGTTTTTTTTTATTCAGGGGGACCCAAAACAAGTATTTCCAGTGAAATTTCGGTATCAAATTTTTGGGCGGAATGCAAAATGTTCTCTATACATCCTGTAAATAGTACGTGTAGAGAAAGTAAAAATACTAAGTTAATTACACCTATTCTGATTCTTTTTCGCTCATTTCTTTTACTTCCTCTACACCTACTGTGTACATAATGTATAGAGAAAGTATTGTATTGCACCCAAACATTCGATACCTAGATTTCACCCGAAATACAGGTTTTGGGTCCCCCTGAATTAAAAAAAAAAAGGCATCCTCAGAAAAAGGTCCGTGAGTGTATGGGCAGCATAGATCAAAAACGTAAAGTCCGTTAAATACCAAACTTGACATTTAATTTCAGTATCTTCCAAGGATGCGTCATGAAAATTTTCAAGAAAATCCCCCCCACACCTAACTGCCCTTTACATGGAAAAAATTTCGAAAGTTTTGATTTTCTCAAAAATGGCTGTAACGATTTTGATTAAAATCTCTATTTTTAAGATATATACATGACAGTAAAATGTATATCCTGAATTTTCTGGGAATAGCCTCTGGACGACTTTTTTTTTTAAATTTTTCATAACTAATAAACCGTAAGAGAGAGAGAGAGAGAGAGAGAGAGAGAGAGAGAGAGAGAAGACAAGAACTTACTACACAAAACATGCACAGCTACTTAAAACACAGAATTTAGTTGACCGTTTTCGAGACATTCTTTGTAATTGATTTCAATTTTAAAATACTTCAACTTTTCTCATACAGGAACCAGTCAGCTCCTGTCCACGCAAAGAAACGGATTTCAATCCCATAGCAACCACATTTTAAAACATTTGACTGTCGGTTTAACATAGTGTATTCCCTTATTTCCCTTCTGCTTATAAGGAACTAAACAATAAGACAGTTTCTGCTAATGTTTATCTTGATTAGCATGAAGTGGATAGCATAATAAGCTTATTATTAACAATTTGTTACAAAGAAGTAGGGAAAGTCATTGAAAGGAACACATAAGATTTTTAAAATAATTTTTATCTTTGGCAATCTTGGGCCTATGGGAGAGAAAATTCAATCACTGGTATTTTAACTGTCAATCTACCGTTAAAAAAAGCCATAGAAATAAAAAATAAAAAATGAGCTTGATCTGTATCAATGTGATAATGATCCCTCATAAATGAAATTTATTACCATAGCTTATCGGCTATTTTGGTGCATTTGTAACACGTTGTGTAATACAATTGATGAAAAAAATGGTGTTCATTTCACATGACTTTCTCGCAATCTCTATAATAAATTATTGTTAATAATCTTATTCTTCTATCTACTTCATGCTAATTAAGATAAGCATGAGCAAAAACGGTCTTATTACTTAGTTCCTTATAAGTAGGAGGAAAAAAAGGATATACACTAGGCTTAATTGACAGTCAAATGTTGTAAAATATGGTTGCTATGGGATCGAAATGAGTTTTGCTGCATGACCAGGAATTGACAAGTTCCCGTATAAGAAAAAAGTATTTTAAAATTTAAACCAATAACAAAGAATATCTCGAAAACTGTCAATTCCACGAAAAAACTGTGGTATAAATTGTGTGCTTTAACGAGATCTACATTTTTTGTATGGTAAGGTTTTATTTATCTCTTACAGTTTACTAGTTAAGCAAAATTAGAAAAAAAATATCCAGAATAAAGAGGTTTTCAGAGAATATTCGTATAAAATTCACGAGATGCATTTTAATTGACATGTAAATATGTTTTATTTACGATATTTTAATCAAAATCATTATAGCCATTTTTGAGAAAATGAGAACTTTCGGAAAAGTTTTTTATGTATAGGGTATTTGGGGGTCGGCGGATTTTCATTAAAATATTTGTGTCACATTCTTTGAAGATACTGAACTTAAATACCAAGTTTGGTTTTTGTTTTTGAGCTATAGTGCCCACGGATATTTTTCTAAAATTTTTTTTTTTATTTTCATTCAGGGGTCTCAAGGCATATTTCCGGTGAAATCTCGGTAGCCAATTTTTGAGTGCAATACAATACCTTCTCTAATCACTATGTACATGGTACGTGTAGAGAAAGTAAAAAAACAGCTCGATCTTTAACATCAATGTGACAATGATCTCTCATAAATGAAATGTATTACCACAGTTTACCGCCCATCTAGGTGCATTTCTAACAAGTTGTGTAATAAAATCTATGAAAAATAAGAGGTTAATTTCAACCATTTTAAGTTCTGTTCCACTCATTCTATTTTTTTAATATTTTCTCACCCAACAAGCTAAAAAGAGAATAATGCATCAGCTTTGCTCGAGCGTTCAGTACATTTGGGTCAGCAAATAGACACAGGGCTCTCACAGCAGAGTGCGGGATTCCTGTTTACCTTGTCAACTGTCAAAACGGCCTAGACCACTCAACCCTAGAGCGCTCTAGATTCTATTGACATCCCCAGGCCTCAACTACTGCATGCTAATTAGAGTGCAGGTTTTGTAAATGGTAGTGTTTGGCGTCACAGACTTTCAGGAAGTAAAGTATCATTATGTTGGGCTGACTCCACCTATCCAACTCCTGTCCTACTTGTGTGAGAAAAACAATTAAATCAACACTAACTGGCCATAATAGTTGACTAAACAATTAATCCTGGGACTTAAAGTACTTACGACATTGTAAGTTGCCATTGGATATGCCATCTCAAAATAATTTGAGATCATCTTGTGGTTTACCGGGAAACATGCGAGTCAGTTTAGAAATTTAATGCCGTGTCGGCATGTTGCCATGGTAGCTTAGTTGTAGAGCAACATGCTAGAGACCGGGAGAACTGTGGTTCAAATCCCAGCTATGCCATTGAATTTTTCAGTCTAACTCTACCTACCCAACTTCTGTCCTCACACAATTTGGGTGAGTAAAACAATAAATCAACACAAAAGTATCATTATACTCAACATATCTCTGTTACAACCACAACAATACTGCACGAGAGCCTTATGTTATGAGACAGCTATGCCTGTAAGTGCTCAAATTGTACCTGTTATATTCTTCACTCATTGTCAGTTGGAAAGGTAGATTTGAGTGTATCTCTCTGCAATTCAATTTCAGTGCACAACAGGAAACAGATCCGATGACGTACAGTGATAGGTATCATTAGAAAAATTAGGCGAAACTGGAGAAAATATTGAACGTTCGCCAGAGAATTCACATACTGGAGGAGTTTAAGGAAAACATACAAAATGAAGTACGAAACATTACAATAGCAAAGATAAGGCATTTAATTTAAGCTTGCTTATTTGATGGAATGCTTGTTTAGCCGGTAGGACATTTCCAGCATTTTCTATGAGGTAAGATTTAATTATATACAGGTTTACAGGAATAGAGGTTTAAGGACTTCGGAGACTACTTCTCTCGACACACGATGGTGAAGAAGAGACAGCGCCGAACCGCCGCTGCTACGGCACCACTCAGCACTACTCCCCCGGCAGTAGCCCAGGATGCAGTACCTGAGGCAAACTTCCTTTCGCCCCCAGTCGCCAGCGCAGTTGCCGCTACCTACATCACCGTCTCCACACCGCCGCCCCGGTTCAGTGCCGTGGTACGGGGGGTCCCTCGGGACCTTTCCACCAGGCATCTGCTCACCGCCGCGCAGTCGCGGTGGCCTTCATGCTTGATGGCATTTTCTGCGACCGGGGGCCAACTCCGTTGGTAAGAGTGGAGCTTCAGGACCCGGCTGACCTTGAAGCTGCTTTGACGTCAGAGTTGCCCTTATTAGGGCGACTTCTGCCAGTCGAAGCAAGCCGACAGGAACGCCACCGGCCCTGCCGCCGCTGCTGCGCCTTCGGGCACAACCAAGACGCCTGCACTTCAGCGCCGCGGTGCCATTACTGTGGGACCAGCGTCTTGACGACGCAGTGCACTGGGCATGATCTCCGCCACCATCGCCGGTTCTGTGCCACCTGCCGTGGCACCGGACACTTCACTGGCCAGGCCCAGTGTCCCCTTTACTCAAGGGATGGGCGCACCACTCTGCAGCCAGTACGATCACCGCAGACCCAACACTCAAACGCCACACCACCTCCAGCTTCTATTGACGCAGCGACGCGGGATGCCATTCAGGACCTTCATGCGGAGATCCTGAATATCGACGCTCGCTTAGCTGCTTTAGAAGAGGCCTTCAACACCATCATCTCCAGGAAGCTGCTGGACCTACAAGCTGCCACCACCGCCGCCATCTCCTCTCTACAGTCCTCCACCGCTGAGCTGTCCAACCGGATAGCCAGTGTGCAAGCGCAGCTACAGCAGGACCACCAAAATAAGCAGCACCATTCCGCCGATCAGTTTCCATATAACAACCCGTTATACACAACTCCAATTTCAAGAGACGCTTTATCCAGGATCCAGCAAGGACGACGACTCCGAAAACACCAGCAGATCCACTCAGAACAGAGTAAAATTCACCGGAAATCACCAGTCATTTTCACCAACCACTTCTCCAGAGGGCACTCAGGGTGCAAGTCATGTGTGTCCACTGGCTAATTTCACTATCACTCGCCGTTACTGCCACTGGCAGGCAGCATTCATTATCACCAGAAATGCACAGGTGCTTAATGCGGTACTGCACCAGAGAGGCATGGGCCTCCTATTTCCGGTAGGTTTTTTTTTTTTTTTTGTGAGTAGTGCCACCCTGGTTCGAGTCCAGGGTGGGGAGTCTCACACTCCCAGGCTCGCCTGGGGTTAGGGCGTCAGTTGCCTTTTCCCCCCCATCAATAAAAAAAAAAAAAAAAAAAAAAAAAAAAAAAGGATTTAAGAAGCAAAGGCAAAGGATTGACACTGCCGACTGTAACATGCCGCGAAACGCGGACACAAAACCCCGTGCGACCGGTCAGGTTTAATACCCAAGACCAGGTATCTTCTTAAGTTCTACTAATCATTTACTCTACCGTATTAATTGAACGTTGTTTTTTTAAATTCTTCTTGGAAACCCACATAATTCCGCATATTTAGGGTTCTGTATGTTTCAGTGTGCTTTGGTTTCCCGCGCATCGCGGACTAATTAAGATTACGTCATAATTCGTTTACGTCATTTTGGGTTCAAAGAGTGTAGCGATTATACCGAGTCTTCAAATTTATTTGGCTTTTAATGCCAGTGGGTTTAAATGCATAACGCCATTATTACTTCAGCGAGCTACTTGTCACAAAGGGGAGGTACGGAATTGAACCTTGGACTACATGCATTGTGGATTTCATAAACAGGTGCAGAGTTCTTCACCAGGGCATTTTATACCTTCGTTGCACGCGAGATGGAAGTGACCACCAAACATAGAATTGGTGGTTTTCTTAAATTATACTTTGTAGATCAGTTTTTATCTAATATTGTAAAGAATACTAACAAGCGTTTATTGCATAGTCTTCTCCAAAACATGATGATCCTTAAACGAAACCGCTCCCCCCTTATCACTTGGCAATAACCATCAGCAAACAAATGACGGCCATATACTAGGGACGAGAGGCAACGTAGTAAACTCTGTTTCCTGGTGACACTGCTTGCAAGTTGAGAATCGCGCTTCAGTTAAGGGACCAGTAAATGGAAGATTTAACAACAGTGAGGGTAGGTTTCCAGGCACACACACCCTAATCCCAAACTTTAATATCTTCCTTTGGAAGAAGAGTGAGGCAAAGTCATCATGTACTGAAAATTACTGTAATGAGGAAGTTGAGGCATTACAGACATCTACGCTAACATAACCGTCCAATCATTTGCGTTATCTATCAACATACATGCTACGATTGCCATTTTACGAGACGTAAGCGAATGTTGGAAATGAAAATATTGTAAAGGTACAAGTCCCATTTCACCAAGCTGACCTCGAAACTGTTAACATTCACTCCTATACATCGTTCGCTAGTCCTCTGCAAGAGGTAATGCGTGATAAACTCGCTACATAGTACTGACGTCATGCGCAGGCAAACGACTGGCGGCGAAGGCCGGTTAAATCTGAAGACCCTATAAATCTGTAGATCAATATTTCGGAATGCAGAGATATTTAACAGCTTGCTTTTCCTTGTATGTGGGAGTTAGTGCAAACAACACTAAGGGTAAAGTTAGATTGCCCAGTGTCTCCAATTCCGCTGTGAATTGGTTACTACATTACGAGAAATGTATTAGTGCTGTTTAATTCCCAATACATGGCTTTTATTTACTTATTTATAGCACAACACGCAGTATTCAATGTAACTGAAAACAAAACTCTTGTTTCTTTTGAAATGAAACAATAATCGAGGGTTGATAGATTATTTAACGGTTTATTACTTTCTCCATACGCACTATGTACATAGTGTATAGAGAAAGTATTGCACTCCACCAAAAACTGTTATACCGAGATTTCACCGGAAATGTACGTTTTAGGGTCCCCAATATCCAAAAAAAGCATTTTCACAAAAAGGTCCGTGTGTGTGTGTGTGTGTGTGTGTGTGTGTGTGTGTGTGTGTGTGTGAACACGATAACTCAAAAACGAAAAGTCGGTAAAATACCAAACTTGGTATTTAAGTTTAGTATCTTCCAGGGATGCGACACGAAGATTTTGAGAAAAATCCCCCCACTCCCAACTACCCTTTACATGGAATTTTTTTCGAAATTTTTGATTTTCTCAAAAATGGCTAACGATTTTGATTAAAATGTCGTATATTAAACATATTTACCTGACAAATACAATTTATATCTTGAGTTTTATGGGAATAGCCTCTGAAGAGTAGTTTAATCTGAATGAATTTTACTTAATTTTGAATAACTGCTAAACCGTAAGAGATGGACAAAAACTCACACAAAAATTGTAGAGCACATTAAAGCACACAATTTATGTTATATACATTTTTTTCGTGGAGTTCGTCGTTTTTGTGACATTCCTTATATTTGGTTTCTGCTATGAAAAACGTATACTTTTCTCATACAGGAACTTGTCAACTCCTATCCATATAGACAAAGGAACTTCATTGACATATCAACCAGCTTTTGACTATCACTTTAACCTACAGTTGTCCCTTATTTCGCTTCTACTTACAAGGAAGCGAGTAATTAGACTATTTCTGCTATTTTTTCTGATTAGCATAAAGTAAATAAAAGTATAAGTTTTTAAGAATAATTTGTTGCAGGGATATGGAGAAAGTCATGTGAATGGTACACATCAGATTTTTTTTTACTGTCTTTTTTCACATAAGCCTGTGTAAGACGGGGTAGGTGGAGTCTGACCACGTCATAACCGGGATTTGTACCACATAGAACATGTCTCCCTGTATCTAGCCATTCGCTCTACCACTGAGCTACCATGGCAACATACCGGCAGGGCATTAATTTTTTCAACTGACTTGCATGTTTCCCGGTAAACCACAAAGTGGTCTCAAATTATTTTGAGATGGCAAGCCCACTGGCAACTTACACTGTCGTAAGTGGATATCCTCTTGTGGAGGATATTAATACTGCGTAAAGGAATAACTGCAAACATAGTTCCAGGCAAGCGATATCAATATAATACGTGAATGATGTCAACCAAAACTGGTAACCGTTAATTGTCTTCTTTACTTTGGAAACAGTTTTTGTGTAACTCGTTACTTTGTGTTCACCACTTCCTGTCTCCGTTACTTTTGCAACCTTTACGTTATTTTCTGCCCATCCCTATTATTAATAGGCACGACCAACTTTCAACATTTTTTCTCGCAAACTTTTTTCAACACTTTTCCATATAGGTACGTTGCAATTTTAACTAACTTATTTTAATTGCTTTACTGTCTGTCTCAACTAGATTAAAAATGACTATATACTTTTCACTTTCTCTACACGTACTATGTACATAGTGTATAGAGCAGGTATTGCACTTCACTCAAAAATTCGATACCAGGATTTCACCGGAAATATATGTTTTGGGTCCCCTATATAAAAAAAGGCATTTTCAGAAAAAGGTCCGTGTATCTGTGAACACGAAAAGTCAAAAAAGAAAGGTCGGTATAATACCAAGCTTGGTATTTAAGTTTAGTATCTTCCAGGGATGCGACACGAAGATTTTGAGCTTAGTCCTCCCAACCACAACTACACTATACATGGAGCTTTTTTCAAAAATGTTGATTAAAATATCACATTAAAGATATTTACTTGACAAATAAAATGTATATCTTGAATTTTCTGGGAATAGCCTCTGAAGACTACTTTATTATGGATGAATTTTACGGAATTTTGCATAACTGCTAAAAAGTTAGAGATGGACAAAAATTTACCGGACAAAAAATGTAGATCACGTTAAAACACACAATTTCTGTTATATACATTGTTTTCGTGCAGTTGGTCGTTTTTGAGATATTCGTAGTTTTTGGTTTCCCGTTAAAAAACTTACACGTGTCTCATACAGGAATTTGTGAACTCCTGTCCATACAAACAAAGGAACTTCAGCCACATAGCAACCAGCTTCTATTACTTTAATTTATGGTACTCGATTATTTCGCTTCTACTTACAAGGAAGCAAGTAATAAGACTATTTCTGGTAATTTTTTCTTGATTAGCATGAAGTAAATAAAAGCATAAGCTTTTTAACAATAATTTGTGGCAGAGATTTAGAGAAAGCCATGTGAATGGAATGCATCAGATTTTTAGAAATAATTCTCTACATTTCAGAAATAAATGATTCACTTTTGTAAAATCAAAAGTTTTGGAGAGTACAAAAAGTACTTTTTATACAATATGTAGGGGTTAATAAACATCCAAAGGTCTGTTTATTAACCCGTGCACGGTAAAACTAGACAGTTTGAGGTAAATCATTTTTAAAAGTCTGTCACGTGGAACATTTTAATAGAAAAATCTGATGTGTTACACACACATGACTTTCTCTAGCTACTCTACAAACAGACTTCTTCCAAAAGATAATTCTTCTTTCAACACCATGCTAATCGAGATAAACATTAGCAGGATTCTATTACTTAGTTCCGCAACTAAAGGAATGCACCAGGCTAAAGTGATAGTCAAACGTTTTAAAAGCGTTTTTTGGATTCAGGGAGACCCAAAACATGTATTTCCGGTGAAATCTCGGTATCGAATTTTTGGGTGAATTACAAGACCTTCTCTATACACTATGTGCATAGTACGTGTAGAGAAAGAAAAAAAAGTTTGTTCGTAGTCGGTTTACCCTCCCCGAATTTAGGACTGACTCCCTCTAGGACGTACAAGCGGGTGCCTAGAGGTCAGAAGCCTGTCGGGGAGCCGACGGAACGAAACCACAGAATGGAGAACCTGGAACGAGTGTTCGGCCCGCAGCGAGGAATGAGCGTTAGGAATTGGATGATATGAAATGCAAGAAATGGATGATAGGGAATGTGATGAGGGAGCAATTAGTGGAATGAGTGAAGGGGGAAATCGAAGGACCGGAATAAACCCACCCAGACGCCGCTTCGTCCACCACAAATCCCACTTGAGGGCGTTTGGGATTGAACCCTGGCCGCCTAGATAGGAGGCGAGCGGTCTAACCACTCGACCATGGCACCGCCGTAAAAAAAGTAATAAATGAAATAAACCCCACTATTGGTTTGCGAATACCAATAATAGCCAACGTTGAAGCTATATTTTCCACTTCTTCCAATAAATGTCTGATTCTGTAATACAACTCGTCTTCCGTGTTCTAAGAGGAACAATCCAGCTCTAGTTTCCGAAGTACCGGGTTCAAATCCGACGGAAAAGGTGGACTTTTAACGCCTAAAATCCTTAGTATGGCTTCCTTCGGAACGGAAGTAAAAAAATGGTTCCGTGTCAGATTTGCGCCACGTAATACAACCTCAAGCTTCATGAACAGACCTCTGTGTCTTTCACGCCCAATATAGAATGGCAGGCTGAGAACCGTAGCAGTCAAAGGGGGTTCATAAATAAAGCTCCATGTTTTCTCTCTCTAATATACTGCTCTTTTGCATGAATACGTTTCAAACACGAGTATGTATGCGCAGAGACACACATGAATAAATCAAACAAGCTCGCTTTGTGTAATAAATCATGTTTCCTCTTGTGCTGCACTCATCACCACAGCCAATTTTTAGAAATGTAGAAAAACCACAGACAAGCAGGGCTCAACTTCTTGTCAAATCCTTTGTTATTAGCACAATTTTTAAAATCCGTGTCCCGTGTCAATTTGTTTAATGGTTTGCAGCCAGTGAACCATCATTTCTGAGAGGAATGCAAATAAAAACGAAAAAATAGGAAAACACTCCCGATTTCTAAACAAATGACGACACATCCTGCTTTCTCTGGTTGGAAGGTACACTATTCATAGTACTCTAGTTACAGTATATAGAAGTTGACAAAATTATCCTTGTGTAAATTTGTATAGTTCCCTAATTCAGCAAGTGATCTATATTAAAATTAATAATACTAGTTTGTTTGAACTGAAAAAAGATTGATGCAATAAATTTACATGCCTTTCTCCAGGAACTATTTTTTACATCATACAGCTTGTGAAAAGTATTTTTACGAAACGTTATGTTTCCATCTACTTTATTTTACTATAAAAAAAACCTTCGCAGGAATAGCTATGTTACACATTTCGTTATAGATACAAAAGGGAAAAAAATGTCAATGGAATTCAAATTCTTCTCGGGCTTCTAGCCAGGTAAAAGCTTGGCTTGACACCAACGTTTCGAAGAAGTGCATCTTCCTCGTCTTCAGGCAGTTCACCCTGAAGACGAGGAAGATGCACTTCTTCGAAACGTTGGTGTCAAGCCAAGTTTTTACCTGGCTAGAAGCCCGAGAAGAATTTGAATTAACACGTCGCCAGGAAAGCTTCAGTTCTTATTTTTAATGTCAATGGAGTTTTATTTATGGACGCTCTTTAACTACTGTGGTTCTCAGCGTCCCATTCTATATTGGGCGCGAAAGACCGCTTAATTTTGCTCAGAGGCCTTTCCATCAGGCTTAAGGTTCTTTTACGTGCCGTAAATCTACGACACGGGACCAACGGCTTTACTTTCCTTCCGAAGGAAGCCATGCGGAGGATTTTTACGCCCGAAAAAATCCATCGTCCTCCGCCGCGACCATTATACCACGAAGGGCGACAGGTACAAAAGGAACAGCGACAGTCAGATCTTGAACCCTTAATTGAATGGTGTTACACATAAGCAACAAAGACGATTAATCAAAGCTTTTAGTATTTTTAGTGGACTTTTTCTAATTTCGCATTACTACAATAACTCTCAGGAATAAAATTAAGTTTTACATTGTAAACTCATTACTATCTTGCAATAAAAATGTAACTGCAGTCAGATGTAACCCCGTCAGCATCCAAACGTGCCATCACACCAATTATTTTACTTGGGCCCTCCCCGTCCTTTACCAAAGGCACATTTGACTGCAGTCACCGGAAATTAAAAACAATTGCTGGTAAAGCAACTTTTTACTTTTTCTACACGTACCATGCAGATAGTGTATAGAGAAGGTATTGTATTCCACCCAAAATTTTATACAGAGATTTCACCGAAATATAGTTTATGTCCTCTGAGTCCATAAAAAGAACATTCTTAGAAAAAGGTCCGTGTGTGAAAGGACACCATAGCTCAAAAACTAAAAGACCGTTAAATATCAAACTTGATATTTAATTTTAGTATCTCCCAAGGGTGAGGGACAAAGATTTTCAAGAAAGTCCCTTCACTTCAAACTACCCTTTACATGGACAATTTTTTAGAAAATGTTTTTGTCGAAAATGACAAACGATTTTGATTAAAATATCGTACATTATAGATGTTAACAACAAAAAAATCTTGAATATTCTGGGAATAGCTTCTGAAGATCTGTTCATTCTGGATGAACTAGTGTAACTAGTGTGTAACTAGTAAACCGTGAAAATTAGACAAAAACTTGCTGCACAAAAATGTAGACTTTATTATAACACACAGTTTATGACAAATGTTTGTTATAGAGTTGACCGTTTCCAAGATATTCCTTGTTATTGGTTTCAAGTTTAACCTAAGTAAAGTTTCTCAAACGGGGCTACCTTTCCTTTCATCTGGCTTTGTTTACTGCTCGCCTTACACGGCGAACCGTAATTGTTCACATACCGACAAATGACTATCGCTTTAGCCATATTTCCCTGCTGCTTAGAAGGAATCAAGTTGCAAGGCCATTTCTGCCGATGCTTATCTCTATCACTATGACGTCGGCAAAAGACTTTCTTTCGTAATAATAGTTTGTTTGCAGAACGGGTAGAGAAAATTGTATGAATGGAAGACTATCAGATTTTTAATTCTATGTATGGGAGAGCAGTCTATTACTGTATTTATCCATTTATGGTCTAAATAAGGCGTTCAGCTGCAAATGCTTTTTACTTTCTCTGCACGTACTATACACATAGTGTATATTGTATAATGTATTTCACCCAAAAATTCGATACCGAGATTTCACCGAAAATACACGTTTTAGGGTACCCTGAATAAAACAAACATTTTTAGAAAAAGGTCCGTGTGTGTATCTGTCAGTCTGTGAGTGTGTGTGTGTGTGTGTTTTGGTGGGGGAGGGGGACATAACTCAAAAAAGAAGAGTCCGTTAAATACCAACATTGAGATTTCAGCTCAGTTTCTTTCAAAGATGCGACACGAATATTTAAAAAAGATCTCCATCCCAACTACCCTATACAAGGAAAAAATTTCTAAAATTTTGATTCTCCCAAAAATAGCTATAACGATTTTGATTAAAATCTCCTGTATACAAGACATTTACATTGCAGACAAAACACACCATCTTGAGTTTTCTGGGAATAGCCTCTGAAGGCCTCTTTAGTCTGGATGAACCTTAAAACACATAAAATTTAGAGCTCCTTAAAACTCACAATTTATAGCATATACATTTTGTCCTCGAGTTAACCGTGTTCGAGATATTCCTTGTTATTGGTTTCAGTTTTAGAATACTTAAACTTTTCTCATACAGGAACTTGCCAACTCCTAGCCACACAAAGAAACGGATTTCAGTCCCACATAACCCTATTTTAAAATATTTCACGGTCGTTTTAGCTTAGTGTGTTCCCTTATTTGCCTTGTACTTATAAGGAACTAAGTAATAGGACCGTTTAAACTATTTTATCTCGATTAGCATGAAGTAGATAGAAGAATAAGCTTACTAACAATAATTTGTTATAGAGATGTAGAGAAAGTCGTGTGAATGGAACACATCACATTTTTTATCAAGTATATTACTGTTAATTTTTGTGCCTCGTTCACCTTTTACAGATGGGAGGTGAATAAGTGCAAATATTTGCATCGACGTTCGAGGTTGATGTGATGATCTAGTATTTGCAGTTTGTTTCACTATTTTCTAAAGTTGTGTTCATGAGGGAACTTTCACGACGTTTTCAGAATGGCTATTACTCCATATTTCAGACGTTTGGTTGTTTACGTAACAGGTTACATGATTGGCTCTCCTCTACTCTGTGCCCCTCGACTAATAGATAGTGCGATTTATGTAATAATAGCATAGATATACCTCAGAGCCATTCAAAGCACATTAAAACTTGAAATTGGTGCTTCATTTATGATAATTATATTAGTAAGCAGACAAAATGAGATATACGAATGTATTATACGCATTGTTCCTTACTAAATATCAAACTATTTGCACTTTTTTACCTCCCAGCCTGTATACTCTTTAGTGAGTGGATAGTCATAAACATATTTCCCTTAGAAGGGTGAAACAGCTAATAGAAATTCTTAGCTGATGACAACTTCTAACTTAACAAAGAGGCCAGACATAGACAGGGCTTACATATAGCAACAAATAATTTGCAGTCATTCCAAAAACGGGTTTACTACAATAATAGTTTTGTTTAATTCACTTTCCTCTCCTATAAAAGAATTGCACACAAAGAAAAACAAGTTTAGGTCAGAATTAAAAAGATACCTTATTACTCACACCTTCTACACAGAGGAAGATTTCATTCAATCAAAAAATACTAGTAATAATCTACAGCTGTAAATATGATAAACAAGAATATTCTAAGAATGAATGCGTACAAGTAACTTTTTGGAAACAGACGTGTAATAGTAAATTATGGAAAACTGACATCTCTAAAAATGCATTGTCAGAATTGCTATTTGTAAAAAATAAAGATGTCTTAATAAGTATCAATGAATGTAATTCTTGACCTGCTCTATATCTTAGAGTTTGGGCATATTCTAATCTCAAAATAGGATATACTGACTGAATGCATGTATGCATGCACGAACTGCTAAAAATTCCACTTCATCTGGACATATCGCCTGTAAAGCAAATGTTAGTCTGATCCACGATAAACACGGAAGTTCAGAAGTACTCAAATTTGTTCTATTTCAGAAGAGATACTGCGATATTGTGCTGTCAAATGGGACCGCTGTCAGTGGAGTCATAGGATTTTCCTACAACAGTTTTGTGCCAGATGGGGATGGCAAATGTTCAGCTGCATCAAGAGGAAAACCACGAAATCCAGCAAAGCTAATTTCTTTCTCAAATTCAGCAAATATTACTTAAGCAATAACAGTGTATTCGGAAAGCAAATATTTCAAAGTTACTATTCAATGTCGGGTAGGTTCGAGAATAAAATCAAATTACATAACTGCCATGATCAAGGCCACGAATTATGAAAAAAAAAATCAATGCAAAAACAATTTTAAGCTTTAAATGTCTCGTCTATTTAAAGAACGCCGTACATTCAAATTCGTAGTCTTCAAAATCGCTATATTGTTAAAGCTAAAAGAATTCCTAGTCTTGTTATATTATTCACTATTCTAAATATTTCATAAAACGATACCTCATATTTTGGCAATTTTTGCATTTTAACTAAACTTGATTAACAGTATTACAGATAAACTTAAAATTCGTGTGAAATTGCAAATTTCTACAAATGAAAAGCAAATTTTGGTATCCGACTTGTTTCACATAGTAATAAATTCATTTGCATCGCGTTATGTAGCTAGGTTTCCTGCAAAACGGTTCCTGAAATTCAAAATTGCGTTATATGACAAATATTCACATGGGCACAGTTTATTTACGGTGTGTAATTCTTCCCTCATAGAAAGTTATGTGAACAACCAAAACTTTTCCTGAAAAAAATAATCAAAATACAAGTGCTTTAATGTTCTAAAAGTCATTTATCATGTTATTGAAATCTTATACCCAATACTGTGCTTTAGATCCAGACAAGCTCATTCATTCTCTTCATCCTCATTCCAAGAGGGTACATTGTATATCTGAAATAAAATTCCCAAATAATGTACCATGGAAATTTTAGCGGGACATATCTTTGACCATGAACAAATTAGGTGCATTACACTTTTTCCTAATAAGGGATTATATAGATACTACAGAAATGAAAGCTCATATGAAACACACGCACTATTTTGCTAATAAGCCTATATACTTAAACCTCATCTAACATTTGTCGTTAAAGGTAAATGGGCATTCAAATTGTCGTTAAGTATATTACACTATTTTGTCATTTTCCTGATAATGTAAACAAGAATAAATATTTTAAATCATTTCCCGTTCATTCTATGATTTCTGGTTTAGCTATAAATATACTACCATTATCGATGTGCAAGCAGTAGACACACATCTTATGAAGTTAATCCTAAGGTATACTATTTTGGTTTAAATTTTCATGTAAAATTTAGGGAAATAAACTAAAACATTTAAAGAACTGATTCTAGTACGTTTTATTTTTGCCTTTGAAATGCATATGAATGCAAAATTTTATTTCAATATTTCTTACGAGTTATGTGGGAAGGAATTTTTGGTATTATGCGGAACTGTTGCCGCTCTAAAAATTGAATAAAACTTAGTGTGATAGATTGAATTTGTATTTCTGATGATGATTTCAAAGGTTTTATTTGTAGGAAAGCTTGTTTTATTTTTATTATTATTACTATAGACAAATTCATGTGCATGCTGGAACAGTTGATATTTTGCGTATAGAATATTTACCAAATTATTATATATAAACTATATTATATAAATAATAAATCGTTTTATAATGTTCTGAAACATTTCTTCACCAAGTACTACCATAACAGAAAATTAGAAACAAATTTATACACACACTAACCTAACCTCGCGATAAATTTGAAAACCATCGGATTCAGTGGTTTCGTCTACATAAACAGATAAACAAACCTCTCGTACTCCTCCACCAACTACTATAGTCACACTAATCGGTGAATTATTGCTACGGGTTCTCCCGACGCGGTCATCCTGCCCCAAGATGACGTTCCGCTAGCAAGCTGTTTCATTACAAACCCAATATTTCAGCATAAACCATTTATTATTCATATATCACTCGCTTATGTATAGTTATTTGGTAAATGTCAGTCATATACGCAAATTATCAACCGTTCCAATATGCACCGAAATTGTGTATAATAAAAAAAAAAACAAGCTTTCCGACAAATGAAACCTTTGAAATCGTCATCAGAAATACAAAGTCAATCGATCACACTTGGTTTTATTAAATTTTTAGAGCGGCCTAAGTTCTGCATAATAACCAAAATTATTATAGATATTAATGTATCTTGCACTCATTTGAAGAACAATCTGCTACAGAAAATGAATAGGAAAATTGTATTTTTGGCCCTTAAAGAATTAGGTCTCCCTTAAGTGACAAGAGTTTCAGGTCTCAATATTCATACGCTATTTGATGCATCTGCTGCTGGGCCTGCAAATCTTCCCTGAGTTTACATTTAAAAAAGTGACTGTTCCACGCACATGCTTTGCTCTACATCTCTAACAAACTATTGTTAAAAACCTTATTCCTCCATCCACTTCATGCTAATCGAGATAAACATTAGCATGAATGCTCTCTTGTAAGAAGGGAAATAATATGAGATACATTAGGCTAAAACGATAGTCAAATCTTTTAAACGCTGGTTGCCATGTGGATGAAATGGGTTTCCTTACATTGTCAGGAGTTGAGAAATTCCCGTACGTGAAAAGTTAAGAGTATTTTAAAACAAACCAATAATGAACATCTCAAAAATGGTAAACTCCAAGCAAAAAAACAAAAAAAAAAAACGGATATGACAAATTGTGTGTTTTAACGAGATCTACATATTTTGTTTAGTAAGGTTTTGCCTATCTCTTACAGTTTACTAGTTATGCAAAATCCAGCAAAATTCATTCATAATAAACAGGTCTTCGGAAAATATTCCCATAAAATTCAATATGTGCAAGTATACAGTATTTAAATCAAAGTCGTTAGAGCCAGTTTTGAGAAAATAAACATTTTCGAACATTTTTCCATGTAAAGGTTAGTTCAGAGTGGGGGGGGATTTTCCTCAAAAGCTTCGTGTCGCATCCTTGGAAGATACTGAACTTGTATACCATGTTTGGCATTTTACAGACTTTTCTTTTTTGAATTATCGTGTTCACAAACACATACACGGACCTTTTCTAAACTGCTTTATTTGGATACAGGGGACCCTAAACGTATATTTCCGGTAAAATCTCGGTATCAAATTTTTGTGTGGAATGCATAGTACAAATAGAGAAAGTAAAAATGCCGACTTTCATATGTGATCCGTATTTACTATAGTTTTGTTATTCTGCATTGGGGCAGCGTTTTAGTTACTGGTCTGTTATACATGTAAGGGCCTTAAGCCACAAAGCGTAACCAAAGGATCTGTGAAGCTAAAACCACAACCAGTATCTAGTAGATTTCAAATTTGGATCTCAACATTTTCAAATAAGCTCTTAAAAACCATCTATGCAGCAATTACTCGATAAAAGAGTTCATGGATGATCCGTAAAATGTCCTGTGCCATAAAGGAAATGTAATGTGTCATTATACCAGTTTTAATGAATTGCAATTTGAAATTTCTTAAACTATCTTTACATTTGTCTGGTGTTTTGGCCAGTAGGATTGCGTGCTTTTGCATCCTATTAGTTTTCATCTTGCACGATATTAAAGACAGCTTTTCTGGAATATTGATAATGAGTAATGTCGATCATAGTAAAATAATGCATACGTTTGTGGTACTTAAATATTTGGTGATGGTGGTCAAAATGGTTTCTGTATGACGTGTTCAATGTGCCCGAGCCTTGCTGGATAATGGGACCAAACGAACAAATCAAAAACCAAATTAAATCTGGATTACCTGTGGAAATTTTACCAAATGTTATATGCTTGCTTATATTCGGTTACGGTTAAAATTTCGTTATGTATTTTTTATAATTACTATTTACACAACTACATTACAATTACTATAGGTACTTTCTGAAATCTAGAATAGTAATTATTTATTACAGTGAAAAGCTCACCTTGCCGTGGAAGCCATCAACGAAGCAGACTCACTATCACGTGGTTTTCACTCTTCTTGCACAAGCACATTTAAAGACCGACGCGAACTAAATGCTGGGACTAGCAAAGAAGAAGAAAAATTTAGCGGCGCATTTATACATGCCTGACCCTCTGAATCATGGCCGAAGCAAGCTACGAACGCAATAGGGATGTCGACGGGGGAAGGAGGAAGCTATTATGACCTTGCAATGATATCTGTAAACAAAAAACATCTGATGTGTTCCATTCACATAACTTTCTGTAACTGTTCCACAAACACATTTTCCTTAGATTAGATTAGAAAGCATTCTGTAGGTTCATTTAGGCCAGATAGCCACTGAATGTAGAACTTGTCAAGACATATACATGTATACATATGTTTATATAGAATGGAAAAAAATGTATAAAGCTCGTGCTTAAAGCTTGGGATACGAAAGCATTCTGTAGTTT
Organism: Hymenopus coronatus; assembly: GCA_030762935.1. Lineage (NCBI taxonomy): Eukaryota > Metazoa > Arthropoda > Insecta > Mantodea > Hymenopodidae > Hymenopus > Hymenopus coronatus. Next base: position 518,835,058 of record CM060900.1, on the reverse strand, counting down.
CGTTTAGGCCAGATAGCCACTGAACATAGAACTTGTCAAGACATATACATGTATACATATGTTTATATAGAATGGAAAAAAATGTATAAAGCTCGTGCTTAAAGCTTGGGTTACGAAAACAGCAGAATAGACATATAATCACACAATTTGTATTTGAGGCCTCTACTGTACTTAATGTGCTCTATAAAAGCTTCCTCTTTTTTTTTTTTTTTTTTTTGCAATCACAAAAAAACAAAGAGTATCAAAAATTAGAGTTAAAATGTATAAATAAATATAATTTAATTACATGTAACACTAATGTAATGTGAGATGATAGTCTTCTAATTATCGACATAATAGTTGCTACTAGTAATTATATAAAACTAAAATATGATTATTGTATTATGTACTCTTCATAAATGTCAACAAATTACAATATATATTTACAAATATGTTATAGAATTTCCAATGCAAAAATCTACAACTATGCACTAGAGAGTAAATTATCAAAGCATCACACTTTACAGACCTTGTGTCATTGCTAAATACTAAAAATTAATTTGAAACATTCGTGCAAGTCAAAGCATACATCAGTTTAATTTGAATATAAAACACACACACTAACATACACAAAATGCAATGCATTACAATACTTATAAATACAATGATTTTTGACAGTATTGTCATACAGATTTGTTACTTAAATATTCATCTACAGAGTAAAATGATTTATTGCAAAGGTACTCCTTAAGAGAGGCTTTAAAAGCCCTGAAATTTCCAACATTTTCTTTGAGATTACTAGGGAGAGCATTAAATATCTTGATTGTTTCATAATAAACACCTTTCTGAAAGTAATGAAGATTGGCATTGGGACGATGAATATATCCCTTTTGTCTAGTATTAATGTTATGAATTTCCATGTTTGTTATAAAACTAGGTCGATTAACTGCATAGAATTTTAAAATGGATAGTATATAAACACCAGGTAAGGTGAGTATGCCTAATTTTTTAAATAGTTCTTTGCATGACTGTCTGCTATAAGCATTACAGATTATTCGTGTAGCTTTCTTCTGTATCCGGAATATGCATTTACTATCCACTGAATTACCCCAGAATATTTTCCATACCCGATGATGGAGTTAAAGTAGGCAAAATACACCAATTTAAGAGTATCGATCGAATGAAATTTAACCAGTGCTCGGAGAGCATAACATGCTCAGCTAAATTTAGGTGTGTTGTAACTAATATGTGACTTCCAGTCCAAATACTTATCTACCTGAAGGCCAAGAAATTTGACTTCATTTAGCTGTTCTAACAATAACATTAATTCCTATTTCTATGTGTGTTTGTGATGAGCGAGTAGCTATCAATTTAATTGTTTTTGTTTTTTCAAGGTTTACTGAGAGTTTGTTTGCTTTGAACCAATTTGACATACAATTTAGAACATAGTTTAATTTTACTACACAGTCATTGAAATCTTTACTTGTTACTAGAACACTAGTGTCATCTGCGAATAAATAAATACTTGCAATACTGTTAATGTATAATGGGAGGTTATTTATGTAAACCAAGAACAAGAGAGACCCTAAGATTGATCTCTGGGGAACACCATTATATAATACTCGTTTGTATATAATTATTTGGTAAATATCTGTCATATACGCAAAACACCAACCATTCCAGCATGCACACGAATTTGTTTATGATAAAAACACCACGCTTGACCGCAAAATAAAACCTTTGAAATCGTCATCAGAAATATAAAGATCAATCAATCACACTTAGTTTCATTCGATTTTTAAAGTGGCCCGTTTTCTGCATAAATATTTTCTTTTATTTACGACATGCTTATCGAGATAAACATTAGCAGAACTAACCCTATTATTTGCTTCCTTATGAGTATAAGGGAAATAAGGGAATACACTAGGCTAAAGCGATATTCAAATCTTTTAAAAGCTAGTCACTATGTGAAATAATTGAAGTTCGGCTCGCATTGCATGGTCCCGTTTGAGAAAAGTTAATTAGTTTAAAATTGAATCCTATAGAAATGTATATCTTCAAAACGGCCAAAAACGTATATGACATAATGATGTATGTATTTTAACGAGATATACCTTTTGGTGCAGTAAGCTTCTGTATATTTCTTATGGTGTCAACGTTATGAAAAAACCTGCAAAACTCAACCACAATAAAGAGCTCTTCAGAGACCAATCCCAGAAAATTCAAAATATACATTTTATTTGTGATATGAGTATCTATAATGCGCGATATTTTAATCAAAACCGTTTGAGCCATTTTTGAGAAAATCAACATTTTGGAAAAATGTTAAATGTAAAGGGTAGTTTGGGGTATGGACATTTACCTGGACATCTCCGTGTCGCTTCCGTGGAAGATACTAAACTTAATTACCAAGTTTGGTATTTAACGGACTTTTCATTTTTGAATTATTCCGTACACACGTATATACACGCACAGATGGACCGTTTTCTAAAATGCCTTTTTGTAGCAGGGGTTCTTACAACATGTATTTCCGGGTGAAGTCTCGGTATCAAACTTTAGGGTAGAGCACAATACCTTCTGTGCTTACCATGTACATCGTACGAGGGCTGTTCGATAAAGAATTATCATAATTGTTTACGGTCATAATTTCTCCCGGTAAAATTTAATATTTTATTCTGTTACAAACACGCCGTAGTAGTTTCACTGTTGGTACTCCTGGTTCTACCTGTGAGAGATGGGAAAACAGAGACATGTTTAGTATCACCTACCGCAATAATGGAGGTGACGTTCGAGGAACAATGTGTGACTTTGAAATTCTGCTTTCGTCTCAAAAAAATCTTCAGCTGAGGCCTATACAGTGTTACTGGAGGTCTATAGAGAGCCTGTCATTACCTACAGTATAGTTTAAACTGATTTAAAGTGTTTAAAGAGTGGAGACAATCAATTTTAAAGCAAGGTGGACCCGAGCTCCAGTTACTGATCTTACGGAAAACAACATCAACACCGCTGCTGTCATTGTAATACACGATCGACGAATAACTTTAAGAACACTTTCTCAAATACTGAAAATTTCACTGGGTGCCACTCGCTCGTTGCGGACAAAAAATTACAAATGAGACGTGTTTGTGGTCGATGAGTTCATGGACTTGTTTTCCCAACAAAAGGACATTTGCGTGCGGGTCTTCTTCCTGGCTATCTAATTATTTAATTCATACATTTTTTTGCAATGTAATAACTATGTGTTTATTTTATTATATTATTTTTATTATATTACAGTTTAAGATATGTATGACAATTGCACCTGTGGACCCAGGGTGTTCTTTTTGAGAGGAAGAATCCTGTTGTATCGCAGGCTATTTCGGAAGGGGTCGAAGTCGACAAAAAGGTGTACCGTTATTGTTCAGCCATTGTGTTCCAAAAGTCCCATACAGCGCGTGAGGTCAAAGAGGGCAACAAAAAATTCACAATATTTGCCACGTCAGCGGGCCGCATAAAATTCTGCCAATGGGAACCCAACAACTTGAAATTGTGAACAGACGCGAAACATCCGGCCATTAACAGCATACTTTTAAGGCGCAAAATCAGTTTTAGAGCAGTATAAATACGGATATCCAGGAGACATGGGCTCCCTGTTTGATGCAGTTTCTGACGTGCTCTGGTTTCAGGACGGCATAGGCCGAAAACACGTGCTAAAAATAGGATAATGTAATCGTGTGTGAGTGTAGGTCATACAAAGTGGCATTCGCGTTTGAGTGTAGAATCGGACGCGAAGCGAGCATTGTACCTGGTCATCTGACGGCGTAGAAAGAAATTAAATTAAACGCTTTTGTTGAGTAAATTATATGGAAATAAATGTTTAACCCCCAGAATACTGAGAATGCTCGAAGCTAGGCGCGTTCCTTAGGCATAACAGTAAATTCGGACATAATAGCGAAGGCCACGAAAAACCGTATACATGGGAGTTATGAATCTCAGTTGTTTTCAGAGCATTTTACCTGAGAAACGGATGGGGGTACACAGATTGACAGACAGTTGTTGACTAGGAGTGGAAACACATGAGGCAGGACAGTTCCCACGGCAGTAACTTAAAACACCGCGATAAAACTTTAACATGGTGCAAGGTGTAGATGCGATGTTCAATTGAACTTAACCTCTCTAGGGCGGTGGCGAGTTTATATCATTACAGTGAAATAAAACAATTACATCAAAGAAACTTCGAACATGCACGAGACACCCCGAAATATACCCTAAGAATCCTTAAATCATGCTCATCCACAAAGTTCCACAGACGAGAAGCAGTTATCATTAGTGGGGATACATCTAGGGATCGGAGGTCGGCCACAGCATCCATACCACCGCGCGCGAAATTTCGCTTCGTGACTTGAAAAGATAATAGTGGAACCTAACTGCAACATACATGAAAAGAACATACCCAGTGCACATATTGAATAGCCGAATACATGAGCGTCAACATGTCTCGTGTCATTTCTTTTCTCCACACGTGAGAAAGATCCAAGTTGCATGCTATTTTAGCCACCAACGAACACTTGAACACCACAGTGACCAGGGAGAGAGGAAGGCAACATCCATGGAGGTCTTTGGAGCTCCGACTTCAATACCGAGCAGATGACAAGAGAGGAAGGACGGCCGCAGCATGCAGTTGAAGTTGATGTTAGAGGAAGATCCGGAGTTTTTCTCGAAGGTAATCGTCGTTCATGAAACTTGGCTACATCATTTTGATCCTGAGAGCAAGGAATAAATCTCATCACCACCCCTACCCCCAAAAGAAAAAGTGGTTCCTTCTGCTGGAGAAGTTATGATCATCTCTTTTTTGATATTCATGGAATGGTTTATCTGCATGTTGTATCTGCACACACATCAGTTACTGACCAATACTACAGGGATGTCCTGAAAACATTGCAAGTCTATATCAGGCACCAAAGAACGCATTTCCGTAGTCAGACTGGATGCTGCACCACGATAACGCGTGGCCTCATGTTGCCAATGCTGTTCCTGAACATTTTACAAAAATCAACGTGAAATGTGTCCCTCTTCACCCATATTAGCCCCTTGTGACTTTTTCCTAACGTGAAGAAGCACCTTTGTGAAAGGTATCATCCATCATCAGAAGCAGTAGCAAAGGCTTCCTGAGCGATTTTGAAAAACCTCTCAAAAAGGTTTCTAGCATGTCTTTGAAGGCTGGCAGAAACGCTGAGACAGGTGCATCGCACCCAAGGTAGATTATTTTGAGAAGTACCAACAAAATTATGAGGATGAGTAAATAAATCTGATGCTTTCCATTCACATGACTTTCTCTACATCTCTGCAACTAATTATTGTTAAACAGCTTCTATTTACTTACTTCATGCTAATCGGAAAAAAATAACAAAAAATGGTCTTATTGCTTGCTTCCTTGTAAATAGAAGGTAAATAAGGGAGTACCATGGGCTAAAGCGATAGTTAAATGTTTTAAAAGCTGGTTACTATGAGACTGAAGTTCCTTTGTTTGTATGGCCAGGAGTTGACAAATTCCCGTATGAGAAAACTATATATATTTTAAAACTGAAACCAATAACAAGGAATATCGTAAAAACGGTCAACTTAACGAACAAATGTATGGGATATAAGTTGTGTGTTTTAACATGCTCTTCATTTTTTGTTAAGTACATATTTGTCTATCTCTTATGGTTTACCAGCTATGTAAAATTCCGAAAAATTCATCCAGAATAAAGATGTCTTCAATGGCTATTCCCAGAAAATTCAAGGTATACGTTTTATTTGCCATGTAAATATTTTTAATATATGGTATTTTAATCAAAATCGTTATAACTATTTTTGATAAAATCAAAAGTTTCGAAATTTATTCTATTTAAAGGGTAGCGGGGTGGGGGCTATTCTTGAAAATATTCGTGTGGCACCCTTGGATGATACGAACATAAATACCAAGTTTGGTATTTAACGAACTTTTCGTTTTTGAGCCATGCTGCCCAAGGATACACACACACACACACACACACACACACACACACACACACACACACACACACGACAGATACGCACAAGGACATTCTTTTAAACCTGTTTTTTTCAGGGGGTCTCAAAAAACGTGTTTCCAGTGAAATCTCGTATCGAAGTTTTTTGTGCAATACAATATATTTTCTATACACTATGTATACAGTACGTGGGGAATGTAAAAATTATGATAATTTTTTATTGAGGAGAATGTAGGTAAAGAGAGAACAAAATTAAAAACAGCTATTTGGAACTTAATAAGCAACAGAAGAATAACATTCATATGATATTTATTTAGACCCCAAAGTTTTTGGAAAATTATATACTGAGGTACAATAGAAAGCAAGAATAGCAAAGGAAGACCAAAATCACAATACATGAATACATTAAGAACGACATGAGCTACAAAATTGTGTGAAGAATTAAACAGGAAGCAGAGAGAAATTAGAATATTGAATCGCTGCAAACCAATTCAAGGACTGATAAATAAAGAAGATAATGTTAACACCTTTTTATGTAAAAGGGCCAACCAGAAAGTGACAGACGATTTTGCATAACTAAATCATAACGAAAAATACCAACATAAAACTTTATTTACAAAGCTATAGTATACCTTACTCTATTTCTCAACGTAATCTCCATTCTGTCAAGACATTTATTGTCACGAATCTTCATTGAGGAAATAGCGCATAATTTAGGAGTAATCAAGGAAGAACCAGTGTGTACGATAAAATCTGGAGTGGAAGTTCATCAATCGTTATGGAAAGCAAATGCTGATAAAATAATTAAGAATTAAGAAAAACCGGTGTTTCACTTTGGAGACCGTGTACATGACTTTTTGGATGGAAAAGATTTCCCAATCGATGAAGACCTCAAAGTGACAGTGACATCTTGGCTCATATCTTTAGCGGTGGAAGAATATAGCATCTGCATTGAAAAACTGGTTCCCCGTGACAATAAATACCTTGATAGCAATGACGATTACGTTGAAAAATCAAGTAAGGTACTGTAACTTTGTAATTAAAGGTTTGTGTTGATAACTTTCGTATCGTTTAGTTATGCCAAATCGTCTGTCACTTTTCTGGATGGCCCTCGGACTCCAGAGCTGTGTTATCAGAATTACGACGTCCTGTCTTGCGACATTAGTAAATTCTTCACGCTCTCTTTACATTTTTCATGCTGCATTTTGTCAGGATTACATTCCTTCCACACCGAAAAATAAAAATTGATTTCCTAGGAGAAACCTTCTACCAAATAACAACCCAGCTGTGAAAATTCAGAAAGACAGTCGAGCTGTGAAAAATTCAGGAAAGTTTGTTCCCGAGAACATCAATTTATGATCCCTGCAATTCCAATACACTTCACAACATAGTGCCCACATCAACTTCCGAGACAGTAATATCTCATATAACATCTTCTGCACATCGCAGGAAGAATCCAGTGACTGGAAAATCAACAGAAAGTTGTCAGATCTCTGGGAGAGTACTTACCCTCTGAACGCCGAAAAAGGCGGTTCCGGGTTCCCCGCATGGCTTGTGGGCAACCCCGGTAACAACGGCTTTAAACCAGCCAACAGCGTAATAGCTGAACAAAGCACTCCCCCCTCCCATAGGGACAGGTCTATCAAAATTCACCACCATATTTAAATAAATAAATAAACACCAGCGGAGCAGAGGAAAGGATGCTGCTCCTGAAAATGCAACCGCTCGAGGAGCCTACCAGCGCTACCTCCTTAACACCAACACTCGAAACCTCAAACAAAACCTTAACCATCACCTCATTCCTGTGGTTAAACCCTTACTAGGGTAGGTACACAGCAACAACACCCAGGCTCACCACGAGCCTACCAGACACACACGCACGCACGCACGCACGCACTGGGTGGGGAGGTCCGATGCTACAGGGTAACTCAATGACTCAGCTCTTACACAACAGGACACAGCATAAGCTTGAGAAATCGGTACCGGGCCACGGCTAATGGTGGCACCAACCCATGTAGCGACCATGACTTCCCTTTTTGACTTCTAGCGATTTCGCACTATTGTTGCGCGGTTGTAATTGTAATTTTTATTAAGCCTTATATCGTTTAATAAATACAACAACAAGAAGAAACATTTGACATATTTACATAACCATCAATGACATAAAAAGAATTTAAAACTAACCAATTATAGATTCTTTCCTTTACTTTCTCTAGCCCGCATGTTATTAGAGTGTAAAAGCCGACTTACAAACAGATGTATAATCCGGTTTACAAACATCTTTGGGAACACTATTAAAATAGTAACACTTCCGCTAAGAAAGTAGGCTAGTTAGGAAAGGAGTAAGACCTTGAGCACTGGCAAACATTTAACACTCTAAAATTTCTTTTAATCATAGCTGACGATTAACACTCCCCCTTGCTGGAAAAAAACCAAAAACAATATGATAGGGATGACAGAACAGCTGCCTCGGAGCTTGTATAGAAATAAGAAATATTTATCTCAGCAGAAAAAAAGCTCGAGATAACAAGCCTGCCCGCATAATGAATAATCATTCCAATACATCACCTAGAATTGTGTTAATTATAATTAAGAAACTCGAATTGCAATTACGCGATATACTAGATAAAAATGACCGTCTTATTCCTAAACAGGGGTCAAATATACAACAGCTATGTACTGTGAGACAAGCACTACACTCGATACTTGCTAAACAATTAATACATATATTTAATGGGAAAATAATTACAGATAAATACTATTTTATAGCCCATAACGATTTAAACTCCCATTTAAAGCTACAGCTTATGAAAACAGCAATAACGCCCACATTAAATCAGCCTCTATAGAAAAGCGATTCATATCACTTCTTTTCAAAAAATGCATATACATTAACAGGAATTTATTTCAAGAAATAATCATAATTATCCATAAAATATCTGGGCTTCAACAAAAACCGTCAGAGACAAAACATGGCTTACACGACAATGAAACGTGTGAACATTCCTAATTAACACAAAAGAAATACAATTACCGATGATTTAAACTTCTCTTGAGGGTAACAAGAATGGGAAATGCGAGATAAAAACGAAAAAAGCAGAACGTAGAATGCACACCACAAGATAAAAAAAACTAAATATTTAACTATTGGCACGATACCTATACGCCAAGACAAAGAAAAAATACCTTTACAATTACTTTATAACGCAGCACCGGAGCAATCAGCTACCACAATCCAGTGTTAAATAGAATACTAATAATTGCAAAACGCTTAAATGACCACACACTCAACTATTACATTGATTTCAGCGGAAGGGAACAGACCAGCTGATTCCTGGCTACAATAACCACGCAACTCTTTAACATTTACAATAAAATACTGATCAGAGACTTTAACGAGAAATAGCAATGAATATTTAGAAACAAAACCTTGACCAACATTACAAAGATAAATATATAAATCGGTCAACACGTGAAAAATAAGTCATGCACGCTTTGGCCTGAAACAATAGAACGCATTTAGACAACATTCGAAACAACACCTTTGGATGTGCACTTAGAGGAATACAAACGTTGACAAGTGAAAGAGTATATTTACTAATGACCAAGAACCTGGAAACAAACGAGTCAGATTATTAAGCTATTCAATAAATACTGATAAATACTATTGTTTTAACATGAAATAACAAGGGGCGCTTATCAATCCCGTGTAACAGAAAAAGAAAACTGAATGCATGACTGAACTTAAGGCAAAAATGACTTAGATATATGCTTAAGCATCTGGAGGCTCGGGGGGCTCGAAAAAACTTTAAAAATAGTTATCCCGGGAACCGTTATTCCCCCGAGACGGGACAAAACTTTCAACACAGGTAATATTACGCGAGAGAACAACTTTGATTGCAGGTCATTGATTCGAGGACATTTTAAGTTGCTGGCGTAACCTTCAACTATTAGGCGGCCAGTAACATGGAAAACTGTATATTGATGTATTTAGCATATGCATTTAAGATTATAAGTACTTTTTAACCTAAAGAACCCGCTTCGATACCTGACCGGATGGGCTTTATTTCCATGGGTGAATAACTCTTGGAGGAATAGGACAGAACGAGAGCGAATAAAAGTGAAACGGATACTCCTCCGTCAACTTTGAATATCGATACAAATAAATAGTTATCATTAGCTACTTGCCTCGAATCTATTAAGGCTTCGTTTTTATAATTCCGAAATTAAAACAGGTTTATAGCTTAAATAAATATATAAATGAAGGGGAATTATTAGGAGATTAATCTTACTTATTAAACACCCTGCCAACAGTACAAGAATTACATTTGCGCTATCACACATTCAAGAAACCGCCTGCGGTGCCATAAGTATTCGCCTGCGGAAATAGCGCTTAAAAATTGGGTACAATAAAAGCGCTATCAGACCTGACTTATATACAAAAATACTTGTATATGCAAAACTTTCGGTTCTATACCAAAAACGACAAATACCATTGCTTCAAATCGCTCGGACGGCCTACAGCTTCACTCAGCATTAAGCTATAACTTGAAGCACTCATCACACGACTTTACGATTGTGCATAAATAAATAATTTAAAACAAATGTGAATATTTAGTAGCCTATTACCACAAACACTGAATAAAAAATATTCATGCTCGCTCATTCTTGGCTAACACAAACGATAAGGGAAGAAACGAATCATACTGCTACAACAAAATGATCTGACCTGCTTCAGAAACTGAAGAACAGACACCACAGAGGAAACACAATTCCAAACTGCAACCACACCTAATTATGTTAAATACATCAAAAACACGCAACGAATACAATTTGAATAAAAAAAGGTGTATACATATGTATCAATAGCATTAAAAACAAGTTAATAAATTTATAAAACAACAGAGCTTCGATCACCCTCTTTTATAAGAGGACTTATAATGAATTCTTATGCAATGTAACTTTAAAAAAAATTCAAATAATCTCTGGAATGCATATATAATTAACACACCATTAACAGACATCACACGCAGAGAAATGTAGCAGCGGTTTGATGCATTTGACACACACACATGTTTAGCATTTTAAGTACTTCTTGCCCTAGCTTACCTTTGAAGAGGCCTCCCTCGATTGACTATCCATTCACATGACTTTTCCTACCCATTCTTCAACAAACTATTATTGCAAAGCTTATTTCTCTGAAAACTAAGAAGGGTATATAACATAAAATAAAATATAAAAATGAAGGGTGAATCATTGATCATAGATATACTAAAAACGCTAATAACGTTATAAAAGAACACAGGGGTGATTCCCCCGTCCATTCATGAGAGGTCTTTACTTCTTACAAGGATGCATTCTTGAAATACCCGCCCCCCCAGAAAATATGAAGAAGCTCCATTAATGTTTTCGCAAAACAGATATACTTTACACTACAAATTCATTAACGGTTAAGCGGTATGTTGTGTACAGGAAAACAGGTCACTGCCATTTACACGAAAGAAGAATTATCAACGAAACGAGTTCACCAAAATAACTCTAAGGGCCGACCAGAATTCGCCGTGTTTTCCGTAAAGAGAGATGCTATCGGTAAAATACATACCTACAGCTGACGTATATGTCTCATACAAAACAGCTTAGCCTGTTCTACACTGCTTTCAGCATTGTACAGCGCATGAATACCGAAAAATCGTATTATTGTTATATAAACTAATAATTCATGTACCTATTGTCACTTTCCCCTTAACGATGCTGATTATAAGCGTAAAAACCTAGAATTTGTATATCAGTGAACTACACGACAATCATGAGTGGTAGGTATATCAGATAATATTCTTTTTTATTCAATTAAGCGCACTACTTATGCCGATTAGTAGCTAAATGATAACTTCAATTGCGAAGAGTAGTTAAATGAATTACAAGAAAACTTACAGGCATACACTTCAAAGTGAATTGCTTACATTGAAAATACTGTTTTTTGTAATGCATATATACTCATAACAATAATTAAAATGCGAAAATAAGAACGTTAACAACGATTAGTTTATTCTTCAACATATATACAAGAAGCGCGCTAAGGGTGACTTTCATTGGTCACAAGCGATTTTAACAATGTTTTTTTTTTGTAGTTATAAAGCTAAATTCCTCTATTATTTAAAAGCTTATAACATACACCGAAAAAAAGGGCAACTTTGGTTTACTTACAATCTCATTTAATATATGCGCTATCCTTAAGTCAATTTTACTTTAAAAACCTTCATAGCTTTTAAGCGGGTATAGCAGTGAAAGAAACAAAAGAACTCAGTAAAAAGTAGGGGAAAGCATGCGTACACATACATAAAAACATACAAACATACAGACATGCATCTGGACTAGCAATACATAAACACATACATACATACACACATACACACACAGACATACATTACATACATTACATACATTACATACATACATACATACATACATACATACATACATACATATATACACACATACTTACATACTTATGCTCATCCACACATACATATATATACTCATACTTACATGCATATACATACATACACATATACATTAATACCATTTGAGACTGCAAGAATGGGTCAAATAATGAATGTTTCCCAAGAAACTCGACATCTCATCGAGAAAAAAATGGTTAGATAACGGAAAGTTCGTCGGTTTTTGAGAAACATTCATTTTGGACCCATCCTTGCAGTCTCAAATGGTATTGGAAGATGAAAGTGTAATCAATGCTTCATGGGATTGATTGCGTTATATTGTAAATGGTCTCTCTGATGTTAGATTACGATTAGGGCATTTTTCATTGACTTGTTAATTTAGCATTGTTAAACTTTTTTTATTTTGTTTTGTAATTTGCCGATAAATCTTAATGATATGATTTGCAATGTGATATGTTAAGTCTCTCATTGCATTTGTATTTGTTTTTTACATCCTATCACTATTGTGATTTTAATATGAAGCTATTAATATTCTACTTCAGTCATAGTTAATTATTGAGAATTCACTGTGTTAGTATAGCACTTCTAAATCTGCGAAAAGCTTCCGGAAGACACCTGCATGTGGTATGTGGTGTACTTATTTTTTCTTCAGCACAACAGCAAAAGAAGAAAATATTAGAAGTTCTTTGTATATGCACAACAGATTTAGAAATATAACTGTTCTCGTCTTAAAGCATATCGCATAATTAGTGCTGTTAGTAATAATGATAATAATAATAATGAGTTAGATAATAATAAAGAGAATGTACAACATGTTGAATTGAAGTGTCTGGACCTTTCCTGCAGTGTGGATAAAGTATGTAGATTTTTCGGTATCATGCGCTGTACAATGCTGAAAGCAGTGTAGAAACTGATTTCTAATTTAGTTATCTCAGCCTCCAGCTCTGACATGAATGAAACTTATACCCCTCCTGGCCACCTTCCCCGTGTCGCCCTTCCCCTACTAAAACTATGGAAATTAGCAAGTGTTACATTTTCTCCGTTTTTCAACCAAGTTTCTGTTAAACATACAACGTCAAAATCACTAAGGAAATACAAGAAATTCTCGCTACCCAACCTTTTTTTGAAGCCTTCGATGTTCCATGTGACAATCCTCAGAGAAGGGGTTGGGTCCTATTGTTTCCTTGCTGATGGTCTTCCTACAACTTGGCTGACCCTTTGTCGAGCTGTTGTCAGCTTAAGGGCACGGAGGGGCGTTGTTGTTGGCTTTTCCGGCGAAGACTGTCTCACCCTCCTCTCCTCTTTACCCCTCCCTGTCGACATAACTTGAGGCACCTGATGTTCTGCTGAGGGACCTGCTACCTGCTGGGCTGATGCACTGGCTACCTGCTCTAGCTGCCCTGTCCTGGGTTCGGTTTCCGCACTACTTCTAGGCTGCTCATGCGCTCCAGCTCCTGTCGGTTCCAGACTCGTCCGTTAATGAAGAGCTTGTCATAGCGCAATACGGCATGACAGCCCTGCCTCCTGGCCTCGAACATGTGTCCCTTTAAGAATTCTCTCTCTTCTCTTACACGCTGGCTAAAGTCCTCGCTAATGCTTATTCCCGTTCCCCGTAAATAACGAGCATCTCGAAGGATGGCCACCTTGAGTTTATAATGGACCAGTTTACACACAATAGGTCGCCTTACGTTGCCACGTCGACCTACACGATGGGCTCTCTCCACATCAAACTCGCGGAGTTCGATTCCTATTTGTGAGATGACCCTTTTCACTATTTCCTCCGTCATCTCCCAACTCTCTCCCGCTTCTTCCGTCACACCATATAGCACAATATTATTTCTACGAGATTGGTTCTCTAAATAATCCATTTTCTCTTCCAGAGCACGCATTCGAACTGTCACATTCTCCACGGCACTTTCCAGCGATTTTAGGCTGCACTTTTCAAATCCTACACGCATTTCTTGCCTCAACTGTTCAATGAGATCTCGTACGCTTTCCATTGTCGAACTACTTCCAGGTAGCTACGAGCAAGACACAAAACACGACCGTCCTCTTTCACACTCAGACTGCAACTCCAATAGAGTAACTAATATGTATACCACTATCGTTATTGAAAAGTCCAAGGAGATACGCGTTCTCGTGTCCCCCGGGTTTAACGACAGCATTTTAGAAAGGAATCTGATGTGTTACATTCACATAACTTTCCCTAGCTGCTCTGTAAACTTCTTACAAAGAATTATTCTTCTTTCCACACAATGCTAATCGAAATAAAAATTAGCAGAATGTTCTTATTAGTTAGTTCCTTTTAAGAAGATGGGAACTTAAAGGAATGCGCTATGCTAAGTAGTAGACAAAGGTTTTAAATGGTGTCGTTATGCGATTGTCATTGAAAATCGCTTCTTTGTTTGACCAGGAGTACAGCAAAATAAAAAACGGATAATTCCTGGCTGAGAAACGTATAAGTACTTTACAATTGAAACTAATAACAAGGAATATCTCGAAAACGGAAAACTCCACTAAAGAAATATGACATAAACTGTGTATTTTAACAAGATCTACGTTTATTGTGCAATTAGTTTTTATCTATATCTTACAGTTTACTAGTTACGCAAAATTCAGCAAAATTCAGCAATATTCATCCAGAATAAGCAGGTCTTTGGAAGCTATTCCCAGAAAGTTCAAGATATATATTTTATTTGTGATGGAAATGGCTTTAATGTGTGCTATTTTAATCAAATTCGTTAAAGCCATTTTTAAGAAAATCAAAGTTTTCAAATATTCTTCCATGTAAATGGTAGTTAGGCGTGGGAGGATTTTCTTGAAAATCTTCGTGTCGTGTACTTGGAAGATACAAAACCTAAATACCAAGATTGGTATTTAATGGTCTTTTCGTTTTTGAGCTATGCTCTCCACATACACACACGGACCTCTTTCTAAAATATTTTTCTGACTCAGGGGACCCAAAACATGTATTTCCGGTGAAATCTTGACATCGAAATTTTGGATAGAATACAGTACCTTCTCTATGTACATTGTATGTACGGGGCTAGAGAAAGTAAAACTCGATGTGTTCCCTTCACATAAAACAATATTCTTCAAGCTAATCGAGATAAGTATCAGCAGAAATTGGTCTTATTACTTGCTTCCTGTAAGTAGAAGAGAAATAAAGGGTACACCAGGCTAAAACGATAGTGATGATGATAATGGTGTTTAAGGGCGCTCAACTGCCGAGGTCATTAGCGCCCTTATGATTAAAACTTGGCAATAGGCAGTAAGAAAATACCATTGCAAAAAAGCAAACTCAGGTAAAAGTAGAGCTAAAAGAGTAGAAAAGCGAAGTAAAGGAACTGTCCAGCCCTCTAACCAGAGCTGGATATAAAACTCCATCTAAAACCAACACGTTAAAACTAAAAGAGTTGAAAAAACTGCTATCACACTAAAACTTCGAGGTAAAAGAAACTTTTGCTAAAAATTTAAAAACCATGTCTACTGCTCTTGCGTCATCTGCCAGGACCTCAGCAAGAGATGCCGGCATGCACATAGATGACCGAATGTGTGCCAGGTGACCACACTCCAGCAACACATGACGAACAGCCTGTGCCTCCCCACAGAGCTCAAAGACAGGAGCAGGTTCGCGTTTAAAAAGGTAACTGTGAGTAAAAACACAGTGGCCAATTCGTAACCGAGACCTCCTCCCAGAGGGATAAACGAGAGGAGGTTACCCAGTTGACAGGGAGGTCCTTCACCTCTCGCAGCTTATTACCACAGAGAGCCGGCCACTCCGCATGCCAAGTCGAAAAATCGGCTCTCCGTACAGCCACTCTAAAACCTTCTGCTGTTGAATTGGTAATGGTAACACTGGGCTCTGTGGCTGCCGATTTCGCTGCCAAATCCGCCGTGTCATTCCCTGGCAAGCCAACGTGTCCAGGAATCCATGCGCACTCCACATTAAAACCAGAAGCGTGCAAAATGTGGAGAACGTCCTGGATGCGCTGCACCAAAGGATGGTAGCTAAAACGATAGTCAAATATTTCAAAAGCTGTTGCTATGTGAATGAAATCCGGTAATTTTTTTTTTATCTATTTGCATGGCCAGGAGTTCTCAATTTCCCGTATGAGAAAAAGTATTTTAAAATTGAAACCAATAACAAGGAATATCTTGGAAATGGTGAACTCCACGAAAAAAACGTAAATTATATAAATTGTGTGTTTTAACGAGATCTACATTTCTTATGTAGTAAGTATTTGCCATCTCTTACGATTTACCGCCTATGCAGAAGTCATCCAGAATGCAATGGTTTTCAAAGACTATATATGGTCAAGGGAAAGTGAAGGTATACATTTTATTTTTCATGTAAATATCTTTAATATAGGTTATTTTAATCAAAATCGTTGGAGACATCTTTGAGAAAATCAAAACTTCTGAAACTTTTTCCATGTAAAGCATAGTCTGGGGGGTTTACCTCAAAATCTTTGTGTTGCACCCCTAGAAGATATTAAATCTAATTGCCAAGTTTGGTATTTCCGTTTTTGAGTTATCGTAATCATGGACACACGGATCTTTTTATAAAAATGCTTTTTTGGTTACGAGTATTTCCGGCAAAATCTAGGTATCGAATTTTTCGGTGGAATGCAATACCTTCTCTATCTGTGTACTATGTTATAAGTACAGAAAGTAAAACAATATGGATGGATGGATGGCATGGGATGGGATGGGATGGGATGGGATGGGATGGGATGGGATGGATGTATGCATTTATGTATGCATTTATGTATGCGTGCGTGCGTGCGCGTGTGCGTGTGCGAGTGTGTGTGCGTTTTTGTTGTTTTTTTATTTATTTATTTAACTACAAGCTCCATTAAAATTAGTAATACTACATGCATTGGTTACTTATATACACAATTTGAACATTACAAATTTAAAAGTAAATTATATGAAATTGACGATGGCTTCTCTTGTGATGTCTGTGGTCCGAAGCTCCGAGGTAACATTGTATGTAAGTAGTAGGTGTTCTGTTCTGTGAACAGCGTAGCCCAAAAACGAAAATTTGGTGAAATAACAAACTTGATACTCAAGTTCACCATATTCTGAATGCGACACGAAGATTTTCATAAACCTACGAGTGTTTTCATCTTGTCGATACTTCCTGACCAGAGTGAAGCGACGGGAGTGAATTATCCTAAGAGACGAAAACACGAGTTGTATGTGATAAGACTATTCAGCGAAATAGTCTATTAATCATTTATAATATATAGGAGGGGAGATTTTATCAGGTTATGATTGTAATACTTACATTAATTCTCAAATGATAGATGACGCTTTTGACCATCTTTATTTACCGATTGTTTTTCCTTTCTTTTTTCACTTCCTCCTGAATTATAATATGCCCGACCGTTGTGCTCCCATGTACTTATATCGATAGCAGCAATAGAAATAGCGAACAATTATTTTATTTCAGCTTTTAATAAATAATACAAGGAAATGAAAAAAAAAAAAAACGTCATTTTATTTCAGGTTACTGCACTCAACTTATACATAAGATATGCAAATAATGATTATTTTCACTCCTTTTTCTGAACTAAAGACATTATATACTGGATAAAGCTTTAAATAAATATTTTAGCTGAATTAATTGGAAGCAAAATTGTGGAACTGACAGTTTTTAAAAGCGAAGGTTGGCTGACTGGATTGTCACCTTGTTGCCAATAACCAAAACAGGGGATTATATAAACGAACGTCAGGTGCGACAAGATTTCAAAGAAATAAACATCAGCTGCGATAAGATGTTTCGACAATATCGCTCCAGTCACATGACCGCGATTGGTTGAAATGCCCTTTAATAGTTGAGCTAAATTGTTAAGAACATGGCCCTTCCCCAAACTACGCTTTACTGGGAATAATTGTGATTTTCTTAAAACTGGGCCCAAAGATTTTGATTAAAATAGCATATTTAAGAAATTTTATGACTAATATAAGGTAAAAATTTAACTTTTTTAGTTAACTTCACTCTGGATAGTTGTCATATAACTTGAAATCCTATTATACAAAAAATGTAGGTCTCGTTAAAGCACACAGTTTATGTCAAATATATTTTTGTGGGTAGGGGGTAACCATTTGGAGATATTCCTTATTATTGGTTTAAATTTTCCACTAGCTATTTATACCTTACTCAAATCAATGTATTTATTCAGTTATCTGGCTCCTTTCAACCAAAAGGAATGGAATTTCATTTCCATTATTTACCGACCAGCAATGAATTATAGGATTTGACTATTCCTAAAGCCTAGTTTATTCCCGTATACCTTTACATTTACAAGAAAATATATTCTAAAAGCATTTATGCACATGTAACCTGAAGTAGTCAGAATACGCCTTTTAAAGGATAATTTGTCGAAGAAGTGTAGAGAGAATCATGTGACTGTAACACATCAGGGTTCTTATTTTTTCTACTTTGCATATAGCACATAGGTAGCGGAGATACCGCATTCCACCCAAAAATTTAGGCCGAGTGGTTAGAGATACCGCATTCCACCCAAAAATTTAGGCCGAGTGGTTAGACCACTCACCTCTCGTGCCGAGTTTGATCCCAAGCGACCGCATGTGGGATTTGTGGTGGACAAAGCGGCGCAAGGGCCAGTTTTCTCCGGGTTTTCCGGCGTACCCCGCCATCACATTCCACCGTTGCTCTATCTTCATTTCGTGTATCATCAATATAATCGCCTGCGGTGCCATAGTAGTAAAAGCGGGCGTTAAACTCTGTAAAAAAATCGATACCTATGTTTCACCGGAAGCGCGAGTTTCAGTGTCACCTGTTAAAAAGTCTTGTGTTCCTTTCACATGATTTAGGTGTTTCACATCCAACTTCTCTTACAAAAGATTAATCTTTTATCTACATTATGCTAAGTAAGATAAACATTACCAAACTCATCTTATTACCGGCTTCTTTGTAAGAATAAGACAACTATAGAATACACCAGGCTAAAGCGGTCATCAGATCTTCTGAAAGACGGTCATTATGCGAAACAAATGTTATTCGGTTCTCTTGCTAGGTGTAAACAAAAGGTCTGATGTGTTCCATTCACATGTGTTTCTCTGCATCTCATAACAAAGTACTGCTAAAACGCTTATGTTTCTATTACTTCATGCCATGCGAGACAAAATTAGCAAACTTGATCTTATTACTTGCATCCTTGAAAGTAGAAGGGAAATAAGGGAGTACCATGGGCTAAAGCGATAATCAGATCTTTAAAAAGCTGCATGCTATGGATTGAAGTACGTTTGTTTGTTTGGCGTCGAGTTGAGAAGTTCCCATATGAGAAAAGTATATTCACTCAAACCAATAACAAGGAATATCTAAAAAACGGTCAACTTCACCAAAAAAAGTATATAACATAAATCGTATGTTTTAACGAGCTTTGCATGTTTCTGTTAGGTAGACTTTCGTTTATCTCTTACGGTTTACATGTTATGCAAGATCCCGCAAAATCCATCCAGAATAAAGGAATCTTATACCTTTTTTGACATGTAAATATCTTTAATATATGACAATTTAGTCAAAATCGTTAGTCGTTTTGGAGAAAATCAAAATTTATGAAAATGTTTCCATGTAAAATGTAGTTAGGGGTGGAAGGTACTCGATTTAAATACCAATTTTGGCATTTTACGGACATTGGTTTTGAGCCATGAAGCCCATACTCACTCACTCACACACACACACACACGGACGTTTATCTAAATATGCTGGATTAAGGGGATTTCAAAACATATATTCCCGATGAAATCTCGGTATCGAAATTTTAGGTGTAATGCAATACATTCTGTATACACTATGTACTTATATATATATATATATATATATATATATATATATATATATATATATATATATATATAGTACGCGTAGAGAAAGTAAACATGATGCTGTCATGTAAAGAAGATTATATTCAATGAATAAGAACATCTGGCTGTCTCAACAATATCCGGTTTTAATTATCCAAACACTACATGAACATGATCTACAACATACATTTTAACAATAATGCAATTATTCCTTATGAATTAGGACGTTAGTAGTAAGGACACTGATGAGGCCAGACCAGGGAACAAGGTCAAGCCAACCTTCCGGCCTTCTGATTGGCTGTCACAAATGAGTGGTGGGGGTAAACCCGGTGTGTACCTGATGAGGCCAGACCAGGGAACAAGGTCAGGCCAACTTTTTGGTGATGTGATTGGCTGACACATGTGCGCCTGATGAGGCCAGACCAGGGAACAAGGTCAAGCCAAGTTTCCGGCCTTGTGTGAATGGTGGGGTAAACCCGGTGTGCAAAAACTATGCATGTGAAAAATGTACTCAAGGTAAAAAAAAAAAACTGGTGAGACCTTACACCCTTTGACCGAACGACGGACTGGCGGACTGGCACACTGGGGGACTGACGGACTGGCGGACTGACGGACTGGCGGACTGGCGGACTGGCGCACTGGCGGACTGGCGGACTGGCGCACTATGGGACTGACCGGCCGACGGACCGACGGACTAATTGGATTATTATATAGATGGGAGAGGAGCATGATGAAATAAATAGATAGAAATTAAATTGTATATAAGTTTTTATTGAATAAAATAAGTCGTTTACGTTGCATTAAAGTTTTTTGCTTGAGATGCACTGAATACAATTTGACGTAAATAGTGGAGGTCCATCGATTTGGTCTTGTTTAGCTGCTGGGTTCTAATGATGAGAACATCTGCGGAAGGGAGCAAAAGCATCTTTAGAAGAGTTGTCCAAAGAGTTCCATACCAGTTCGACGTCGATGGGTGGAAATAGGCGTAGAAATTTTTCTCCATATGAAGCGATGGCGAGCCGGTCAGTGTGAGACAGCGGTGCAAGTTGACGAAGGTTTGTTAGGTATGCAGAGAGTGAGCTCGACATGTCTAGAATAGGACTGAGTAGAGGGTAATGGTAGTTAATGAATTTAAACAAAAAGGAAGTGGGAGTGGCTTAAATTTTAAAAAAGGTATGATTGGTGTAGTGTAAAATGAATGGCTGGAGCAAAACGGAGATATAAAAGAGAGATGAAAGAATGGAAAAAAGACAGATACAATGGAGGGATTATGGGTAGTGTTGTTGATGGTAGGGATGATGAAGGGGGAGGATAGTTGCGTAAGTTTTGGACGGTGTGGATTTGCAGTGGATGAGCATACAGGTGAATTACATAATGCGACTATGTGTGGAAAGGATCACGAGTTAACGACAAGTTGTAATTGTGAATACAAAAAGGAGTGGAATGCAGATATAATACATCTATAATGAAGATGGGAGGATTGAAAAACGTATACAGGTGTATGAAGCCGATATCACGATGTGACAAAGCGAAACGATGTTCGAATTTTTATTATGGGAAAGTGGAAATTGGTCGTATGGAGTGTCCGGAAGGGTTTGAAGCTACCGAAGAATGCGAATGTGTAAAACGTAGAAAGAAAGGAGAGAGATGTAAGTTTTACGGTGTTCCGGTAGAAATGTATACAGGAATGAACAGGAGTGTGTTGATGGAAATATTAGATTGTGGAACAATGGTGGATACAATGAATTTACCTGACGGTTTAGAATTAAATTGGAAGTTGACTTCGTAGGAAAGCGAATTGATTTTGGCTTATAGTATATTGAATGATGTAAATAGTTACTTATCAGAAAACTTTTTATATTTATATGGTGAATGTGGAACAGGAGATTGGAATTTCGTAAAATAATGCGGCGAGAGAAAAGAGGTTCGCGATGGAATGCTGAAGGAAGTTTGAAGGTGAGTTCAGAATGTACGGGTAACGGAGAGACAGGACGAACTTCGATCGATAAATTGAGAAAGGCTGCAGCGACTAAGTGTAAAGAGAGCATAAATACAATAAAGCGAAAGATGAGAAAGGAATGTGAAGGGAGGATTAAAAAGTTAAATGACGAGATAGAGGAGATTAAGAAACAAAAGCAAGAAACAGAAGTGCGAATGCGAGAAGCAATAGAAAAAGTGAAAAGGGAGTTGGAAGAAAGAAGGGAAAATGTAACTAGACACCAGAATTTGGTAGGAAAAAAAGATGAACGTGGAAAAGATGTTTGGAGAAGTTCAAGGATTAAAGGAGTTAATAGCTAAACTAGGAAAAGCCTGTACAGGGAGGGGAGATGGGCATCTTCCAGATTACTCTGCATTCGAGAACGATGATTATGATGAAGCTAAAAATGACGAGGAAGAGAATCATGAGGAAGAGGTAGAAGAAGATGATTTGGATTACACAAAATAAGGTAACTTTTAACATTATATATAAATAAAAACACAATTTTTTATTTTACAAAAATATAAGATTTATTAAACAATAAAAAGAGTGCTACAACCTGTTATTTGGGTGTTTTTAAAATCTTCTTATGTGTGTTTTAGCAAATTTTGCGCTGAATGATGTAAAATTATTTCACACATTTCATTTAATTCTTTTTTTGTTTTTTCATGTTAAATTTTGAGTCTTTGAAACTTCTTATATATGTTTACCAATTTTGTGTAAATTCTCTTGCGTTGAATATATTCTGCCTTACATCTGCTGACATGTAACAGATTATTTAAATGAAATTGAAACGTACAATCATTGGCGTAATTATGTAAGTTAAGCTTTGTGTTCTCCTGCTGTTGGTGCTGCTGCTGATGCTGAGATATTTCAGATAGGTAGAGATGTTGATGCTCCTCATGTTGTAGTGGTGGAGAGTCGTGAATTGCAGATACCTGCTGCTGTTTCATTTGTTCTCACTGCATGTTGCGGGGGAAAGGGTCGAGTTACCTGGAAATGCCCATATTATTACGATAGCCCGGTAAGCTAACGACTTTAAAGAAGGAGGCGTGCGCTTACATATTATACACGGACAATCATCAGGTGCATTTTTTTGATTATGAAAAAGAAATGTATAAAACAAATTTATAGCGCTTAGAGCATAGGGATGCCGAATAAAATGGATTCTAAGCCTTTTATAAGCTGGCAATAGAACAATACTAAATGTATACATATCAATCTCAGGTAAATAATAAATTCAATCTATAAGATCGTACCACGCACCATCATGTGAAATGTCCACATGATACGAAAATGGAAAATACACCGCGGTAAAACTAAAAGATTGCAATGTTTTTGTACAACTTGCGTGCCATATTACATTTGGTAAACCGTGGCTATAGAAAACACCAAGACATTCAAATTCAATGTCATCGAGCCAAAAGGCAGTGTCTGGATCAATTAGCCATTCATTATTAATTGAAATGCTAAAAAATTTTGAAAATAATTGACAATATTTAAAACGTCGATGTTTGGAAAGACAAATGTAAATTTTCGGGGTAATCCCAGATGTAAAATGAGCTTCTGGGCTACATAGTTTTGTACAAAATGCCCCCGAAATAGCATAGCACACGTTTTCTCTTGTTAAATGACAGAGAATACGCATTAGAACACTCCAGAAGGGAAGAGAGGAAATGGGGGTGTATGCTTCAAAGAAGGTGAAAGAGGGGAAAAAGATATTTAGTGCAGAAAATTTTGAGTTTTCAGGGAAAACTACAGAATCTTGCAAGCCGATGGGGGACGATACAAGAGACATGATCTGAAATGAAGAAATTTTAAAAAATGAATAAAAGTGCAATATTTTAAAAAGAATCAGAAAAAATTTAAACCATAGTTAATTCACCACTACAAATAGCACACGAAATGTGACTCCCGCTTGAACTTATAAATCGCGGGACTGCTATGCATAAAGATAAATTGCAAGCCGAGCACAATAACCTGTTGCACTCTGTTAGCGGAGGAGGTGCTAAACGTATAAACCGGGCTAAGGAGTGACACCGCGGACATTGTTGGAAGGGTGTGCTGGGAATAAAATTTATAGTTAAATTTGTAATGTTACGCCCAATACAAAAAACATGGAAGCATTCGTGGCAAATATGGGAGTAACAGGAATAAACGGAAGGCATCTGAAAAAAGAGAAAATAGTGGTATGGCAATTTTTTTTTACATTAACCGCAGTTGTTTATATTCTCAATGAGGAATGTATATGATAAACCTTGGAAATAATTTATAAAAAAAGAGAATCATTAAATTTTAAAATTAAAAATAAATAAATGATAGAAACACTACTATCAATATTGTCTTTTTCAAAATATACAAAACAAAACAAAAATGGGAAAATATATACTTACCATCAACAGAATAAATGATTTAGATGCCCAAACAAAAACAGGTACTGTAGCGGATGTTATTTGAATAAAGAGAAAGAGTTTTTTCTGAATAACAAAAACTTATAAAAATTAATGAAACAAAAAAGCGACTACAAATTTTAGTGTTTTTTAAAAATGAAATAATATACTATTTAAATAGCGTATTTGTTTTTACTATGATTGCGAACATTATAACAAGTTACAAAAGATTGATTACTTACACAAGAATGTATGTAGATTCACTCTGGTCTCTCACCTAGTGTAGCAAAACACACTGTGTAACTGAGGAAGAACTTGTGCAGTATATACACGTATTTTCCAGCATGTCGTGCAAGATAGTAAGGCATACATTACTTTTTATTCAAATGACAATGATAAATCTTAATTGCTAAGTGCTCTAAAATGTAAAAATTTTGTAGTAGCTCATTTATCATGCACAAGAAAAAGCACTTACAAGATAACAGATAGTACGTCCATTACGCAAGATAAGAAGTAGGTCATGCATGACATTATCTAAGAAGCATTGTCATGTTACTGATATGATAGCGAATGACGCACGAAGTTAAACAAGAGCACTTAGAAAAGATAAGAGATAATGACACCCATTATGTGCGATAGCGTAAGTACCATACATTGTACTATCTAAAAAGCATTTCCATGTTTTCGACACGACACACGGAAACAAAAGTTGGTTGTGCGCATTTATGTAAGATAATGAAATGACGCACGCACACGACAACGTGAAGAGAAAGTATATAACCACAAGACTGGGTGTGGACTTCATGTGATTTTAACGCTGCTGAACAACAGAGCGGGAGGCAATATAAGAGGTAAGGTGTTAACGATTTCTTTTATACAGAGGGTTATTTTCAAAAGTATACAGTACCAAAGAACGAAATCATGGATGAAAAGGAAGATCTTTCACAGTATTTTACGGATGCAAATTGCATCTCTGTACCTGAGGATGCTATGACTTACGATAGTGATGATCAAATGTCGGTAACTAGCGAACCTCTTTTCGATTTGGTACAGCATAGGCAGAGAACGATGAAGAAGTTGTACTCGGGTTACTCAGAATCAGATATATTAGTTCGTCCGATGCCGAAAAATGCAGATCCAAGATGGTGGATCCACAACATGCTTGACCAATTTTTAAAATTCGCTAATGAGCAATTGTTAGAAAATTCATCAGGTTGGATGGGGATGTCTATTTCAAATGAAGGAAATCCTATGAAACCTTTTAACGTGAGCGTTAGGAAATTTAATCAATTGAATTGTGAAGTTATCATGCAATGCATTCAACGAGTTTTGCAAAGCAATGAACAATTTTTGGTTTCAGGACCTGTTAAGATATCGTGTGTTTGGACAAAACAAATTAAAGGGATCATGCTTTAAGAGGTGTGATTTTTGCGAGGTGAACAAAGATATAATTCGAATTAAAAATACTGATCATTTGTGTTTACCGAGAGCTATAGTCGTGTGTAAAGCCAAGATGGATGCAGATAATGAGTATAGGAATGTAAAACGCAGCGAAGGAAGGCAACAGCAAAAAGCCAAAGCTCTGTGCCTTTCTATTGAAAGGGGGGATACTGCGTTTACATTAGACGATGTTAAGTTGTTTGAAAACGTGTTAAAGGAGTACTACTTTACGGTGTTTGGAGATCATGAGGGTAGGAACGTGCTGTATAAATCAAGTACATCTTCTAAAAAATTCATTGATTTACTGTATCACGATGGACACTTTAATGCAATTGTGAACATAAATAAATGTTTTAGATGTAAAACCTATTGCAGACAATGCAATACACCCTTTTTGTCTAAAAGGGAGAAACATAGATGCGATAAAAAGTGTACCAAGTGTCACTGTGAACCTCATGAGAGTTTTGAATCTTATGTACGTTGCGAATTGTGTCATAGGGTTTTTAATGGAGAACAGTGTTACGCACATCATATAAAAAAGGATGCGTATTATTCAAAAATGCGTACTGTGTGTGAAGTTGAAAAAGTGTGCGTCTTATGTAATTAGCTTTACAGTACGAACAACAGAAATCACCGCATATGTGTGGGGAAAAATTTTGCACAAACTGCAAAACTCACGTGGATGCAAATCACTTGTGTTACATTCAACCCTACATATCACCAAAGTTAAGAAAGCATTTTATTTTTATGTTTATAGATTTTGAATGTACTCAAAACGCACCTAATGGGGATGTTGCGGGAGTAACCGTACACCAACCCAATTTGTGTGTACTAAAACAGGTGTGCTATAACTGTATCGATGATAAGGGTAACATGGTACATTGCGAACAATGTGGAATAAAAGAGTGGTTGTATAACGAAGATTGTGTGAAACAGTTAATTGAACACGCAACGCAATCTAAATTTAAATTATGGGATGTAATAATCATAGCGCACAATTTGAGAGGATACGATGGACAGATTATTTTGAGGTACATGATAGAGACATTAAAGTGGGATCCCCAGCTTATCATTAACGGTACGCAAATTTATAGAATAAAGCATGGGAACGTAACTTTTTTGGATTCTTTGAATTTCATTCAAATGCCCTTATCGCGTTTTTCTAAAACGTTTGAATTGACAGAAAGCAAAGGTTACTTTCCGTATTTATTTAACACCGCAGAAAATCAACATTATGTTGGGCCATTACCCGAACAAAAGTACTATTGCCCAGAAGGTATGAGCGTTGACGAGCGACAGCGTTTTAAAAAGTGGTACATGAATAGAATTTCGAAAAATTATGTTTTTAACATGAAAGAAGAAATGATTCAGTATTGCAAATTAGACGTACACATATTGAGTATGGGATTATGCAAATTTACAAGAGTTTTTAAAAGAAAATAACATAGATCATTTTAGGGAATGCGTCACAATAGCGAACGCATGCATGAACGTTTATAGGAAAAAGTTCATGCCAAAAGACACAATTGCAGTTATTCCTCAAGGTGGATATCGAATGGCTGATAATCAATCTCATATGGCCTGTATGTGGTTATCCTGGGTGGAACGTCAAACTCATAGCATTATTCAGTACGCCTATAGAGGGAGAGAATTTAAGGTGATGGGGTATAAGGTGGATGGATATCATGAAGGCAATAGAAGGGTCCACTTTTTTCACGGGTGCTTTTACCACGGGTGCGAAAAGTGTTTTCCAGATCGACATTCTGTGCTATTTGAGAGCGGTGGAGAAACCATGGCCTCACGCAAGGAAACCACTGATAGAATATCAGGTTACATTAGAAGCTCTGGATATGAAGTTATTGAAATGTGGGAGTGTACATTCAAAAGAATGATTCAAAATGATGATGCATTAGCGCGTCACGTAAAAGCTGTGAACGAAAACTTTTCAGAACCACTAAACCCTAGAGACCCTTTTTATGGTGGGCGCACAAACTGCACTAAGGTATACCGCGAAGTCGAGGGAGATGACAAAATATTTTATTACGACGTGTGCAGTCTTTACCCTTTGTAAATAAAACTAAACCCTATCCAGTGGATCATCCAAAGATACATGTTGATAATTTTTGGATTTAAAATGCATTGAAGGTGGGCTTGTTAAGTGTAGCATTTTACCTCCTGTAGATTTATATCATCCAGTTCTACCTTCAAGAATCAATGGTAATCTAATGTTTCCCTTATGCCGCGTGTGTGCCGAGACTGAATTCAAAGGTGAATGTGAACACGAAGAGTCCGATAGATGTTTAAAGGGTACATGAGTGATTGATGAGGTTAAGGTTGCTTTATCAAATGGATATCGCATTTTAATGGTGTATGAAATATGGGAGTACGAAATGATGCGCTACAACCCAAATGCAGGAAAGAAGGGTTTGTTTGAAAAATATGTTAATCAGTTTCTAAAAATTAAGACAGAGGCCTCTGATTGGCCTACATAATGTACAACAGAGGATGGAAAAAAAACAATTCATTAACAATTTTATTGAAAAAGAGGGAATTGCATTAAGTTCAGAGTGCATTTCTCACAATCCAGGTAGACGAGAGTTGGCTAAATTGATGCTTAACTCATTTTGGGGTAAATACGGTCAAAGAGACAATTATGTGAAATCGTTAAACATTACTCTAGGGTAATTGAATTGTTGAATCACTCTGGAGTTGAGGTTAAATCATACTACCTGTTACGAACGATGCAATGTATGTGGTATGGAAGTACAATGAGTGTGAACCGAAAGTAAATCCAACTACAAACATGCTTATTGCAGCGTACACCACAGCACATGCCCGGTTAAAATTGTATTCGTACCTCGCTAAGCTTGGTGATCGTGTTTGTTATTTTGATACGGACTCCATTATAGCAACGCACAAACCTAGCGAGTGGATGCCACGTACCGGGGCATTTCTCGGGCATATGACCAACGAACTTGGAAAGTATGGAAAAAATGCATACATATGTAAATTTGCTTCATCAGGTCCTAAAAGCTATTGCTATAAAGTGAAGTGCTCTGACGATGACTCATTGCATGTGGTGTGTAAAATCAAGGGTATAACGTTAAATTCAGGAAACTTAAAAGTTATCAACGCAGATGTTTTGCGCGAGATAGTACTAAATGATGATAATAATAAAGTTGTTTCTTTACGCGGTACACGTATAGGAAGAAAGCAAATGTGGAGTGTAGTTACCGAGCCCTACGCCAAAGTGTTTCGCATGGTGGTCACTAAGCGAGTTTTGGCGGAGAAATACGAAACTTACCCATACGGGTATAAAAGGTGACACATAAACTAAATAACATTTATTCATGTCGGTAAAACGTAAGTTAGAAGATGAGGAACTTGCAACTTTCAAAAGATTTAAACACGACTTTGAACCTAGTGTTTCTCTCTTAAAACGCTCCCTTCAAAATGATAATGGCTATGATGATGATGAACCGGTTTTTAAAAAGCATATGAAATGGAATGCAGAACCTTCATTACGTCTCTTGAGAAATAAAAAGGATAAATTAGATAAAAATTCGTTGGCGTGGCGCAACGCGAAAAGAAAAGCTATTGGATCAAAAACTTTATTTCCACTGTCTTTGGAAAATATCACAAAAGGACATTTTGGTAGACCTGTAAAACATGAAATTGCCTTTAAACAAAATCAAAGAGTAAACAAGATTCTGGATGCACGAATGAATAATCCTTTGTCTGTCCTAAAAACTAAAAACAAGTTCAAACCAAGTTATGCAAAACCAGTTCCTAGGTTAAAACATTTAGCGTCTTCAGAGGTGGTGCGCACCGCCATCAATACAAAGGAGTTAGCCCAAAAAAATTGCAACGTTGGCTCAGGCAGCAAATCGCTTGCAGTACAGGAGTCACCAAGAGGAGAGAAAGGTCGTTGGGCACGCAGGGCGCCTCAAGCACGTTAACGCAGGTAGAGAGGTGGAAATGGAAGATCTGTCAGAGGGGGAGGTTGTTGCAAACGCAGGGCGTTTAAAGCGCGTTAACGCGGGTAGAGAGGTGGAAATGCAAGATCTGTCAGCAGGGAAGGTCGTTCCGAACGAGGAGCGCTTTAAGCGCGTTAATGCTGGTAGAGAGGTGGAGATGGAAGATCTGTCGGCCAGGGAGGTCATTTCGAGTGCGGGTAAAGAGGTGGAAATGCAAGATCTGTCGGCAGGGGAGTCTGTTGCGAACGCGAGGCGCTTAAAGTGCGCTAGCGCGGGTAGAGATGTATCACTGCGGCCGGAGGAGGAGATCGGCGCGGGTGGAGTTGTAGAGGAGGAGGGTGGTGCGCGTGAGGAAATTAGGACAGGATCAGATGTTACAATGTTTACCTTTCCTAGCACAATGCAAGTGGTTGGACCATCACGTTGCGGAAAATCAACCTTTGTAAAGCGTCTTCTAGCCAATGCCGATCGGACGTTTGATCAACCCATAAAGCGAGCGGTGTGGTGTCATCCGCAGGAGTATCCACCTTATTTGGGAAATGAATTTAATCACTGCTCCTTTAACGTATACACTCACGCTGGCATTCCACCCCTTGATTCTATCAGGGGTGGGGATATTATAGTGATTGACGATCTTGTGTGGGAGTCAGATTCCTCGGCGGTGTCTAATTTCTTCACCAAAGATTCACACCATCGGAATTTTGTTGTGATTTAAATTTTGCAAAACGTGTTTCCTCAGGGTAAAAAATTTCGCACCATTTCCCTTAATGCTAATTACATAGTAGTCTTTAAGAACAGTAGGGATAAAATGCAATAGGCTATTTCAACAGATGGAGCCCCGAAACTCTAAATTTTATTGGAAGCATTTCAAAGGGCCACGCAGACTCCTCACGGCTACCTTGTTTTGGATTGCACACAATATACACCAGACAAGTTTCGCTACAGAACGGGTGTTTTACCCAACGAAATTCCTTCGTGTTTTGTTCCAATATAAATATTCGTGCAAACAAATGCGATGTATCATTATGAATAGCAAAATTCAAAGCGTTGAATCCCCTTTGATTGCCAGACATTCCAATTACCTTGTTGCTCTTAGCAAAGCCAAGCCTAAGTTGCGCAAGAAGCTGTTAAAGGAGGCAAAACCGGAAGCCATCAAAGCCATTTCGGAATGCATGCTAAACGTTTGTAAGGGAAATGTACCCATATCTTCTGCTAACAAAAATCGTTTAAAAAGGCACAAAGCGTGTTGGAGACGATTAGTTGACAAGAAAGTGTCTTTAAAGAAAAAACGCAAGATACTCATTCAGAAAGGTGGCTTTTTACCTGCGTTTCTTCTACCAGTTATTGGTACCATTGCTAGTGCTATAGTGTCAAAGTTTACTTAAGAATGCAGCATGCCAAGAAAATTGTCCTTTATCGCTCCGAACCCGAAAGCACTAAAAGATTGCACGTCATCGATAAGCCCATCTCAGCCATTTCCGCCGATATTAAGACGGTCATGGATACCGATATGTCACCCGAAGAAAAGTGGAACATATTAAGACACAAGCTCGACACTTACTACGATCTTCTGTCCACACTAAGACCAGCGCCCCCGCCGACGCCGCCACCGCCGGAGGCCTATACCAAGAAAAAAACATGCCAAAGGTTACAGCTAATACTTTAAAACAAGAGATGGTGAAATCAGAACTCGATTCGGTTTTATCACTATAAAAGAAAGTTAAACACACCTCTATCGACCCATCTTTAGTGACAAAAAAGAAAAATAAAAGAGCTGCCACATTGGCCCACATTACTAGTCGGGACGGTTTACGTTCTGAGAAACACAGAAACCCCTAAGACTTGCAATGGGAGACCGTGGATTAGAACGCATTTACAATAAGACTGATCACTATGCGGTACTGGGTACCTCAGAAAAACTTCGCAAAGCAACAGGCACTTATAAAAATGTCGTAGAACATTTTCTCTCCACTCAAAATAGCTATACCTTGCATAAGCCGGCCAGAAAGTGATATGCTACTAAACATTATCACGTGACCAATATGGACGACCTCTGGGAAGCTGACTTAAACATAATGGATTCCATTCAAAAATACAATGTTCCCTATAGGTACATCTTATCCACTATCGATGTGTTTTCTAAATATGCTTGGGCTCTGCCCTGGTTAACAAGCCTGCCAATGAATTAATTAAGGCGTTTACGCATATTTTTTTCTAAAAGCGAACGTAGACCAAAAGTGTTACAGACCGATAAAGGGTCCGAATTTAATAATACAAAATTTCGACAATTTCTCAAACAACATGACATACTCCACTTTACCACGAATAATAAAGTTAAGGCGGCCGTGGTAGAGCGCTTTAATATAACTTTAAACAGTAAAATGTGGAAGTTTTTCACTCACAATAATACTTATCGATTTATTGATGCGTTGCCACAACTTTTAAGGTCGTACAACTCTTCTCATCATCGTTCCATCAAGATGGCACCTAAAGACGTTTCTCACGACAACATTCTACAGGTTTATCACAATCTTGAAAACAAGCACTTATTCCGGATTTCTAAACCTAAATTTAAGGTGGGGGATCACGTTCGAATTTCTAAGGAAAAAATGAAAGTCGATAAAGGGTACGAGCAAAACTGGACGGATGAAATATTTGTTGTGTCCAAAGTAATTCGCAGTTTTCCCGTTGTTTACAGAATTCGCGATTTAGCCGACGAAGAAATAGAGGGCATATTTTACACTCAGGAGCTGCAAAAGGTATCCCCTCCTACTAATTTTAAAATTCATAAAGTTCTCGCTTCCAGAGGTAAGGGTCCCAGTAAAGAAGTGTTGATGAAGTGGAAAGGATATCCAGATAAGTTTAACTCTTGGGTCAAATCATCAGAAATTCTTGCATTATGATTGGCACCAAGCCTTTTTCCATAACGCTGGTGAGTAACGCTTCTATGGAACGTTTTCCCAAAAACACCACGGCACGTTTTTCTAACCACTTGCCAGAAAGGATAGTGTTGCAACGGCAGTGGGAGGTTTGTTTAACCAAAATTAGACATCCCATCCGTTTCTATAATCTTGTTCCAATGTGCAGCTTGCAAGGAACTTATTTACAAAATGCTGTGACGACCGATTTTTGCTTATATTTTAAAAATGGAATTATCAAAAGTTTTGATAAGTTGGTCAATGTCTTAAATCACCGCATTGAAAAAGATATTTACATTTCGCAGTTCTTTGAGGTGGTTAGCGGCAAGGTTTCCATAAATCCCTCTGGTAAAAAGAAAAAAAAATCAAAATCCATCAACGCAGGCAGCTTCAACGCCGCCTCTGCCTGACAAAAAACCTCCCCAATCGCTACCTCAGCCTGACAAAAGCTCGCAATCCGCTTCTCTACCAAATGATAACAATTTACCATTTTCACCGCAATCGGAGAATGTTGAACCTATCATCCACCCTCACAAACAGGTAAATGTTTCCGAAGACGTGCAACCAAACAATGCACACAAAGAAAATCAACGTGCCAAAAGACACACATCTCCCCAATCCTACGAGTTTCATGGCAAACGTAAAAAAACGGACAACCGCAGATGGTGCTAACAAGCGAATTGTCACCTCACTTATTCATTCCATCACCTTATGCAGAATGTTGGGATACTTACCCAACACGGATATCGTTAAGGACCCCATACCATTTTACTCAGTGGATCCGTATATGGGGTTTCCTTACGAAATATTTGTCTACTGTAATCTTGTTGTCCCGCAACTGGTTGGTAACGCAGCTGTACAGGTAATAGATAGCACAGTTATCGATCCCGATGCCGAAATATCCAAACGTGTTTCCGTAGAAAAGTCGTTTTTTCCTCAAAATTGGGTTCCTTTACTTCATCAGGATTTTAACGTTGTCAACATTGATTTAAGGGATGGTTTTGGTGATCTCTTACCATTTGCAGACGGATTTTCTTCTGCTGTAGTTCTTTCCTTTCGCCCTAGACACGAACACCAATGACCAACTTATTTTACAGTACTACGTCAATCAAGCTGGCGGTAACTATAATGATCGCGATTTCATTACATACAGAGGAGCTTCATTTCAAAGAGGTAGTGGCCTTTCACTGCCTTAGGAGGATTATTTCGTTCTTTGCTACCCGTCTTTAAAAGTGGAGCAAAAGCCGTGGGCAAAGAAGCTCTCAAAATGGGGTCCAATGTTTTATCCGACTTGGCCACATCCTCGGCACCTCCAAAAGAGGTTCTCCAAACTCGCTTAAAAGAGGCTGGAACCAATCTGAAGCGCAAGGCCCAAGCTAAACTCGATTCAATGATTGGTACGGGTAAAAGACGAAGGAGAATAAAAGGCAATACTAAGCGAGTAAAGAAACAGTTGAAGCCTAAACGAGCTAGACGATGCAACAAGCCTAAAACCGACATCTTTTCATCATGAGTAACCCGGTGTTTGTCAATTCCGAACTAGACATTTTTAGACCAAAGGCTATTCAAACGAGCATCGAAAATCATGAAATATTTTATCTTAACCCTCAAAATGCCATATCTCAAAATTGTCCTTTCACTTTTCAATATTCTGCTAATGCAGACGATTATCTCGATTTGTCGTATGTTCACCTTGAAGTAGGGCTGCATATTTTAACCCCTACCGGAGCCACTCTCAAATCTACCGATAATGTTACCTTGATCAATAACTCTTTAAATGCACTGTTTAGTCATGTTTCTGTGTCTCTCAACAATGTAAATGTTTCCATGCCCCAACAGGGATAACCTTTCAGTACTTACCTAGAAAACTTACTCAATTACTCCACCAATGGCATGGATTCTGTTCTACAGTCAGCACTATGGCACAAGGATACTGCGGAACACATGGAAGCCGACTTTGTAAATAACAAAGGCTTAAAATATCGCTTTGCTAACACCAAAGATGGTAAAAT
Source organism: Hymenopus coronatus (assembly GCA_030762935.1). NCBI lineage: Eukaryota > Metazoa > Arthropoda > Insecta > Mantodea > Hymenopodidae > Hymenopus > Hymenopus coronatus. The sequence continues at coordinate 518,800,074 of CM060900.1, read as the reverse complement.
GGTGTACATGATGGGCCCTTTATCACACGGTCTGTTCAATCAACATAAACGCATTCTCAACTATGTGGACCTTACCATTACACTGACTCCGTCCTCCTCTCAGTTTCATCTCATTTCCGACAATGCAAACTTAGCAGCGCAAACGTTTATTGTTTTTGCTAGATTGTATCTTAAGAAAGATAGACCTTCGGCAGCTACAAAACTTGGACACCAAGCAGGATTTCTTAAATCTAACGCTTTGTATCCATTTACCGATGTAGATTTCCAATCCCTAAGTATTTCCGCAAATTCTACGTCGGTCACTTTCAATAACATTCTTGTCGGAAAAATTCCTAGACGCGTCACTTTGGGCAACATATCCGAAACAGCATACACTGGTAATATTTCAAAAAATCCTTTTAACTTTCAACACTTTAACTTGGGTGCTTTACAATTGACTGTCAACAACCGACCCATTCCTACTCACGTCATGCAATTAAATTTTGACGACGGAAATTTCCTAACAGCGTACCATTCCCTCGTTTTAGGACTAAACAAACTATTTCACAGTGATGGCATTGCCATTTCTAGAAACGAATATAAAAATGGCTTCACTTTATTTGTTTTCGATCTAACTCCCGACATGTCAGCAAGTAAAGATTACATTTCTGGATTAACTCACGGAAACCTAACTATAAAACTCGAATTCCTAAAAAAACTAACAGAGCCCGTTTGTCTTCTAGTGCATTCGTAAATAGATAGAACTCTCGAAATTGATAGCAACGGTTCCGTGCTTATAACATGAATGCTATACAAATTGCTTGTCTTAAAAAATATCCGCCATTTATTGGGGTTTTTGCCTGCAATCGTATTCCTGATCCGGTTAATGTGCCTCCTCCTCCTATTGCTATGGTCATCAACACTGACCCTGACTCAAAACCTGTCAAACATTGGATCTGCATTTTCATCTCTAAAGATGGCTTTGGGGAATTTTTTGATAGTTACGCCTTACCTCCTATGTTGCCTCCCGTTCTACTCTTTCTACAACGTTAGTGTGGATCACAAGGGCGTCATAACGTACGCCGCCTGCAAGGCGACACATCCACCACGTGTGGACATTACGTAATGACCTATCTAACCCATAGGTGCTGCAATCTACCAACGTTCAGCTTTTTTTCTAAATTTAAAATTAATGATTACGCATTCAATGACAAACTTACTACTCATCACCATTATGCAAGGTGTACCTCTAAAGCCCAATCTTGTCAACCGCTTTCTATGTCATAAACACGCAATACCCGCTGCTGTTCACTCTTCGCCTGTACGTCAACCATGTAAGTCCTCACGCTATTACTACTTTGTTTTTTGTTTTTGATTCTTTCTTCAAACATAAATAATGTGTTTTTTTCTCTTTTTTTCTCATTTTTAGGTCTGCCATTCTCTTTCTCAACCACGCTGAAACAAAGTACCTGTCTGTAACTTCGTCACCCACGATACTCATCTCTATCGCCAACTGTGGAAAGAAAAAAACTGTGCAACTTCAATCATTTCAAGAGTGGACAAAGCTCCTCGTCGACTTGGGTCCTACCATTGACGCCCATTTTAACAGAAGCGCAGATCAACCCTCATCTAAACAACCTCTTTCAGACTAAGTAAACTTACACTTCAAATACCTCTTTGGCTCACCAGGAATTGTTTTCAAACCTTCTGGTATAGCCCTTTTTTTTCCACGAGTGGACGCGCCTAAAAACACTATACGATATTCACAAAACCCACCTAAAGTCCTAATCATGTCTGACGCATTCTCTAACGAACTTAATAAGCGCATGCGAAGCTCTCAAATTCTGAGCATGCGCGAGCTTCCTGTGAACGTCCCATTCACCATTACAAAAGTTAGAAATCTTAACACAGTTCACAGATTTGTCTCAGTCGTCACTATTAACGACGGCAGAGAGGTGTTTCTTCCATCACCCTTCAATGATTTGGACGATCAAGACTTTGACACTCTCAATAAAGGACAGCACCAGTTCGTCTAAAAGGGAATCATACCTTTAGCTTCTGGGTTTGAAAAATTCGACGTGGAGTTCTCCAAGGTAAAACCCACCAGCACCTCCTCTGCCTCCTCGTCAAAAGCAGAAAAAACAAAAACTTCCAAACGAGTTAGAAGAAATTTACTCACCCAGTTCTCTCAAGACGACTAATGGCGTGCTTCTCAGATTACTTTGACATTGGTAAGTTTTTAAATTCATTTTCCCCTTCTTTTTTTTTTTTTTTTTAAATGTGTAATAATTCAACGCTTCTTTTTTTCAGGCAACAACCTACTCGCATCCTTACGTTTCAACGCTTCTGGTTCGCTCACCGAAATTGGAAACTACACTAACGAAGATAACTTCTTCATCAACTGTTCTACCATCCAAAAGTTTGGCTCTACAAAAAATATCACCATTGACCTAAACGTCTCAAATGTCGCCGTTTTCTACATGTCCTTTCATACGCTTAAAATTTCTCCCAGTGGCATCGATGCTAAATGGACTCTAACCGTCAATAATGATATACTTCTTCCGTCAGATCCCTCCACCTTCGTCGTTCTAGTGTGCATTCCCAAAAAAGTGAAGTGTAGTTTTTTTTTTCACATTGCTTTCGCATGTGAAACTAAAAGTGTTATTCAAGATGAACTCCCGCTACTAGAGTGTGCACCTTGCATCACGGTATTCGAAATAAATTTTATCAACAACTAATTGTACATTAAAATCAGTGATTGCTTTTCCAATAATGATACATCAGGGACAAATGCACGTGTTTAAAAATACCTATTTTATTGTAATGACTTGCAACTTTGTATTCAAATAGTATTTTTCTTATGTTTAAATATTAATTTTTCATCATTAAAATGAAATATGCACATTTATTGTACTTTGTTAATATATATATCATGTAACGCATGTATCCTATCAATAAACAAAGAAAAAAGGACCCTGATGAACCAAACCAGGAAGTCACCCCACGTTTTTGGCCTTCAGTATATTTTGGCTTGCACACGTGCTCATTTTTGCAATTTGGCGGGCATAACCTTGTTCCCCTGGTCTGGCCTCATAGGTGGACATGTGTCAGCCACCAAAAAGGTGGCCTGACCTTGTTCCCTGGTCTGGCCTCATCAGGTACACACCGGGTTTACCCCCACCACTCATTTGTGACAGCCAATCAGAAGGCCGGAAAGTTGGCTTGACCTTGTTCCCTGGTCTGGCCTCATCAGGTTCCTTACTACTGACGTTCAAGTTGTGACGTTTCATAGTCTTGCCACCAAAGGCTAGCTCCACTGCTTTGACGTTCCCATAGGAGACAAAATAGTGGATAAATTATTAAAAAGTAGCATTGAATGCTACGGTAAGATGAACATGTATTAACTGCTTTACATTCGAAGATACTAACTGGCACTATAAAAACTATTAGACACGGAACTATCTTTTCATTTTTGGGATTATTGTGTTCCTCTTACCTTCTGTAAGAGGAATGTACAATGCTCGTATGTACAATGTACATAGTTAGAGAAGGTATTGTATTCCACCCAGAAATTCGATGTCGAGATTTCAGCGGAAATATACGTTTTGCGGTTTCCCGTGTGAGGACAGCATAGCTCAAAAACGAAAAGACCCTTAGAATTCAAACTTGGTATTCAAATTAGATCCTCCAAGGATGTGACACGAAGATTTTCAAGAAAAGTTCCCACCACAACCTACTCTTTACGTGGAAAAATGTCTAAAACATGTTATTTTCTCAAAAATAGCTCTAACGGTTTTGATTCAAATACCGTATATTAAAGATATTTGCATCACAAATAAAAAAAAATGAAAAGATATGTATGTTTTGAATTTTATGGAAATAGCCTATGCAGACCTCTTTAATGTGGCTGAGTTTTGCAGAATTTTGCATAAAGTTTAAACCGTAAGAGATACACTAAAAATATTACCCAAAAAATGTAGATCTCATTAAAGGGCATAATTTATTAAATAAACGTTTTGTTCTGTAGAACTGGTCGTTTCTGAGACATTCCTTGTTATTGGTTTCAATTTTAAACTACTTAAACTTTTCTCAAACGGGAAGTGACGTTTCGTTTCATCTCTCGTTTTACTGCAGGTCATGCAAAGCAAACCGAACTTCACCTGTTTGACATAGGACCAGTTTTTAAAGATTTTACTATCGGTTTAACTTAATGTATTCCCTTAAGCCCCTTCTACTTACAAGAAAGCAAGTAATAAGACAATGTCCGCTAATGTTTACCCTGATTAGCATGTCGTAGATAAAATAATAATATTTTGCAAGGGAAGCTGTTTTTTTACTGGAACAGAAAGACCTGTGAATAGAATACATCAGGTTTTTATTACTTTTTTGTTATACGGCTGATAAAATCAGCACTAGCATTCTTTGGAGTGAGTGTTCTGCAATAATATAACAAAATGTGTAATTGAGTTCGTGTTTGTCGACATAAAACTAGCTGACGCTATAAAAGTAGGACACCTTCCAATGTTTTCATATTCAAAAGATGTTTTACAATATACGTGTAAATGTAAATAAGATTAAAGGTAGTTTATGAGCCAGCTATCTAATAAGTAATCATATTCTGTATTTAAGTATATGGATGTAGACAATGGTGCCTGTTCTAGTTCTGCTGTTTTTCAGTTATGTCTCTAATGGATATGTGTTGGCACCATTTTGAAATTGTTTAAATGGACTTTTACTTTCTTTAGCGCCGGATGAACAATGTACATGGGGAATAGAGAAGGTATTGTATTCCACTCAAAAATTCGATGCCGATATTCCACAGGAAGTATATGTTTTGTGGTCTCCTGAGTCCAAGAAAATCATTTTTATCTTCTCTACACTTGCTGTGTACATAGTGTATAGAGAACGTATTGTATTGCACCCAAGAATTCAATACAGAGATTTCAACGGAAATACATGCTTTGGTGCTCCCTGATTTAAAAAAAAAAAAAAAAAAAGCGTTTTAGGAAAGGTCCGTGTGTGTGTCTGTGGATAGCATAGCTCAAAAACGAAAAGATCGTGGACAATGGTATTTTCAAAAATATTCCTCAACCCATTGTTTAAATATGGCTCTTCCAATTTTGATTAAAGTAACGTATGTATAAGATAATTTTATGACGTGTTAAATGGCTATCTAGAATTATACGGGAAAAGCCTCTGAAGACCTCTTCATGCTGTACGACTTTTATACAACTGGCAAACTGTAAGCGATATACAAAAACTTACTATACAAAAAATGTAAATCTCATTAAAACACACAATTTTATGACATATAATTGTTTTTTTAAGAGATAACTGTTTTCGAGATATTCCGGATTATTGGTTTTAATTTTGAGCCACCTAAACTTTTCATAAACGAGAAGAATATGTTTTCTGATTTATCGTTTGATTACTCACGGCAAATAAGATATTTGAATTTCAATTGTTTTACATGGCGGCCGGATTTTAAAGGACGAGACTAACGCTTTATCCTGTGCATTTTCCTATTTCCCTTCTAATTACAAGGAAGCTATTAGTATAGCTAATTCTGCTTATGTTTATCTTGATTAGCATGATGTAGATAACAGATTAATGTTTTGAATCCTCTGGATGAGAATTTTTTCTAATTGATTTTCTACACTCCATATTTTTCAAATTTTAATTTAATGATAATATTGATTAAGAATAGCGCACAAATGCATAAGTTTATGAAACTTTATCGGTGTTTGTGTCTACAAGAATCACATGCTATTTATCACACACTACACCACATTTGCACTTACATTCTGGTCCTGGAATAGGGTATTCTTACCTTTTCTACACGCACTATCATGGTGCATCCAAAAAGTCAATACCGAGATTTTGCCGGAAATACATTATTTGGGATCCGCTGAAACCAAAAGAAGTACTTTTAGAAAAAGCTGGCGTGTGCGCGTGCACGTGTGTGTCTGTTGACAGCATAGCTTATTATTTTAGTTCTCTAATACTTATAAGGAACTAAGTAATAAGAAAATTCTGCTAATATTTGTCTCGATTAGCATTGTGTAGAAAGAAGAATAATCTTTTGTAAGAAGTTTGTTTGAAGAACAGCTAGATAATGTCATGTGAATTTAACACATGAGATTTCTTTTAATGTTATGTTTGAAAGCAATATCTGAAGAAGTAAGATTATCTGTACAAATACACCAATATCTCAGAAACTATTTGACACTAAGGGCTCAAATTTTTACCACACATTTGCATCTAAATTAGCGTTACATTAAGGAAAATGTTTTTATATAGATTAGTTTCTTTAATTTTAACTATCATTTTTATGAAGTTTTGAAATCTTTATTAAAACAACTACACCTTTCCTTCTAATCAACAAACGTTTTTATTTTATATAAATAAACACTAAAAGTATTGCTGAATATACCCTGCAAAATTTAGATCATTATCTTAAAAAGTTCGGTTCTTTTCCATTGCCAGGAGTAAAATTAAAGACGAGTGCTTCTCTGAGAAAAGTTTCCATTACTTTGAAATTGACACCAATAAGAGGAAATATCTCAGAAATGGTTAGCTCTACATAAAGACAAAACCTTGCATATCACATAAATGCCGTGTTTTAATGAGATCTACATTTTTTTTTCTTATGGCTTACCAGCTGTGCAAAAGTCATTCCGAATGAAGACCACTTAAGAGGCTATTCCCTAGAAATTCAAAGAATACATGCTATTTTTCGGGCAAAAATCTTTAATGTACAGCATTTCAATCAAAATCGTAAAAGCTATTATTTAGAAAATCGAAAAATCATGTAAAAAGTGTAGTTGGGGTGGCAGATTCTCGGAAATCTTCGTGTCACTTTATTGGAAGATACTAAACTTAAATATCAAGTTAGGCACTTTAAGGACTTTTCGTTTATGCGCACACACGCACTGACATTTTTCTAATTTTTTTTATTCAACGGTGCTAAAAACATGTATATTCGATAAAATCACGGTATCTATTTCTAGGTGGAATACAATAATTTTGATACTATGTGCATTGTACACACGTTCAAGCGAAAGTAAAAGTGGGTTGAGAAATAATGCTTTTGTTACAAATGTAACTTTTTTTTCTTAATTGTTTATACCAAAAATGTATTTTCCAAAACTAGTAATTACACATACAGAAAATAAATCAGAATTTTCCTGTAACTGAACGAGTAAAACTCTCGCGGATGCTACAGCGACATCACGGGTACTATATAAGACTTGGCTGGGAGAGCACTGGGTGGGACGCACGCACGCAGATGCGACTTGACCGTCAAGAAGGACAGAACTCTTCGGCGCTTCTTGGGCAGCAGCAGCTACACTGGGTTTCGGCAGAACCACAACCAGCCAACACCTCTACGGCCAGACTCCGGATGGTACACGCCGGCACAACCTCATAGCGGCAATGCAGTGGGGTTAGCACCACCTAATAGCTTGCCGTTCCGCCGCGAGAGTGCGAGCGGCCTTCACCACCCCCACCGACGGGCAGTGGACTTTGATCCCCTGCTAGCCCGTTGGAAAAAGGCCCTTCCTGGCAACAAGAGCGGTAGTTCAGGAACAGGTCTCCCCCTATTTCTTACTACTCTTTCACTATCATCTATCTTTCCACTTACATTAAGACCGACTAACCACGAGTCAGCGGGTCCACAAGACCATAGCCAAGGGTTAGGGCCTCCGGCCCGACACCTCGAGCTAATACTGGCTCGCACAGGCGCCTCCGTAAAAGAGGTCCGGTCCGCTGTGGAACGCCGGAGGGCACCCGCGCCACTGGACACAAATGACGGGCAAACACCTGGTCCTTCCACCTCACCTGAGGCAGAACCTACCAGGAAAAGGAAGCAAAACACTCCTCACAAAGTGTCAGCCACCATTCCTCGGGATAACCCCCCCATTCCCCCTCTGCCTGAATCGGCGAACGAGGACGAGTTACCCCAAGAACCCTCTACGGACGGATTCACCGTCGTGGGGAGAAACGGTAGGGCCTCTCCGGGTCCTGCCGCCTCGGCTCAGATAGCTGCTGCACCCCCACAGGGCACCCAAGCACCCCTAACCAAGAGGGGCACAAGGCTGCCGCCAATCATCGCAGAGTCCTTCAAGGATCATGTTGGAGTCATGCGACGCTTGGCGTCAAAAATAAAAGCCGGCTTCGAAGCGAAAAGGAAGCCCAGAAAGGTCCATATCCAGACCAACACCCCTGAGGATTTCGAAGCGGCCAAACAGACGCTTCGAGATCTTCAGATCCCCTTCTACTCCTACTCCCCTCAGCGACCCCATATGGAGCGTCGCATAATCAGAGGCTTGGACTTTATCTGTACCCCTGAGGAGGTAAAACAGGCGCTTCAACAGGAGCATGGCATTGCCGCCGCTTTCGTAACTCAGCAACGAAGGACTGTACAGACAGACGAGGGTGCCGTCAAAGTGTCGATGCCGCTCTTCATGGTCGTCGTGGACAAGGTGCCAGGCGGCGAGATCCAACCATTAGACACCATCCGAGTGCTGTTCCACACGGTCGTAAAGGTGGAAGGCTTTTACGGCCAGGGTGGACCAGTACAATGCCACCGCTGTATGGGTTTCCACCATTCCAGCCAGGTGTGCGAGCGTAAGCTTGCGTGCCTGCGCTGTGCAGGAGACCACATTGTGCAATTCTGCCCGAGCCCTCCTCAGAAGAGCAAGTGTGCCAACTGTGGGCAGGCACATTCAAGTGTATATAAGGGCTGCCGAACCCGGCAATAGATCATATACAACCGCCGTCAAGGAGGCCGTGGAGCGAGGCCAATACCACCCGGAGCCCCCTTCTCGGCCGCTCTCACAAGAGCGCAGACGACGCTACAGCGGGCAGAGACTACGACGGATGCGGCACCACCAACGGCGACTGAGGCGGCGCCCACGACGCAGAAGACCGAGCCCACTATGAACGTAAAGACTAAGACTCAGGCGCAGGAAAGGAGTACACCAAAACCAAAGAAGAAGAAGTGCAAGTCTCAAAGGAGAAACAATAAGAGCAGGGCCCAGCCTACCGCTCGGCCGGGACAATCACAGGTCCCGACCGAGCAGCAGACACAAGTCACGCCCTCAGCGGCGCAACAAAACCAGCCGCCCGCCGAGCAGCTGGTCACTGCCACGGCGGACACTGGCGGCGACGCTCCAAGATCCCGCATACTTTCCCCTGCCGACCCATGGCGAGGCAGTCTCCCCGTCCGATATGGACGAATTCAGGACCCTAACCCTGTGGTTTGGGGATTACATTAACAGGGCTCTTCAAACTCTCCGGAAATGTAAGCAGCAACTGTCCGACCCGAGGCTTAGTCCCCTGGTCAAGCACAAAATCCTGCTTGACACGCTGGAGGTGCTGTTCCCTAATTCCGCAATGTAATGGCCTCCAGACTCGTCAGGAGACCATTACGAGCCGCGTTTTGGAACGCAAACGGAATTAGGGAACATTACCCAAGCTTGCTTGAGTTTGTAGAATCCCACGGGATTGACGTCTTACTAGTCTGCGAAACACACCTGCATGCTGGTATAAATTTCTCGTTGCCAAGTTACACCACCCATCGGTCGGATAGAATCGGCCAACAGGGTGGGTGTACCGCTATATTCATCGAAAACCACATTACCCACACCCCTTTTCCTCTGCCGCAGCTTCAGCACGTGGAGGCGTGCGCCATTCAGCTTGCCATTGGTGGACACGACACGCTGCTGATAGCTGCTTACGACCCTCCTGACGCTCGCTATTACGAGGCGGATTACACCGCCTTGTTAAACCTGCATCCTGTAGTCTGCATTGGAGGCGACTTAAACGCAAAGCACGGGCACTGGTATAGCCGTGTTTCTAACCAGAGGGGCCGTGGACTCTACCGCCTCATTAGCGGAGATCCCAGCCTCCATGCGCACGGACCGATAAGGCCTACGTTCTTCCCGGCCCGCGGCAGGCCGGACGTACTCGACATCATGATCACCAAAAACATTCCATTCCATCTAGACCTCTCAGTGGTAAACGAACTGGATTCCGACCACGACCCAGTCCTGGTGGACTCCAATGTTCACATACCAGCCCTGGCAATCCCAGACTGGTTTAACGAAGTCGACTGGGATGCAGCAGTCCTAGAACTCACCCAGACCATCGACCCAGGCCTCGCATCGACTCTGTCGAGGCGCTGGAAGCGGCGGCGAGGGCATTCTCCCAACAGATCCTGAAGGCGGTACGCGCTCACACACACCGCATCCCGTCTGAATCCTCTAACCCTCGGACCATCCCTGATGAACTCCGGCGGCTGATAAAAGCCAAAGCGACTGTCCGGAAGCTATGGCAACGCTTCCGCCACCCCAGGATAGGGGCAGTATACCAGAAGTTCAAAACCCTGGCAAGGCGACTGCTCCGAGCGCACAGGAAACAGGCCTGGGAAAACCTGATGCAGACCGTCAACCTGCAAGAAAAGAAACCGTGGCGGATTATCAAGTCCCTAAGGAAGGACAAGACGCAATACCAGCATCCTCTACATGGCACTCTTGGGGGTCTCGCTTTTGAGCTCTGCGAGAAGGCCACAGTGTTTGCAGACTACCTAGAGAGTCAGTTTGAACCCCGGGAGGACCCCCAGGACGAGGACTTCAGTGACCTTGTGGAGGCGACGGTGGACTACCTCTATGAGGAGACGCCGCCGCCACACGACGGGATCCAACTTCCTATAGTCACCCCGAAAGAGGTGACTTCCGAAATTAAAAAACTGCACCCAAGCAAATCCCCGGGGCATGACGGCGTCACGGCGCCCATGCTCCAACACCTACCCCGAACGGCTGTGATCCACCTGACCCGGATTTTTAATGCATGCCTCCAATTCCGTCACTTTCCAACTTGTTGGAGGGAGGCGCGGATGGTATGCATTCTAAAGCCCGGCAAGGACCCGGTCTTCCCATGCAATTAGCGATCCATCAGTTTACTCCCGACCGTCTCAAAAGTTTTTGGGCGGTTGCTCCTCCCCCGCCTCGCCCCTCTTTTCGAGGAAAGGCACCTCCTACCGGATCACCAGTTTGGTTTTCGTCGAGGGCACTCCACGACTTTGCAGCTACTGCGCCTCGCCGAGAAGGCTGCCCTGGGCTTCCAGGGCAGCCTCAAGACAATCGTGGTGCTGCTGGACATGGAGAACGGCCTTCTCCACTACCTGGCATCAGGGGCTCCTCTAGAAACTCAAGCAAGCAGGCGTCCCTCCCCCCTATCTCACCCTGATAAGCAGCTTCCTTCGGGAACGCTCATTCCGGGTGAGAGTGGAGGGGAGACTCTCCACCGTCAGACCCATAGAAGCGGGAGTGCCGGAGGGCAGTGTACTGTCCCCATTACTCTTCACTGCCTACATGTCTGACATCCCGACTGAACCCCGAACTGTTCTGTGCCAATATGCCGACGACGTCCTCATAATGGCACAGAACAAGAACCCCCGTTACTGTTTCCCCCCACTACAGCGACTGCTCCGGGCCATTGGCCGGTGGAGCGAAAAGTGGAGGATGGCCATCAGTCCGGGGAAGAGTTCGGCTCTTCTCCTGGCGAAGGTCCGTCGCTAGCGGCCGATGCGGCCCCTGAGATTGAGGCGGCGGCCGATGCGGCCCCTGAGATTGAGGCGGCGGCCGATGCGGCCCCTGAGATTGAGGCGGCGGCCGATGCGGCCCCTGAGATTGAGGCGGCGGCCGATGCGGCCCCTGAGATTGAGGCGGCGGCAGATCCCATGGGTCACCACCGCCAAATACCTTGGGGTCCTCCTCGACCGCGGGCTTACTTTCGCGCCACATGTAAGGGGCAAGGTGGGGGCTAGGCCACGCCGCCCTCAGGCAGTTGTACCCGGTTTTGAAATCCGCCATGCCTAAACACCTCAAACTGCGCCTGTATCAGGCGAACATTCCCCCCCTGATCCGATACGGCTGCGAGGTCTGGGGATCAGCGGCACCGTCCACAATCCGCAGACTTCAGGTCGTCTAGAACAGGGCGTTAAGGATGATCTGCGATACTGGGCACAGATTCCCATCTCACATCCTACATACCTACTCCGGCATCCCGTATATCATCGACGTCGTGAGGGAGCGAGCCCGCACGTTGTATGATAAACTACCCTTTCACCCTAACCCTCTGGTGCGCACTTTGGGCGACTACGACCATAGGGCGCCAAGAAGGAGAAAATCCTACCCCCTGCCAAGGGACGCTCTCGGGCCACTGGCCTGAGAGACTGCCATCCCTTAATCCAAACAAGCCGCCAGGTTATACAGCAACGGAAGGGGTGGCAGCCGGTTGGGAGACCGTCCGGCTGAAACCCTGCCCCCCTGATTAACCTGGAACATAACACCCACCCAAATCCATAATCCTACCAACTTTCATCCCACCTGGCCTGCTTAACCCGGTGGCTACACAAGCGGCACGTCGAGTTAAGCAGCATCGAGCGTGGTCACCACTTGGGTGAGTGACCGCCCAAGTGACCGACTACACTCGGCCCTAAGGCTGCGGAGGAATTTTAACACCGCCCGGCGGACGTAGACACAAAAGCTTGTGAACAAAATCTTTTCCCCCTATAATATCGCACAGGTAAGACCGCTTTTAGCGGTTAGGTACTGTGGCGATCTTACACTCCGTCCAGGTAAACCTGGACGACCTGTTCTTGGACTCTGGACTCTGGCACTGGGTGGGGAGGTCCGATGCTACAGGGTAACTCAATGACTCAGCTCTAACACAACAGGACACAGCATAAGCATGAGAAATCGGTACCGGTCCACGGTAAATGGTGGCATCAACCCATGTAGCGACCATGACTTCCCTTTTTGACTTCTAGCGATTTCGCACTATTGCAGCGCGGTTGTAATTGTAATTTCTATTAAGCCTTTTATCGTTTAATAAATACAACAAAAAGAAGAAACGTTTGATATATTTACACAATCATCAATGACATGAAAAGAATTTAAAGCTAACCAATTATAGATTCTTTCTTTTACTTTCTCTGGCCCGCATGTACAATGTATATAGAGGATAGAGAAGGTATCTATTGTATTCTACACAGAAATTCGATGTCAAGATTGCATCGGAAATACATATTTTGGGGTCCCCTCAGTCCAAAAAAATCATTTTTCTTGCGCGTGCGCGAGTGACAAGGCACAACATACCTCAAAAACGAAAATACTATTAAAGACCAAACTTGATATTTAGGTTTTGTATCTTCCAAGGAAGCAACACAAAGATTTTCAAGAAAATCCCCCCACCACATTACCCTTTACATGGAAAAATTTTCGACAGTTCTGAATTTCTCATAAATCTAACGATTTTGATTAAAATGTATTGTATTAAAATGTATTGTATTAAAATATGTATATCCCAAATAAAATGTATATCTTGAATTTTCTGGGAATACACTCTGAAGACCTCTTTATTCTGGATGAATTTTGCCGTATTTTGCTTAACTGCTAAACCGTAAGAAATAGACAAAAACTTAGTGTACAAAAATGTAGATCTCTTCAAGACACTCAATTTATGTGCTTTTATTTATTTATTTTTTTTTTTGTGGAGGTAACCGTTTCCGAGTTATTCTTAGTGCATTCCGTTAATTCCTTTCTATTTATATGAACTAAGTAATAGTACATTCTACTAATGTTTATCTTGATTAGAATGATGTAGAAAGGAGAATAATCTTTTGTAATAAGTTTGATTGTAGAGCAGCTAGAGAAAGGCATGCGAGTTCAACAGATCATATTTTTTTTTAAAGTTATGTTTGAAAGCACACGGATCTTTTTCTGAAAATATTTTTAAGGATACAGGGGACCCTAAAACGTCTATTTCCTGTAAAATCTAGGTATCGAATTTTTGGGTGGAATGCAATATCTTCTCTATACATTATGTATATAGTACGTGTAAAGTAAGTAAAAACTTATTCCACAGAAAATGTGGATCTCGTTAAAACACACAATTTATGTCATTTAATTGTAGATCTGGCCGTTTTTTGATATATTGCTTGTTATTTGTTTCAGTTTTAAAATACTTAGAACTTTCCACATACGGAAATTTGTGAACTCCTGGCAATGCATAGAAACGGATTTCATCTACATTGTAACGAGCTTTTAATGTCACTTTTGCCTAGTGTATACCCTTATTTCCCTTCTGCTTACAAGAAAGCATTTTTGCTTATATTTATTTCTATTAGCATGAAGTAGATAGACGCTTCAGCTTTTTAACAATAATTTGTTTCAGACATGTAGCGAAAGTCGTGAGATTGGAACACATCAGATTTTTTGTTAAAACTGCCTTTCCTCTGCCAGGTGTATAATGTTAAATCATTAATTTATAAGTTTGTCATTGTCAATAGATTTAGTGTTTTAAAAAGAGCCTTAAAATGCTCAAGTTGAAATTTATTTAACAACACTCTTATGGTATTTTTTTGTAAAATTAAAACAGCCGTTATGTGACTTAGAGTTACCCCAAAATATCATGGCATAACGAAGTACCGACTGAAAAAAAATGCAGTATAGACATTTCTTATATACACTGGACGAACATTGTAACTTACACTCCTTAAGTTGTAATCAAGGGACACATTTACTCATTATAGACCTGTCATTCATTGATAACACGGCGCCATTTGTTTACTTTATTTACAATAGATAGCGTAAGTAATGCATCCCACTGTCATTATTGAAATGTCCAAAGAGATACGCATTTTTATGTCCCCCGGGTCTAACGATACCATTTTAGAAAAGAATCTGATGTGTTACATTCACATGACTTTCCCTAGCTGCTCTGCAAACTTTATACAAAAGATTCTTCTTCTTACCCCACAATGCTATTCAAGATAAACATTAGCAGAATGTTCTTATTACTTAGTTCCTTATAAGTAGATGGAAAATTAAAGGAATACGCTATGCTAAATAGTAGTCAAAGGTCTTAAATAGTGTCGTTATGCGATTGTCATTGTAAATCGCTTCTTTGCTTGGCCAGGAGTACAACAAAAGAAAATCGGACAATTCCTGTCTGAGAAAAGTATAAGTACTTTACAATTGAAACTTATAACAAGGAATATCTCGAAAACGGCTAACTCCACATAAATTGTGTATTTTAACATGATCTACATTTTTTGTGCAATAAGTTTTTGTCTATCTCTTACAGTTTATTAGTTATGCAAAATTCATCCAGAATAAACAGGTCTTAGGAAGCTATTCCCAGAAAATTCAAGATAAACGTTTTATTTGTGATGGAAATGGCTTTAATATGTGCTATTTTAATCAAATTCATTAGAGCCATTTTTAAGAAAATCAAAGTTTTCGAAAATTTTCCATGTAAACGGTAGTTAGGGTTGGGAGGTTTTGTTTTTAAATTTTCGTGTCTTATCCTTTGAAGATACAAAACCTAAATACCAAGTTTGGTATTTAATGGTCCTTTCGTTTTTGAGCTATTCTGTCCACAGGCATACACATACACAAAGACACAAACACACGCGGACCTTTATCTAAAAATGTTTTTTTTCGGACTCAGGGCCCCAGAAAACATATTTTCGGTGAAATCTCGATATCTAAGTTTTGGATAGAATACGGTACTTTCTCTATGTACATTGTACATAAAGGGCTGGAGAAAGTAAAATCTAATGTGTTCCCTTCACAGGACTTTCTCTACTTCTTTGTAACAAATTATTTTTAAAAACAAAATTCTTCTATCAACTTATGGCTAATCGAAATAAATATTAGCAGAAACTGATCTTATTACTTGTTTCCCTTTAAGTAGAAGAGAAATAAGGGAGTACACCAGGTTAAAACGATGGTCAAATGTTTCAAAAGCTGTTGCTATGTGAATGAAATCATTTCCTTGCATGACTAGGAGTTGTCAAGTTCTCGGAAGAGAAAAAGTATTTTATAACTGAAACCAATAACAGGGAATATCTTGGAAATGGTCAACTCCACGAAAAAAATGTAGAGTATATAAATCGTGTGCTTTAACGAGATCTATATTTTTTGTGTAGTATTTATCCATCTCTTACGATTTACCTGCTATGCAGAAGTCATCCAGAACGAAGAGGTTTTCAAAGGTTATATATTCTCCAAGGAAAGTGAAGATATTAATTTTATTTTTCATGTAAATATCTTTAATATAGGTTGTTTTTATCAAAATCGTTAGAGCCATTTTTGAGAAAATCAAAACTTTCGAAACTTTTTTCCATGTAAAGCATAGTCTGTGGGGGGGGGGGGGGAGATTTACCTCAAAATCTTTGTGTCGCAGCCCTGGAAGATATTAAACCTAATTACCAAGTTTGGTATTTCCGTTTAGGAGTTATCGTATTCAGGGTTACACGGAATTTTTTTCTAAAAATGCTTTTTCGGATACGTGTATTCCCGGGAAATCTAGGTGTCGAATTTTTGGGAGGAATACAATACCTTCTCTACCTGTGTACTAAGTTCTAAGTACAGAAAGTAAAACGATAAGCAATGTATATTAGAGTACGAATACCATAATTCCAAAATGTTTTTAGATATAATCTGTCTCAAGTTAGTTCAGTCCTGATGTCAACACATGGGAGGGAAGAGTGAGAGACAGAGATACTGAGGCAAAAGAGCGTTAGGCTGTTGATTGGTTCAGGGAAGGTAATGGGTGTTAACTTTTACGTGGATGCATATTGTAACAGCCTCCTAAAAGTACAGTACTGTAATAGTTTTCAGATCACTGCTCTGCGCGAGTTAGTTTCGGAGAGAAAAGTATGCAATGCTTCGATTCTTATAAAAGGCAATAGTCCGACATTTTATCCATATCCGACACATACCAAGCAGATGACTCTGGGTTCGTGAATTCTGAAAGGAATGTTTACAACAGACGTACACATTCTATAAAAAACATATAGATTAGACAGAAGACCGGCGAAATTATATATTGACTTCATTAACTTATTACTGTTAAATAAAATGCAGCTAACTTATATTAATAAAGAACATTGGTATTATATGCACAATAAGTTACAAGCCTGTACCAGACAGCTTTCTTAAACAACCGGTAATTCTCGAGCTGAATGCTGATTAAGCTGTTATTGTTTATAGTGCAGGGTCGCCTCTGATAATGTGTTATTTAAGACTGTATTTCCTGTACATCTCGCATGCCTCACAAGCCCAGGGGACTTGCTATATGCAGTTTAAAAGCAGTAAGCTATTGACCATGGATGATTGCCGTAATAAAATACAACCGAGGCAAGCCTTTAAAAAGTGTCGAGAGGCGAATGGTCGCGCATTGTTTCGCGGTGCTTAAAGAAAGAAACGAAAAGAATATCGAAAAAGAAACGGGTAGATCTCCTTGGCATTTCTGCATTTAGCGTGCATAGTGTTAGAATGGAACAGCAAGCATCCGGAAGCCTAAGAACACCGGGAAAATCGCGTAAATATAAAAAACGTTCAGAGAAATACGATGATTTTGCGAAAAGTGCTATTCGCGGTAAAGTTTATGATTGTTTTTTCAGAAACGAACCATCGACTCTAAACACAATTTTGCATGCAGTACATTCTGACACAGAATTGCCACATTTCTCAAAGTACTCTCCACAGGTTGCTGATATATATCGCTAGTGTTGCAAAACTTATGTGCACACATGTACCGTTAACAAGCGGCGAGTTTAGCCAGCTCCGCCTTGTTGACATCAGGACTGAACTAACTTGAAACAGACTATAGTGGCAGGCAGGCAGGCAGACATGTCTATGTGTGTGTGTATGTGTGTGTGTGTGTGTGTGTGCGTGTATGAATATATGTATGTATGTAAGTGTGTGTGTGTATGTGTGTATGTATGTATTTATTTATGCTCAGCAGCTGGGTACTGCCTGGTGGAAGACTTAAATGTACAAAATTTGCTAACAATAATAATCTTATAGTTAATAATAGTAATGCAACTAACATACTGTATATATACATGGTTTTTTAAACTCCTATTTACTTATTATTCAGTATAGCAGTACTGTGTCAATTACCAGCATGCTTCAAACAGTTACTATGAAGCCTCAACATCAATATCTATAAAACAGTTTTTGAGATCTTTATTACTTCACAATATTTACTTTAATTAATTATCTGACATATATTCTCTTTAAATTATCTCTAAACTTCTTTAAGATCAGAGGGCAGCCCTGAAAGGCTGCTACAAGCAATTCTTCTATGGTTCTACAAAAGAAAACTTTTTTTTTCCTTTTTTTTTTTTTTTTTGTAGCTTAACGTCCTTTAACCTGGTTGGTCATTTCGGACGATGAATGAAATTGGTGAAATGATACTCAAATGATCTCGGGGCCCACGGAGCTTAAAGTTACTCGACATTCGTCTTCTCAGGATAAGGAAAAACCCCGAAAAAAACCATGCCCGGGTAACTCACCCTAAGCGAGATTCGAACTCCCGACCTTAAGAATGTGACACAGGCACGCTACCACCACACTACCCATGCGGGCTGAAAAATACCTTTCCTACTTTGGATCTTTAACTTCTACCTTAATTTTATACAAATGATCGTATGATAGAGGAGTGGAGAAAGTCATGTGAATGCAACACTTTAGGTTGTTTTAAAAAAGGATACGAATATCTTCAGGATTCTCTTTTACTTGAAGGAAACAAGGCCTTCAGTACTTCTTGCAGACAGTCGTTTTCCTTGTTTTCTTTCTGAAGTTTTTGGTTGCATTCGCGTGTTGAAGAAATATCTTGCGTGTTACGATTTCAATTAATTTTCTGTTTGCAAGTGTGTTGTTTCATAGATGCGCTGAAAGGTTAACGTGCTCGTTAAATAACTTGTTCATATTTACCACCTGTGCGTAGCAACTGATAAAAGCAACGGTAAACAGACCTGTGTCTCGTCGGGCACAAAAAAAGTATTGTCTTGCGGTGTAAAAATACACAGCCAGGTCTTAAGAAATGCTCCACAATAAACACAAATTGTATAGCTATGGTTCATTCTATTTAAATTTGCGCAACATGGTAATTATGACTCCGCTAAAACGCACACGAAATTGCAATTCCCAATAATTTTAGTTATAGTAAGAGAAAATTGAGCAGGCTATGTCTATACTGCTAAAATTTGAAAACTTGGGTTCCAACTTTTCAAAATCTATATCCAGCAGCAAGTTGAACTATAAGACCGCTTTTCAGCTAAAATCGGAGTGGGGTATGGAGCAATGCATCAAAACAGGTACCAAACTCATTAGAGAGGGGCTCGCGTGGATAAGACTAGGAGCATGGAGAAGCACAAAAATTGCTGACGAGAATGGTACGAGAATCTGTCCCATTTGCGAGGAGAAAGAATCGTGGACCCACATCTTGGCAAGATGTAGGGGTACGAAGGAATGGCGGGAAAAATATTTACCGCGATTCTTTCCCACCGCGAATGCATAACTAGAAGGATGTTGGACGCTACTGGCAGGTACGGAAAAAGTGGACAGGCTAGGTAAATTTACACTTAAGGCAAGACAGCCGAGATCTGAGAAGGCTGGCAATAGGGAAGGAGGGAGGGATATAAGAACAACTAAACAAAAGTGACTACAATGTTTTACACACACACACACACACACACACACACACACACACACATACATATATATATATATATATATATATATATATATATATATATATATATATATATATTATGTCATACTTAAGTCACTGTTGTATTATGGTTTTAAATATTGTATATATATTATGTGAGTATATTTCTTTTAAGTGTATTTATCCATTATAAGAGGGTATATTTATGAAGGTATACTCTGTGCTGTAAATTTAAATTGCTATATTTGAATATCTTTGTATTTTTACTGTCGGATTTACTCTTGTAATTCTTTGCTGAAGTTATAATATTGCTTTTTATCGTGTATTACCTCTGTTTTCTTTTTTTATTTTTTCGTACTTACTCTTTTAATTATTTTTTGTTGTTTTAATAGTGCTTTTTAGTGTGTATTATAAAAGCACATACGGTCTGTGGACTCGTGCGATTGTTGAAATTCAATGTATGATATTGTTATGTCAATAAATACACGTATTCATTCAAATTAATTAAGTAGATTGGCCGCCGCAAACAAAATGGTAATGAATGCTGGAAAAAGTAAGTCCATTGTTTCCAGTAGAAAGTGTTAGAATCTCACTGTTTCAAATTCTCAATTATGACGTTGTTAGGAGAATAAAAGAGTGAATTATTAAGGTGTTCTTTTCGGATATTTTTATTTAGACAGCATTCCTTATATATGCATGCGCATTTGACTCATGGACTAGCCAAGTAACGTGATATATATTATTAAGAAAGTGTATTATATTGCAATGGCGTTCGGGAGTTAGCAACATTAGAATGCAAAGACGAGATAAATTACCAAACATAGAGTTGCATTCCTTGTAGAAATGATAAAATATTTAAAAGTCTGGAGTGCTTTTCCCATTCTCCGTTGTTAGTGGAAGGTCTTCTACAGATGAAAGTCTTCCTGACGTATCATCACTGTGAACAGCGCTTCAAGATTCCACTTTTCTACCAAAAAGATTCTTTCTACGAGCGAGCATAATTGAGTAGTTGAGCTCATTTCAGTCGCAAATGTCATTTTCTTTAGACAGTTGATGCCACGAGAAAAGTAGATCTTTTACCAGATGTCAGTAGTGTTAAAAGTATAAAAATTCAGTCACTCAGTGTTATAATACACTCCAATGTAGCCAACTTTGTTTTATGCGGCCACGGCCTCATTCAAATAGGTTACGACACTGAAAGCTCGTATCGATTCATAAAATAGCGGATGATTTGAATGAAATCAACATGGAATCTGCTGAACCAGACGAAATTATGCAAGCGGCGGAGAGAGAAAATTACAACTGCTACCTGCCTCCGTTGTATAGTATGTTTTCGTTCTGCACCAATAAGTCGTCATGTTGTCGGCACTGATGCTAAGCAAGGCAACAACTGAATATCGCAGATCAATAAGCACGAACTCCGTGAAATATGTAAAATGATCTATTTATGATAATAGTATGTCTATAAATATTGAGAAGTGTCTAAAAAATAGTGTATAAAACGTGTTCAAATTGTTTTATTTGCTCGTAGGTTTACGAGACTCGGCCTACGGCCTCGTTTGGCAAGCTTCCTACTTACAATATAAAACACCATTTTTACCGCTTGTAACATAAATAGATAACTCTTACGGAATACACGCGCGAAGAAGTGCAGCAAGCGTAAAATTCAAGCGTAGAGTAATTTCATTCCAGCTTTACGTTCGCCAAAATAATTCACTATGTTAGTATGTATAAATGACTCGTCAATAGATACCACTTCATAAATTTCTCACACTGTGCCTCATAAACTTTTCGGGACTTAGCAGGTAGTAAATTTGATTTTGCTTCTTTCGCAGTTCTAAGGATATCATACTTCTCAAAATCTGCCACTTGTTTCGAAATCCGTCACAGAACAACAATACTATTGGTTTGTCGCGACCTGCTATAGCCGTACCGTCATCGCACCCAGCAATGCGATACAAATAACGAACTATAATCCTTGGTGAGTGGATCAAACTTAACCTCAAATTTATTTCATCTTTCGTTGCTTTTCTTTTATCACAATATTCCCGCTCGAATCTAAAATACGCTCTTACATCATAAATAGCTATTGCCAGTCTTCATTGTAGCAATGTGCGGATTATTAACGAATACCTACAGTAATGAAGAGCAGGTTACCGTCCAGAAAGAAACACGACATTATTTCTTCTTTAACCGCTAGAAAAAACAAAGTAATAAGTAACTGTGTGCAATTGGGTAAAGAACAAGGCTAAACGTCTCGTTACTAATGTAATTTATTTGCAAGTGTTCAAGCTATGTGCAGAAGATTTGAATGTCATAAACATGGAATCTGCTGAACCAGACGAAATTATGCAAGCAGCGGAGAGAGAAAACTACATCTGCTTTTTAGGACAGACAAAAGAGAAAATAGTTCGTTTTTGGGTTACAAACTAGTTCATCTCGAATCTTCCGTAACGTTGGAAACTAGCACCCTGAGACATTATACATACTACAGTGATTTTCCTACAAGTGCGATACTTAAATGGTAAATATCGACTCTTTGTTCTTTCATACTTCTAACGATTCTTTAGTGATCGTCAGTTTTCCTCTTTACTGCAATTTTTAGTTAAAGAACTTCATTGTCAGCAAAAGAAGGCATTTTTACACTTCATTTATCACTTCACTGACATTTACACAAGATTCGCAACACATATTTAAGGCAAATCGATAATAACCAAACAAACATTCAATTTATGACCTAGATTTTAAGTCCATGTTTACTGCACAAATAACGTTTTGCTAGGGTAGTTCTCGATACCTTGTCGACACTACTCGAGTGCTCAGATCATGAGGTGTGAACGCCAACACGCTCAGAAATTTAAAGTGTCTTAAAGGTCACTTTGATTGCACGCGGCATTCGCTGAAAATAAAGTTTTTAGACCGTTAATGCTAAAAGTAGGTCTTTTACCAGATGTCAATAGTGTTAAAAATAGAAAATTTTATCACTCAGTGTTATAACATTTTAACACTCCAATGTAGTCAACTTTGGTTTATGCGTCCACGGCCTCATTCAAGTAAGCTATGACTCTGAAAGCTCATACCGATCCATAAAATGGCGGATGATTTGAATGTCATGCTGAATCAGACGAAATTACGCAAGCAGCGGAGAGAGAAAACTTACAACTACTACACTGCCATTT
The DNA here is from genome assembly GCA_030762935.1 of Hymenopus coronatus. Lineage (NCBI taxonomy): Eukaryota > Metazoa > Arthropoda > Insecta > Mantodea > Hymenopodidae > Hymenopus > Hymenopus coronatus. The sequence goes on along the minus strand of CM060900.1, from coordinate 518,777,380 downwards.
TTCGTTCTGTACGAATAAGTCATCAATTTCTCTGCACTGATACTAAGCAAGGCAACAACTGAATATCACGGACCATTAAGCAGAACTCCGTGAAATATGCAAAACAATCTATTCATAATTATAATATGTCTATAAATATTGAGAACTGTCTAAAAAATAGTGTATGTGACACGTGTTAAAATTGCTTTATATTGTTCATAGCATTAATGTACTGGACCTACGGCCTCGTTTCGCAAGCTTTCTACTCACGATATAAAACACCATTTTTACCACTTGGATCACAAATAACTGTTCTTATTGAGTTAACGAGGCTTAACTATGTTTATAGGCTTTCTAATTTAGAACAAAATGTAAACAACATAATTCGCTGATGTGTACAACTGGGATATAATTATAATTTTGGAATTATTACCGTTAGAAGAAACCGAGATTAGATTAATTAGTTTCAACAGTAATTTCGGTTTTATACTGTATAGAATCAGTACTCAATGAAGGAAAAAACAAGGACCTGGTCCGTATTAAATCGAGGTATTTAGTTTAAGAAGTGCTTAGGGCGGTGCCGTGGCAGAGTGGTTAGGCCGCTCGACTCCCAACCATGCGGTCTGGATCCAATCCCAAGCGCCCATAAGTGGGATTTGTGGTAGGCGAAACGGCGTCTGGGTGAGTATTCTCCAGGCCCTCCGGTTTCCCCCACCACTCATTCCCCAATTGCTCTATCATCACCTTTCGTGTTATCCATTTCGCTTGCATTTCATATCATCCAATTCCTCACCCTCTCGACCACTCGTTCCAGTTTCTCCATTTTGTGGTTTCGTGCCGTTGGCTCCCTGACAGGCTTCTGTTTTTAAATCCTAGGAGGGTGTCAGTCCTACATACGGGAAGGGTAAGCCGAATACGGGAAAAAATATAAGCGCTTAACCGTCTGAGCTGTTTCTGCCGACATTAGGTTTGATTCAATCAGTTGCAGAAACCTATTAATTTTAATCGAACACGCTAACAAAACAGCTTCTAGCTAATTTATTATGTCTTATTATATATACTGAAACTTGATCGCATCGAAACGTATTTTGAAACTAAACTTACAGACACAAGTACGTAAGACTTTCTCCTATAATATGTTTCTGAAATTTCAAGCAAATGTTAATAATAAATGTTTCTAGATCGTAGTATGGACGAATGGCAGACTAGCTTCAGACTAATCGAGAAATAACGTTAAGGTAATGCACGCAGATGATCTAGCCATTATATTATATGGTAACAATGAAAATGTCTTGAAAACGAAACAAATTATTGTCAATCATTGCTTATTCTGTAACGGAAACAACTTCAGTATTAACTGTGGAAAAACTACACACATTCAGCAAACATTTTACAATGGTTTCCATCTTCAGCAAATTTTTTAGGTGTTTACATTGATTCAGATCTAGAATGGCTAAACCGTAGGTATTGTTAATAAGCTTATTCTTCTTTATGCTAATCGAGATAAACATCAGCAGAAACGCTCTTATTACTTAGTTCCTTATAAGTAGAAGGAAAATAAGGGAATACAATGCTAAACTGACAATCAAATGTTTTAAAATGGAGTTGCTATGGGGTTGAAATACGCTTCTTTGCGTGGCCAAGAGTTGACAAGTTCCCGTATGAGAAAAGTTTAAGTGTTTTAGAAATGACTAACGATTTTGATTAAAATGCCGTATATTAAAGCTATTTACATCCCAAATAAAATGTATATCTTGAATATTCTGGGAATCGTCGCTGAAGACCTATTTATTCTGGATGAGTTTTGCCGAATTTTGTTTAACTGCTAAACCGTGAGATAGACAAAAACTTACTATACAAAACACACACTTTATGGTCCTTTACGTTTTTGTTGAGGAGATAACTGTTTCCAAGATGATCCTCGTTATTGGTTTCAATTGTGAAGTACTTATACTTCTCTCGTTTTTCTTTTGTTCTACTCCTGGCCAAACAAAGAAGAGATTTTCAATGAGAATCGCATAACGACAGCTTTTAAAAAAAATTACTTATCACTTTGGCATTGCACATTCCTTTAGTTCCGTTTTTTTAAAGCTGAAACCAATAACAAGGGACATCTCAAAAATGATCAACTCCATGAAAAAAAAATGTATGTAACATACATTGTGTGTTTTAACGTGCTCTACATTTTTGTGTGGTAAATTTTTGTCTATCTCTTACGGTCTAGCAGTTATGCAATATTTTAATATACGATAATTTAATCAAAATCGTTAGAGCAATTTTTTAGAAAATCAAAATTTTTGAAAAATGTTCCTTGTAAAGGGTATTTGGGGGTGGAGGGATTTTCTTGAAAGTCTTCATGTCGCATCCGTGGAAGATACCAAACTTAAATACCAAGTTTGATATTCAACGAACGGTCTTTTCGTTTTTGGGCTATGCAGTCCACAGACACACACACGCACACACAGACCTTTCTCTTTCATGTACATAGTACGTGCAGAGAAAGTAAAAAAGTCTGCACCGGATTTGCTATATATTTGAACACTAAACTCAAATTAAAACTTTGAAAGCAATAAAGGGAGTTCATATATAATATATTTCTGGAGATCTTAACTACTATGGTTCTCAGCCTCCCGCTCTATATGGAACGTGAAAAACTTTTGTAGGTTTGAACCCGTGACCTCTGGCACTATAGGCCATCATGTTATTCCTATACCACGGAGGATGATAGGTAGCACAATCCTAAACCTTAGGATACAGGCAGCATTTCATGTTATCAAAAAGTAGTAATATTTTACGTTTAATATAGCTCGTTAAATGTTTTGTACTATATATTTGTATGTTTTATGTTCCAAGAAGTAATGTGATAATAAAACATAAAATGAATGAGAAGAAAAGTATGGGTTTTTATTATATTTTTTTTTTATTATACTTACAGTAAATATGAGAAATATTGTATTCCACCCAGAAAAAAACGACATTGACATTTCGCCGGAAATATATATTTTTGAGGCCTCCGAATAAAAAAATAACATTTTTAGAAAAAAAAGTCCATGTGTGTGTGTGTGTGTGTGTGTGTGTGTGTGTGTACAACATACATCAAGTACGAAAAGACGGTTAGATACCAAACTTGACATTTAGGTTTAGCATCTTCCAAATATGCGACAAGATTTTTATTTTAAGACAATCCCCCAACTCAAATTACCATTTACTCTTTATTTTTTAATGTATTCTACTTTAATCTATATATCTGCCAAGTTTTATCATATATATCATATATATATATAAAGTAGATTAAAGTAGAATACATTAAAAATAATTTATATATGTGCGATGTTTTAAGTCTCTGGGGTGGATGTAACGCATAATTTAACGCCAATTTTAACAAATTCATATTTACATTCTGTCTAGGTAAATTTCGTGTTATTTACTGAAAATCTATCTTCTCCCACAAAAGTATAGTTAGAGGTCCAAAAATGCTGCAAGGTGCAGCTGTGTTCCAAAGTGCATAGTGTGGAATTTTCATAACATTCATAGTTTAGTCTCTTATTACGATTTTTTCACGTTTTGAGTTATTTTAAAGAAAAACTATAATATGAAAATTTCCATGAGGTAATTTGTTACAAAGGTACTAAAGAACGTAACCATAAAAGCTGACTTGCCCAGTTCTGTTGGAGGAGATATTTTTATAATTAATGCAGTCTATCTAAATTAATATCTTAAGAATGCAGTTACAATGTTGAACTGACATTTTGTACACACAAATTTCTGTAATTGCTGGTAATGTCTGTACAAAATTTAAATCTCTAGTTCTAACACTTTAGAAAACCTCTGAAGATAAATAGTTCGTAGAATAATAACTTTTACTTTCTTTGCCCGTATGTACAATGTACATAGTGGATAGAGAAAGTACCTACTGTATTCCACCCAAAAATTAGATGTCAAAAATTCATCGGAAATATATGTTTTGAGGTCCCCTGATTCCGGAAAAAGCATTTTCAGAAAAAGGTCTGCAAAAGGACCGTTAACAACAAACTTGGTATTTAAGTTTAGTATCTTCCAAGTATTCGAAACGAAGCTTTTAGAAAAATATCCCCTACCCAAACTACCCATTACCTGGAAAAAATATTGAAAATTTTGTTTTTCTGAAAAATGCCTCTAACAATTTTGATTACAATACCTACATATTGAAGATATTTACATTGCAGTAAACTGTATATTTTGACTTTTCTTGGAATAGCCTCTGAAGACCTCGTTATTCCGGATGAGTTTTGCAGGATTTTGCATAACGGTAAACCGTACGAGATAGAAAAAAAATTACTACACAAAAATTGTAGATATTAAAACAGATAGTTTAAGTTACATGCATTTTTTATGTAGAGCTGACCGTTTCTGAGATATTCCTTGTAATCGGTTTCAATTTTAAATTGCTTTTAACTTTTCCTAAACGGGGTGATGTTTCGTTTCATCTCTCGTTTTCCTGTAGGCCATGCAAAGCGAATCAAACTTCAGTTTTTATACATAGAACCAGTTTTTAAAAGATTTGACTATCGATTTAGTTTAATGTATTCCCTTATTTCCCTTCGACTTACAAGGAAGCAAGTAATAAGGCAATTTCTGTTGTGTTTATCTTAATTAGCGTGTCGCAGATAAAACAGTAATGTTTTGTAAGGAAAGTTGTTTGCTTTAGAGAAAGTCATGCAAATGGAAAATATCAGAGTTTTTGAAAACTGTGTCATTCCCAGTTGCCTTAAGGGTATGTATGTATTTAATTTTAATTCCGTAAAATAATTTAAACACTCCTGAGTAAAAAAAGAAGGGTACAATTGGTCAGCAGGCGCCATTTTTAAATGCCTTAAATCAAGACATTAGAGGTCAAGTTGCACTGCACCCATTCACACCAGGCAAAATAAAAAACCAAGTTATGCAGCAATGCAAAAAGAAAAGTACAGACAAGGCAGCAGCAGCGGAGAGGAAAAGGAAAGCTGGGTAAAACCTACAAACGTAGTGGATTTTAATGTGAGCCACGCACTCATATTCCTTGTTTTCTCGCTATTGATATTTTCAGCATTTTTCTTCTTGTAAAATGCTCCTTGGGGAGCAGTTTTTCTGTTAAAATTTGCTGTACATATTCACAGAGGAACTATGCATAAGAATTGTCCTAGGTTTTTCTGTCACATATAGTTAAGCATATGTTTTCAATTCTCACACACAAAAATTATATATTTATGACAAATAAAGCAGATTGATAATTTTAAAAAAATGTTAGTGCCTAAACCAAAGAAGATACAAGGAAACCGAGGGAAATTTCAAGAAGTAGATGTATTATGAATCTAAGGATAAAACATTAGACGAAAATATTAAGTTTTTGTCTCAGGGGACTTTTTTGTGACGTGACAAAACCGTTGATTATAGCTTCCAAACCATTAGAGCAAAATGGATGAAATTTGCACTGTAACTTATTTGCATTATATAACACATGTGGGGGGAACCACAAAACGCTGGCATTATTAGTTTGGTATTTCAAGCTTTCAGCCATACATGTTGTTAAATACACCAGGCAGTAAGTAACCTTAGCGTCGATTTTATTTCCTTAACACTCTCTTTCAACATCCACCCACCGGTTTGTAACCTTCCTCGCCTTCAAGGTTGCCGACCGGCACGAGAGGGAAAGCTATATAAAGCTGGCAGTGAAGCTTTTCGGCTTAGTATCTTCGAAACATGGCTCGTCTTTACCTTCTGCTGTGCCTTGTTTCGGCGAGTAGTCTTGCAGAGAAATGTGATCAAGTTTCTCTCAAGGAAGCCGAGTACGGTTACACGAAGGATAATACTCTGGTGAAAATATTCACATGGACAGCCAAGAATAACGTCACCGTTCAAGTTTCTAACTATGGAGCAAGAATAATATCCATCAAAGTACCGGACAGATATGACAACATCAAGGATGTTGTTCTTGGGTTTGATGACTTGAAAGGTAATTATTGCATTTACAGTCGAAACCAACATAATTGATTCTTTTTTGTTCTTTACCTTCTCTAGCCCGCATGTGCAATTTACAAGTGGATAGAGGAGGTACTGTATTCCACACAAAAATTCGATGTAGATTTCACCGGAAATATGTGTTTTGGGGTCCCCTGAGTTCGAAAAAAACATTTTTAGAAAAAAGTCTGTGTGTGTGCGTGCGTATCTGGACAGCATTACTCAAAAACGGAAAGACTGTAAAATACAAAACTTGATATTCAGGTTTAGTATCTTCTAAGGATGCGACACGAAGATTTTCAAGAAAATCCCCCTACCAGAAACTACCCTTTACAAGGAAAAATTTTCGAAAACTTTGATTATCCTAAAAATTACTAACAATTTTGATTAAAATCCCGCATGTTAAAGCTATTTAGATCCCAAATAAAATGCATATCTGGAATTTTCTGGGAATAGCCTCTGAAGGTCTCTTTATTCTGGATAAACTTTGACGAATTTTGCTTATCTGCTAAACCGTAACAGAAAGACAAACACTTACTACACAGAGAATGTAGATCTCGTCTAAACACACAATTTATGTTCCTAACCCTTTTGCCGTGGGGTTAACCGTTTCCGAAATATTCCTTATTATTGGTTTCACTTGTAAAGTATTTTTCCTTTTCTCAGACAAGAAGTTTCCGTTTTCTTTTGTTCTACTTCTGGCCAAGCAAAGAAGCGATTTGCAATGACAATCTCATAACAACAGCTTTTAAAATATTTGACTAACACTTTAACCTAGTGCATTCCCTTAGTTCCCTTCTACTTATAAGGAAGTAAGTAATAAGTACATTCTGCTAATGTTTATCTCGATTAACATGGTGTAGAAAGAAGAATAATCTTTTGTAAGACGTTTGTTTGTAGAGCAGCTGGAGAAAGCCACGTTAATGTTACACATCAGATTTTTTTTTTTTTGTAGTTAACGTCCTTTAACCTGGTTGGTCATATCGGACGATGAAATTGGTGAAATGATGCTCCAATGATAGTGGGTTCCATGGAGCTTAAATTGCTAGACATTCGTCTTCTCAGGATTAGAGCAAACCCCGATAAAAGTATTATCCGTGTAACTCACCCTAAACCAGATTCGAACTCGCGACCTGTTGAAGGCGAGGCAGACGCGCTACCACCACCTACCCAGGCGGGCATTTATGTGTTTTGTGTGATCAGTCTACTTAATGTTAGGGTGACCAGATAAAGATATTCAAAAGTAGGACAATTTGAAAGAAAAAGCAGGACATTTTTAAAACAATCTGATGGGCTTAACTCGCATAACTTTTTCTATCTGTTCTGCAAGCAAACTATTCTTACAAAAGATTATTTTATCTACATCGTGCCAAATTCTATACAAATTGTTAGTTTAATTGTTTTTTTCACACAAACCCTGTGTAAGACAGGAGTTGCATCGCTAGTCCGACTGAAAAATATAATGCCATAGCCGGGATTTGAACCATAGATCTACCGATCTCTAGTCGGTTGCTCTACCACTGAGATACCATGTCTAAATGCCTGCATAGCATTAAATTCCTCAACTGACTCCCTTGTTTCCTGGAAAACCACAAATTAACACTAATTGACCATATTAGTTGGCTATAATATGAAGCCCGGGACTTAAAGTACTTATGACATTGTAAGTCGCCATTGTGGTATGTCATCTCAAAATAATTTGAGGTCACCTTGTGGTTTACCGGGAAACATCGAGTAAGTTCATGAATTTAATGCTATACCGGCATTTTGCCATGGTAGCTCAATGGTAAAGCTACAGGCTAGAGATCGGGAGATCCGTAGTTCAAATCCCAGCTATGGCATTGCATTTTTCAGTCTGACTCTACCTATCCAATATAAATATTAGCAGAAATTGTTTTATTGTTTGCTTCCTTCTAAGCACAAGAAATGGAAATGGAGTTTATTAATGGACGCTCTTTAACTGCTGCAGTTCTCAGCGGTTTATTCCATACTGACGTAAAACACCGCTTAATTTTTCTCAGAATCCTCTTTATCAGACTTGAGGTTCTTTTACGTGTCGTAAATCTACGACACGGGACCAGCGGTTTTATTTCCCTTCGGAAGGAAGCCAAGCTAAGAATTTTTACGCCAGAAAACTAAGCACAAGGGTAAGGAGATTACACTAGGCTAAAGCGATAGTCAGCTTTTATAAAAGCTGCCCACTTTGTGGACAATTGAAGTTTGGTTCCCTATTGCATTATCAGGAGTAAAACTAATGAAATGAAATGAAAGATGACTTCCCGTTTGGAAAAGTTTAAGTATTAGTGATGATTTCACGGATAGTAACCGAGTTAAACTGAAGTCGTAAAGATCCAAGCGTTCGACCATTTTAACCCATGAATTTTACGACTCCAGTCTGATTCGGCTGTTATCCCCTGAAGCCATCATTAATAAACAACACCGAGAAAGCTTCAAATTTTAAAATTCTAAGTAGTTTAAAATTTAAACCAATAACGACGATTATCTCGGAAACGTTTAACTGTACAAAAAATATCTATATGACATAAATTGTGTGTTTTAACGATATCTACACTCTTTTATGTAGTAAGTTTTTTTCTATCTCTTACGGTTTACAAACTATTGAAAATTCATCCAGAATGAAGAGTTTTTGAGAGGCTGCTCCCAGAAAATTCAAGATATACATTTTGTTTGTCATACATATATTTAATATACGGCATTTTAATTCAAATCGTTAAGGACGTTTTTGAAAAAAACAACATATCAAAACTTTTTCTGTGTAAAGGATGATTTGTAGTGGAGGATTTTGTTGAAAATCTTTGTGTCGCACCCTTGGAAGATACTAAACTTAGATACTAAGTTTGGTATTTTACGGGTTTTTCCGTTTTTGAGCTATAGTGTCCACAGACACACATATTGCCCTTTTTCTAAGAAATATATCTATATATATATTTTTTTTTTTTTTTTTTTTTTTGATTTTCAGGGGACTACAAATCATATATTTCCGGTGAAATCTCGACATCTAACATGTGTATGGTACGCGTAAGGAAAGTAAAAAAGCCTGACAATATATTAAATTTCTCTTGTTTACCGAGAATAGTAATTATTTTGGTATGGAATGAGTTTTTAGTACACGAGCTAAATATGAAGTTCTAAAGCAAGAAACACGTGTAGGACTTTTAAGGTGAAGGTGCAAAACCATCGTAGCTCTTGAAGTCACATATACGTAACAGTCACATACCGTGTAATTTGCTGCACTTCTGCAAGACCCTAAGTGAGGCATGGATATTTACCTCTCAAAAATAATTGATTTTACCATTTTGGCTCTTCGACTTCATTTATAATATCTCTAAATGTGGAATTTTGGTTTTGCATAAACTTGAATAATAATCATATTTCCATGATAATTTAATAGAAAACTCCTATGTTTAAGGACATGTAGGACTGAAAGTTTAAAATTCCAAACTAATAATGCCAACCTTTTGAAATTTATACTACAGATGTAATATAATGCAAATAAGTGCAGTGCACATTTCATCCGTTTTTCTCTTATATTTGGAGGTTTTAGTCAACTTTCTTTGTTTTGTCACCTCGCTAAAATCCCTTGCGAGAAAAAGAAATGATGGTCTAATATTTTCAAAATGCATACACTTTTTGAAATTCCCCTAGTTTTACTGTATCTCCTTTGGTTTAGGCTGTAAAAATGAATGTGCTTTTTTGTATTAAAAATATAATTTTATGTTTGAGCATTGAAAGCATGTGCTTTAATACATCTGACCTAAGAAAATTATAATTCATTGTACCTCTGTGAACATGTACAGCAAATTTTATTTGTGTAACAGAAAAACTTCTCCGAAAGGAGCATTTTACAGGAAGCAAAATGCTGATAAATATCAATAACGAGAAAACAAGGAAAGATTTGAATGCATTGCAGCACCAGTTTGGTAGGTTGGTCCCTCAGCTTTTCTTTTCCTCTCCTCTGCTGCTGCCTTTTCTTCTTGCATTGCTGCTTTTCTTCTGCACGACTTCGTTTTTTACTTTGCATGTTGCGAATGAGATCTCGTGAACTGAAGTTTTTCTTGCCAAATCCAGTACAGTTTCAGCTGTAATGCTTTGCTGTAGCTCCAGTTAAGGCATTTCAAAATGGCGCCTGGTGGCCAATTATGTTTTTTTTATATATTCAGAAATGTTTAAAGTATTTTATGGAGTTAAAATAAAAAAGTCGATTTTTGTGATTTTTCATGAAATTTTAGTCATACATACCCTTAAGAGCAACACAATTAGAGCAGGAATCGTAATTCGAACTGAGAGTCAGATTCTGTTGCGAGTGTTATGGAAGTTAATCGTAAGCAGGTCAACACACGTCCTTTTACGAACAACAAAATTCCCTTTAAGAATCGGATGTATTTCATTCACACGACTTTGTCTATCTATTCTGCAAACAAACTACTCTTACAGAAGATTATTCTTATATCTACATCATGCTAATCAAAATAACATTACCAAAATCGACATGTTACTTAATTCCTTTGAAGTAGAAGGGACAATATGAATACACTAGGTTAAAGCGACAGCTGTCGCTACGCGATTGTTATTGAAGCTCCATTCTCTTTCCATGGTCTGAAGTAAAACAAAAGTGACATGAAACGAATCATGACTTCCCGTTTGAGAAAAGTTTAAGTGTTTTAAAACTGAAACCAATAACAGGGAATGTTTATGAAATGGTTAGCTCTAAGAAATAAAAATTTTATCTGACAAATTGCGTATTTTAACAAGATCTATATTTTTTTTTTTTTTTTTTTTTGTGTGTTGTAAGTTTTTGTCGATCTCTTATAGTAAATGTAAAAGTCATTCAGAATGGAGATGACTTCGGGGGCTATTCCCAAGGAATTCAGGATATAAATTTTATTTGTCATGTAAATACCTTTCGTATACGGCATTTTAATCCCAATCGTTAGAACCATTTTTTAGCAAATGAAAAATTTAGAAAAGTGTTCTATGTAAAGGGTAGTTTGGGCTTGGGGATATTTCTGAAAATCTTCGTGTCGCATCCTTGGAAGATAGTAAACTTAAATACCAAGTCTTGTATTTAATGGTTGTTTCGATTTTGAGCCACGCTGTCAAAACAAACACACGAGGACCTTTTTCTAAAAATGCTTTTTTGGATTCAGGCGACCCTAAAATATATATTTCCGGTGAAATGTCCGTATGGAATTTTTGGGTGAAATACAAGACCTTCTCTTCCTACTATGCCAATTGAACATACGTGCTAGATAAAGTAAAAATGGTACGCATTTAATCCTCGTATTGCCGCAAGAACATATGTTGTTGATTTCGAATGTAATTTTGCATAGTGTGCTTTTTGTTGTTTGTTTGCGTTTCGTGCTTTTGCTGTTGAAAGATAGAAGCTTTTTTTTTTTTTTTTTTTTTTTTTTTTTTTTTTTTTTTTTTTTAAAATACAGTTCCGGAGTCTGATCGGGACTCCGGCGCTGTATACCCTACTTTTTATTTACCTAATTTGTTTACTTTGATTACTGAATTTCTGTTTTACTTTTTACAAACACATACACAAACATATAACACCCATGCCCAAGGCGGGACTCGAACCCACAATCCCCTGCGCTGCGAAACTCCAAAGGGAGACGCTTTGGCGAGCGCGGCCATGGGGACCGGCTTGGCTTCAGCATAAACAGCCGGACTTTTTGCTTCATCATAAACAGCCGGTCCTTTGGCTTTATCATAAAGAGCAGGACGGACGCTCACAAAATAAAAATAGAAGAAGGACTTTCCGGCGAAACCCTAGCCTAGGTTTTTCAGGCGATCCGTAACTGAACCTTCCAATTTTAAAATTTTAAAGTTATTACTTCCGCTGTTGAATCACATATCAAATACCTTATGGAAAATCATGTACAAAATGTGAGCAGCGTAGGCCTATTTCAAAGTTCAGAGCATTAGTCAATTTTAATTAAGGTGATGTTTTTGTGAAATTTAACCAAAAATCGAGCCAATTTAGAACATTATTTCATACTAATAAGAATTATTCTAATCTTTAAGAGTATATACATACTCCATTTGACGCATTTGAGCTACCAATTAGCTGAAATTATAATTAATGCTTATTAATAGGTACACATATTTTTTACATAGTCAAAATGCTCCATACGTTTCAATTTGCTACGAATTTGTTCAAAAAATATCACTGCCTTCCTTAAGTACATCAAAGAATGCTTTTTCGTATTAAAGCTCCAATTTTGTGAGTTAAATGAGTACAATATGAAAGATTGAGAGTTATGGAGGTAATAAAAGTAATCATGTTTTCAACATATATAAAATATCAGAAATCATAGATATAAGTTTAAACTCGGTTACATTAAAATTTGAGTTTTGATGATTATATTGTTGTAAAAATCTAACGTATTCCATACACAAGTGTTTCTGAATCTGTTCTGCAAACAAACCGTTCTTACAAAAGATAATTCCTTCATCTACATAATGTTTATAAAGATAAACATGAGATAAACACGGGCTTATTTTTCAGTTCCTTGTACGTAGAAGGGAAATATGGGAATACACTGGGCTAAAGCCACAGTAAAATCTTTTAAAAGCGCTCGCTATGCGATTGTTGTTGAAATCGAATTCTCTTTCCATGGCCGGAAGTAAAACAAAAGGGATATGAAACGACTAAGAGATTCCCGCTTGAGAAAACTATAGTGTTTTAAAATTGAAACCAATAACAGGGAATATCTCTAAAATGTTTAGCTCTACAAAAAGGTGTATACGACCTAATTTGTGTGTTTTAACAAGATCTACATTTTAGTGTAATAAGATTTTGTTTCTTTCTTACGGTTTATCAGTTATGCGAAGTCATTCGCAATGAAGAGGACTTCCGGGGTGATTCCCAAGAAATTCAGAATTGTCATTTCAGACATATTAATTGCCATGTAATAGGTTAATCAAAATCGTTAGAATATTTTAGAAAATGAAAAAAATCGAAAAATGTTGCATTTAAGGGGTAGTTTAGGTTAGGGGGATTTTTCTGAAAATCTTCGTATCGTATGCTTGGAAGATGTTAAACTTAAATACCAAATTTGGTATTTAACTGACTTTACGTTTTTGAGCTATGCTGTTCACATACACTGAGCTTTTTTTTTTTTTTTTTCTAAAAATGCCTTTGTTTCTTATTCGGGATCCTCAAATTATGTACTTTCAGTGTATGTATTTTGGATGGAATATAATACCTTCTCTACCCAATATGTACACTGTACTTACGTGCTAGTGGAAGTAAACATGCATCGTTGAAGCATTTCTATTATCGCATTTAATTTAGACATGGGTGGTTTTTATTTGAATAAACATTGTCGCTGTTTTCTCGTTGTGGCGCCGTATGTCACTGTCATGTTAGTCTACCTCGGAGTTGGTCAAGGATTAGCACCCGTGAAATACTCTATAAGTAAACGTGTACATACCTCTGAAGAGTCCATTGTTGCACTGGCTATGCTCGTTCCTGTAGAACACATGGTCTCTTACTCAGGGGGGAAAGGAATAAATACGGTATGTAACACGGGGTAGACTCAAGAAAAGAGATATTTCACTTGATTTCACTAAAAGATAATACTTTTATTTTTCGTTGTTACTTGTTGAGGCACTAACCCTACGAGCGACTCCCGACATAACAATTCTTGAAAACGATGACATAACACTTCGTGCTAATTTCTGCTGTGGTTGAGTTCTTGTTGTCGACGTCATCACACAGAACACGTTGCAACAGCAACAATAATCACTATCACCTTCAGAATTGCAGTAAAGGTAACAATAAGAGTAACATTTGCAGTCGCAGTAACAGTAACCTTAAGCTTCACAGTCAACGTAACATTCACGCTAAGAATTGCAGTCAGAGTAACATTCACGATAACGATAACTTGATTTCTTGTACACACATCGCTTAAATACCTAAAACCTCCAGTATTGCACTCCTTCCTGATTGGCTCAAAAGAAGCGCGAAAGATTGTGTTTTCATGTGACTAGCTTGGTAAAGTCTTTGTATTCAATCCACGTGACCATTCTTTATAATGAAAAAGTCCCGGGCTCCAATGCATTTGGTAAATAACCTTTCTTTAACATTCAACCTGTTACTTGTGTCTCTGATGTTCTAAAAATCTTGCTCTACAAAGGCAATTGTTTCTCTAGCATTAACAAAGCAAATAACCTTTGCGAGCATAATAGAAGCTTCTAAACCCTAACGTTCTGCGTTCTACTGAAGCAGATATTTCTTATATTAAACCTCTACAAAACTAATAATTAAACTAATAAAATACACCACGCGCTAATATACTTGCGCAACATAGAAGTTAACACTTTGAAATATGTCAACAATATTATTGTTATTGTATGTGATAATTGGCATTGATGCATGCCTTAATAGTTATTTACGATACAAGTGGTAAAAATGGTGTTTTATTCTGTGAGTAGGAAGCTTGGCAAATGAGACCGTAGGCCGAGTACAGTAATCCTAGAACAATATAAAACAGTTTTAACACTTGTGTCATACACTATTTTTTAGACAGTTCTCAATATTTATAGGCATTCTATAATTGCAAATATATTGCTTTAACTATTTCACGGAGTTCATGTTTAATGATCTGCGATATTCAGTTGTTGTCTTGCCTAGCATCAGTGCTGACAGCCTGATGACTTACTCGTATAGAACGAAAACATTCTATACAGCGAAGGGAGTGTAGCAGTAGTAATTTTTCTCTCTCCGCTGCTTGCATAATTTCGTCTGGTTCAGCAGATTCCATGTTCTTGATATCAAGCCATCCGCCATTTTATGGACCGATACGAGCTTTCATGGCCATAGCCTACTTAAATGAGGTTGGGGACGCATAAACCAAAGTTGGCTACATTGGAGTGTTATAATTTTGTAACTCTGAGTGACAGAACTTTCTACTTTTAACACCATGACATCTGGTAAAAGACCTACTTTTAGCATCAACTGTCTAAAAAATATTTTATGGCCTATTTCAAAGCTCTTAGTACAAAATTATTTTAATTAATGGTCGGTATAACTGATACCGTGTGTTGGACTAAAGGCCAAACATGATTTACAAAAAAATTAAAGTTAAATATTTCATTTCTTTTCCACAGATATTTCCTAGCTGTCACAGAAATGTAACTACAAATGCTCACTTCAGTTTGTAAATATCAGGCTTACGAATCCTCAAGCTGTTAGCTTCAGGTTATCTACATTCAAACCATTATTCATTGTGAATCATGCAAAGCATCAGAGGCGAATCCGCTTTTAAAAGCTCGCTAAGTGCCTAGCGTTGTGATTCGTGGTGCAGGGAATCGTGGGTTTGCGTCCCGCCTCGGGCATGGATGTTAGTGTGGTTGTAAATGTGTGTATGTGCAATTGCATCTGTGAGTAAAAACGGCAAACAAATAGAAAGACAACAGCAACATAGGTACATTAAAAAGTAAAGAAAAAGAGTATCTAAAAAAAGCTAAGTAGTTTCTTTGTTTATTTTTATATATATGTGTGAGATTGATTTTTATTTACTCAAAAATGGCTGCAATGATTTGATCCAAATATCGTATATTAAAAATATTTACATGACAAATAAAATGTATATCTTGAGTTTCCTGAGAATACCTCTGGAGTCCTCTTTATTCTAAATAACTTTCACATACCTCGTAAATCGTAAAAGCTGGACAAAGAAAAAAAAAGAAAAAGATCCTGCACAAAAATTTTAGATCACTTCAAAACACACAACTAATGCCGTATAGTTTTTGTTGTTGAGCTAACCATTTCCGAGATATTCCTTGTTATTGGTTTCAATTTCAAAATGCTTACACTTTTCCCAAACAGGAAGTCGATTATTGCCATACAAAGAAGCGGATGTCAGTAGCAAAATGTACTATCGTTTTAGCTTAGTTTATTCCCTTGGTACCTTTTGGCTTATAAGGAACTAAGTAACAAGACCGTTAAGCTAAAGTTTGATCTCGATTAGCACGAAGTAGAAATACGAATAATTGTTTGTCAGAAGTTTGTTTTCAGAGCGATAGAGAAACTCATGTGAATGAAGCAGATCAGATTTCTTTTGTCGTTTTCTAGTTTTTCTGACGTACTATAAGAACCTACGTCACCACATTCAAGTCTATGTAATGTAGTAAAATACTTCTGTGGAGTAAATATACAAAATGATACATATTCAATCAATATTGCTGACGAAGTAAATATCTTTGGTTATGAAGCTGCTTACCCACAATGCACAACAGATTTGTCACTGGTTCCCGGTATCCAGCGCTGCTCTTCATCGTCCTCGGCTGGTCTCAGGTTCGAATCTTGCTTCCTGCAGAAGGCTAGAATAGTTTCTGGGAATGTGGGATCAGTAGAGCATGAGCTCGTATCCTGGTAGGGATGTTAGCGGAGATTTCTATTTGCTTTACCGGCGAACCAATAAATTACACTTCATATTGCAAACTTTCTCATAAGTCCTGGTTGTAGCTACGAACCGGCTGGTTTGATTTTTCTAACGGCTGACCTTTGTTACGTCGGGGTCTCAAACGCCCCGCGGTTTGCGCCACTTTTTAACTTTGCCTAAGTATTTATTTACATTTGTTCCGGTGGTAGTTTCGGGATTATCACGGCTAATGTAGAATTGCGCGCTGCTCACTAAATACCTCTCCACCGCACTTAATGATTGGGGAACTTACAAGAATTTAAACTTAAGCCGCCTTTGCGCGCGCGTTCCCGTCCCGTCTGGACATAGCTTCGTCGCCGATATCTTCCAAAAAAAAGTGCATCCTGCCCTAGTATGTATGTGAGGTTATTTGGTTAGTCGGTGACTAACCTTGGCTGGTTAGGGTTAATTCCCTCTTCAGCCGACGTTTTTAATTTTTAGCTTAAATTTTGTTTTTGGAGGGGGATCTTATCGAGAGTATGTTGCTATACCAGGTTGCTTGTTTCTTATTTTGGGAGGGTGGGGTTTTTGCGTCTAATTTGGTGGTTGGCGTGACCATTGCTGTTTGTGTTGAGTTTGAGTATTTTATGTACATATATATATTTATGACTTATTTTTTTATTATTTTATTTTTATTTTTTTATATTTGTGTTTTTTTAATTGTATATATACTTTTTTGTTTTATTTTTTTTATTTATCTATTTTTATACAATTTTATAACTCAACTAGGTCAAATCGCTTGATTTTTTGTCGGTGTTGGTGATGGTTTGTGACATCCTGCTGCCAGGAGCCAGGAGCAGGAACTAGTCGCCCGAGTGTACTCGGGGGGGGGGGGGGCCTAATGCTACCTCCCTTTTTATATGAATCAGAGATTTGTCACGTTCACGCCTTTACTTTTGCGGATTGGTGGATTTTTCGCGCTATTTTGGCGTCACCTTATTCCCATCACGCGATTCATCTGTTTAGTTTCTCAGGTGACCATTTCCCGTTACTTTGTACGAGTTCATCGGCCTGCGTGACTTTAGTTCACCCTGCAGTAACGGGACTTAATTTAAACAAAGATGTTTCCGTTTTTACCCTCACTGAAATACAAAAGCCTACGTGCCGAAAACATGCACGATTCTGACTGACCTTGCAACTTTTACTGATTCATTACAGCCAACTCTCAACTCCAACACTCAATAACTTATAAGCTAGCACAAAATCTTCTCAACTTATTTATATACCCTTAACAGATATTTCTATTAATAATTAATCAGCTAACATTCATTTAATATACAGGCTTATGTTTTGTCTCAGTTACTACTGCTTAAGGAGGAGTCCATTATCACTTCAGTCATAAAGAAATATATTTGGGGGAATTGTTTTTAATGCTTATGTATTTTGTCTACAACATTTTCTTTTTTTAAAAAAAATACCTTTGGTGGCGCCGTGGCCAAGGGATTAGACCGCTCGCCTCCCGCTTAGGCGGCCCGGGATCGATCCCAAACGCCCGCATGTGGGATTTGTGGTGGACAAAGCGGTGTGTGGACGAGTTTTCTCCTAGTCATCCGGTTTCCCCGCCGCTCATTCCACCACTTGCTCCATCCTTTCCTATTACCCATTTCGCTTGCATATCATCCACTTCCACAGCTTATGCCTGGCTACGGGCCGACCACACGTTCCAGGTTCTCCATTCTGTGGTTTCTTGCCGTTGGCTCACGGACAGGTTTCTGACCCCTAGGCATCCGCTTCTGAGTCCTAGGATTTTTTATTGGATTCTTCTACATGCCCCGTTACCATAGTAACATTACATGTATTCTTTACATTAATTGATCATTTTTTATATTATTTCAATATTGTTAATAGTTATTTAGATTTTCCTTAGAATACAATTAGGTATAGTTTAGCCGACTTTAATAAATTATACATGATTTACTACATTATATCACATATATTGGTGGTTTTTTTTCTACTCTAAATGTCTATGGATTTAATATATTTGACGAAAGCTCGTAGGTATCAATACTAACTATTGAGACGGTAAGCCGACTACGAAAAAACTCGCATGTTACACTCACATGACTTTCTCTAATTGTTGTGCAAACAGATTTCTTACAAAAATGATTCTTCTTTCTACACCATGCTAATTGAGATAGGCATTAGCAGAATGTACTTATTACTTAGTTCCTTACAAGTAGAAGGGAACTAAAGGAGTGCACTATGCTAAAGCGATAGTCAAATGTTGTAAATGCTATCGTTATGCGATTGTCATTGAAATTGGCTTCTTTGCTTGGCCTGGAATTGAACGAAAGAAAAACGGACACTTCCTGCATGAGAAAAGTTAAGTATTTTAAAATTGAAACCAATAGTATGGAATATCTCGAAAACGATTACCTCATAACAAAAATGTAAAGGATAAAAATTGTGTGTTTTGACGAGATCTACATTTTTTGTGTGCTAAGTTTTTGTCTATTTCTTACGGTTTACTAGTTATTCAAAATTCAGAAAAAAATGTATCCAAAACGAACAGGACTTCAGAAGGAATTCCCGGATTCAAGTTATACGTTTTGTTTGTGATGTAAATATGCATAATATTAAGAATTTTAATCAAAATCGTTAGTCATTTTCGAGAAAAACAACATATTCAAAACATTTCCCATGTAAAGGGTAGTTAGGTTTGAGAGGATTTTCTTGAACATCTTCGTGTCGCATACTTGGAAGATACTGAACTTAATTACCAAGTTTGGTATTTAACCGACTTTTCGTTCTTGAGCAATGTTGTCCACAGACACACACGCGAGCGCGGATCTTTTTCTAAAATGCTTTTTTTCGGACTCAGGAGACCCCAAAACCTACATTTCTGGTGAAATCTCGGTAACGAATTTTTGGGTGGAATTCAATACTTTGTACATAGTGAATAGATATAGTACGTATAGAGGAAGTAAAAATATCCCTAACATAAAAGTCTGATGTGTTCCATTCATATGTCTTTCTTTGCTGTTCCGCACACAAATCTTTTATTCAAAGGATAAATCTTTTAGCTGCATCATGGTAATCAAGATAAACATAGGCAAAATAAGTGTTATTACCTGTATCCTTGTAAGTAGGAGGGAAATAAGGGAAAGCACAGGATAAAGCGATAGTTAAGTCCATTAGAAGCCGGTCGCTATGGAAAACAATAGAATATTCCATTCTCTTTTCTTGCTAGGAATAAACACACAAGAAATGAGAAAAGTTTAAGTGCCTTAAAATTGATACCAATAATACGGATTATCTCGAAAACGTCAAAATTAATTGTGTGTTTTAATGAGATCTACTTTTTTTTTTTTTGTGTTGTAAGTTTTTATCTATCTCTTATGGTTTGCCAGTTACACAAAAGTCACCCAGAATGAGAGGTCTTCGGAGGCTATTGAAGATAAACATTTTATTTGTGATGAAAATATGCATAATATAAGGCGTTTTAATCAAAATCGTTAGAGCCATTTTCGAGAAAAACAACGTTTTCAAAACTTTTTCCATGTAAAAGGCAATTTGGGGTGGCAGGATTTTCTTGAAAATCCTCGTGTCGCATCCATGTCCGATACTGAACTTAACCCTTAATTGCATGGTATTGCACATATGTCACACACATGATTAATCAAGGGTTTTAGTAATGTTAGAGGACTGTTTTCTAATTCCGTATTACACTAACCTTCAGCAATAAAATTAAGCTAGGTATAGCTGCTTTATATTGCAAAACTATAACTACTTTTGCAATAAAACTGCAGTGGTTTATTTATTTTTAATACAAAAATTAAACATCCATGCAACTGCAGTCAAACGTAACTCCGGCAGCATCCAAGCGTAACATTACACCGGTCATTTTACTGTGGCCCTTCCCATCCTTCACAGCACGACTCGAACTCGCGACATTCGGCCTTGAATGTGTTGCCTGTTCACTACGTAGGTATTGCACTAACGATCACGGCTGTTCAATTCGCTTCAGTTGTGGTGCCGGTGAAAGGGATATAAATACCGGTTTGTGAATTAGAGGAAGAACGGTATATGAAGCAAAATAAACCGTGCATTTAAGGCTTAAATACCAAATACGGAACTTTTTCTAAAAAAAAATGCTGTTTTCGGACTCTGGATACCTCAAAACATATATTTGCGGTGAATATTTGGGTGGAATACAACACTTTCTCTATACACTATGTACGAAGTACGTATAGAGAAAGTTAAAATACCGGAACATAAAAAGTGAGGAAATATCCCATTCTCCTTTGATGAGAAAGAACTTGCTGTGTTGAGCTTCTTAGATAATGAAGGGAAGA
Source organism: Hymenopus coronatus (assembly GCA_030762935.1). NCBI lineage: Eukaryota > Metazoa > Arthropoda > Insecta > Mantodea > Hymenopodidae > Hymenopus > Hymenopus coronatus. Next base: position 518,756,673 of record CM060900.1, on the reverse strand, counting down.
ATTCATCAAAAGTAGGCAACTCGATTCTTCCATCCGTTGCAGTGGTAAAGATGTCACCACTTTCCTGGTTGTTTGGTATCCTGCCCAAGGCTTGGTGTGCAGTAGATTCATTTTACAGTAAAATCTGATGTGTACACTAGCATGACTTTCTCTAACTGTTCTACAAACAGACTTCTTACAAAAGATTCTTCTTCTTTCTACACCATGCTAATCGAGATAAGCATTAGCAGAATGTACTTATTACTTAGTTCTTTATAAGTAGAAGGGAACTAAAGGAATGCGCTATGCTAAAGTGATAGTCAAATGTTTTAAAACCTATCGTTATGCGATTGTCATTTAAATTGGCTTCCTTGCTTGGCCAGGAGAAAATTAGTAGTATTTTAAAATTGAAAGCAATAAGAAAGAATATCCCGGAAACGCTCAATTCAACAACAAAAATGCATATGACATATTATATTGTGTATTTTAACGACATCTACATTTTTTGGGGCCGCGCCGCGGTCGAATGGTAACACCACTCACCTCTCACCTAGATGGGTTGGGTTCGATATTCGATACCAAGCGACCGCATGTGAAGTTTGTGGTGGACAAAGCGGCTCAGGGGTGAGTTTCTCCGGCTTCTCAAATTCCCCCCCCTTCACATTCCACCGGTGCTCCATCTTCATTCGATGTATCACCAGCGTCATCGCCTGCGGTAACAAAAGCAAAAGCGGGCGTTAAACGCTACCGAAAAAAAATCTATATTTTTGTGTAGTAAGTTTTTGTCTCTTACGGTTTAATTGTTATGCAAAATTATGCAAAAATCAACCACATTAAACTGCCTTTCAAAGGCTGTTCCCAGAAAATTCAAAATATGAATTTTATTTGCGTTGTGAATAAATGTAAGATACGGTATTTGAATCAAAATCGTTATAGCCATGTTTGAGAACATTTTTCAAACATTTTTCCATATAAAGGGTAGTTTGGGGGTGGGGGATTTTCTTGAAAATCTTCGTTGCGCCTCTTCAAAAGATAGTAAACTTAAACACTAAGTTTTGTATTTAACGGTATTTTAGTTTTGAGCTATACTGTCAAAAGCCACAGACACCACTCACACACACGGACCTTTTTCTAAAAATGTATTTTTGGGGGGACTCAGGAAGATCTAAAACATATATTTAGGGTGAAATCTCGGTATCGAATTTTTGGATGGAATACAATACCTTCTCTATGCACCATGTACATAGTACGTGTAGAGAAATTAAAAATCACATGTGTTCAATTCACATGACTTTCTCTGCAGGCTATTGTTACAAAATATTATTCCTTTATCTACATCATGGTAGTCGAGAAACATTAGCAGAAATGATTGTATTCTAAGTAGGAGGGAATTAAGGTAATACACAAGTTTAAAGAAAGTATACCTCAAAGTTCAGTCGCTATGTGAAACAATTGAAATTCGGATCGCTTTTCACGGCTAGAAGGAAAATAAAAAGAGAGATGAAACGAAATATGATCTTCAGGTTGAGAAACGTTTAAGTAGCTTAAAATAGAACTCAATAACAAGGAGTACTCGGAAACGGCTAACTCTACAAACAATGCATGTGACAAATGTGTTTTGACGAGATCTGCATTTTTTGTGCAGTAAGTTTCTATACATCCCTTACTGTTTACCAGTTATGCAAAATTCTTCCAGAATGAAGATGTCTTCAGAGGCCATTCTCAGAAAATTCAAGATAAATATTTTATTTGTTATGTAAATATCTTTAATATACAGTATTTTAATTAGAATCGTAGAGCCATTTTCTGAAAATCAAACATTTCAAAAACGTTTCCAGGTAAAGGGTAATTTGGGGTGGGTGATTTTATTTAAAAATCTTCGTGTCGCATCCTTGGAAGGTACTTAACTTAAATACAAAATTTGATATTTAACGGTCTTTTGTTTTTGAATTATGCCGTCCACACATGCGCATCTTATTCTATTTTTTGGATTCAGGGGATCTCAAAACATATATTTCCAGTGAAATCTCGACATCTATTTTTTGGTGGAATGCAATACCTTCTCTACCTGCTATATGCAAAGTATGTGCAGAAAAAGTAAACATAGGAAAACCTTGCCAACTTGACTTTCATTATATAACCATGAAAATAAATGGTTGAGGAATTTATTTATTTTAATAGCACGTAATTAAACTAATTGTGCAAACTTTAATATAATTATTGTTGATTTATATGTTTTTTTATACAAGCCGTGTGTAGGACAAGAGTTGGATAGGTAGAATCAGACTGAAAAAGTTAATGACACGGATCTCGCGGTTACTAGTTAGTTGCTATACCACTGAGCTACTATGACAACGAATCTGCATGACATTAAATTCCTCAACTGACACTCATATTTCCCGGTAAACCACAAAGTGATCTCAAGTTATTTTGAGATGACATACTCCAACGGCGACTTACAATGTCGTAAGTACTGAAAGTCCCGGGATTCATATAGCCAACTATCTTGGTCAATTAGTGTTGACTGATAGTGTTTTTTTTCACTCAAGTCGTGTGTAGGACAGGAGTGGGATAGGTAGAGTCAGACTGAAAAGTTCAATGTCTTAGATAACGATATTACCATATTACCCGGCTAGGGCCATAAACAAATTTAGACCGAATATGCTGTATCTAGCTCGCGCGGTAAGATATCAGAGTAGAGATTATAGAAGGTGCCTGAAAAATGCGTTTAGGTGCTAGGCAAGCTACTGAACTACTGAAACTACCCACAGGCAAAAACGAGTACTTAAGAAGTATATAATTATTGGTGCAATGGCGATGCTGCATGCGATACTCATTGCTACGTGTTCAAATAAAGAACCCTGCCATGTACTCGGCGTAGTGTCGTATGACGTCACCGTCTTGCACCAAACATATGGCAAGGAATCGCGGGTTCGTATGCCGCCTAGGGCATGGGTGTTTGTGTGCTTGCAAATGAGTGTATTTGTAGGAAAACAACAGAAAAAGTAGGAAACAGAAAAAAAAAATTGTGTTCCATTTTGATCATTCCTATAACTACATCACAGTATTCGAGACAAACATTAGCAGAAATTATAGTATTGGTTCCTTCTTAGTAGAACGGAAATAAGATGCTACAATAAGCTAAAGCAATAGTCAAGATTTTAAAAGACCGGTCGCTATGTGAAACAATTGAAATTCGATTCGCGCTGCACGGAAACAATAAAACAAAAGAGAGATGAAACGAAAGATGATTTCCCATTTGAGAAAGGATTTAAATAACTCGAAATTGAAACCAATAACAAGGAATGTCTCGGAAACGGTTAACACTACAAACAATGTAAAAGACAGAAATTGTACATTCTTTGTATAGTAAATTTTTGTCTATCTCTTACGATTTACCAGTTGTGTGAATTTCTTTCAGAATGAAGAGGTCTTAAGCATTATATTTTCCATATAAATCTCTTTAATATGCGGCATTTATTCAAAATCGTTAGAGGTAGTTTTGAGAAAAACAAAATTTAAAAAAAGAAATCCATGTAAGGGTAGTTTGGCGTAGGGGACTTTCTTGAAAATGTTCGTATGGCATCCTTGGAGAATACTAAAGATAAATACTGAATTTGTTCTTTACGTTTTTAAGCTCTGCATACCACAAACACACACATACACACATGCATGCATGCATAGACGTATACTCACAGAACCTTTTTATAAAAATGTTTTTTCTTTTGGATTTAGGGAAGCTTAAAAAATACATGTCCGGTGGAATCTCGACATATAATTTTCGGTGGAATACAATACCTTCCCTGCATACACAGTGTGTATAGATAAAGAAAGAAAATCGTCCCCAGGTCCAGGCAGTAGCCTGTCGAGGAACGTGCAACAGTATAGGAATTCATTTGCACTAGTATAGGAAAGATATTTGCCTTAGTAGCCAAGACTTGACAGATTGCAGAACACAAACACGAGTGTAAGAATTTGTTATTGTGTCTGGCAAGGCCACTTCTTTTGTCAACTCAGAAAACACAAACGCTTTTGTAAGAGCAAGATTAAGGTGCATTAAATGGCTAAATAACCCGGAGTTTCTACGGAGACAGGTTTGTTCCCTAAAAGTTCGGAGTTCGGGACTCCTCCATTATGAAGAGAGGTCACGTGAGTAAAATAAAATGAAATACCAAACTTAACCACGTGATAACTTTATTTTCGCGCTGTTTAGAATCCAATCAGAGATGAGCACGAAGCTTGAATATTTTGGGTATGTAAAAGTGGCCTGAACACGAGAGAAGAGGCTGTATGTACGTTCTGTTCTCTGTTATGTGAAGTTCGTCATAAATAAATCTTACGCGTCAGTTTGAGTTTAATGTGCAGGTTTTATATCGCGTAGCAGTGATGTAAGTGATTTATGTTTATCACCTAAAGGTGGTTATAACTATTAACGACCGTGGCAATAAGAAACTTTGTATGCATAAGAAGTAGCACCAGTTAAAAGGGTAATTTACCTCACCTTCAAGAACTCTGTTGGGAGTCGCTCGATGGATTAGTGCCTCAATAATAATATAATTAGGAATAAACAGCATCAATTCTGAGGAATCTAGTGAAGTACTTATTTTTGTTAGTCTACCTAGCTCGACATACCCGTGATCAGCCTTGAGGTTCTTTTACGCGCCGTAAATCTATGACACGCGACCAACGGCTTTCCTTCCTTTTCGAAGGAAGCCACACTAAAGATTTTTACGCCCGAAAAAAATCCATCGTCCTCCGCTGGGCTTGAACCAGCGACCTGGGGTATACGAAGTTAGCATGGTAACCACTACACCACGGAGAGCGACCAAATCGAATAGAATACGCATTATGTTATAACAGGTGGAAGGGAAGTCATTACATTTATTTAAACCGGTGATAGATCTCGGAATTTGGAGCACATTTTGTTTCATACGTTTTTGTTTCTGACCATTTCCTACGGAAGTAATTTACCTTTTTCGAGACAGACAAGCTAGCAATGCTGAAGGTTGTGTGGGTGTCACTTGCACTAGGTCAGTACATAAACAAACACCCTCATTGCTGGTATCACACCAGTGTTGGCCAATCAGGATGACAGTTGCACCCGTTATCCCCCACCCTACATCGTGTTTGCAAGCAACCGACGTGTTTACATCCAGAAGCCGGCTCAGATCCCTGACCAACCTCAACGCAAAGTTGCCGAGTTACTTCACATCTGAGAAAGCTGTTCGGAATATTCCTTTAATTCTTTTAAGTGATTAATTATTTCGAAACCCTGTGTGATCTCCCAAAATTACTACCGGAGCTAATGTCAGAAATACGTCACTCTACGCATCTTACAAGTAACAAACTATTATCTTCGCACATTCTTGTGAAACTACGTATCCAATTTGAAACAAAAATCATTCATTTTTTCGAAATCAGCTGATCAAAGAACAAAATGCTATTAGACTTTTTTGTTTATGTTTCTATGAAGTACATATTAGAAGGAATGCAGTAAGTTCCCTTCAACCCGGTACCTGGTTTCCTGTCCATTATTATAACTATCTATAAGGGTCAGCGACATGTATAATTATCACTGTGGGCAGCTAAAGTCGGTGTAGCAAACACTGATTATACCTGACGTTTCCATTGTAATTTATTTTATTTCCATATCGGTAAGCCACTTCGCGTGGGTAGTTTCCATGCGAAGCGGGAGACCTGGGTTCGATTCCCGGTACCAGCGTGGGGAACTTTCCCCCGCTGGGAGACCTGGTCCAGGGTGCACTCTGCCTCATGAGGTCCCTGGGGGTCAATTGAGGAGCTACTTGATTGAGAAGTGGTGACTCCAGATCGAGAAGACCGCATCAACCGGCCGGGAGGGACTCGAGGCGCTGATCACGTCTCACCCTCAACCACTGTACACCATTCATGACGCCTTCGGGCCGAAATGGGAGATGCAGAGGTCGGGCAGTAGGCCAAAGTCCCTTGCGGACTGGAGTGTCATGGAGTTACGTTAACCTTGTAAGTAATATCTTAAGTGAAGCATGAGAACGCTATTTGTGAAAACACCTGCGCCTCACAGAGTTATATCCAAGTCATTTCTTATACAACAATCCCCTTCGCGGCCGAACCAGTTGGCGCCGTAGTAACGTGTGCAACATTCGAGAGGTACTGGGTTCAACTCCCGTGGCCGACCTTCCTGACACATTGGTTTTTCAGGGTCATCATGCAAATTTTGGGAAGGTTAATTACATTTCCAGAATTTCTTGTTCCCATCAATTCCTTTCAGAGTTGAAGGACCAGCCGACGGTGTTCGGCGGGTTAGGATCGGGCGAGGCCTTCCGTACTGTAGAGGTTTCCTCCTGGCGACCACAATATCGCAATCCCCCCCTTTTTTTTTTTAAAAAAAAAAAAAGAAGTTCCGGAGGCTTGTCAGGACTCCGGCGCTGTATTCCTTTTTACCTCTTTTTTCTAGTTTCTAAACTTCCTTAGTTGACCTATTCGTTTTCCTTTTTACGTATACTTACAGAAACAGATTTACAAACACAGAAACACCCATGCCCAAGGCGGGACTCGAACTCACGATCCCGTGTGACGCGAAGCACCAAAGCGAGACACTTTAGCGAGCGCGGCTACGGGGACCGTCATCTTCAGTTGCTTTCAGACTAGGGTCCTTTTGGGGCCTCGGGGCTTGTGGGTTTGCCCGGCCTGTATTGGAGGCGTTCAACTTGAAACCATTAGGGACCCCGTCCATGCTTACACCTGTCGACTTCCGGATTTGGTAACTCTTAGTATCTCTCCCTCATTCTCCTTCCCTGGGGTCGTAAGTTAGAAAGGGTCCACAGGGCCTACTGGGTGCTCGCCACAGTATATGGGGACAATGCGAGTCAATCCAATGCACACCACCAAATATCAGGGTGAAATATTTTCAAAACACTAATTCCGCCGATTTGCGCAACACACTAGCCGCCGTCGCCTGGCCCTACAACCCTAAAACAGACGAAGGGAAATGATGGGGAAAGGAAATCCATGGCAAAAAGGAAACCACCCCAGCATTAATTTAATAACCCAGAGAAACATGAAAAGACCTTAATCGAAACGATAACGGGAACCAAACCCTGAACTTTCCAAATTCATTACTGTGAAGTCATCTCGTTTGGTGTCCAGAGACTTATTTAATTTATGATCTTTTAATTCCAATACATCCATCTGTTTTAACCTTTAATTATTTTATACAAAATATAACATACAAATGTATAATTATAGGGTCGTTAAATTATAAGGTAACCCTCCTCGCGGCCTCTCTACGCTGCGCGGGAGAACTGATAGACGCCGGGAAAATTGTGCCGGCAAAGGCGCACTAAAATCCTTAACTTATAGTAAATGTTGGATATGTTGACTTTCTGCTCTCAAACAGACTGTTTTGGAATGTTGTTAGAACCAACCATAACAGCTCAGAGACTACGAAATGATTAAATAAAACAAGAGAGGGCTTCATGACAGAATTACAAGTGCCGATTTGAAGCCGCGGTTTCCCCGGACATAACTAGATGTGATTTTTATTTATGGCGTTCTTTGAAACACAAAATGTATAATTCTAAACCTCATATATTACAGAAAGTATTTGATATTAACCAAGAAATCACAAGAATTCCGACTTAGGCGAATTAGCATGAACATTATTTTTACAAGATATGTTGCCTACTTGAGAGCAGAAGGTCAACATTTCAGCATTTACTACAAGGTAAGGATTTTTAGTACGTCTCTTTTTTTTGGTAGTGTTTAACGCCCGCTTTAACTACTAATGGCACCACAGGCGGTGACACTGATGATACATGAATGATGATGGAGCACCGGTGGAATGCGATGGCGGGGGAAACCGGAGTACCCGGAGAAAATCCGCCCCAGCGCCGCTTTGTCCACCGCAAATCTCACATGCGGTCGCTTGGGATCGAACCCCGGCCGTCTAGGCGAGAGGCTAGTGGTAGTACGTCTCTGCCGGCACAACGTAACCGGTGACTCTCGGATCTCTCACGCAGTGCGGAGAGGCCGCGAGAGGGGTTAACTTATAATTTAACGGCCCTATACATATACTTAGGTTAGAGTCTTTCGAGATAGTAGAATGGAGAAAATAAGAACGATGCATGGCTGGCGCAAAAGGCCGACATACATAAACACGATGCATGAGCAACCTGTTTTCTAACTGTTTCAAAAGTAAATGGCTTTACTCATTATGTTCACTCATTAGTAACACTAGTGCTAAACTGCATGTATTCATCATAAAAGCTGATTCAAAATGACATCAAATGGATATAACAGCTTACAGCTTTTCTCGTACTTGAACTAGTTGAAAGTTTGATGTCGTTCTTCAAAACTCTTTTGTTATACGAAGGCCGTCCACAAAGTGGCAGACGATTTGGTATAAGTAAATAATAACGAAAGACATCCACACAAAACTTTATTTACAAACTTACAGAACCTTACTCTATTTCTCAATGTAATCGCCATTGCTATCAAGGTATTTATTGTCACGTGGTATCGGTTTTTCAATGCAGATGTTGTGCTCTTTCACCGCCAAAGATCTGAGTCAAGATGTCACTGCCATTTTGAGGTCCTCATCAACTGGGAAATCTTTTCCACCCAAAAAGTAATGCACGGTGTCCAAAGGGAAACATCGGTATCTAAATTCCTTTTATCATCATTTCCTTTAACTCCTTATTAACGATTGGTGAACTTCCACTCCGATCTTTGTCGTGTACATTGATTCTTCCTTGATCACTCGTAAATTATGCGCCATTTGCTCACTAAAGATTCGTGCATTGCATTATCACCATACACTTGCGCTATCTGCCTATAAAATTCGATCGGCCGAACTTTATGTGCATTCAAAAAAAAAAAAAAAAAAAAAAAAACTGATGTGTTCCATTCACATGACTTTCTTTATATCACTGCAAAAATATTATTAAAAAGCTTATGTTTCTATTTACTTCATGCTAATCGAGTAAAAATTAGCAGAAACGGTCTTATTACTTGCTTCCTTGTAAGTAGAAGCGAAATAAGGGAGTACCATAGGTTAACGTGATAGTCAAAAGCTGGTTGCTATGTGACTTGTTGTTGGACAGGAGTTGACAAATTCCTATATGGGAAAATTATAAGTTTTTCAAAGCTGAAACCAATAACAAGGAATATCTAAAAAACGATCAACTCCACGAACAAAATTGTGTGATTTATGTGCTCTACATTTGTGTGTGTTACGTTTTTGTCCGTCTCTTACGGTTTAGCGGTTATGCAAAATTCCGAAGAATTCATTCAGAATAAAGTACTCTTCAGAGGCTATTCCCAGAAAATTCAAGTTATGCATTTTATTTTTCAGGTAAAAATCTTTAATATACGATATTTTAATCGAAATCGTTACAGCCATTTTTGAGAAAATCAAAGTTTTCGAAAAAAGTTCCATGTAAAGGGTAGTTGGGTGTAGGGGGATTTTCTTGAAAATCTTCCTGTCGCATCCTTGGAAGATACCAAACCTAAATACCAAGTATGGTTTTTAACGAACTTTTCGTTTTTCAGCTATGCTGACCCCAGACACACACACGGACATTTTTCTAAAATTTTTTTTTTGATTCAAGGGATCTCAAAACATGATTTTTCTTGTGAAATCTCGGTATCGACTTTTTGGGGGCATTACAATACGTTCTCTATACTCTGTGTACTTATAGAGAAAGTAAAAAAACAAACGCATAAGTCCTTTGTCGGTAGAAAAGTATAACATCGCCATTGAAAAACTGGTGTCATGTGAAAATAAATGCTTTGACAGGATAGAGATTACGTTGAAAAATAGAATAAGGTACTGTAAGTTTGTAAATAAAGTTTTGTGTTGATATCTTTCGTTATTATTTAGTTATGCCAAATCGTTCGTTGCTTTCTGGATGGCTCTTGACCAGGTTGCCGCAGAACTTGATACTATGCTGTGCATTGCTACAAAATAACTTTGAACTGTAGTAAAACATCCTGGTAACCAAATAAGTGCTAGAAGTTTCATTTGTTTTAAGTCATTCATACCAATCACACTTAAATAATTATAAATATTGTTCCAGGTTATCTGGGACCTGATCCCTATTTTGGAGCAACGCTTGGCAGAGTAGCCAACAGGATTGCAAACGCTAGCTTTATTCTTAATGATGTGCAGTACAAATTAACAGCCAATGATAATGGGAACACTCTTCACGGTGGAACAAAAGGTTTTGATAAAGTAAGTAAAACTGACATGAAATAAGAAAACGATTTGGGAATATGACAGAGCTATTCATAAAGCATTGATTTTAGAAGCCTCAAGTGTTTGCATGAAAATTATCTTAATCTGCTGAGTCTTTTCTATATGCCGCTGTTTCCAGGATTCAACCGCTCAAATTGGCAGGATTGTAGAGGGGTCCAGGATAAACATTTTACTTTCTCTAGCACGCATGGATAGAGAAGGTATTGTATTCCACCCAAAAATGCGATGTTGAAATTTCACCGCAAATGTATGCTTTGGGGTCGCCTGAGTCCGAAAAAAAGCATTTTTATAAAAAGGTCCTGTGTGTCTCTGGACAGCATAGCTCAAAAACGAAAAGACTGCTAAATACCAGACTAGGTATTACTTAGTTCCTTATAAGTAGAAGGGAGCTAAAGAAATGCGCTATTCTAAAGTGATAGTCAAATGGTTTAAAAGCTGTCGTTATACGATTGACATTGAAAATCGCTTCTTTGCTTGTCCAGAGTAGAACAAAAGAAAAACGGACACTTCCTAATTAAGTATTTTAAAATCGAAAACAATAACAAGGAATATCTCACAAACGGCTACCTGCACAACAAAAAATAAAGCACAAAGTGTGTATTTGACGAGATCTACACTTTTTGTGCATTTAGTTTTTGTCTATCTCTTACGGTTTAGCAGTTAAGCAAAACACGGCAAAATTCATCCAGAATAAAGAGGGTCTTCAGAGGCTATTCCCAGAAAATTCAAGATATGCATTTTATTTGGGATGTAAATATCTTCAATATTGGGGATTTTAATCAAAATCGTTAGAGCCATTCTGCTAATGTATATCTCGATTAGCATGGTGTAGAAAGAAGAAAACATCTTTTGTAAGAAGTTTGTTTGTGGAGCAGCTAGAGAAAGTCATGCAAGTGTAACACATCATATTTTTGATATATTCTTTGCCACAGCTTAACATGAATTATGGGTTAGTACGCCACTGATCAGACTGTACCATGACCTAAACACCCGATTTCAGAGAATGTAGATGTGATGACATTATTTAGCACTATGAATGGCGTCTGAACATCGGGTTGAGAGAGATAAAGGTTCAAGCCTCCGTACCACCTGTCTGACGAAAGAATGCAGTTGTTAGGGGAGGTCGCTGACGTAGCATGGCACGGTTTAGAGTGGTCAGAGAAGGTTAGAATATATTGCGGTACAGTCTGACTATCAAAACATTATTCCTGTTTATGTACGTTGTGCTAAACTAAATGATCCAAATAGGTTAAACTTGTAGTTTTCTTTATCACTAATAAATATTAATTTTCTACTTTGTGAGTGTATGACTACACGCGGCGGTGTTTGCCTTTTGACTTGATTCGAAACCGTCCACTGTAAGAAACTCAACTGCTGCATTTCAATACTGCAGAACTGTACAGCGCATGCACCGGGAATGATGACGTAATACCGCGTATCTGTTTGTGTTTCACAATCTTCCACTTGGGGCCGTCTGCATTCATTCTTCATGTACCTTTATTTTTATGTTGTCGCCTTTGTTTATGTTTTATATTGAGCCGTTCATATTTTGTTACGTTATGCAATATGACTTTGTTGTACTGACAAATAAAATAAATGTAGCGCACGATTGGCATGTAAGTGCAACAGAGAACATTTCGTTAACACCTGAGCGGGCACACTTCTCCACACTCCTAGGAGAAGTTTATTAAAATACAGTATCGTACATTGAGGTAATAATGTACGTACATGTTACAATTGTAGGCACGGTAAACAACATTATCCTTGTGTCAAATGAACTTTAAATGAAATAAAAATGAACTATTTCTATAGTATATCAAGTACCTACATAAAACAAGTTAAGAACTATGTGCTACTCAGGAAAGTGCATACAACCATTTCATTTCTACATGAAAGGCAAATAAAAAGAGACTTCGAGAAATACTACAATATCCGAAATACAACAGGTCACCAGAGGAACTGTTCAATGTGACAACTTGCAACATCACCGCAGAGATTACATCTAAGAAGAAATGAACCTCGCACCCTGTCAAAAAATCCCACAAACAGCTAAAGTTCGTGTAAGTAATTGTTAATCTAATTCAACGGTAACTGGTAAGCGAAGTTCTTAAGCATGCGCAATGGTACCACGTGGCACCAGAAAGCACATGGGCTCAGAGGTTTGCAGCTTAGATTAGCTTAGGATGTTAGTCTGTGTGATCTCCGTTTCGCACCTCGTTGAAGAAATTTCTTACTTTACACAAAATGTGTATTCTTATACAATATGAAAACAATGTTTAGCAATTTATGGTTCTCACAGTTGTCACGTGTAGGCATCAGGCAGGATGTTCAGAAGCACTTTCTCGCAGGACCGTAGTAGCTTATGTGGTTAAAGCGGCATAATATCTACATACGGATAAATTGAAAGTGTCACTCTTCGAATCTAAGCAATACTCAGTTGCTTTTTTTACTCCACCGCAATAAAACACAGTTCAGTTACTCCGTTTCAAAGCACACATTGCATAAATGTTTTCAACAAACCTAATTGTTTTATTGCATTAATCTACACAGGTTCTTTGTCATTTACTACACTTAATATTGAACGCTACGTAGATATAATTCACAGTCTTTTGAAAGTAACTTGCACTGAAGGGATTATCGTCGTGGCTTCAGAAATGTAAACTAAGCGTATTAGTGCTGCTCAAATTGTGTACCTCTTTGAGAAAAACAATAAAATTAGAAAACTAAAAAAATGGAAATCTTGGAGAGCGCTCTCACTAACTACATGTGATCTAAAGTCAACCGAACTATTATCAGCGGTGTGCGTTTGTGTGTGTGCGTATCTATATATACGCTAAAAAGCTGTTATGTCTACGCTCTCCGATATCTGGGTGTTCACGTCACGGTCCACTGCGGTTTGATCAGTGGCGTGCTTAAGCCTTAATACATTTTATGCTGTAGCAAAGAATTTAGAACCCATAGTCCATAGATTTCCTATCTCAAAATGTTTATCTAGGACCCCTCTACAATCCCTCCAATTTGTGCGGTTGAATTCTGGGACACCTGTGTGTTTATGTATATGTATATATATTCTTTCAAATTAAATAGTCCAGCTTGCTTCAATTAAAATATTTTAACCTCTGTCTACAATGTGCAGGGTATTCAAAGAGAAACATAACCGTAAAGGAACCTATTTTATAAACAGTGGTGGATTTTGTGCTGCCTGCAAGTGGAGATGTGCAATTAATCATATTCTTAAACATCCTTGCAATATTTACAATGACAAAATTGGTGCATTTCTGCGTGTACGGTTTTTATTGCAGAGTTATGAATAATACAGAAAGTGACTACCCATCAATGTAAATATTCCGAATTTACACTGTTACAGGTATAGCCCACGAGACCTACACAGCGGCGGCTGCTGTGTAGGAGCGCAAGAGCACGTGCACCTCTAATATTTCTTAGTGGATCTCCTTTTTCTCTTTCAGGAAACATGTAATAAGATGCGCTATCCGGTGCCACTTGTTTAAATATACCGAGCTCTGCTCCTCAGATTGAACACAGCCGAGAACCTGAGTATGTGACAACAACGCTTGTAGCACAGGCCTCGTGTGCTCGCGTATAACTAACGTTTAGAAGCTCTGCGCTTGCGCGGCCAACAAAGCAGCTTGGAATTTTACAGCCAGAAATGAGCACAGTGCGACCGTGAACATTAACACCTTCAGAGTTCTGTTTATCAACGGGAAGTGCTGCTATCTTGGAGATTTAGTTGAAACTATCCGGAAGTGCAACTGCAGTCTTTATGAGAGACGTTATGCAAGAGTTAAGCTTAAGAGAGAGTTAAGCAGTTCAAATCAGAAAACAACCTCAACGAAGGAACTTTTCCACAATTAACCGAGCTACTGTAGATTGTTATCAGCACGACCATGACTACATCAGAAACAGAAAGATGCTTTTCCACAATAAAAAGAATTAAACCCTTTACTAGGAATACGATGGGTGAAGACCGACTTTCAGCACTGGCAATGCTTGCTATTGAGAAGAAACTGGTCAACAGCATAAAAGACTTTAATTACCGAGTGATAGAAAAGTTTGCACATTTGAAAACCGGCGCGTGGAATTTCTGTACAAATAAATTTGGTATTAATTGCGTAATTCAAATAATGTAAATATTATTCACTGCAAATAACATTCTTCACATGAACTGCATCAAAGGACTTCGCCCCTTCATCACCTCATATCGCTGTTAACTCTCGGAGACTAAGAAATTCAACATCTTTACAATACTGGGTGGGCGACGATTTGTGTAACAAATTTATAATTCTTGTTATTAGGCACTATGATTGTTTCTAATATTACTAGATTTGATTTGCGGCGACGGCGGTAGCAGTAGTTGCACAGGCTGCGGCGGTGGTAAATTGCTGATTTTGTGAACACCTAAATTTTTAATCCACGAGCCGCCACTGGACCTACAGGTAATTCTTTAGTTTGCATGCCTTTTTGAGCACTCTGTAATACATTCTAACTAGCACCCCTGGCTCAATAGCTATAAATTTATTTGCATAACTGAAGCCAAATGCTAATTAAGGAAGCTTATGTACCAATGACTTTGTGCAAAACAATATTAAATGCTTATTAGGAATTTTTATACCTCGAACTATTTTAGACTCATCAGCTATCTAATTCTTTATATGCTTTCGCTTTTTTATTTTAATGTATAATGCAAAAGCAGTAACTTATACTTTTTATGAAGGAAAAGTATAACAGTATTAGTGTTTAACGCCCGCTTTTACTACAATTGGCACTGTAGGTGATGACACTGATATACATGGAATGCGGTGGCAGGGAAACTGCAAAACCCGGACAGGACCCACGCTTGCGCCGCTTTGTCCACCACAAAGTCCACATGCGGTCGTTTGGGATCAAACCCGGGCCACCTAGGTGAAGTCAAATAGTCTAACCACTCAGCCACGGCGCGGCCCTGTTAAGACATGGAATTTCCTTCCAAAGACATATTTTATGCAGACATGGCTTGTGGGCATAGGTTCTAAGGTAAAACCTTCCCTAAAATGTGGAGAAAGAACTCTCCACTATTCTTGTTTATAACATAACTTTAAAAAGTTGTACCTTATCTTGATTTCCTTAAACTTCTCTACTGTTTTGTATTTACAATTAGATACAATATATGAACACTTATTTTTAAACACTCTGTTTCCTAAATGTTCTAGCAAGCTTGCTGTACAAAGACATTTTGAGCACAGAATATTGTCATGAAAAGGATAAAATCATTACTTTCCCTGTCTAAAAGCATTCCCTTAAGGCTCTGATGGTTTTGCCTTGCTGACGGCAGAGATGCTCTACGAGCATGAGAGAGAGCATACCTTCAAAATTTATTGTGGTATTGGCCACATTCAGTCAGTTGTCACTATATGGCGATAGTTTTCACTCAGTAAATGGCTATATTAACCCTGCATTGCACGGTGTTGCCATTTGTCAACAAAGATATATAATCAACATTTTTATTACCTTTAGTGTGCTTCTTCTCTAATTTCGTAATACCTTCAACAATAAAATTAGGCTATTATTAGCTGTTTTATATTATAAAAATGTTGATATTTTTAAAAACAAGCTGCAGTGCATTTTTTTAAATAATAAAGTAAAGAAATCCCTGCAAATGCAGTTAAATGTAATCCTGTCAGCATCCCAGTGTGCAATCACACCAGTTATTTCACTTGGGCTCTCCCCATTTTTTATCACAGACACATTTGACTGCAGTCGCTGGAACTCGAACTTATGATGTTTGGCTTTGAATGGATTGCTGGTCCATTTCATATTACACTAATGATCACCGCTATTCATGTTGCTTCAGTTATGATGCCGGTGAAAGGGACATGAAATTCAATTTTTCGAATTAGAGGAAGAGCGGCATATGTAACAAAATAATTCATGCAATGAAGGGTAAGAGCTGTATTGCTGTAAGTATCAAGATTTTCTGTTTTATTCCTGTGACTTGCATATATTTCAATATTAGTGACTGTGAGTGTTCTGCTCAGTGGCACAGTAGATTAGAGTGTGATGCTGTGGTTCCCCGCCACAAAATGTGCCCAGATTCTACCCCACCCATGAAGTTTTTAAGTCCAGGCATAGATCTGGTGTCATTCAGTATCATGAGGAAAGTGAGGAACTAAAATAGGCAGTGATCTCAGCCGTGATAGCCAACATTCCCACTGGGTGATGTGTGTTGCTGACCACATCACCTCCTCATATTGGTTGGATGATTGCCCACCTCTGAGATGCATAAGTGATCTAAAGCTGGCAGTTGGGTTGGTAGTCCCAGATAACACCTGTAGTGGCACAGGTTTATTAATTTTTTTATTATGTTAGTGATGATTGTGCTGTGTGTTAAAAATTTCCAAATAAATTAGTTCTCTTCAGTACATTGCAAAAACAAACCTCAATCTCAATATAAATTAAGGTAACCTGCAATATATAACACATTAAATTTACAAATACTAAAGCATTTATTTCTTTCTTCTTGTCATTGTTACTTTGGCACTTGAGACCCTGCTCAAATTTTGTAACCATGAGCCACACCTGTTTTTATGGCAAAAAATCTGAACAAAGAAACTGAAAGTTTTTTATGTGCAGTGTACAATCAAGTAAGACCAGAATAAATAAATCATATCTTCTGTGTAAATTCAGTACCTAAGAAATATGGATTTTTCAGGTTGTATGGATATCATATGTGAATGGCACAAAATTGACTTTGAGTTATGTCAGCAAGGATGGTGAAAATGGATTTCCTGGCACTGTTCTAACTCAAGTTACTTATTTGTTAACTGCTGACTGTGAACTACTGTATAAAGTTCGGGCCATTACAACAAAGCCAACTCCATTAAACATAGCAAATCATGCATATTTTAATCTTGCTGGTCAGGTAAGTTACTTATTGTAGGATTTAAGACATAAATATTCATTACAGTATGTATTTTCTTTATTTCCAACACATTTTACCTTTTGCAGATCCTATTCACATTGCCTTATTGGAACTATTCTTCCGGCACTATTTATTTATAGTGCTAAGTGTATGCATGATTAGGAACTGACCTTAACCCTAGTTAGTTGGCCGGGCCATAAATATTAAATATATAACATTTCGAGGTATTACTAAATATCCTTTATCCTCTAAAATTAATTTAGTGTCCATGTATTTCAACTGACCATTTCTTTTTCATCCTTACCTTCCATAAAAACTCCCCTAATTTAAGTACCTGTTTATGATCCTTAAAAATCTTTCTAAGTGCAGTTTAATTATTTCTCAGTAGCCATTTTCTACATATGAAATTTTTGCTTCAGTTACTTATGGCCCTATACTGAAAGATAATGTGAAGTTCATCTTCCTTCTCCCCACAGATTGGACATACTCCCCTCACTCTCCTTAACTTTCAAATGCCTAATCTAAAACATGCTATCCCTTCTCTTTCTGGGTCATCTTTTAGCTCCTGTAAAATGCCAGTGAACTTTTCTCTCTCACTTGAGAAAATAACATTAGTCTATCCATGTCTTCCATCCTGGATCTCACTTCCTTCAAAAACCTGTTCCAAAATATCCTATATTCCCCCGAAAATTAGCTTTTCTTCAGCCAGACATTAGAAAAAACACCCAAATTTTCTTCTTGATATATAAGGTATATTTTCAGTGAATCTGTATCAGAAAATGTGAGTGAAAGATGAAAGAATGGCATATAGCTTTAGAATGTAAAGAGACTAAGAGCTCTGGGAGAGGATAGGGAAAAAGGAATGGACAACATTACCAAAAGAAATCCAAGTGAGAATTAATTAATGTAAAATCTAGGGGAAACTTAACTGAAATTGGTAAATTTTTGGGTAGAGTAAGAGCCAAATGGATAAGGAAAATTAGTAAGCAGGCTAATTAAGAAGAAAATTAAACACTAAGAGACAACATGTATTAGATTTAACATACAGTAGGACCCAATAGCTTGGCAACCACAGAGTTTGAGCCTATTGGGCCCCAGGGTAAACAGCAACTCAGTGGAGAGATAAAGATATAAGAAAAATCTACAATAATTTGCAAAATTTGTGAAAATAAATGTTCATTCATTATCTTTAAAACTGTGGAAGTTTCTTTTAGATTGCACAAAATTAATTTCTGCTGGTTTTGAATTTTTTGTCCTCTTCCTTTAACCCACTCAAGGAGGCCCAATAATGGGAAAAAATAAATAAAGAACAAAACTATTTTGGTACTTTGGGGCACAAACTTTGGACGATACCAGTATGGTTAACTCTCACATACCATGTCTTAGACTGCATGGCCATTCAGGCACATGATAACTTCAGTATTATCTGATCTTATAATGCTGCACAATAATGAGGGTGAATTTTTTTATTACAAAAAATAAGTTGTAAAATGTATGTATTGAATCAAAACCTGTCAGCATCCAACCATACCATCACACCAATTGCTTTAGTTGGGCCCTCCCCATACTTTTGCACAGTTTCTCTTAAATGCAGGACATATATTTTGACTGGATTCAATCCCGTGATCCTTGGTTTGATAAATTAGCTACTCCTATCTTGCCTTAGACCATATGTCCATAAATCCAGATGTTGAGGTTTGTATTATTTCATAGATTTATCTTACGTTATCCGTTGGTAAAATGGATTATTTAACAATCATGCTCCATATAAACTTCCATATTGTTGAAGTGGTTAATAGAAACATGGTTCCTTTTTCCTGTCATAAACCTGCAAACATCATCAGAAACATAAAGCTGTAATATTTTTCCCACCATGGAATATGCTAACAGTTTACTGGATCTAGCTTCAGCAGTTGACAAAATGTTCATCTCTAAAGCTAATATTTTGGCTACGTTTATCATGGGTTACATGCATTATTACCAGAATTTTCCTTGATTGGTTGCAAGATTGCTTTGGAAAACATTCACAATCAGAATTTTTAAGTTCCTGTACTATGAAATCTTATCAATTATGGAATTATTTGTGAATCCTATTTTTTGTCTATTTTTCACTTTTTTTTGTTTATTTCTATTTATTCATTTTTTTTTAAGGCAGCTTTCTTTAATGGGCGATTCATCTAAGAGTTATACTAAGCTTATATTAAGATTTGAAATATTTACCATTTCCTTGGTTTTATTTGGGTCGTCATTCTATTCTGAAGATGAGTTATCAGTTTCTGAGCTACTTTTATTTACTTGACTTATCATAGATTCGGACACAAATTCATTCAGTGGCCAATATGGAGTTTATATGAGAATGTAAATGGGAGATAAAAATGATTGTGGGGAATCCACTTTTTAACAAATTTTTAAATTTTGATTTTGACTGCAATTCAGAATCTTGAAGTTAGGGACAAACACAAATGTTTCTTGTAATTCAAAGCACCAAACGCTTACAAAAATAGGGGACCTAGGACAGATGTTCCAGACAAAATGGCCAAACTGTTTGATTTCTGCAAAAATTAATTGTTTATAAGTTATTCAAACCTTTAACTGAGTTGTATGGGGATCAGAACCTTTTTAAACGGTTTAGCTTCCATCTATAAAAAACCCTGCAAGGCAGTTTAAATACCTCCCACGCCCATTTTTTTGTTCCTACTTCAAAGAAAAGTACTTCCAGTGCAAAATTTGTTCAAATTTGCACCATAATCAGTGTATATTGGTTTCTGCTTCCATCTGGTGTCGGTTAGTGCAACTACAACAAAACTTGATCAAAAGTTCAAAATAAAACCATAATATTTTAGAATCGAAATTATACATGTAATTTCACATCAGTAAAACTACTTATAATAATATTTAAATATGTTTACAATTTATTTATAACATTTTACCTTTTTGATTAGGTATTCATTATTATGACTAATGTTTACATGCACATTGGTTTTGTGAGGTTATTGGTTTCAGTGCCTTAGAAGTTTATTTATTGGTATTTGAAATGCATACAACCAGTGCAAGCTGGAGGAAACCCACAGGTAGGATGAGTAAAAAGAAACTCAAAGCTCTGAATATAATTGAAAAAAGATGGAAGAGCATTCCCAAAGAAACTATAGATCCACAACCTGGTCTGTCAACTTTGCCATGTGATCACATACAGTGACTCCCATAAACATTCGGTTTTGTGATATTTGAAACCACTGACCTGTCATTAAATTTAATTTATTTACAAAATTGTTCGTAATAAACAAAGTAATTACACCATTTAACGTTCCAGGACATATACTTCCATATCAAACTAACATTGGCCTTCTTTTGTCCATATTCTAAATAACATAAATAACTGAAAACCTTTGCCCAAGAAAAACACGTAAAACATGTGCTCATAAACATTCGGTTTTCACTTTAGTACTGCACCTTGTATTCATCAGTACTTAGTTGGAAGCCCCTTTTGACAAAACAGCCTTCTGTCTAGTTCGCATACTAGACATCAACTTCGTAGTGTAGTCGGAACTAATACTGTTCCATTCTTCCACCAGTCTTCTCTTTAGTTCCACAGCTGAGGTTAATTGGGGAAGTTCTTATCATGCGGTCTAGTTTGTCCCAAACATTTTTTATGGGATTTAAATCTGGTGACTGCGACGGGGATTGAATTACCTTGGGACAATTGTACAGCAGCCAGGAACGTATTTCATAGGCCGTGTGTTTGGGATCGTTATCCTGATAAAACTCGAGTGTTTCCAATATCCATAAATTCTCAGCAGTTTTCCGTAAAATTTCTTTAAACAACTGTAAATATTTAAGTTTGTTCAGAATACCTTCAATAAATGCCAACTCGTCAGGTCTACTAGCAGAAATATACCCCCAAACCATCACACATTCTCCACCATGTTTCACAGTTGGTTGCAGGTTTATTTATCGTAGCTCTTGATTAGATCTTCGCTACACCATAGTGCTCCAACATAACCCAAAAACTTTATAGGGACTCTCATCAATGAAGATAACATCATTCCACCAGTTTTTGTCCTTTTCAATGTACTGCTTGGCAAAGTTAAGTCCCTTTCTTCTATTTACTTCGCTGACGTATGGTTTCTTCCTGGCTACTCTTCCTTTAAATGCTTCTGTTTTTAGTGTCCTCCTTATTGATTGTGGACTGACCTGTTTGTTCCACTACTCATTCACCTGTGAGCCACTCTTGTGGGGCTGTTAATTTTGGATTTTTCTAACTGTAGTAAGTTCTTCTTTGCTTGTTAATTTTTTTTGGGCTGACTTGGTGGTGGTACAAATCCCACTCTGTCTTCATTTTTGTTCCTCCTAATGATGTCACCAACAATACTCTTGGGAATTCGTAACATATTGGCAATTTCTGTATATTTACGGCCTTTGGCATGCTGATGTATGCAAAGTTGCCTTATTTCGAAAGTGGTGTTATGTACTCTTTGACCCATTTGACTTTGCATTTGTATTCAACTCAAGCAACATACTACCACTCAGCTGAGCGACCTTAAGAATACTGAGTGCTCACCTTTTGCATAATCAAGGTAAAATCAAATGAAAGGGGGTTGAAACCGAATGATCATGAGGGGCGACATCTGTTGGTCTGGATGTAAATAAACATTTTCTTTTCTATCATATAACACAAGCAAGTTATTCTATATCAATTGTTAGCTAGAAATATATGTCAATTTTCAAAAAATAAATTACTAGAAAATATTGTTTAGATGTGAGAGAAAAGAAGCCCAAAATTAATTAATTCGACAAAAGCGAATAATTATGGGAGTCACTGTAAATAGAAATGCTAGCACAGAAAACTCATTATCTACTGCAGTCCTACATTATACATTGCCCAAACATGCCAGTACACATGAAATAATTTCTACTAGTGACAAAAATCTAAATTGTTTTGAAACAATATCATCAATCTATTGAAAACAAATACATTTTACTACATTCACAAATTCTTAATGAGCTATATAGTAATTTAATATTTGATGAATATGGGAAGAAGTCTTTGATTATAGAAACAGGAGATAACAAGGGCCTTGCATGTAAGCTTACTGTAAAATGTAACAATTGTGACAAAATATTTGGATGTATGGAGTCATTTATAAAAATTGGTGGTGGTCACAGAACAATGGAAAGATTTTGCATGTGTTTGAATTTAGATGTAATAGATTCCAAAACATTCACTAAGCATGTGCATGTCTTAGCGACTGAATCAGAGGCCATAAGCAAAAGTGTTCTTTGCAAATCAAGAGAAGCAGTGTGCAAGGCCCATGAGGATCTGAATGCAGAAAATATAAATCAGAAAGTAATTGATATAGCTGTTTCTTTAGATGGTACATGGCACCTCTCTATATGGAATTGGCATTGTGATTGATTTTGTAACTGGATTAGTTTTTGATTTTGAAATTTTATCCAAATATTGTCCCATGTGTGTCCTCTCTCAAAATGAATTGGGAGAAGATACTGCAGAGTGTAACATATGGCTTAGAGGGGCATAAAACTATACCTGGAGAAAACTTTGTTTTCTGGAAACAAAGGTTAGATATAGCAGTTATTGATGCCGTTTCTGAATACAATATGGGATACATTGCTTCACAAGAAACAAAAGTTCAGCTGGAGGAGAAATTACAGAATTAGGAAAAAAAATTGCTCACAAAGGAGATTAATGTAGAAAGTATGAAAGTCGTCGCTCCATATCAGAACAGCTGAAGTCCAGAAAGAAGATGTTAAAAGTGTCTGCAGAGGAGACTAAGAAGAAGGTGGAGGGAAAGAGCTATGGTGCAGGACAATTTAACCGTTTACACCAGGTAAATTGGCAGGAATAAATGTTTCCAGTATAACATTTATGTTTTCTCAGAACAACATTTTTCAATGTGTAAAATATCCCATGCTGGATAGTTTTCTTTACTTTTGCATGAAACTTAGTACAATTTTTCTACAGTACTATCTAAAGAAGATGTAGTATCATTTTTGGACTACCATGTAAAACTTGGGCACCGTGGTGCCATTAGTCCCAAAAATTTTGATTTTTTTGCTGAAATATCTGTATTAATGATTATAATTAATAATTTTTTATTCAATGCTCAAAATGAAAAAAGCATACTAGGATTACTTCTTAGTAGTTCAAGATTAATGTGACCAAATGGTACTGATGAAAAAAAAGAATTGTACCGCAAGGAGTATTTTATATTTTTTCAAATATTGTTATATGAAAAACACAAAATAGCTGATATATGAAAAACAACTTAATCAAATTTATTGAAATTTACACATTATTCATAATAATGGGAATCAACATACACAATTTAAAAAAGATTGAATAAAAATTGTAGAAAATCAATATAATCTGTCCTATATTTACTATTTCCTTGATCTTTGGGTCGTTACTCCATTCTGAAGATGAGCTATCAGTTTCTGGGCTACTTTTATTTACTTGACTTATCATAGATTCTGATACATAAATTCATTCAGTGACCAATATGGAGTTTATATGAGAATGTAAATGGGAGATAAAAATGATTGTGGGGAGATCCACTTTTTAACCAATTTTTAAATTTTGACTTTTACTGGTATTCAGAATTTTGAAGTTAGAGTCAAACAAAAATATTTCTTGTAATTCAAAGCATCAAATGCTTACAAAAATATTTGAAAAAGTTTAATGACTTGGTGTTTTATAGGTGTTTGACGTGACATGGAATTATTCATAAATAGGCTACTTGCACTTACTATATTATGTAAATTTGTTGGCTTATTGCTAATATGGTCATGAACTTTTTTTACTTTGTTTTTAACTTTTTTATATTTTTTGCATACTTAGAATTGTTGCATCTTTGATTATTATTTTGAATACACTTGTTTATATGGTAGGTATTAATGTTAATATTTTCTATTTTTTATGTTTCAGAGCGCTGGTCCTGAAGGAATATATCAACACACTGTTGCAATTAATGCAGATAACTACCTGGAAACCACCCCTGCTGGCGCTCCCACAGGTGAGGTAGACTATGTAACAGGAATTTTCTTGGCAATGGAAAGCATGTCATGCACTACCAGAATCAGATATTGATAGCAGTGGCAAACCTAGCCATAGTTGACCAGTGGGTCTGAGGCTTAACATAGATTTTCTACAGTAAGTATGCTACAAAATTTGGCCATCAGGTACCGGTACATCTCCCAATCATGTAGTGTACACTCGGCAGGCAGTTAGTTGCATGGCCCGTCATCCAGTATCATGTCTGGACGTCAAATATAATCTCAAATCAAATGAACAATTATTATCAGAATAAACACAAAATATACCTTATGACATCTATGGCATCTTCTGAGGAAATTTTCATTCACATGCATCATCTCAGCTTAGTGTTAATTTCTGTCCTGATATTTTGTTTTAATTCTTCTAATATGTGGGGATTAGTTTTGTATACTTTATTTTTCAAGTTGCCCCATAAATAAAAATCTGATGTGTTACACTCACATGACTTTCTCTAGCTGTTCCATAAACAAACTTCTTACAAACGATTATACTTCTTTCTATACCATGCTAATCGAGATAAGCAATAGTCAAATGTTCTTATTACCTAGTTCCTTGTAAGTAGAAGGGAAGTAAGGGAATACACTAAGCCAAAGCAATAGTAAAATGTTTTAAAAGCTATGGTTATGCGATTGTCATTGCAATTCACTTCTTTGTTTGGCCAGGAGTGGAACAAAAGAAAAATGGACACTTTCTGTCTGAGAAAAGTATAAGTAGTTTGCAATTGAAACCAAAAACACGGAATATCTCGAACACGCTTACCTCGACAACAAAAATGTAAAGGACATAAATTGTGTGTTTTGACGAGATCTACATTTTTTGTGCAGCAGGTTTTTGTCTATCTCTTATAGCTTAACAGTTAAGCAAAATTCAGCAAAATTCATCAAGAATAAAGAGGTCTTCAGAGGCTATTCCCAGAAAATTTAAGATAAACATTTTATTTGGGACGTAAGTATCTTTAATATACAATATTTTAAGCAAAATCTTTAGAGCGATTTTTTAGAAAATAAAAGCTTTCAAAAATGTTTCCATGTGAAGGGTAGTTTGTGGAGGGGTTTTCTTGAAAATCTTTGTGTCACATCCTTGGAAGATACTAAATCTAAATACCATGTTTGGTATTTAATGTTCTTTTCATTTCGGAGCCTCTCCCTCCCTCCCCCCCCCCTCTCTCTCTCTCTCTCTCTCTCTCTCTCTCTCTCTCTCTCTCTCTCTCTCTAAATCTTCACATTAAATTTTTGGGTGGTATACAATACCTTCTCTGTTCACTATGTACATTTTACATGTGGGGCTAGAGAAAGTAAGAATCGAATGCCGTAAAATCAGGGGACCTAGCAGGGGCCATAAACCCTTACTAATTATTTTATCCTCAAAAATTTACACAATAAACTGTAATGATTCATCAGCTGTATGCATGATGGCAGAATCCTTTTGCAGATATCGAGAACAACTTTCAATGTCCATCAGCTGTTCAAAACATGGTGCCAATATATTATTTCTGTATCTTTCTGTATTTATGGTACATTCATAAAAACTAGGCCCCTATTATTCTGCATCCATTTATTGTGCATCATAGCCCAATTTTTTGATCTTGCAAGGTAGTTTCATGAAAAACAAAATTGGTTTTTAGGCTGTGTTGTGATGACACATGACCATGTAAATGAAAGCATCTTTCATAACTGAAAAGTATTAATCATGGATCTGTTGTTCCATCACTAATATTCCTCAAAATCCTGTTACAAAGATTTGCGTCACTTAAGTGATCACGTGGTAGCTATTCCTGGACAACAGTAAACTCGTATGGTATGAGTATTAAAAGTTTTGTTGCTTTCTATGCTGAAACTTTCGAAATGCCAGTTTCTTGTGCAAGGTATCTTAAGAGATTTTCAAGATGACCACTCTAATGGTTCTCCGATTTTGTCTAATTTCTGCTCTATAGGCGCACACCTGTCTGCCTTTCTTTTCCCCCATCACAAATTGATCCCATCTCCCGGAATGTATTTACAAGCAAACGAAATAACTCTACTCAGAACATGCACACCAGGAAATTTAGTTTCAAATTGCCTTACAGCTTCCCTACCTAAAAGATGATGTAAGTACATATGTATCATACATAAACATTGTTTGTGGTTCTGTAGACAGTATTTTGGAAGCACTTCAAGCAAAACTAAACACTTATAAACATCCCTAATATTATTCATGTTTGAACTGGACAAGAAGAGAAGTAGGATTGCCATACGTGTGATGACAGAATGGATGTAGGATGCACATGCAGGGAAATACAGCAAAGGACATATGGGCCATAGTCATGGTAGCCAAGTTTTGTAATAAACATACTGTATTAGATTAAATTCATATAGTGTATGAAACAAAATTCTCCCACATTGACTTGAGTATTATAGTGATGAAGTTGGTTTTCGAGTGTCCTTAACTCTGAAACCTGTGTGTTTGTTGTATTATCTCCAATCACTATAGCTTTGTCTATTAACTTAGTATCTTTTAAGAAGATCATCTTTGGGGTTTATCAGGCCCAAGGGTTCATATTTTTTCCTACCTAGCATTTCACAATTGAAGATGATGTGAGAGGCTGTTTAATCCTCTCTATTACACAACATGTGTACTGGTTGCTCCTTATAGGCTCCCATTGTATGCAGGTATTTTCTCAATCTGCAATGTCATGTCAGAAGACTGCTATCAGATTCAGATCATATGTATTGGGATTAAGTACATCTTCAGTGAGTGAGGAAGCTATACTGCTCATCACTCTCTTACTGTTTTTGAATTCCACTGTTCTTACTCATCCTAATTAGTGTTAATGGTTTTCTTAACAGAGTTCAGAAGAAGCCAACGGCTGGCTCAGGTCCAGTAAACATTTTAGCAGACCCCCCTCTGCCAGGGTATGTGCTTTTTAATTGCCTAAGATTCCCTTATATCCAGGTACCCATATAAGTTTAACCTTGTTGTGTTTTGCCAATTGCATAAGGTTTATTAGATAGTTCCAGGCTAACTTAGATGCTATGGTAACCTGAATTGGTTTTAAGGTAGCCTGGCTGTCAGATAAAATCCAAATGTTGTTCCCTTTGTAGCTCCTTTTTAGACTCTCCCTGATGCAGTATCTACCATCACAAATGCTGCTAAAATACTTTTGGATAATGCCCTGATATCCATTTTATTTTCAGAGTGAACAATCAAAAAATGAATGAAATTATAAATGTGTACCCATGTTGTCCTTGATACAGTTTACAACATACAACACATCTGTTATATTTAGTCCTTACGTTGATCCAACTGTTGAATTCGAAGTATAATAGAGCACATAAAGTAACAGCCTTGTGTCAGTCTGGGTACCTAGACTATTTGGTTAGGCTGGTTATCCTCAAGGTTGTGGATTCAAACTCTGACCACACTGATGGTTTTTAAGTGTGGTTAAAAGTGGCATCCCCATGTTAGTAGAGCTACTGGCATGTTAAAGAACTCTAGCGGGATGAAATTCAGGCACACTGACAGTGCTGGTATGATCCTGGCAATTGACAGTATCATTAACAACTTTTTTTTTAACATGCCTTGTAATCAACAGTTCAATGCTGCACTTGAAGCCAGAGTCTAGACTCCGAGAATGCCTGCAAAGATTACAGTAATGTGGCTTGGAGGGTAACGGTTGCTTAGCAACCTGGTAAGCTCCTCCCTTGTGCCAGCATGTGCGAGTCTGGCATTATTCAGACTCTAACATTTTTAGGCTGGTGTAAGTCAAGCAGGTGTGTATAAACAACATTATTGGAATGCACCAAATGTCAGCTGTTGCAATGAGACAAAACCTAAAAAACATCCTAAATCCTTGCAGGTAGTATAGCAAAAGAAAGGCTGAAGTTAATTAAAATGAATTCGTATATTTGTTAATTGGCATAGAAAGCGGGCAAATCTTCAAACACAAACAGGGCTGCATTCAGGTAGGATGGGTCGGTGGGATATTAACCACAGATTTTGAATTAACACGTCGCCAGGAAAGCTTCAGTTCTTATTTCACAGATTTCTTATTTATGAGTCCATGTCTTAACATCATTGGCCACTGGTGCTGAAGGAATGAACTGAGATATAATACTTTCACTGAAAATCAGTAACTCAATGGACCAAGCATCATTTTCTCTTCCAACTTTAAATTGATCAACCATTTATTTAACTTTCAAACAATTTTTATTATACTATGAATAATTTTAATTGCATTAAATATTGTATTAATACCTAACATGTTAACATGTGTGCAAAATAGTTTAGCTTTAATTTATTTATTTATAGTGCTAAGGGTATACATGGTTATGAACTGACCTTAACCCTAATTAGTTGGCCAGGCCATAAATATTAAATATACAACATTTCAAAGTATTACTAAATATTCTTTATCTTCTAATTTTAATCTAGTTTCCAACTGACTATTTCCATTTCCTCAGTACCTTCCATAAAAGCTTCCCTAATTTAGGTATCTGTTTATGATCCTCAAAAATCTTTATAAGTGCAGAATAGTTTATAATATTCAGTTATTAAATAAAATTGGAATGGAATGGAAAGGTTTAAAGATTGATGAACCATAATGTCATTCTTTCCTGTAATGGGCCATTTTGAACTTGTTTATACCCATACTCTTTATCACATTTCTGTTTATTTTTTAATATTTGATTTGGTTTCCTTGCCTTTCCTTTTAGTGCCAGCCCGAATAGCAAAATGCTGTCTGAAAAGTGCCAAGCAATTTTAAATTATTAGTAATAACTGAATTACATAGAGAGCTGATCTTCTTTCATTTTTAGTAAATTCTTTTGCCTACTGTACAACATGCATTATATGGATTAGTAGTCTTTTCAATATTTTTAAAAAATTAAAAGCAGAAGAAAAATTGGAATATAAAATTAAAAATCCCCAAGTCATCAATAATTAGATATACAAAACCTTGTTACACAGACATTTCAGGCTAATAAAATGAAAGTACAGATATTTCTTTACCAAAACAGTATCCTATTTTGGTCTGGTGCATTATGTTTTAAAATGCAAAAAAATTAATTCACTTAATCTGAAGGTTGAAAAACTGAAGAAAAAAAAAAAGAACATCAAAAACTCACACAAATAAGCATGATACCACTATTAATGGAAATGGCATCAAGCAATAGCATAAAAATGTAATGTCGATTACAGTACATTGTGTTGCTGTGAAACTGAATGGTTGATTCACATTGTATGTATCGTCTGGTTACACCTCCATAAACACAATTTGATAAATACACAGATTATTTGTATGCATACTAGTGCCATTGCTAGAAAACCTATCTTCCTCTCTTACATTGATGTCAGAAATACTTTCTTTATGGTCTGAAAATTAAAAATCACCCACTTTCTTCTAAAATATTGCAAACTGCAGCTCTTATTTCATCTTCAGTTCGTAACCTTTGGCTAGATGATGCCATGTTTCAATCAACATAAGCAAACACTGGCTAGAGAAATTAAATTTGGAGCTAATTTAGTGATTTGAGGTGTAAAAATAAGGTATGAAATGCTCCAGCAAACCTTTTCTGTAAGGCTCTGTTGTAGAAAGTACACAGACTTTCCCGTTGTAAAGAGTTAAAACATATGAAAATGGCATCATTAGATTTGGATTGGCAATTCTTGTAGAATTTTTGGATCACAATTAGATCATCATTGACACTGAAAGCGTTAAGTTATAGTTTGCATAGGCAAGCAAGTCAGATAGCAGCTTTACACAAAATGTTCTACTTAGAAGTTTTGGGCCAAGGTTAGACAATACAAGTGAATGTACTGTCTATTTTATAAGTGATGTGCAGTATCACTTACTCTAATAACTGTGGTGTTTTAGCTACTATTAGTGGATGTTAATATAAATTTAGATCTTTTTGTTATTTTTTCTAAGATTTACTATAATCTGCTTAGTAGAATGTAGCTTCCAAAACTAAAATCTTAAGTTGAAATTTTAACATGAAAATAAAGTATACAAGTGTAATACAACTGAGGCATCTCTTGATAGGCATTTTGGTACTAGTGGTCTTTAGATTAGTAATTCAATTTAAAAGTTGTTAAAATTGTTCTTTCCAGGTGAAATTAACAATGTTGAAGGCACCAGTTTTGATTTCCGTGTGCAACGAAGCTTGGGCCCACTGATACACCAACGAGGTGGTTATGACAACAATTACTGCATTGCTTTGGAGAATGATGAAGGGATGAAATTTGTTGCGAGGTAATTGATTATTATATTTGAATAAACTAGAATGAAAGGTTAAAATAAGTCGAACAGATTTTTGAGGATTAACAGCATGCACGGTAGATAGAAGTTATTTTTGCATAATGGTTATAAGTAGCATTATGGTGTGATAATGGTTACATGTAATGATTATTAGTTACAATTAAGTTATTTGTTTTCATGGTTAGCACCTTTGCAGTTGCATTACATTAATGGTTAGAGTAATAATTAACTATAACTATGTTAAGCTGTGAACATATAAATAGACTTATTCTCTTATTTGATGTGCTCTAAAGACAAGTTTCACTAACTGTGTCAATACTGATTATTACGATAGCTTATAATAGCAAAATGTGTCACTCTGCGCGCGCACACACATGCACACCCTCGCACAAACCCCCCCCCTGCCCTTTTGTGTTTTCATTTACATTTTATTAACTAAAGCTTATGACGTGTTTTGTTATGAGGCAGCCTTTTCATCTAATAGGTTTGATTGCAGAAATCTGTTTTATATCTGTCGGAGTTTCATTGTTTGTTATGTAAGGTTAAAGGCGTAAATATCCATTCATAGACATTCAAAGGTATGGAAACTGTAGCACTTACGTTCATACATGCTTTTAGAGTTCCATAGTTAGAGAAATTTCACAATTCTTTAAGCAATCTTAGAGAAAGGGTTAATGTTGTAGCTCTGTATCTTAATTTGGCACTGTTAAAACTTGCACATACTTGTTTCAGTCTACCACAAAATATATATTTTACTATTAATGCTACTAATAAGCATTAGTAGTTTATTAATTCCCATCTACTCATGCAGCACATATAAAAAAACTTATGCACTTATAAAGCATTATTGCATCTTAATGCAATGAATAAGGTTTGCTGCCTAAATGAGCAGTAAAGAACTGTTGTGTTTGTGAGCATGAGGAAAAATTTGACAATAATACCATCATAGTAAAGATGCTTAGTGGAAGGTTGAAAGACTTGAAGGTCAAGATGCCAGGGCATGACACAACATCCTCCAGGACATTAAAGTGTTCCCCCAAGGTCTTCCAGGGCATCAGTGCATTCTTTGGTGCAATCCAGGGTTTTAATGCATTGGTGATGTTCCTTCATGATCTGCGCTGAGCTCTTCAATCTTTCCTCCAAGCTCCTTATGATCTCCTTCATGCACTTGAAGCGATAAAGAATGCAATGTAATAACACATACTTGCAATTCCATCCAGGATAACTCAAATTTGCAGAGACCAGTGTCTATTTCATGAGAGTGAAACTACGTGAACATATGATTCCTGTCCATGTATTTGCAAACTGTATAAATAATTTTTGAGATCTTCTAAGGGAATAACAGGAAAATTTCCGTTTTAAATTTATAACTTGCAGCGCTTTGGTTAGACTGCTTGTGGCCCAAATTCGATCCCAAGCACCCACATGTGGGATTTGTGATGGACAAAGCAGCATATTGGTGGGTTTTCTCTGGGTCCTCCAGTTTCCCCTGCCATTCATTCCACAAATTGCTCTATCTTTACCTTTTGTATCATCTATTTAGCTTGCATTTCATATCATTCACTTCCCCATGCTCATGCCTGGCTTTGGGTTGACCACTCATTCCAGGTTCTCCATTCTGTGGTGTTGTGCTGTTGGCTCCCCAACATGCTTTTTGTGCCCTAAGCATCTGCTTATATGTTTTAGGGGGGGGGGGGTCAGTCCTAAATACTGGAAGGGTAAGCCGACTACAAAAAAAAATTACAACTTATTTATATTACAATCAGCTTGTTTATGTGTCTGGCAATCAATAAGAATGCTAGAATCCTATGTCATTATTGACATGAGAAGTCAGGTAAAGGAAACTGGATTTGGTATTTTCAATTGCCAATGAAAATAAAAATTACCACAAAAATATGTTTTGATAAATTTATCAAGGTGAAACTTCATAGGTTTAGATACCTAAGTGTGCTGCATCAATCATACAGTGAGCTGTTTAGATTAGACTAATATATTTTTTTTTCAAATTCATGTTAAAACACTTGTTGTTTTACTAAGTGATTTGAGAGAAGGCACAATATGTAGAAGTGTTAAAAAGAACTATATGAGCACCGGATTAAAACATTTGTCCATAATTGAATGAATATTAATGGGGTTTCCAAAGTTTTATAGATCTTATCCTCTCTGTCTAAGGATATAATCACAGATGCAGCAACTGTTTATTTTGCATTATGCTACTGAGAGTTGAAATTTAGAAATACCAATTGCTGCACTTTCTGTGAAATGCATCATTCATTTAATGTAGCACCAGTTTTTGAAAATATGTGCTGACATGGAACTAAGATGTTGATGACACTAAGTCATTACATTGACAAGAACTGAAATTAAGTATATAACACTTAGATATCATCGTAGAATGTTAAGAAAAATATGGTAGTGACATTAAGAAAAATATGGTAGTGACATTTGGAAAGTTGATGTTGCTCTAGAAAAGAAACATTAATGCCCACATTAATGTCTAAAATCACAAAACATGAAGATAATCAGTTGGTTACATATATGAAGTAAAGCGGATAGTACTGTTAGTAGGCATTTTCCTCATCAGATTATACATTAGATTGACAATGCTATTGAAGCTTTCACGATCTCTTGAGGAGGAAATTACTATTGCATAACGACTTGAGAACTATTTAGTTCCACACATAGTTCCACTTAAGCGATACCAAAAAGCATTACACATACAATGAATGATGTCACCCAGAGTCAGTAAGTAACCTTTAACGATATAATTGGTTACTGTATTTGTTACTTTGATGATCATTATTGGGAAAATAGTGTATTCGTTATTTGTCTTAACAGTTAATGGGTAGCTGGTTACCTTTCTTCATAACTTTTGTAATTGTTATTGTGTAACTAGTTATTATATTCAGGTTAAAAAAAGACCTATTGGCACATTATTAACACTTTGAAGCCCTAGCTGAGTATAGCTTGGGCCATGCGAAATGTTCATGTGGCCCACACTTGAGCATAGCTCAGGCAGGTATTTCTGACGTTTTTAATGCAATTCCAAGACCGTAACTTGGTCTTGGGCTAAGCGGCAACTAACATACTTCAGTTATCGTTTAGTTGTCTGATTTGT
This sequence comes from Hymenopus coronatus, assembly GCA_030762935.1. Lineage (NCBI taxonomy): Eukaryota > Metazoa > Arthropoda > Insecta > Mantodea > Hymenopodidae > Hymenopus > Hymenopus coronatus. The sequence continues at coordinate 518,723,098 of CM060900.1, read as the reverse complement.
GCTGCCATCTGACTTTGCTCTAGTCAACTATTAGGAAATTTAGGAGAGTTAGTAATATTGGCTGCTCTCGGTAGTCTACCATTTTCCTTGAAGGTGGTGATCTGTTTGTTACGTTTTGTGTTCCTAAATGTTAAAATGCTGCATTTTCCTTGATTTCTGTGAACTGGAGCTGAATTCAATATGCAAATGAAGGTCTGGAAAATTCAGATTCCAAGGGAGAGTTTTTCGAACTTTCAAAAAATGTAGTGTAAGTAGCTTTACACAGATTTTTTCAAACTCATATTTGATACTTGTAAATTTAAAATAAAACATTAATATGAAAGTTATGACTATTTTCTTACTTGTTGAGAAATCCTTGAATACTATACTTTAAGATTGTCCCAATACTTTTTGGCAGATATGATTAATGTGCTGTAAATAATAACTCAAGTAGGCGTAAAAACTCTGGGTTTCTTGGCACTCCAACTAACGGAGTGCCTGGGCTTCAATGTGTTATAAAGGTTAAGGACTGGTTGCAGAGCACTTTTCAAAGAATTAAATGTATTGCCTCTACCTTGCTTGTACATCCAGGAAATCAGTTACCTTTGTTAAATCCAACATTCATTTATACATAACAAATTCACAAATGCATGCCCATGATACTAGAGGAAAGGAGAAAATAAGTATAATACCACACAATACAAGCTTATTTGGTAGAAGTTTTATGTATACTGGATTTTGCCTTCATAATGACCTACCAAAACACTTAAAAAACCATATCTGAACCACATAAATTTAAATTAGCTATCAAAACATTCCTGTTAGAGCATTGTTTTTACAGCCTACAAGAATTTTTTGAAAGTGTCAAATAAAAATAAATCAAACTGTATAACAAAATGCATTCTTAACAGCTTTATGTATATATATATATATATATATATATATATATATATATATATATATATATATATCAATGAATCCTAGTTATAAGTTTTTGACATGTCCTATACAATTTAACATGATGAAACAGATGAATGGAACTACTGCTCTATTCTACTGCCTGTCTCCACAACTTCTGTAACTGTTACATTAAAGTAACCGTTACAATGTAACCATTATGTTATTTTCTGCACATCCCTAATGACATAAATATATAACATTATAATGGCAACGTTACAGATTTTAGTGGTTAAATGGCTTATTAGGTAAGTCAAAATGCCATATTAAGGCCACAGCAAAGTGATGGTTTCCAAAGCAGTTCTGGAGGGCCTCCTATCTCCCCAGACTTCGCTGACATGGGATTGTATTCAGTAACTTTGCTGCCTGTCCCTGGAGGATTGAAATCAGCTGTGGAGCTTCCTTTTCTTATTTCCATTGGTTATGGGTGGCAATAGTAGCAAACTGTCAGTGGAAGGTGTCAGAGTTTGGCATCCCCTCATACTTGGGTGGCTTGATGTGTGTGGATGTTGTGTCATGCCCTGGCATCTTGACCTTCAAATCTTTCAGCCTTTCATTGAGCATCATCATCTCCTCCATCTTGGTGTAAAAATCTCACTCCTAACACCAGTGAAATGATAATATTTATTGACTCAAACATTGGTTGCAAAGAAACTCTTTAATTCACTGCTGCAAACAGTTCACTCAATGCTTCAACACAGAGACAGTTGATGTCTTTCTCACATCATTGCTGCACGCTAACATTCTAGTCACTCACAACTCACTACTTACACGGTTTGCTAGCAATTTTTCCTTCCTTGTTAATGCTAGAAATGACATTACAGAGCTTTCTAGAAAATTGTGGAAGCCGAAGCTTCTGGAAGAATCTGGCATATACCAGAATTGTCATGTTCCAAAGCCTCTGGTTACCGGTACAGCACATTCTGTGTTACTTTGCATTCCAGCCCCATTGCTGCATACCAAATTGAATGTGATATAATGTGTCACATATGATATAATCACAATACTGATGTCAAGAGACATAAAATAGCTGTTATTCTACCTATCATAAACCAACAATAAATGTATATGCATATAAACCTACAAAATATGGTGAATTATACATTTTAAATGAAAAAAATTGCACTTCACTATAGGAGGTGGTTCCAACTTTTTCAGCTGCTGCAGACCCTTAAGCATGTGGTACTTCTGACTTTACTAGAAGTAATTAGGCCAAACATCTGAGCCCTTCAGGTAAGGGAATTGTTTGGATTGGGTTAGACTCGTGGGGCAGTGGTTCCCGAAACCCATGGGAGATTAGGTACGTCTGGGTGGTGAGGCCTGGGTAGCGATGTGAGAGGCCTAAATATCCTCTGGCCACTAACCTGGAGAGCTTAATAGACAGAAGCTGCTGTCACCCTCACCGAGGTATTCTGTAATCATCCTCCTATGGGGCTAATGTGCATAAGTGGATATCCACTTGTGGGAGCAAGGGGGGGGGCAGTTTATAAAATAGGTGCTGGCCTAATGGAAAACCCCACCGAAATACCTAGGGTGCCCGTCACACCTGAGTTGTAAGGTCACTTGTGTGGTTTATGCCACCACTGTACTAAATAAATTCCTGTACAGTAGAAGGTTATCCAGTGCACAGTAGGCGATCCATAGTGAGCAATGAGCAAGGGTGTTTTCTCTCTGACTTATTCAAAGAGCAACCATTTGGTGAAACCTGCTTTAACGCAAGTACCTCAACAATTCACACTAATGGAGAATGTAAAACATGACTGAATGGATCAGTCATAATACTAAAATTAAAATTGTCTATTGAGAATGAATTTGTATTTTTTATTCAGAATGTGGCAGCATAAGTAGAAATCATTCTACTCTTATTTATAACTTTCACATAATATTTTGTTTCATAACAAATCATAGGTACAAAAAAGTACATAAGGGGATAAAAACAACCTTTAACATGGTTGGTCTTACCAGATCAAATTAATGATCTTGGGATCCTTGGAGCTTAAAGTTACTCAACATTTGTCTTCTCAGGATAAGGGAAAACCCCAGAAAAAACCTTATCTGGGTGGCTTGCCCTAAGCAAGATTCAAACTCTCAACCTGTTGAATGTGAGGCAGACACACTACCCAAGCGAGCTGAAATTGGATTTACTATGAAAGATTTAACTCTCTATCAGGTGTAGTGCATTTAAAGTTTGCTTTCCCTATACTCAGATATCATTAGATACAGTATTTTTGGTGCTAATATTTTTATTTAACAATTTTGCAGGTTTTTTCTTCATTTTACTAGCCTAGATAACCAATAGTACTAAGTTTTGAATGAGAAAGATGTGAAATTGAATTTGTCAAAGTATACCATTAATTTGATTATGTGCACAAATTTTCCATGACAAAGACAGATTGAAGCACTTTTGAGAGCAACTTTGCTGGGTGGTAGTAGCACAGTGAATGCATCTTTCTGTAGTGAATACACCTTTGGCAATCCTCAGTGAAAGTCTCCATTTTATTTTCTAAATAACAATTTAATTTTTTATTGTCTTTAGGTTGCAAACTTGATATTATACACAAATTTACGAACAAAATTGTTTATTTACCCTTGGACACTGGGTATTTTTAAGTTGAGGTTTTATTTTTGTTTAAGCACCAAATTTGATTTTAATTTTCTTGACAATTATTTAACATATTTAAATGAAACTTGTACACTGAATATAGTAATCTTTTCTAAATTTTATCCATGTAAAATAACCAATGAAGTGCTATACATTAACTCAGATATCATAGGTATAATTTTGTTTTTGTTCTAAATTATCACTAGTAATAGTATTTAGATTCAATTTTCTATATAACCCATTAAGCTACAGAAATGAAATTGTTACTGGTCATTTCTCAGTCCAAGTGATAGCTATTACAGCTCAAATTATTCCTCACATTGCTAATCACAATTTATTAAAAAGTATGAATATGTGTAGAAATTAGCATTAATTCCGGATTCAGAATATAAAAAAAGTTTGGGATATATTAACTACTATAAACAGAAGCACTGTTAACAGTGAAGTATTCTTCATGTTGGAGTTGTATTGAGTCACATTTATTTACACTTAAAATCTCCACTTAATATGTTTTGGGCAAAATATAAAATTGTTGAAACCATTAGAGTCACCAATAGAATTAGACATCTGGGAAAAAATTCACATTATAAAAAAAACAGCAATAACGTTTTAAATTTTGAAATCCCACCACCGGATGAAGTGTTAAAACTTTGCACTCCCAACACCAGATGGCAACAAGATCCGATATAAGAAGAGGAAGAGAGAAAGGGAAAGGAACGCCAGTCACCAAACTGCTGAAGAAGAGGGCGAATGTCCTGGAAAACGTTTCAGTGTTTTTTAACATATTAAGTGGAGATTTTTAAGTGTAAATAAGTGTGACTCAATACAACTCCAACTTGGGATATATTGTTTAAGATATAAAAATACATTTACCTTGAAATTTTCAGGTAGGACACATATTAAAACATACAAAAAGGTCACTGAAAAAATAGTATATAGTTTTAGAGAAAAGTGCACCTGAATGTTCTCCCATCAGTGATCATTTAAAACTGATATTGTTTACATGTGTGTAACATTTTGTTATTTTACATTGGTTATATTTGGAAAAGATGTGCTGAGTGTAAAAGTTTCATTACTTAAATAGTTTTTGAGAAGCTTAAAATCAAATTTAGCACTCAAACAACATCAAAAGCTGGACTTACAACAACTACCCAATGTTCTTATGTCATTAGTTATTATTAATTATTTTATGTCAAAAAATGAATTCTGCTTCAGAAACCCTCTGTTGTAAAAATATGTGCATGGACCTGATGGAAACCATCTATTCATTACAGTGCAATATAATGGCTAGGTCACTTCAGCACTCCTTAAAAATTTGCTGTTTTGTGATTCATGAGTATGAAAATATCAGCTTAATTTAATTTAAAGGAATTTGAGCTGGTTTTTGTAACAAAAGCATCACTTAGTAATTACTTACTGGGACTGGTTTTGGGAGCACTTGTTCCATTTTCAACCCTTAATTCTGACTAAATCTTGCTTCGTTGGTGTCAATGTGATGGTGCAGATGCATAAATTGTGGAGGCATTCGGTGCTGGATCTATGAACTTCCTGAGGTTGCTGTATGACAGTAAATCAAAATTCATGACAGGGCTCTTTTTCTTCGTGATACATATCTTCTCCCAGACATCTTAATCTGTGTGTTCATAAGCTGGTTTTCAGAAAAATCAGCAGTTGCCCATCATTTCTAGTCACAAGGAAAAGAAATGACACCTAATATAACACTGTAAAGCCCAACACAGAATTAGATGTCTGAGAGAAAATTTTTTATCACGAAAAAATCTGATGTGATACACTCACATGGCTTTCTCTAGCTGCTCTACAAACAAACTTCTTATAAAAGATTATTCTTCTTTCTCCACACAATGCTAATCAAGATAACTATTACCAGAATATTCTTATGACTTAGTTCCTTATAAGTAGAAGGGAATTAAAGGAATGCACTATGCTAAAGCGATAGTAAAATATTTTAAAAGGTGTCGTTATGGGATTGTCATCGCAAATTGCTTCTTTGCTTGGCCAGGAGTAGAACCCCAAAAAAAACTGACACTTACTGCTTGAGAAAAGTATAAGTATTTTACAATTGAAACCAATAACAAGGATTATCTCGGAAACGGTTACCTCCACAACAAAAACATAAAGGACATAAATTGTGTGTTTTGGCGAGATCTACATTTTTTGTGTAGTAAGCTTTTGTCTATCTCTTATGATTTAGCAGTTAAGCAAAATTTGGCAAAATTCATCCAGAATAAAGAGGTCTTCAAAGGCTATTCCCAGAAAATTCAAGATACATATTTAATTTTGAATGTAAATATCTTCAAAATAGGAGGCTTTAATCAAAATCGTTACAGCCATTTTTCGGGAAATCAAAATTTTTCGAAAATGTTTCTATGTAAAGGTTAGTTTAGGGTAGGAGGATTTTCTTGTAAATTGTGTTGCATCTTTGGAAGATATGAAACCTACGTACTAAGTTTGGTATTTAATGGTCTTTTCGTTTTTGAGCTATGCTGTCCATACATACACACAGACAGGCTGGTAGGCATTTTTCTAAAAATTCTTTTATCGGACTCAGGGGAACCCAAAACATATTTCCGGTGAAATCTACACATAAAATTTTTGAGTGCAATACAATATCTTCTCTATCCATTAAGTATGTTGTACGTGTAGGCTAGAGAAAATAAAAAAAAAAAGAATCATATCATGAATTTTGATGTACCGCCATACAGCAACCTCTGGAAGTTAATAGATCCAGCACCAAATGCTTGCATAAGTTACACACCTCCACCCTCACCAATGACACCAACGAATCAAGATTTAGTCAGAATTCGGGAACAAGTGATCTCGAAGCTGGTCCTAGTAAGTAATTACTAAGTGATTTTTTTGTTACAAAAAGCAACTGAAATTTTTTTAAATTAATATTAATCACATCACTGTTACAAGCTCCTTTGCATATTTGCAAAATTTCAAATTGCTTAATTAATTAACAGTGTACTTTGGGCACATTAGAGAGGGGAAAGAAAGGAAAACAGTGAAACAAAACAAATTTCTATGAAAAGTTTTCCTTCTATGTATTCTTCACACAGGTCTGGTTCAGAATCCAGTTGGACTGGCTTCATCATTTCCTTAATCTCTCTTCACTTGATTGATATTGTGATACATGTCAGGGGATGAACAGCAGACTGAAATGAATGCATTGTGCTTATTAAAGAACACATTTCACACAACTCCACAAATGCACATGACTAACATGATGTAAAAATGTATGGAATCTCTTTAGAGGTTTGTAGCTTGTAGTTTGAATAGCCATGTATATCAGCCACCATTAAAAATTAAAAAAAAAAAAAACTGTAATTGCAGCGAGTATGGTTTGTTTTGGTGTACTATAGACATGATAGTATTCCATTTTTTCCATTTAAGTATGTTACTGGCAAAATATTTAAAATGTACATCTAATAAAATGAATTGAGATATCATTGATATGTAATAAGATAAAAATATTGTTACAGTGATTAAAATGCCTTGTTCATAGGCACTGGCTCATATCTTTTAACATGTTGTCAATTTAGTTGTTTTACAATCAAATCTGGTCTTTTTGAATGACTGTCTGGTTGGGAAATTCATCTTTTAATTGCTAGTGGGAAATGTAGTTCTTTTCAAAAAAAAATAGCTAGTTGAAATCTGTTTTTTTTTTATATGATTTCAGATTGTATTTTATAAGCGATTTAGATACCATTTTGCCTGTTGAATCGCCTAATACATCTCATGTATCACAGGGGTGGGATGAGATGGGGAGGGGGCATTACCATATGGATTGTGTCATTGTAATAAGAACTTGCTCTGCAAGCTATTAGATCTTGTAGTTCTTATTCAATATCTTATTGAAATAATTGTCATTTGTGCCTATCCAAGAATGAGAAAATTCCTTGATGCTGATTTCAAGAAACATCTTGATCCAAATTATATCTAGGTTCTTTTTGGCAGTAAACTTACAGAAATAAGAAATTAAATAACAGAACAACAAGAAAAACTGTTAGAAAGGTATGTAAAATTTGTTTCTCTGCTCATCAAACAGCTACAGCAGAGATTACCTGATAAAATTGAAGTTTTGAGGAAAATATCCCTTCTTGCTGTTTTAAATGCACTTATTGCATTAAAGGAACCACTAATTCCTCTTGTTAGAAGCATTACAATTTGATAGTAAAACAATTACTAAAGTGGAATTGTAGTGGCAAAAGTTGACTATTGTACAATGGAAGAATGTAAACTATTCTGCCAATTTTTGGTGTGGAGTATTCAAACACTGTGATGCTAGTGGCAAAAATCCTTTCAAAGAGCTTGCAGGCTTTGCTTTATATAGGCTGGTGCTTCCTTGGTCAAACACTGAGTTTGAAAGGATATTTACTCAGTTAAATCTGGTGAAAACCATAACAAGAAGTCCGATGCGCACAAAAATGGTGAGCACTATACTGAAAATCTTTGCAGGTCTTTGCATAAATAATCAATGCTGCCACAATTATGAACTTCCTGCAACCATTCTAAAAACAATAGGTACAATGGAAGTATGTAAATCTAAACCATCAACATCTACTGTATCATCACCATTTGCTACAGCTTCAGCTTTTCCTTCCCATGATGAGGATCAGGATGTCGTTAGTGATGACCTAGAATCTCTCCTCAATTTTGAAATAAGTTATTTTGTGTTGTATAATTCAATGCAAGCTTTGCTGTTTTTTTGTTTGTTTTTGTTTTGTTCATAAGATACAGAATGCACGGTAGAAATATGCTTCTTTAAAAGCCAATTTTGGTCTTTTTTATGGCAAATTTAGTTGGAACTTTTTTTTTACTGTTGGCAGCACTGCTTTTAAGGGGCAGGATTGTACATCAAAATCAGGTATTTTATGCAATTATTGAACTAATAATATAGTATAAATGCTTTCAAATGTCTGAAAAGTAAGTACATTTTTGATTAATTTAAAGTTAGAAGGAAAGTATTATTTTTTTTGGCAAAACTGTTGTGTCTCACTCATTCCTGCTAATATACCCATCTACCACTGAATGCAGATATATTGTCTGTTCAACAGTGTTATAGCTAATGGCTTGGGGTGACTTATTGCTCAAGTCACACTTTAACCTGTGGGAAGGGTACACGTATGCTGAACTCAATCCCCACATATCACATACAGGTAAACCAGTCAACAGTGTTGCAATACTTAACTCAGAATTGGACGACTTTACCAAAGGGTGCGCAGTCCTGAAATTGTAAATAGTGAACACACAAATATTATTGGCAGCAGTGCTTCCTTCTTCCATTCTGCAATCTGGAGAATGATTATTCAGAATGCATGCAGATATTGAAATGGTCAACACTATTTTCAAAATTTCAGAAGTTAAGAGAAGAGATCTTGCATCTGCTCCTTTTTTAAAATATTCTACTAGGCCACCAAAAGAACTGGTCCTTCCTTCCCCCTTTCCCTATAAAATTTCAAGTAACATAATTCAATTGAGAAGCAAGCAGTCCTTATTAACATCTGATTCCTAAAAACACACAATTTCATCACTATGGCTGTCATTAGCTGGAAGAAACCACTCTTATTTTCTTCCAGAGTTGTGTGTATTTGTATCAAAATTTGATGCCAGAGAGCTGAGTTTTACATTCATTATCTCACAATAAAGTTTTGGTATTTGAAACAAATATCTGAAAAATGCAGAATGATATGTTCATCTGAACACTTTCTTTTTCATGGTATTTTTGGAGACTCGAAATCCATTCATCTAGTTTTCTCATTATTCTTGTTCCATATTACTCCAAACTAGCCTTTAAATACTTAATTGTTGTTGATAGTGTAGCAATAATTGTACTGTCCATAAAAAGTTATGGATCTTTCCTTACAGGCCAGTATTTACAGTGTCAGTGTCATTATGTCTGCACAGCTAAAACAACATTACCAATGTGAAAAAGAAATGGAATGTTTGCATCTGTAGCAAAAAAAATAATGTACTATAGAAGCTCTATTGGGCCAGTTTTACTTTTCCTAGCACATATGCATAAGGTACATAATAGATAGAGAGGGTATTGTATTCCACCCTTAAATTTGATAAAATATTTTACCAGAGATACACATTTTGAGGACCTCTGAATATTTATTTTCTTTTTTATAAAAACGTGTGGATGCGAGTACATATATGCATGTATAACTGAAAAACCAAAAGTCGGTTAAATACCTAACTTGTTATTTAAGTTTAGTATCTCCTAAGGATGCAATACAGTTTTTAGAACTCCTCCCTACCACAAACTACCATTTATATAGAACATATTTTGGAAATTTTTGATTTTCTAAAACATGGCTTTAATGATTTTGACTAAAATTATTAAGTACCATTTATTAAAGATGTTTACATGAGAAATAAAATGTGTATCCTTAATTTCTTGGGAATAGCTAATGAAGTTCTCTTCATTCTGAATGACTTTGGCATAACTGGTAAACATAAGAGATAGACAAAAACTTACTATACAAAAAAATTAACATCTACTTATAACACAATTTATGCCATATACATTTTTTGTAAAGCTAACCATTTCTGTGATATTCCTTGTTATTCGTTTCAATTTTAAAGTACTTAAAACTTTTCTCAAACAGGAAGCCCTCATCCATTTCATATTTCTTTTGTTTTACTCCTGGCCATGGGAAGAAAACCAGATTTTAATGACAATCACATAGCGACAGCAATTAAAAGATTTGACTATCCTGTTAGCCTGGTGTACTCCCTTATTTCCCTTCTACTTATAAGGAACTAAGTAATAAGATAATTTCTGGCAATATTTATCTTGATTAGCTTTATGTAGATGAAAAATTGGTCTTTTATAAGAATAGTTGGTTTGCAGAACAGAAAGAGAAGGTCATGTGAATGGGACACATTATATATTTTGTGTTTGAGACTATCCTCACACTTAAGTTGCAGCGAGCACTTAAGATTACTTTTGTCATCTGTGTGGCCAGGATTTATATTCCTTGTGTTGTAAGAAAACGTAACGCAGAGATTATTTTTAGCCTGCAAGCTGTTTTTATTTCATTTATTGAGCTTTTCACTTGTAAGCTAGAATTAATGTTTAACCCTTTTAGTGCCAATAACAATCTAATTGTGATCCGAAAATTCTGCAAGAATGGCCAATCACAATCTAATCATGATGCCACTTTTATAAATTTTAACTCTTTCTAGTAGGAAAGTCTGTGTACTTTCTATGTCATAGCCATAGAGAAAGGTTTTCTGGAACATACCAGGACCTTACCTTTACACTCCAAATTTAATTTCTCTAGCCAGTGTTTGTTTATTGGTTGAAACATGGCGTTGTCTAGCCAAAGGTTACAAACCAAAGAGGAAATATGAACTGCAGTTTACGATGTATTAGAAGAAAGTGAGTGATTTTGAATATTCAGAGGTTGAATAAAGAGTTCCTGATATTGACGTAAGAGAGGAAGAGATATGTATATTCTAGCTTCAGCGATGAAAATGCATCTGATAACAACGGCCCACATACCCAACAAAATAATCAGTGAACTTAATAAAATGGATTTATGAAGGTGTAACCAGAAAAGGAATACAGTGTTAATCAACTATACAGATACGCAATAACACAAGTGCTAAATTGTACAGTAATCTACATTACATTTGTATCCTATTGCTTTATTCCATTTTCATTAATAGTGATATCATGCTCTGTGTGTGTGTGCGTGCATGCGTGTGCGCGTGCGATTTTTGTTTAGCTTTCAGCCTTCCGGTTATGTGACTTCACTTTTTCTTATTTTAAAAAATAAAACACCAGACCAATACAGGGTGTTATCCTTAGTGCTGTGGTAGCATTGTTGCTTGCCAAGCAGGAGACCCGGATTCAATTCCCAGTACCGGCTTGGGGATTTTTCCCCTGCTGGGAGACCTGGACTGGGGTGCACTCAGCCTTGTGAGGTCCCTGGGAGGCCAATTGAGGAGTTACTTGACAGAGAAGTAGCGGCTCCAGGTCATGAAGACCGCATTATCTGGTTGGGGGGGATCGAAGTGATGACCACGTCTCACTTTCCAATACTGCACCCCATCCTTGACGTCTTTAATGGACCGAGATGGGGAACACGGTGGCCGGGCTGTAGGCCAAGGCTCTTAGTGAGCTGTGCCATGGAGACCAAAACAGAATGCTGTATTAATAAAGGAATATCTGTATTTTCAATTAATTAACCTGAACTTTCTGTGCAATAAGGTTTTGTATGCGTAATTATTGATTATGGGACTTTTAATTTAATTTTCAAATTTTTATTTGGTTTTTAATTTTTTAAAAATATTGAAAGGTTATTTAAAATGAAAAAGAAAATTCAGCTCTCTATATCATTTGGTACACAATCGATTACTAACAATTTAAAACCCTGTATTCTCATCTAAAATTGATAACACATTCGAGGCATCAGTGTGCTATTCAGGCTGGCACTAAAAGGATTAAATTTTGATTTAGAAAACTGAATTTATCTGCAGCTTCTCTATTGTGGGCTGACTTTTTGTGAACCCTCAGGTTTTCAGTAGCTTTTTTCCAGTCCAGACACTCAACTTTTTGAATTTTATTTTAATTCTATCAGAAAGTTTCAGTTGTTGCTCTCTTATACATTTGTTTGCATGTTTTACAGAAAATGGCATCTTTAGCTTTTTCATATAACACCAATGGAATTTACATACTTCAAGATAGCTAAAAATTACAGCAGTTACCCTCTTCTCGATTGGTTTTTGTTGACTCTTATAATAATAATAATAATAATAATAATAATAATAATAATAATAATAATAATAATAATAATTATTATAATTATAATAATAATAATAATAATAATAATTATTATTATAATTATAATAATAATAATAATAATAATTATTATTATAATTATAATTATAATAATAATAATAATAATTATTATAATTATAATTATAATAATAATAATAATTATTATTATTATAATTATAATTATAATAATAATAATAATAATAATTATTATAATTACAATTATAATTATAATAATAATAATAATAATAATGCATACAACTAAATATTAGTTCCATTTTTGCTGATGCATGTAAGTTTAGCCCTCTGATCATGCTCATGGGTCATCTTTATTTTCAGTATTTTGGTTTGTTAAGAATTTAGAATGCCTACTACTGCTACCTTGTGAAAACACTAAACTACCATATATGAGTAGCATGGTTTCAAAATGTATTAAGTGCCTACTCCTTTGAAATTGAGTTAGATATGATTTCAAACTTTTAATAATATGATTTTGATTCAGCAATAAAATTGGAGTAATTACTATTGTTATTGCTTTAATTGTTTTTTTTTTTTTTCACACAAGCCGTGTGTAGGATAGGAATTGGATAGGTAGAGTCAGAATGAAAAATGCAATACCATAGCTGGGATTTGAACCATGGATCTCCCAGTTTCTAGCTGGTTACCCTGCCACTGAGCTACCATGGCAACATGCTGGCATAGCATTAAATTTCTCAATAATAGTTGGCTATACTATGGATCCTAAGACACTCTTTTTTACCTGCTGATAGTGTGTTTGGAGTGGTAGAGAAAGCTTTGTGCTAGAAGTCAGAGATAATTAATTACTCCTACTGATTATACGGCTGTCTATGAGGAATTTGGAACAGTTAAATCTCTCGGAGAAAACTGGGCAATTCACGGTTACAAACTGCCGTCTATACAGTTTAGGAAGGTGAATAGAATTAAAGACATAAACAGGTTTTGTTCAACAGAAAAAACAATAGAAAAATCATGGGTTACTTTAAAAATGGAACCCACATTTAGAAATGAGCAGCAAAAACAGTAAGAGAATCACCAATTAAGGAAATGCTCCAACCGCTTAGTGATGCTAGTGACAGCATTTGGAGCCAATTAGAACACAAAATTTTGAGTGTCTACGTTTCTGCTCTGAGTATCGACATAGAATCTTCTACTGAAACTAATGAATCTGTTGAACAATGTGACTGATAGTGTCTGTTTCCCATAATATTATACAACCTATATTTTTAAGCTGCAAAAAATACAAAATATAAAGAACCTTCATTTTATGTAACGGAAAATATTAATTTTAATTGGAAAGATTTACACAAAATCACAAAATTATTACCTTAAACTGCAATTCATTTAAGTTTTGAGTTGTAACTGTTCCAAAGACATCAATAAATCATACATTATTTTGCACAGAATCAAACGTGTTGAATCAGAACTTATTAAACCATGTATTATTTTAAAATATATTAAGTAACAATTTAAAAGTCAAATTGTACTTATTGCAATTTAATTTTAGTTAGTACTCACTAATATGGGTTTAGGATGGCTATATACATGTGTAGAATGCTAAAAATTGCATATAATCCCAACTGTTTACATCAAAATCATTTTTCTTGATTCCTGCAAAATTAGGATTTTGGGAACGCAGCACATTTTGAAACGATGTCTGCTATGATGTTTATAAACACAATAAAATGTTGCAACTAATTATAAACTGAGGCAGTGCCACAGTGTTCTAATTATTGTTATCTTAAGGTAACTACCACATGCACATTCAAGTATTACAGTGATACTGGATATCATTTTTATCTGTGATTTCTCATGCAAAAATACTGTCACTGTTGCCATTACTCATGAAGAGAGTTTACGTACTATTCCTCTAGTGACAGAAGTACATACTTAATATAATATTCTGACGAGGCGATTTGGATATTGTAACAAATGTCTTTATTTACTCAATAATTACTTACAAATAAACAGAGGTTCACTGCTGCGAACAGTGCAATTACAGATTATTTCACGGGAGAGCAACCAAGTTCACTTTATGTTAGACAGTTGACAGTTTACGGCTGCATGCTGTCCATGACATGCACACCACTGCACGCTAATGCTCCAGTCATTCACAATTCAGTACAGTTCACAACACAACTCTCTACTGTAATCCTTCCTCCTTTTATAGCAAGAAAATGAGGTTGCAGACTTTGTGGAAACTTCTTGAAGGTACTACAAATTGAAGCTGGGAGAGACATTTTGAATATCAAGAAATAATCACAATGTTGATGTGTTACATTCCGAAGTATCCTTATTCGTTGTGCTGTTGTTTATGCATCCAACTGTGATGTTTCACATTCCAGTTCTACTGACACATACCACAGCAGACATGAGAAAGGTTGCATGCACAGATGACATTGTCTCAATATTATCTCTCTAATGACAGTAGTACATACTTAATGTAATACCATTTTGATAAGGCATTTGAATACTGTCCTTCTAATGACAGAAGTACATTCTTATCATAATACTACTATGGTGGGCTAGATGGATAATTTCCCCATAGTGGCAGGAAAATCCACTTAATGTGATGACATCCTTATGAGGTGACTTCAATATTGCCCCTCTAGTTTTTTATTTAAAATGTATTTACTTAAAGTAAGAACTGAAGCTTTCCTGATGACTTATAGCTCTAAGTGTTATTGGGCTTCTAGCCAGATAAGTTCATGGATTGACTCCAACGTTTCAAAGATGCACATCTTCATCTTTAGGATAAACTGATAACTTGAAAGTCCAGATTTGTGTATTTATAGGGCCCAAGTGAAGCTAGCATCTGATTGGTTCGCATGATATTTTTTGGCCATGAAGCAACTTAATATGACTGAGGCATGTGTACAGATGTCATAAAAAACTATATATGGTGGTTATATGCCCAATGTTTTGAACTTGAGTACGGACCGGTTTGAAGACATTTTATAGCATACATGTTTTGAGGTGCAATCTGATGTATAAGAATGCAGTGAGGTTTTCTAAACTCTTGGGTGTGACGGCAGTTAGCAATTAGGTGTTAAGGCTCTTTTTCATCAGTGCTCATGCTGTACTTAGTTGTAGGTCGGAATCGCGATCAAGATTAATTATTTCAGATGTAATGGGTAAGGCTTCTTTTACTCTTCTTTCCCAGTAGATTGATTACTTTGCCACCATTCTGGTATTGGTAAAATTGGCCCTGTGGCTGTTTTCAAATCAATGCTCAGCCAGTCCAGATTTTTCAGGCTGCATAAGGCTGATGGTTCTTTGGTGCTCAGTGATGTGTGTGGCAATAGTGCATCCTGTTTGAGCTATGTTCACTGCAACACATTCACAAGGAATGTGGTAGATACCAGGTACCCTTAAGCTAAATTATCTTTTACTGGCCTGACCAAATTTCTGATTTTAGGCAGTGGTTTATAGATAGTTTTGATACCTTATTTGTAGAGTAGTCTACTTATCTTTCCACAAAAATTGCCTGTAAATGGTATGTAGGCTATTGTGGTTGGCATAATCTTTCCCTCAAGTGTCCTTTTTATCTGGCTCTTTTTAAAGCCGGCTGTAATATCCTTGGCGGAATATCCATTCTGTGGGAGTGTGAATTTTAGGTGTTGAGATTCAGTTTGAAGGCTATCTGGATCTGATACAGAAACTGCCCTATGTGCGAATGAATAAAGAATGCCCATTCATTTCATGTTGGCAACTGTTTGCATTGAGGAATAGATTGGTATTGGTGTGTGTGTGTGTGTGTGTGTGCGTGCGTGGGTGGGTGCTTGCGTGCGTGGGTGTGTGTGTGTGTGTGTGTGTGTGTGTGCGCGGTAGATGGCATGACTAAGAGTACCGTCCTCTTTTCTGTATTTACTCGCATTCAAAATGCAGACTAAGTCATCTTTAATTTATGTACATACTGTAATGCATATTCCCCATTATTTGCAGTAAGTAAGGGAATGTCTGAAAAAACAATACTAGTGGTGTACAGTTGAAGAATGTGCTAATTTGAAATCAATGTCTCAATTTGCAAAGCTTTTCAGGCTGTTCACATAAATATGTAGCACCAAACATGCTACACTTGCTGCCACTTTCCCATGTAGTTGAAGAAATCTATCCCATGGGGTATGAACAAAACAGAATGATGTCATTCACCATTCTAAGCCTCTCCTTGAGAGAACAGTGATATTACAGATCTATTAATCCTAGTTACACCTCTACAGATATAGTTCTGACTTCAACCAAAAATGGGGACATGAAGATAATCAAAACCCAGTTCATGTAAATCTCATATCCTTGAAGCTTTTCACAAATGCTAAATTTAAATTATTAAAGAGACCGAATGAATACCTCAAGAGGCTCATTATTAATTCTAACAGAGAATTTTCCATGTAGAATATGTGTGAAATTAGAATCATGGAATTGGTTTCTCCACTATCTCCAATTTTGTGTAATTGCATGAATTTTAGATAACAGAGATACAATTAACCTTCAATTGGTATGGTATGAAAATATAACTAATTGGTACAGGAGGCCTGAGAGACCGCATAAGTTTAAAACAATTGCGGTTAAGAATCCTGACAGCATAATTATTTAAAAACTGTTTTACTCTATTAAAAAGTTCATTAATAAACACTTTTTGACTCAAATAACTTTATAATATTGGGCAAAAAGTAGTTATGTTTAATTTGGAAAACTGAACACTTTTTTGTAATATAAACAGTCAGTCTTTCTCTGCAGAAATTCGACACACCTTATTTGACAAACTTTTCAACTATTGCATGCTGACACTTGTAGCAAGGGTATCCTGTCTTCCCTTTCAGTTTCGGGGGGCACAGAGTACATGTTTTTCTGTTTTCAGAAACCCATTCTTCAGCCGCATCCTTCTCTGAAATTTTGTCAGGGAGCCTCAAAGTCCTTCTTATATTGAGTCTCAATTCTTGGAGTAAATTTTGTGAATGTCTTCCTCTTATGTGAGTCTCCGGTGGAAACCAGAGAACCCAGAGAGAGCCACCCCTGCTCTGCTTTGTTCACCACAAATCTCACATGTGTCGCTTGGGGCATCTAGATGAGAGGTGAGTAGTCTGAACACTCGACCACAGCACAGCTCCGTTTCATTGGTGAATAATAATTGTCATACATTTTGGGGTTTGGGATTGTTACCACTAGATTTAACTGGAGGTCACAATCCAGGAAGATGAATTAAAATGTTGTATGCTCTGGTTTGAACATTTCATGGTGGGAGTGTTTTGTTCCAAAGGAAACTTTTTTCCCTAGGAAAGCTGCAATGTTACTTTATACACTTTCGGTCTCAGTTGACTATCGTCACATTTCTCAATTTCTGAATCTCAATGGTGGTCACTTTCCATTACAATGTGGGATCATCTATGTTATCACTTATCATTACTGTCAACAATGTCACAGTCTTCTAACTCTGCTAATGTCCGAGTTATGAATTCACTAAGTCTGGGATCATCTGCTCTCATGGATGATGGGCCCGGTTTTCTGACATTTTCTGTAAATGAATGGAGAAAAATCCCCTATATGCTATTACGAGCTATATTTGTTATATTGTAGTTGCTTGTTTTTTTTTAAAACATATTTGGTTGTATGCATTTAATTTACAGCGAAATTTGTATTTTTAAATAAACTGTTAATTGAATATTAAGTAATATACAATATATACACATTCTAATATGTTTATTTAATAGTAGGGATATTATGCATTATTTTCCTCAATAATTTAAATTGAGAATTAAAAAATATGTACTTTGTTGGAAGTAAATAATGTAACTGGTACTAGGCATCAGAGAGAATGTTTCTCGAGTTCCAGACATTATAACTCAACAATGCAAACAAGCAGAATACGTCCACTTCCTACACAGACTGCAGACTCACTGATAAGAAGGTAGCGGGGTGCAGATGTATATATCTTAATAAAGCGCAAAAATATATCACTTAACATTTCACCGGCAGTCCACAAGTTTGCGTAATACCAGTTAAGGGTTAAGTGACCTTTTCCCTACAAAGAAGCATTGAGAGCATTGTGTCATTAACAAATGCTAGGTTAAGAATCCATTTAGGGTTATAAAACTTGGAAACATATCTTCCATTCATATTAACAAAATGTATCTGGTCAAGCAAATGGAGGATACTGCCATTGGTTTCTTTTAAGTTTGCAATTAGTTGCAAATGTTCATCTCCTTCTTTACTATTATAGATGTCAGCATGTCTAGCATTATAGTGTGTTCAACATTACATATTTTTGCTGTAATAGAATGTCCATATAGTAAACATTCAGCATATTCTCCAATTGGCAGCAGAAGTCAGTGCCATTTCCATTGGATTTCTTATCACATGTTATTTGCACTAGAACTTACCCTCTTCTCTACTGAAACCAAAGTTATGGCATTAGCCATCAATGCAGTGAGAAATTAGGTTTGTTTATGCAGCCAAGTCTGACAACAAGTGACTACTCCATCTGCCTCGTATTACACTGGGTGCTCACTAGACAAAATGCCCAGTGTGAGCAAGCCTGCTATAAAAGATCAGAGATTCCTTGAATGATTCTTATGGTAATAGATTATACAGAAATTGCACTACTTATTAGAGGAACTTATTAAGTACCTTATTCAAAACAATTCTTTAACATGCTGTTCTAGTTCATAGTATCATGGTTAACGTAGCTTATTAGAATTACCAATATCACCCTCCATTGTATAATGGTTCAGGATTCACACCTTGCTGAGGGCAAAGGATTTTTTGGGCATAAAATTCATTAGCATGGCTTCCTTCGGAAGAGAAGTAAAGCTATTGTTTCCATATCATAGATTTATGGCATACAAAAGAACCGCAAGCTTGATAAAGTGGTCTCTGAGCAAAATTAAGCAGTGTTTCATGCCCAACATAGAAATGGACTCTGAGAACCACAGCAGTTAAATAGCATCCATAAATAGAGCCCCATTTCATTTCCAGAACTATTATTGTATTTAAATTTATTATTAGTAGGGTACCAGCCCTTGTTAGTTCCACCTACAATGTTGGCTATCTGCTAAAACTATCAATGTTTTCAAAAACAAACCCTGAACTTCACCACATTCCTTCCTGTATCTTGAGTATCTCATTATTTGGCTATATTAAAATATTAATACTGGAACTTAGATATACCATCTCAAGTGTTACAAAAATTCTTTTTATTACTCAAATTCTTTAGTTCTTCCATTAATTAGAAATAAATATCTTAAGTTGATGCTTCTGCAACAGTTCTAAGTTATAGTTTCCTTTCAATGCTAGCGGCAATGGCTGCTACTTATACTCTGAAATTCCTGTCAAAACTGACTCAACTACTGACTCTCACCAGGGCTCATACTCTCCTTTTTATACCTGTTGGCAACATGGCAAGAAATTTCCAGAAACAGTCGCATGTGCACCACAGGTATCACAAATGCAGGTGCAACAATCACAGCTTTGATGTTAAAAAACTCGCTGACAGCACACCTGTTCACTTATGCATGTATAACAATGTATGACTACAGTCATCTATGACTTCCAGAGCAAGCCGCTCACACTCGTGCAGCAGTTAGGCAGCAAGGCATAGAAACAATACTTGGTCTGTCCATCTTATTTGCTCCATTCCTCTCCAAATTCCTCACTTCATTGCAATGTCCAAGAACATCACTCCACAGAAAGTATTTTAATACCTAATCCCTTTCGTAGTTCTTTCTTCAAGAATCCTTAGATGATGTTCTGTAGGTAATAAAAGCTAACTTTAGGAATTTTATCTTTGACTTCTGGACAACATTTATGTTACTATGAATGATGCATGCAATTATCTGAAGCAGTCCATATTTGATTTGGAATTCAGAAGTGCATCTTCTTTGTTTTATTTTAACTTTCTAAAATATTTGTCATTACTGCATTCATCTTCATCCTTCACAGTTGTCATTTAGCTCCATTGGCATTCTCCTCAACATTCTTTCACCTTCTGTTAGCAGTGCCATTTCTCCAGAAAATAAGCTTTTTTGTTTTCTCTCCCCAAATGGGAAGAGCTCTACTCTGCAGTGAATGAGATGTGTTATGCTCTGCATTGCCAGGTCGCTACCACCACTCTTTTCACATTTCTCTCTCCCTCACACACTGAGCATGCAATTCTGCCTGGCGTCTTAATGCTCGATGTAAGGAAACCTAAGTGATTAGAAAAACTTTTATAAATTTTGCAGTTTTTAAATTTAAAATTTGAACCTGCATATTTGCATATTATATACATGTTTTCTTAAATACTATATTATTATAGTTTATGAATTACCTGCTCTTTTAATCCAATGGAACTGCCAGTGGCTCCTCTGCATCACTGTCATCAGTTACATCAAGAGACAATAATTCATCATTGCTGCATTTTTTAAAACTCGTGTAGACCCTAAAAATAATACTTCAACTCTGGCTATGCAATATCTGCCTCTTATATTTGCCACTAAATTCACCACTAAAATCCATTACACTTGCTCTATTCCTGACTAAACAGCAACTGAAAACTGACTTGAACTCTGAAGAGACTAGGGTAAACAAACACAAACTCTGATTTCAAGACATAAACATAAACATGTGATAGCTGACACAGCATTCTATTCCTAATAAGGGTGTGTTCGCTCTCTGTCTCTCGACTTTAGCAGCTTGCTAAGTGTAATAGATGTAATAATTCTTTTAGTACCATCTTGTCAATGGTTTACATTCATTTCTGTGTAATTACACATGTATGTAGTGGAACATACATGTATACATACAAATAATAATGGTCATGACAGTGCTAATGTGATTCTGATTTAATACATGGGTATGTTTATTCATGTATATTATGAAAACTGAGATAAAATCTGTGGTTTTTACAGCTCTGCTACAAACATTACTCCCTATCTTCCTCGCGAATTATTTTTTTGCAAAATTTTAATATTTTGTCTTAGCGCAAGTAGTATTTATGAGAGATGGAATCACTTGGCGTGTTTATCTCCAATTAATCAGAAATGCAATGTGTCAACACAGCAACACTCCGGTTGGCTGCCAGTTTGGTGGCGCTCAACGACAAACCTCATCCCGTATGAAAGTCACTGTAGTTGGTCACATCAGATGATGAATGAAATTGGTGAAATGATGCTCAAATGATCTCAGGGTCCATGGAGCTTAAAGTTACTCGACATTCATCTTCTCAGGATAAGGGAAAAATCTAACCTAAGTAACTCACTCCCCCTAAAAAGATTTGAACTGGTGACCTGTTGAATGTGAGGCAAACAGGCTACCACCACACTACCCAGGAGGATGCATTAGTTTTGTTCATCTTACTCATTTCTTCCCAATTCATGAAACAAACAAATTCTCCAATTAGATGCTGAGCAGAGTGCCTCTTCCTGCTCTACTTCTCCCCGACATATCTTTCTCTATTCTGTTTATGATATTTTCTTATATGGATTATTTTTCTGTTTCTAGTTAGCTTTTGTATTCAGAACCTCCTGGGTGAATAAAACAGTTCTAAATTTTTTAACCTCTACCCTTAAAAATTTATCTATGAAAAGTTGCTTTAAATAAAATAATATTCTAGTAAGAAGATGGAGAATATCCCTTCTCAAATTCCTGAGATATATAAACTTCTGTAGAGTAATGTGTTGGAATCAGGTACTCCTTTAGGTTTATTCCAAACTGTTTTTAGTTTATTTTTAGAAATAATAGCTTTCTAATGATCCATTAGACACCTTGAAGTTAAAAAACGTTACTATATATAGAATATGATTTGTTTTTTTCTCAAAATGCTTTTTTTTTTTTTTTTTTTTTTTGTGGTCAATTTCAGCAGAAAAATATGCGGTCAATATTTTAAGATTGAAGCATTTATTAGAATTAAAATAATAAAATAATATTCTAGTGAAAAGATGAGGAATATTCCTTTTACAATTTCAGAGAAATATAAAGTTCTATAAATTAAAGTGTTGGAATCAAGGACTCCTTTAGGTTTATTTCAAACTGTTTTTAATTTATTTTTAGGAATAATAGCTTTCTAATGATCTATTAGAATCCAAGAAGTTAAAAAAGTTAATATATGTAGAATATGATATGTTTTCTTCTCAAAGTGTGTGTGTGTGTTTTTTTTTTTTTATGGTTAATTTCAGCAAAAAATATGCTGTCAATGTTTTAAGATTGAAGAATGTATTAGAATCTAAATATATAAATTCAAACATGTCAACAATATAATACATTTGTTTAAAATCAACAGAGTTGAACATCCAGAATCTGGAAGAGTACTAGAGATACATTCAGATCAACCGGGAGTGCAATTTTATACAGGGACTAATCTTCCTAAAAAGGGATCAGCTGATGCTATAATTGGTAAAGGAGGGACCGAATATGATCAGTTTGGAGCTGTGTGCTTTGAGACCCAAGGTTACCCAGATGCTGTACATCATGTAAGTATGCTAACATTAAAAATTAACATATAATAGGTAGTTAAAAATAAGTCGGAATAGTGACACTCGCCTCACTTAAAATGAAATTATCAAGACATATGTTTCAAGGGCATTTGCCCTCTTCTTCAGTCGAGGTCCGACTAATGGCTAGAAGTTGTGCTCTGTGGTCTGTTTGCTGGAGACATCTAGTGTTCTCAGCAAAAGTTTGTAATCATGAAGCAGTATTTCAAAATTTATGAGCTGGTCTGTAAGTTGTGTAATGAGAATATTCTCCCAAACTGTGAGTGCTGCCGGGTTGTTTACAGGTTTTAGCAACTTTATGTCATTTTCTATTTATTGATGTGATGTCCAAAAATGGTGTGCTACTGCCGATTTATCCATCTGTTTCGGTTTGATGTGTCTGAAATGTTTCCAGTCATCTTTTTGTTTGACCAATTTAACATAATTTGCAGTCCTTGCAATCACTTTGATCTCTGGTTTGTAGGTATGGGGACTTTAATGTCTGTTTTCAATGCATTTTTTATGTTTAATTGTTTGCATGAAGCTAAACTTATATTGTATTTCTTGGAAATTTTTTTGAATTTTTTATCTGCTGTTGAGCACAACTTCCAGCCATTAGTAGGACCTCAACTGAAGAAGATGGCAAACACCCTTGAAACATATGTCTTGAACATATCATTTTAAGTGAGGTGAATATCACTGTTCTGACTCATTTTTAGCTGTTATACTTGAACTACTTCACTTGTTTCAAACTTCTGAGTTATTTAATTTTAAAAATAAAATTTGCAGAGGAAAAGAGAAGTGTAAAACCAATGCAAAATGCACTGATTTATGCCCAAATTATAGATTTCTAAAGTTGGTAGTAATTATTTATTCAGCAAGTTCTATTTTCCTCTTTTCATATTATCAACAGTCATGAATAAAAAAGGGCTTTTATCTCTGTACTATGCATATTTTCACTGTATCATATCACATGGTATAATACTAGGAAATTATGAAAATGCCAATATTTTCAGGTTACAAAAAAGAGCTATTTGCACAATATTAAAGGTTAACAAAAGCACTAGTTGCAGAGCACTTTTCAAAGAATTAAATGTATTGCCTCCATCTTGGTTGTATATCTAGGAATCAGCTACCTTTATTAAATCCAACATTCATCATACACAACAAATTTGCAAATGCAAGCCCATAATACTAGAGGAAAGGAGCAAATAAGTATAATCTTCCACAATACAAGCTTATTTGGTAGAAGTTTTTATGTTCTGTACTTTGCTTTTATAATGGCCTATTGGAGCATTTAAAAAGCATATCTTCACCACACAAATTTAAATTTGCTGTAAAAAATGTTCCTATTAGAACATTGTTTTTACAGCCTAATGGAATTTTTTGAAAATGTCAGATACAAATATAACAAAACAAAACAAAATGTATTCTTAATAACTTTGTGCGTATACATATAATTTTGTAACTCTTTTGAAAAATAGTTTGTATATAGTTTTTCTTGCTTCTAATCTTGTTTTATATATCCTTCAATGTAAATCCTAGTTATAAGTTTTTGACATGTCCTACATCATGCACTTTGATCAAATGGATGAATGAATTTCTATTCATAAACATACCAACATTCTTATTGTTTTTTGTCTTTACATTTCTTTCATTGCAGGCTAACTTCCCAAGTGTAATTTTGAATCCTGGAGAGATTTATCGTCATACTTCTTCCTTCAAGTTTTCTACTAAGTGATAAATTGAAGAAATTATTCGATAGGTTCTATTTTTGATTCTGTTTCTGTTGATATCATTTTTACAGTGCATGGTTTGGATATTACTTTGATTTAGTAAATAAATTGGAAATATTTACAGCAAATAAAAAGAAAAAGGAAAGCAATGAAGTGTTTTTTGTTGAGCAACAATTTCCTTAAAACATTAAAAAAAATGTGAATATATTGCACTTAATAGAGATTCTTTAGAATATAAAAATAAATACATTTCACATGCTGCTGTCGTACTGTTTTTCCCCTTCTCTCCTCACTCTCAATACAAACCTACGTATTTCATAAAACTTAACAACCTGATGACTAAGGATAGAAATTGGAGACCGATAACAGTACAGAATCGAAGTTAGTGCAGCATGGTATATATATATACATATATATTTTTGTTTGTTTTGGTAGTGTTTATCGCCCACTTTAACTACTTATGGCACCGCAGGCGGGAGCATGGTATATAGTTGAGATGTGTTGACAATGCAGTGTGTATATAGTAGGGTACTAATAGAAGGAAAATGGGGCAGCGATTGCATGGTAGACTGTGATGTTTTCACTAGCAGAGGAAGGTGATTAAGGTTGGGTGAGTGGTAAACATAAATATCACTCATTTACGAGAACTAACAATTTTAATTCATGATCAAAAGATTCAAAATACTAGACGTGGTACATAGTGAAGCATATTTACACTTTACACATTGGTTATAAAATGAGTCGAAATCTGTTGACGATGTAGGCAACATATGCCTACGAAACATGTCCAGGTAATTTATTACTTAGTGAAGCAATTCAAGGTGTAAATTTGACTCATTTTATAACCAATTATAATGCAGTTGCTGTTGTACAACAATTATCAGCATCATTATCTGTTTCATTTTCTCTTAAGATACATAGATTACAATGCACTACAACATACATTCATATCGTCTCAAATGTGAATTGTCTACAATTGGCACATATACAGGCTTTATATTGTGAAAAACTTTGCCGCACATCACAAGATGTGATTCGAGCAAAACAAAAATAGGACACATTATCGACTATTGGGTAAGGTACTCACTCCATTAGCAATTATTTCCTTAGCAACACCTGTAGCACATTTTGCATTTCAAGCGTTATTGAAAATCTGACATTTTTCCCAAACACTGTCTTCACTTTCTTTTTCACATGGTCTAAGACAGGTGTCGTGGGTCTTTGATTATTTTCTTGCACAAGTTCGACAGCTTTCAGGGCTCAAGGCATTTCAATGTTTGATGTTTCCAAATATGTGTGTTATTGTCATAGGTATATCTACGAAGTTCTTCTGTATGAATTGCAAATCTTCATACATTCCAATCAAAGCAAGACATTTTACAATTTTGATTGAAGAACATGCACTACCATCAAAGGCATTAATTACCTTTAAAACAGTATTTTAATATACAGTATAATATACTGCTGTGTCGAGCCACGTTCACCAACGCGTTACTACAGGTTGTTTACATCAGTGCATACAGTTGCAAATGCAAATCGGTCTCTACTCAGTAGGTATGCAATTGGTATCCACATGTGTCTCACTATTGCTCACCAAGAAGCTATCCCTAATGATGATATTTACCCATACTAAAAGATTGCCATAAATTATTTTCATATTAAAAATGTGAAAGTCTAAGTTATAAGTGTCATCCAGGAACAAACAGCTATTTTGCTGTGATAGATTCTAAACAAAGTATTATATAAAAAACCTGATGTGTTCCATTCACATGACTTTCTCTACCTGTTCTGCAAAAAAAACTGTTCTTATAAAAGATTATTCTTTTATCTACATCATGCTAATCAAAATAAGCATAAGAGAAATAGCCTTATTACTTGCTTCATTGTAAGCAGAAAGGAAATAAGACAATATGCTAGGTTAAAGCAATAGTAAAATTTTTAAAAGCAGTCACTATGTGAAGCAATTCGAATCTGTTTTTATTTGTGTGACCAGGAAAATGAAAAAGATTGTGAAATGAAATATATTGAGAAAACTTTAAGTAGTATGAGGTTAAGACCAATGAGAGGGAGGAGTATATGACAAATTGTGTGCTTTAATGACATTTATATTATTTGTGTAGTAAGATTTTGTCTGTTAGGGTTTATCAGTTGTATAAAAGACATCCAGAATGAAGAGGTCTTTAGAGACTATTCCCAGGAAACAGTTTCTCTCGCACGCACACACCTGCCTGCCTGAGATTGCACACGCACATACACCCACCCACCTTGCCCTGTTTTTAAAATGCTTTTTTTTCATTTCAGGGTAGCTTAAAACATATATTTCCTACCATAGAGAAAGTAAAACAGAATTCAGAAAAAATTGTACAGAACGAACCATCTTCAGAAGCTATTCCCAAAAAATTCAAGATGCACATTTTATGTGTGATGTAAACGTGTATAACAAAGGTAGTTTACTCAAAATCATTAGAGCCATTTTTGAGAAAAACAAAATTTTCAAAAATTTTTCCATGCAAAGGGTAGTTTAGGGTAAGGTGATTTTCTTGAAAGTCTTGGTGTCGCATTCTTGGAAGATAATAAACTTAAATACTGTTAAGCATCTAATGGTATTTTACATACCTTTTCTAAAAATGCTTTGTTTGGACATATTTCCAGTGAAATGTCGGTATTGAATTTTTGGGTGGAATACAATATTTTTTCTATGCACTATGTACATAGTAGGTGTAAAGGAAGTAAAAGTATCCTCACCGAAAAGTATCACTTACATGGAACAACTTTTTTAATTACCTACATATACTGAATGAGTAATTTAACTTTACGCCAGAAATAATCCAAACATTCTACTAAAAAAGAGTATTGACCAGCTATATTGTTTGATCTGTATTAAACAGATATTTAAAATAACAGTAAAGTGATTTTGGTAGATAATGAAATGTCAGAAACTGATGTGTGCTGAATATATATGAGAAACTTGCGTGAATTGCTCGTGAATTCTTATGTAAAAGTCCAGGGTTTCTTTAATGGATAATTGTGCCAGTGTTGCAATATATGCTTACCATACAAATCTTAGATTAACACAGTAATATTAAATAAAATACATTGGAGTTCCATAGGACCCCAGGTATGCAATAATGTATGTTAAAATTCCATGTATGCAATCTAGGATTAAATAGCAATATGTGAGTTTAAAATTGTTGGCATAAAAGAAAAACCAATTGGATAGAATGAAAGTAACTTATGAGTAAAATAAAAATGTGAAGAACAAAAGATTGAAAATTTCAAATTTTACTAATCCATTTGCTTAAGGCAGCCTATATTGTAATTTCTGCAGAGTGCTATAGTATAAGTACACAAATCTGAGCGGGCTTTCAGTATTAAATATGACACCATGGCAAGCTCACTAAGAGCATTGACCTACGGCCCGGCCAAGGTGTCCCCCATCTCGGTCCATGACAGACATCATGGATAGGGTGCAGTATTGGGGGGCGAGACGTGCTCAGCGCTTTGACCCCCCCCCCCCTTCATGTCTAAGTTCCACATCTTCCAAGGATCCCCAAGCATATTGTTTTTCTCAAAAATGGCTCAAGCAATTTTGATAAACGTACCATATATTTAAGATATTTTCATGACAAATAAAGATTGTTATAAATTTTCTGAGAATAGCTTCTGAAATGCTCCAGTATGTTTTTTGTATAACTTCTAAAACATAAAAGTTACAAAAAAAATGTACTACACAAAATGTAGATCTGGTTAAAACATACAATTTATAAGAAATACATTTTTTTAAGGAGTTAATAATTTCCAAGATATTCCTTACTATTGATTTCAATTTTAGAATACTTGCACTTTTTTTTTTTAAATAGTAAGTCGTTATTTGGTTTTCTTTCTTCTGGCCAAGCAAAGAGAACAAACATCTTAAACAATTTTACTGTTCCTTAAACCAAGCATTTCCCTTCTGCCAATGTGGTAAAGATGTATTAAAATAATTTTTGCAGGTGTTTATCTAGATTAATATGAAATAGAAGAATAGCTTGTTGAAGGATGGGTAGAGAAAGTCATGTGAATGTAACTTATCCGAGTTTGTAAAAGAAGTAGCTTGTACCCTGACATTTTTGCTGGAACCTAAAGCTAAATATTCAAAGTTTGGTCTAAATTGCTCATAAGTTGTAGATGTTTATGTAGGGGGGGGGGTGAAAATATGATTAGGGATAAATTTTGAAATCTGTAAAATGGTGTTTAATTTTGGAGAGAACTCCAGCTCAAGTGCATATATTTATGTACTAGATGGCATTGGTACATTCGGTGTAGTTTTGTATATATAGGCTGATTCAAAAGCTCTTTTACGTTTGGGGATGAATGCCTGACCTCATAACAAGAAAACAGCTTTATGTAAATATATATACTAAAACGTTATATTTTCATGTTATGAATTTTTTTAATGAGTCACCTTCAACGGCATTCCGGGTACAACCTAATAACTTCATTTATTTATACACTTATTCATAGAAGGCTTTGACCCATTTTACACTGTGGAGTTGGCTGCTTGTTAACATTTGTCATTTATCAGATGTGTAATACATTCCTCCAGCACACCCTACAAGTGCTGTTTACAGGAACTTTATGCAGAACACTCTCCCAGACCAATTAGAGAATGTAGTGTGCAAATAAGAAGAAACATGTGGTTTATGGATGATGCTCTAGCTCTTTTTAACATTCGAGATGCACCAGCTGGTATCTAGCATGACAAATGGATAGGTAGACGAGGTCCAGTTCCATGGCCTGCATGTTACGGACCTCAGTCCTTTGGATTTTTAAACAATTGGTTTCTGCAGCCGACATCCCAGATGAAGAATCTCTTAATCTACATGACATGGAAGCCAATGAAATCATTCGACACTGACGGAATATTTGACATTTCGTGCTTTGACAAGTACATGCGTGTGTAGATGCAAGAATAGAACATTTGGATCATGTGCTATAAGTGATGTTTGTGTGGAACACGTCCTAACAAGCTGAAAATGTCAAAATTAGAATAATGTGTCACTTTAAAATATTAAAAAGAACTCAATAAATTAGGAATGAAAGGTTTTTAAGACATGTGTTTTTGTAAACATTTGTTCTTGTTTTGATATAGGGAACCTGTCCCTAAGCTATGTAAAAGTATTTTTGAATTCACTCTGTGTGTACGTATGCATATATATATATATATATATATATATATATATATATATATATATATATATTTATGTATATATATATTTAAGAATAAGCTAAGAGTAGTTTTTAAAATTTTGAAGGTACTTACTATGTGATTAGGCTTACCAGTTAGACCTCTCGCCTCTCACCCAGCCGGGCCGATCCCAAGCGACCGCATTTGAGATTTGTGGTGGACAAAGCGGTGCAAGAATGGATTTTCTCTGGGTTCTCCGGTTTCCTCTGCCATCGCATTCCACTGCTGCTCCATCTTCATTTCATATATCATCAGTGTCATCGTCTGCATTGCCACAAGTAGTAAAAACGGGCGTTGAATAAGATAAAAGGTGTTCCGAAACGGTCCAGGTAAGTAATTACCAAGTGATATTTTGTGTTACACAACCCGACTAAAATTCATTCCTTTTAATATTAATCATGCCACAAGCTTCTTTGCATTTTGGCAAATTTTCAAACTTTAATTTATTTTGGTATTTTTCATTAAATTATATTTTCTTTCTCCCTGGCAATGTTACAAACACAAGAAGACTCGAAGCACTATATGACATATGCTTCCTTTTAATAAAACACAAGACTGTTGAATGGTGACTATGCTTTCATACAAGCAATACTATTCAGATATGGATTTGTGGAATACGAAAATAGAACACAGCCATCACATGCCCAAAAAAAAAAAAAAAAAAGAGAGAGTTTATACCATCATAATGAGCAATCTTTCCCCCCCCCCCTGTTTTTTCCTTTTTTATTGCACCTTAACGTTCTTTAAACTGGTTGCTCATATCGGACTATGAATAACATTGATGAAATGATGCTCAAGTGATCTCAGGGTCCATGGAGCTTATAGTTACTCGAAATTCGTCTTCTCAGGATAAGGGACAACCCCGAAGAAAACCTTATCCATGTAAGGTGATTTGAACTCACGACCTGACAGACACACTACCACCGCACTACCCAGGATGGCTTAGAAATATTTAGCACAATTTATTTGTACCCCATTTGTTTTTGACAAAGAGAAAAATAAAATGTTTGAAATTAACCATAATTATAGTAATGTGTTTAATGCTCGAAACCCGGATTTTACCCCGGGCATTATAAGAAAACCAGGTCTGTCCAATCAAATCCCAGACGGATGGTAAGCCCATATAGTTTTGTGTCGTAGCTTACCCGCCCTCTAGTTAGGACTGCCCCCTTAGGACTCACAAGCCAATGCCTAGGGGTCAGAAGTCTGTCGGGGAACCAATGGCACAAAACCGCAGAATTGAGAACCTGGAACGAGTGAGGGCTTGTAGCCAGGCATGAGCTTGAGGAAGTGGATCATAGGAAAGGTGATGGAGCAATGGGTGGAATGAGTGGCGGGGGAAATCAGAGGACCGAGGGGAAAACCTGCCCAGATGCCGCTTCGTTCACCATAAATAACATGTGCGGGCACTTGCGATCGAAACCGGGCTGCCTAGATGGGAAGTGAGCATTCTAACCACTTGGCCACGGCGTATGATTGAAAATAGGGGTTGTAGTAATTTTTAGTAGCTCTAGGGTACCTAATCTGTTCTACAAGTTCTAAGGTGTAATTTTACAATACTTTGACCAAATGAGTTAAACAGTGCAGATTTCTACCTAAGGTGATAAAAATATGGTGAGGGTAGTTTCTGAGAGTTGTAAGATCATCTAGAACAGTGGTGCTCCACCTGCAGCGGAAGAGGGGAGGACCCGTTTGATTAGTAGCGGCAGGCAAAAACTCCTCTATCTGTGACATCACTTTCGGTCAGCGGCGGGGGCTTCAGCAACGTTAATGTTATATCGGATGACACAAACTCTAAAAAAGAACCTGCTTGAATGCCATTCTTGTTAGTGACATGGTTGGAAAAGTGTACCTATAACCAGTTCTTCAATGTTTGCTGACAGAAATGAACAACAGAGTCTTTAAAGGCAGACCAAATGATCTTGCCCTCCCTTCCCTATTATAACATTTGCATTTTATTTTATACATTTTCGAGAACATCTGTTCACAAATATATGTAGAACCAAATATTGGTATATGGTTTCCAGCAAAATTTTGCAATTTGGGAAAGTTTTCATTGAGAACAGATTTAAATAAATCCCAAACTTTTTTTCTGAGAATATTTAATGGCGGTTGAATTTGGCAAAGCAGCTAGTATCTTTTGAAGATCGTGGGGAGCTTCTTTGCAGGCAAAATTACTTCAAATTCAAGTGCTGTTACTGATTGTATACCTGATAAAAATGTTTGCCATAATCAGTGTGATGGTATTTTTCAAAGTGCTGTTTAATATTACATCAGAACCCCAAGATAGGTGATGCTTACAAATAAGACATTTCACATTTAACACAAAAAAAAAAAAACTTTCTTCTACTCTTTCTGGAATACGATATGTTTGATTCGCTTGAAACCTGCCATCATGTTGGGAGTCAAACCCAGTTATACGCCACTGAATGATTGAACGGGAAATCTTCCTACCTGGCCATGTACAAAACGGAGGTGGGGTAACATGACTAAGCGACGCAATTAGCTCATAAGAGCAGAGGTTCATCTTAGATCTAGAGAGTCTTCAGTATAAAACCTGACCACTCGCACAGTATTCCACATTAGAGCCAATGCTGGCTGAATTCCCTACTACCACATTCACAACAGCCTTACCACGTCATTGGAGTCAATAGTCCACTTTTGTTTGTGAAGATGGAAAGGCAAGAGAACGTATATTTGTATGGAAATGTTATTTTAAATACAAATTAGCTCGTTGCGTTCATGAAGAATTCATCCTGATGTTTCCTTCCTCCAGAACATCAATTCACTATGATGTGAATAAATCTGAGACCATTGGTTCAGTGCAAAACAAGAAACTAATGTGACAACATACAATTATAGAACAAGAAAAAAAAATCCGGTGTTTTGCATTCACAAGACTTTCTCTACCTACTCCGTAAACAAACTATTTTTAAACAAGATTATTCTTCTATTTACATTATGCTATACGAGATAAACATTAACACAATTGGTCTCATTATGTAGTTCCTTATAAGCAGAAGTGAAATAAGGGAACATGCCAGACTAAAGCGATAGTCAAATCTTTTAAAAGCTGATCGATATGTGAACAGTTGAAGTGTGCTTTGCATTTCCAGGAGAACAAAACAGGGATGAATTGAGAAGATTCGTAGTTTACAATTGAAACCAATACCAAAGAATATCTCGGAAACGGCCAACTCTACTACAAAAATGTATATGACATAAACTGTATTTCAACAAGATATACATTTTTTTATATGTAATTCTGTGTCTATCTCTTATGGCCTACCGTTTATACAAAATTCAGCAAAATTCACCCAGAATGGACAGGTCTTCAGAATATATTCCCAGAAAATTCAATACATACATTTTAGTTGTGATGTAAATGGCATTAATATAAGGTATTTTAACCAAAATCTTTAGAGTCATTTTTAGAGAAGCAACATTTTCAAAAATAGTTTCCATGTAAAGGGTAGTTTCGGATAGTGGAAGGATTTTCTTGAAAATCTTCGTGCCCCAACCTTGGAAGATATCAAACTTAAATACCAAGTTTGGTATTTAAGGGTGTTTTAGTATTTGAGCTATGCTGTCCACAGTATCACACAGACATGTTTCTAAAAATGCTTTTTTTGGACTCAGTGCTTCTCAAACCATATATTTCTGGTGAGATATTGACCTCAAATTTTTGAGGTGCAATACATCCTCTCTATACACTGTGTACATAGTACATGTAGAGAAAGTAATTAGACGCACCTGGTGAAAATCTTTAACTTTTGCCACAAAAATCACTCGCACATAGAAGGAGCTTAAGGAAGACATAGACTCGAACTACCTGAAAAATGAAACATTACAGTGGCAGAGATACATTGAATGAATCCAAATATGCTTACTCAGTAAAATGTTTATTTAGTTGCACAACGGTGGCATTTCCAGAATTTTCTTCCTAATCGGCTTAGCCTCCCCGTATTTAGGGCTGGCATCTGTCTAGGACTTACAAGCGGATGCCTAGGAGTCAGAATCCTTCCAGCATTTTCTATGAGGTATGAACTAATTTTGTCATTTTAAATGATTTGTGTCACCTGTTTTATATTTTTTGCTCCTCTTGGTCTAGAATGTAGCCACAAAGTGTAAAAAAAAAAGGTGGTTAAATCACTTAAATTATGGCACTCCACTGTTTAAAATATTTGATATAATGGTCTATAAACCAGAGAGATGATAATGAAACGTACACAGAAGCAACAGGTAACAAGATGGTGGAGAACAAGGCAGGAGATTTTGCATTTTTTTAAGCTGATGCTGTAAAAAAACCAAAAGGACCTCAAGACATTTATGAAACTTCAGACAAAAAAAAAAAACAAAAAAAAAACGGGAAATTTAGGTCAATATTAAATGTCTAAACATTTGTATCAGGAAAAGCTACGTAGATTTTTTTTACGTAGATGGATCAAATTTGATAACAGCAAGCTCCAAAAAAGTTTAGAGAGCCAAGCCATGATCACCGAGAGATCAAACAATTATGAAACCTTAAGCAGATAGATTTGAAAGCCTATTACTGACATTTAAAGCTAGCTAAAGAATTTATTACTTTCTCTACATGTACTACGTACATAGTGTATAGAGAAGGTACTGTGCTGCACCCAAAAATTCGATACCGAGATTTCACCGGAAATACACGTTTTGGGACTGTCTGAATCCCCCCCCCCAAAGCACTTATAGAAAAAGGTCCCTGTGTGTGCGTGTGTGTCTGTGGACAGCAAGTTCAAAAACGAAAAGCTCAGTGTCTTCCCAAGGATGCGATACGAAGATTTTCAAGGGAATCCCCCTCCTCCAACTTACCTTTACATGGAAAATTTTGATTTTCTCAAAAATGCCTATAACGATTTTCATTAAAATATCGTACACTAAAATATTTACATCACAAATAAAATGTATATCTTGAATTTTCTGCGAATAGCTTTTGAAGACATCTTTGTTCTGAATCAAATTTGCGGAATTTTGCATAACTGGTAAACCGTAAGAGATAGACAAAACTTACCATACAAAAACTGTAGAACTCGTTAAAACACACAATTAATGTTATAAACCTTTTTTTTTTCCTAGAATTGGCCGTTTCTAAGATATTACTTGTTATTGTTTTTAGTTTTGAAATACTCATACTTTTCTTATACGGGAACTTGTCAACACCTGACCATGCAAAGAATCAGATTTCTATACCATAACAACCATTTTTTAAAGCATTTGATTGTCGGTTTAGCCTAGTGTATCCCCATATTTCTCTTCTACCTATAAGGAACTAAGTAATAAAACTATTTCTGCTAGTGTTTATCTCGATTATCACGAAGTAGATAGAAGAATAAGCTGATTAACAATAATTTGTTACAGAGATGTAGAGAAAATCATGTGAATGGAGCACTTCAGATATTTTAACTGGGTTTATTTTTACTGACGGCAAAGTGGAGCAAAAAGTGTAAAAAAAGATGACTCAAATCATTTAAATTATGACACCCCAGTGCCTAAAATACTCATTATTTGATATAACTTTGTTACATATTTATAGGTTTACAGGAATACAGATTTATGAAGTGAAGACAGGCTGCTAGTAAGACCGGCTGCATCACGTATTGTTATACAAACACAAAACCCAGTGTGATCAACCAGGTTTATAACGAAGGTCCTGTATAACTGTCCCTGGGATGCATAGTATTAAGTATAAAGCATTTATTTAGAGAAGCTTGAAGCATGAAAAATGCTTTTCCTAGAGCCCTTTGCGTTTGGCGCCGCATTTGAAGCACGAGATTCTCTTCGCATTCGCGCTAAATTTGAACTAAAAGTCTACTCGCGCTTATGCTTCTCAGGGCGTTTTAACGGGCTTGTTGAGCTTCACAGACCCAGACTACCTGGTGACTTCTTAAATAATAAATCACAAGGATTTTCTTTGTAAAGGAGTAGTTTATTTTGTAATCATTTTGTACAATTCTAAAGTGAAACTGCAACCGCTCGACGCAATTTATGTGCTTTGTTGAATGCTGCAAATATTTGTACGCATATACTTATACACGAATACATTAATGTATGCGTAATCTCCAAGTGGCCTTTTCTAAGTCTCTTTCTTTTTGCTTCACAAGCAAGAAAATCAACACGTAATTATGATGCTTATTGTTGGAAGACAAAGTCGCATAGAGAAAAATCAAAACCCTTATACGCACAAGGAATAATAAACATTTGCATCCAGTGATTTCAACTTCAGAATACAACAGAACCAAAACATTTGAACATCAACTATTACAAAAAT
Source organism: Hymenopus coronatus (assembly GCA_030762935.1). Taxonomy (NCBI): domain Eukaryota; kingdom Metazoa; phylum Arthropoda; class Insecta; order Mantodea; family Hymenopodidae; genus Hymenopus; species Hymenopus coronatus. The sequence continues at coordinate 518,687,033 of CM060900.1, read as the reverse complement.
GACATGAAATTCACAAAATGGCGGCAAATTTTGTGGTTAGGATATAAATATTTCCTCGAGCTTTTTAGATAGATTAATCTTCACTTTCATGTCGCCCACTCCCTCCCGAGACTCGAGAGGGCTGACATCTATTCTGGGCAGCAGCTACGGCACCACCTACCGGCGGATCTGGCCGCAGCAGTGGCAGGAGCCACGGCAGCATTCCTCCCAGCGGCAACGCAGTGGGCATTCGTCCCTCTACTAGCTTGTAGCTCCGACGCCTGCGGGTGCTCGGCTTATATACAGCGGCAAACGCAGTGGGCTCTGACCCCCTATTAGCTTGCCGTTCCGCCGCCAGTGTGCGAGCGGCCCCACAGACAGCTTGCTGTCATTTTGTAAAGAGCAGGAACACCCCTACTTTCCTACTCCTCTTCTACTGTCATCTTTCTTTTCATTGACCTGACAAGACCGACTGACAACGTAAACAGCGGGTCCGTAAGGCCACAGAGCCAAGGGTGAAGGCCATTGGCCTGAAACTTCGAGCCGATATGGCTCGCACAGGCGCCTCCTCTAAGGAAGTCCGCCTCACCGCCTCGTAGCGGTTGAGAGTGTACACACCAGTCAGGACCCCACCAGTCCTTACACCATCCCTATGCCCGACTCCGACACCGACGTCGAACTTGACGGGCCGTGGATAACTGTCCACGCAGGGGGCCGCAGAAGCGGTCGTTCCTCCCCCAACCCGACCGCACCACCACAGGGAATTAACCAACCCCCAACTCAAGGGGGGCGCAAAATCCCGCCTATAGTTGCCGACGCTTTCCGCAACCACGTTGTGGTAATGAGAAAGCTGGCAACGAAGCTTAGGGGCTCCTTCTAGACCCGGCGGAAGCTAAGGAAAGTCCACCTCCATACCTCCTCGGAAAGGGATTTCGAGGCAGCGAAGGCTGTATTACGGGAAGAACAAATCCCGTTCTACAGCTGCAGCGGCCCTACGTGGAGCGTAGGATAATACGGAGCCTTGACTCCGACTGCACCCCTGAGGATGTCAAGGCGGCCCTTCAGGACGAGTATATCACCCCTACCTTCGTGGCACGTCTCAGTAAGACGGTGGCAACAGACGACGGCACTCAGCGAGTGCCTATGCCCTTATTCCTGGTCGTGGTACCCAGGGAACGCGCCAAGACAGTTCAGCCGATAGACGCTGTCCGTCGGCTTATCTTTACCGTCGTGCGTATCGAAAGATACCACGGCAAAGAGGGACCTGTGCAGTGCCATAGGTGTATGGGCTTCAATCACTCTAGCAGTGTGTGCGAGCGCAAGCTCGCATGCCTGCGGTGTGGTGAAGCCCATCTACTGAGGGACTGCACAAAGCCCTATGAAGCTCGCCACTGTGTGAACTGTGGTGAGGCGCACGTAGGCTCATATAAAGGCTGTAAGGTGCGGAAGCGCCTTGTTGAGAGCCGCCGCGAAGGCCCCCAGGAGCCAGCTAATGTGCGCCCTGGGGTGTACTCCTCGGCACTAAACCGCGCTGAGGGAACGCTGCAGAGGCAGCAGCAACTCCCACCCCCGCAATCACTGCAGAGATTGTGCCAGCTCCGTCCTTGACGGAGACCCCCCCCCCCCCCTGGTCCGTCTACGTCAACGGAGGAAGCCGCCCCGACGCCCTCGGCAGAGGGCCCACGCCGGACTTCTCCAAAAAAGAAGTCCAAGAAGAGAGGAAAGAAGAACCGCCGGGCGCCCGGCCAGTCGAGCCAATCAGAGGCTCCCACCTCTGTGAGACCCGAGGCCACGCCCCCAGCACTCCAGCAGCTACCAGTGGCGGAAGCTCCAGCAGCTGTCGCCACAGTGTCGACTCCAGCAGCGGAGGCTCCCGCTGCACCTACCACCACAGCGGCTTCCTCGGCCTTTACAGCGGCCATCCCACAGGCGGACCTGGATGAACTTCAGGACCTAGCCCTGTGGTTCGGTGACCTCCTAAGTAAGGTCCTACCTATACTGCGAAACTTCAAGTTGCAGTACAGTGACTCCAGACTCTCCCCCCTCCAGAAACACACCCTGTTCCTCCAAACCTTAGAGCAGTTGTACCCGGGTTCCGCTAAGTAATGGCCTCTAGATTCGTTCGGAGACCACTGCAACTCGCGTACTGGAACGCGAACGGCATCCGGGGACAACGCCCAGGCGTCCTTGAGTTTGTACAATCGTACGGAATTGACATCCTGATGGTTTGCGAAACCAATCTGGATGCTGTTACTGAGTTCTCGCTGCCTAGTTACGTCACCCATCGGTCCGATCGGGTCGGCCGACAGGGTGGCGGTACAGCTATCTTCATTAAGAACCACATAACCCATACTCCTGTCCAACTCCCAGCACCACAGCACGTGGAGGCCTGTGCAATCCGGCTTGCCGTCTGCGGGCTAGACGCACTGCTGATAGCTGCATATGACCCACCAAACCACCGCTTCCATGAAGCGGACTACACCACCCTACTCAACCTTCACCCAGTGGTATGCATCGCAGGAGATCTCAACGCGAAACATGTCCTCTGGCACAGCTGCACCATCAACCCCCGAGGCCGCGGGCTCTACCGCCTCATCAGCGGCAACCCCGCCCTCGTCGCGCACGGACCGACAGGACCTAGGTGTCATCCGGCTCGCGGCAGACCGGATGTTCTTGACATCATAATCACCAAGAACACACCATTTCATCTAGACCTCTCGGCGGTGAACGAGTTGGACTCCGACCATGACCCTGTCGTGGTGGATACAACCGAGACCGTATAGCTCTGGTAACACCAGACTGGATAAATGAGATCAACTGGGACGCAGCCGTCCTAGACCTAAACCAAACCGTGGACCCGCGACCGCGCATCGATTCCATCGAAGAACTGGAAGCGGCAACAACAGGCCTTCTCCCGACAACTCCTGAATGTGGTACGCGCGCATACCTACCGCATCCCATCTAACAAACCTAACCCGAGAACCATACCTAATGAACTCCGTCAGCTGCTAAAAGCCAAGGCAACCGTACGGAAGCTATGGCATCGCTTCCGCCTCCCAGGATCCAAGCAGTGTACCAGCGGTTCAAATCCCTGGCAAGGCGCCTGCTTCGCGCGCACCGCAAAGCGGCCTGGGAACACACAATGGCAATTGTAAACCTGGAAGAGAAACAACCCTGGAAGATCATCCGATCCCTCAGGAAAGACAAAAGTCAGTTTCAGCATCCCATCCACGGCACCCGTGGGAGACTCTTTTCAGCCCCAGGATAAAGCCACGGATTTCGCAGATTATCTGGAGTCTCAATTCGAACCCCGCGAAGACCCCCAGGACGAGGACTTTACTGAGCTCGTGGAAGCGACGGTAGACTACCTCTACGAGGAGCCCCCGCCGCCCCATGAGGAGATCCGCATTCCTTTAGTCACCCCGAAAGAGGTGGCTTCCCAACTCAACAACCTAAAGCCTAACAAAGCCCCTGGACATGACGGCGTTACGGCGCCTATGCTCCAGCACCTACCCAGAAAGGCCGTAATCCACCTGACACGGATTTACAATGCATGCCTGCATCTACGTCACTTTCCAACGTGTTGGAAGGAGGCGAGGGTAGTATGCATTTTGAAACCCGGCAAGGACCCGGTCTTCCCGTCAAGCTATAGATCTATTAGCTTACTTCCGATCGTCTCGAAAGTATTCGAGCGGTTACTCCTATCTCGCCTCACCCCTCTCTTCGAGGAGAGACTCCTACTCCCGGATCACCAGTTTGGTTTCCGTACTGGACATTCCACAACCCTGCAGTTGCTGCGACTGGCTGAGAAGGCTGCCCTGGGCTTCCAGGACAACTTCAAAACAGTCGCGGTACTCTTGGACGTGGAAAAGGCCTTCGCCACCACGTGGCATCAGGGACTCTTGTACAAGCTCAAGAACGTAGAAATCCCTCCCCCCTACCTTCACCTGCTTAGTAGCTTCCTTCGTGACCGCACTTTCAGGGTGAGGGTGGAGGGGAGGCATTCCACAGTCAGACCCATAGCGGCGGGAGTGCCGGAAGGCAGCGTGCTGTAGCCGTTACTCTTTGCCGCCTACATGTCCGACTTCCCCACAGAACCCAGTACAGTTACGTGCCAGTATGCCGACGATGTCCTCATAAGGCGCGTAACAAGAACGCCCGATATTGCTTCCCCCCGCTACAGAGACAGCTCCAGGCCATAGGCAGATGGAATGAACAGTGGCGGATGGCCATCAGCTCAGCTCTATTGCTGGCTAAAGTCCGTGGCTGGCGACCGGAGAGGTCGCTGAGGTTGCGTTGGCGGCGGATCCCCTGGGTCCGCACCGCCAAATACCTTGGAGTCCTCCTCGACCGCGGCCTTACTTTCACTCCACATGTTAGGGAGAAGGTCGGTATGGGACACGCTGCCCTACGGCAGTTGTTTCCCATCTTCTGGCTGTACCGCGCAGTCATCCCGCCCCTGATGCTGTACGGCTGCGAGGTCTGGGGTTCGGTGGCTCGTTCCACCATCCGCAGGCTGCAGACCGTGCAGAACAGGGCATTGAGGATGATATATGGCACAGACCGTAGATTCCCGTCCCACATTCTCCATTCCCACTCCGGAATCCCTTACATAGTGGACGTTGTGCGAGAAAGAGCTCGCACAATATGCACTAAACTTGCTCCCCACCCAAATCCCCAGGTGAACACTCTCGGTCTTTACAACCACACGCTGCCTAGGAGACGCGTAAGCTACCGCCTTCCCAAGGACGCCTTGGGATGGTATTTTTCCGGCCGCCTCTCCCTTCTTTACAGTTCTACCAGCCAAGTTAAGCAGCATCGGGCCCGGTCCCGACTCGGACGGGTGACCGTCCAGTTGTACTCCGACCAGATCTGCAACACTGGCTTCCCCCACCCCGTACCTACATCCCTTCAGTTCTCCCCGCTAGCCGGCACTGCTTTCCTTGACAGCCCGCAAGCGGCTGGCCAAGGTAAGCAGCATCGGGCCTGGTCCCTCTCTGGGTGGGTGACCACTCAGGTAGGTAAGCCAGCCCGCGCCGGCTGCACAGAGGGAAACACCCTGCCCACATTACTTCGACACAGACATAAACGCTTGCATAAGACCACATCTTTTATATCACACGGGTAAATCCGCGAGAAAAGCGGATAGGTACCGTGGTGATTTGCCCCCGCCCGAGTACACTCGGGCGACTAGTTCCTGCTCCTGGCTCCTAGATATATTAAGTTAATATAATCCGCGAGAAAAGCGGATAGGTACCGTGGTGATTTGCCCCCGCCCGAGTACACTCGGGCGACTAGTTCCTGCTCCTGGCTCCTGGCGCCTAGATAGATTAAGTTAATATATTTTGTATTTGTGTGTAAGGTATTAAAAATAGAACTGGCAGATATTTACGAAAGTGAAAAGGTGGCTTATTTGTGCAGAATCAAACAATCTGCAGTCATAATATTAAAGAAAAGTATATACAGCTAATGTTACATTCACATGACCTACTATACCCATTCTTCAGAAAAGCTGTTCTTAAAACGGCTTATTCTTCTCTCTACTTCATGTTAATCTAGATAGACTTTTGCATAACTGTTTTTGTTACAGTTTTACTTTTATAGTTTTCTACAAAACATGATTGCCTTCAAATGGGACCGCTCCCCCGCCACTGGACAATAATCATTAGCAAACAAAACTTGATCCTGTACTAGGGGTGAGAGGTAATGTAGTAAAATCTTTGTTTCTTGGAGGCTCGAAGACTCTGCTTGCAAGTCGAGATTCACGCCTCAGTTAAGGGACTAGTAGGTGGAAGACTTGGCAACTGCGAATTTGGTTTCTAACCGCAATTCACCTAAACGCAAACTTAAAATGCTGTCTTTGACAGAGGGTTATCATGCTCTGACAAATGTTGTAGATACAATTTAATAATGGAATACACAAATCATGTTTAAGGTATGTTTTCATGTTTAACTCACATTAATAGTTAACAGCCTTGAATGAATAGGATTATGATTCCTCATGTTATATTTTATACTGGAGAATCAGCATAGAGCAGAACAGGTTTGCGGCTCGTAGCCGGCCGGTAGTGCTGCTTGCTATGTGCACCCAGCAGATGACAGTATGTCTGCAGTGAATATACCTACTGCAGTTTATCACTTAAGTTATTTCCAACAGAAAAACAAAAACTAAGCACTTAAAAATAATAGTACTCATGTATATCAAGCCAGCATATTTTAGAAGTGCCTCCCTTAGTCATTTCTAGTACCTGCTTATAAAATTGGTTATTATTTTAAGTTATTTGTTTGTTGATGACTTTGTCAATTGCCAGGGTCATATCAGCGCCATCAGTGTGCCGGAATTTCGTCAGCAGGAGTTGTTTAACATGCCGTAAATCTATACTGATGTGGGGCTGTCGCTTTTAAGCACACTTAAAATGGCATTTTTTTCGGGCGTAAAATCCTTAGCATGGCTTCCTTCGGAAAGGGACCAAGCTCAGTGGTACACTCAGAGACATTAAAAATACGCCTGGATATACTTATCGTAAGAAAGGGTCTTTTTGCTGATTCCGCCCATGTCTTTCACCCGTTTGTTATGCTCTTAAAAGCGTATTGAACCGGCCACGTTACCGAAGAGAAGCGAATATACATGAAACGTGACTTACGACAAATGAAGTTCTAAGTTGCGAACTAGTGATCCTCAAACTTTCTGGTTGGACAATACTCGACCTCTCTCACCGAGTGATACAAAATTAGGATAATCATTTCTCTGTGCTACATACTAAGGTTCTAATGCCAAAGTTCGCGCACGTGTTGAACAAAATTAATACACTGCTTATACAAGTCCTGAGAGAGCGTCGAGCGGGATTGAAGGATGAAAGGGTGGACTGCCTAATCGGTTTTGCCTTCTCTTTCTCGCCTGGTATGTTGTGCCAGAGTGACACCAATGAAAATCTTCGTAAGACCCGATTCCCCGTCAAACGTTTAAATTTTCACCAAAATCACAGCGCTAGGCTATCTTAATGTCTTTGAGTGTACGTGCCCTAAATCTACGACACGTAGAATATCCTCCCACCTAATAAACCGGCCTCAAAGGAAAATTAAGCGGTATTTCACGCCCAATTTAGAATTGGACGCTGAGAACCACAGCAGTTAAAGAGCGCCCATAAACAAAACACAATTTCAATGTACCAATTTCACCGCCGCGCCGGCAAACTAAGAGCCTTGGAGTCTTCTCTACTCCAAGCTGATCACCCAGTATATCGACTAGGCCTATATCTTCATTAATGTCTTCAACTTCATTCCTCTTCTCAGTGCTACCACTTCTTAGATTATTTTTACATAGAAAGAGGCAGACATTTGAGGTAGGTAAAAACTGCAAAAGGTATTACAAATTCTGCAACTTTGTTCAATGTGGGTGTCAGGTGCCTCTCTTCCATGCAGAATATGGAGATTTTTATGCTCCTTGTTAAGGAGTAGATACATGCCAGCATGAGATTAGTTGGAATTGACACAAGATGGCAGGAGTTGCTTAACTGCATTAAAAATTCAAAATCTGCATATATGTGGAATGTTTTTTTTTTTTCAGTGGTTAATGAATTCTAAAAATGATACCCTTCATTATAGATTTAAAGATGTCAACCAGTGGCGAAGCTGAAGGGTTACCTGAGGGTCTATTACCCAAAACAACCATACATAAATGTTATTGTACGTATATTTTAAATGCAAATAGCATGAAAACTGTGTCTAAAAGTGGACAATAAGTTAGTTGTACCTCCTGCACCACCTAAAAATGTAGGACGCAAATGCTGTTACGAGGGAATAGCTCAATAGGCGTTGCTAAGCAACAGCTACCCACTAAGCCACGTTATTGTAATCCCTGGATTCTGGCTTCCAGTAGTGTGATACTCGGATTACGAGGCTGTTAGTTTTCGTTTGTTTACTTTGCTGTAAATCCAACTGCTTGATGCATATAACAGACATGTTGTTTTTCTTAACCTGTGTCAGGTCAACATCACAATACACATTTATAGTTCATTCATTATTTTATTGTTCAATCTGAAAATATAATGGAAAAACTCGTCTTAATTGTATTTTAGATTTCGCCCCCAGCTACGTTGAAATTTCAAAAAGCACCTCTATATTTTTTACACTTAAAACTGAAAGAGTATTCAGTATTTTATTTATCTCATTTATTTATTTTACACCTTTTATTTTAAAATTGTTGCCTAGCAACTTGGATTGTTGTCACAGTGGAAGACTATTTTGAACATTTCTTATGTACCTACTAAATGTTTGTAAAATTGTGTATTCCATTCAAGAGAGCAGAGAGACCATATCATTTATGAAGTCAAAAACTGTTGTCCCGCAGAACTACTACTGCTTTTAACTAGAGACATTCTGAGAAAAACTTAAGTCACGGATGTCATAGATCTAGTACATAAATTTGAAGAAAATGTTTCTGTGTGCAATCAATCAGAGTGTGCGGTCAGCTGGGACCGAACCCGCACCCTCCCGAGTGCGAATCGCACACGTTATCTCGGGGCCAACTCGTTCCGTACATAACTGGCAAACCGTAGACAAAATATTACAGCAGAAAAAATAATATGACATCAAAACACAATTTATGTAAAATATCTACATTTTTTTTGGTTAATCGATTCCGAGATATTTCTTTGCCTTTAGTTTAAATTTCCCAACACTTATGCTTTTCTAAAACATCGAAGTTGCTATTCGTTTTTTTTTTTTTTTTTTCATTCCTGGCCAGGCAAATGGAACGGAATTTCAAGGCCATCACTGCCAAACAGCCCATAAAAGATTTGATTATCGCTTTATCCTAGTGCATTTCTTATTCCCATTGAACCCAAAGTACATAATCTTGGTATCATATAATCACTTTATCTCAAGTTGGGGGTTGTTGGTTAAATTTGTATTCCTGATATGTCCCTGATTGTTAGGATTGTATCAGCTAGAATTTAGGCTCAGCCGATTAGCTCCAAGCCTTGCATTATCTCTCTTTGTATGCCTATCTGTCTAGATACGAGGGTCATCCAGAAGGTGACAGACGATTTAGCATAACTAAATGATAACGAAAGATATCAACATAAAACTGTATTTACAAAGTTACAGTACCTCACTCTATATCTCAACGTAATCTCCTTTCTGCCAAGAAATTTACTGTCACATGGTACCAGTCTTTCAATGCCGATGTTATACTTTTCTACCGCCAAAGAACTTATTTGTTTTTTGAATGCACAAAATGTTCGGCCAATCGAAGTGTATACGCAAATAACGCAAGTGTATGGTGATAATGCAATGAACGAATCTACAGTGAGGAAATGGCGCATAATTTACGAGTAATCAAGGAAGAACCAGGCTGTATGAAAAAGAACGGAGCGGAAGTTCATCAATCGCTACGGAGGAGTTGAAAGCAAATGTTGATAAAAGAATTAAGAAAAACAGCTGTTTCACTTTGGACACCGTATATGACTTTTTCGATGGAAATGATTTCTCAGCCGATGAAGACCTCAAAGTGACAGTAACATCTTGGCTCATATCTTATATATAGCTGGAAGGTTAAGTAGAACTTTCATTGCAGCTAAGGGCTGATGGGGTACTTTTCATAGTCCCAATTACGCACAGACAAGTTAACCTTTGAACATTGCCAAGTTTGTTAGCTGCCTGCTTTAGACTAACCTTGAGCTACCAAGCAGAAGCGGAAGAGATTAGAATATATTAAAATTGATTGTGGCTCTAGCAAGCAAGACATATTTTGGAACGTGAGCTTCTGTTCAAAACCATATTCATTAGTCACACATATAGGACCTAGAAGTTTGTTATGTTGATTTCCAAATATCTTATCCTTTTGACTTACCCGTTTGAAATTGCAAGGTATCTGATAATATTAGGAAGATTTTTGTTGGAAGCAGTTTCTTTATAATTTGAATAGTATCACCCCTGGTAATTATTCTGTGCTTGCTACTAATTAAGACAGTTTTTGAATTAAACAAGTATATTTTACTACCTACTTTTCAACGCAAACAATATATTATACAAATTTCCATTGCTCACATATTCGGTATTAGGAGATAAAAAACCGTGATGCAGATTATCTTTATGTGTTAAGTGGACTTTTTCTGGTTTGCCATTTACTCTTTGAACGCACATAACGTGACTTAAATAACCTTTATCGGGCTCAAGCGCTTCGTATTTGGCATCACAGCAGTTTGAGCAGAAGTCGTGATATAGATATATAGTCTTTATGACTAGAAGAATTGGTATTTTTTCGCTAAGTTAAAAATTATATAGTTTTCATATGTTTGCTGCGATGCTCCATGCTTTTAAATCTATTGTCATAATGCTATCCTGTTGATTATGCTCTATTTGTAAAGTTTCTGAACTACCTAATTCATACTGCATGATTTTATCCCCTTTAAGGCTTCTAAACATTTTGAGCCAAACATGAACAAAACATATTGCTTATAAATTGCAAAATTTTTAGTGCTTTAAAAGCATGATGAGGAAATATTTTGACTGTATTCAACGATCGAGGGCTCGAGCGCTATACCCGGAAAACCGTACGATTGGCACTATCCGGCATATACTGTTTTCTCAAAACACGATAGTCCTCAAACTGAACTGCTCCACCTTGCCACTGGGCAATAACCATTAGCAAACAAAAGACGACCCTCTAATAGGGACGAGAGTCAACGTGGTAAAATCTTCTTTTCTCCCAGGTTCTGTACGCAATTCAGTTTCGTGTTAGTATGTGTCCAAACCAATGAGTTACTGCACATGTTAAGGCACCAGTAAGTGGAAGGGCACACCTCGTAATCCCAAACTTCAAAGCTGACAGAGGAGTGGGACAGGGTTATCATGTTCTGGAAACTACTGTAACAGTACATTTTCCTGAAAGGAATATATACACTCAAAGGGCTCTCTCTCAACTTGATTTATCTTCCTAATGTTTAAATTCTATTCAGCATATAAGAGTTGTCGTAAGGAGCATAGAATGGTAAAGCGTAAATGTAATAATTGACGGAACGTGTACACGTCAGTAAAAAATCTAATATTTTTTCATAAAAAGCGATCTATTGTTCTCCACTGTGCACTGTACAACATTTATTGTTTTGTATTTGTTATAAAATTGAGTCATTTTTATACGTAATAATTCATATTCCGTTTCTAATATCTTCCTGATTATTCTCTTAAAGAGCGTAATTACGGGGTTTTATTGTACAACCTCCGACGGTTTTTCATACTCATTTGTGTGTCTGGAAGTATTTTAAATTTATTAGTATATGCAAGGAGTATTATGAAAAGGCAGTTATAAATAGAGGGTGCATTTGATGTACGAAAATACTGAGGTTCGCTGCACATTTGCCTGCAGATACACGCACACGTTGTGTCCGGGCCGGGTTTTGAACACACAAGACGAAAGCAAAGTCAGCTGGGGTAGTATGGTCTTTACAGAATGAAATACTTCATGATCTCATTTTATGTTATAATAAGCGTTTAAACATATACATTGGAATGCTACTTATAGGTTTATTTATAATGGTATTGCAGCAGTATAACGTACAGTATTTTTCAGGACATGATACTCCTCTGTCGATGGCGGCTTGACTTTTAAATTTGGGTTTAGGTGGTTTGCGGCTGGAAACAAACTCTCGTTTTCCACTTACTGGCCCCTTAACTGAGGCACGAATATCGACTTGCAAGCAGAGTTTTCGAATCTCCAGGAAACAGAGAGTTTACTACGTTTACTCTCACCCCTAGTACAGGCTCGTCTTTTGTTTGCTAATGGTCATTGCCCAGAGGCAGGGGGGAGTGGTCTCGTTTGAAGCCCATCATGTTTTGGAGAAGACTAATAACATAATATAGTATAATAAAACATACTTTACTAATCTATATGAATATTTACAATATTTATACTCATCACACAATTTTATAAGAAATATAAATATTCGAGTTTTGTTTGCCGTGTGCTCGTACCATTAATTATTACTTTTAAATTTTACTATTCTGTACTCCCTGCGAGAACTCGTTATACACTGAACAGAGTTCAAACACTGGAAGGATAAATCACGTTGAGAGAGAGAGATAGAGAGGGAGGGGAAGAGAGGGGGAGGGAGGGGAAGGGGGGAGGGAGGGAAAGAGAGGGGAGGGAGGGAAAGAGAGGGAGAGAGGGAGGGGAGAGCGAGGGAGAGAGGTAGAGAGGGAGGGGGAGCGAGAGAGGGGGAGAGAGGGCCTTTTGATTGCATAAATTTCTTTCAGGACAATTTACTGTTACAGTATTGTTCAGAACATGATAATGCTGTCCCACTCCTCTGCCAAAGGCTTGGGATTACGAGGTATGCGGCTGCAAACCAACCCTCGCAGTTGCAAAGTCTTCCACTTCTGGTCCCGTAACATTATGTGTAGTAACTCACTAGTTTTGAACATGTACTAACACGAAACTAAATTGCATACAGAGTCTACAGGAAACAGAGATTCTACTACTTTTCCTCTCGGCGCTAGTAAAGGGTCATATTTTGTTTGCTAATAGTTATTGTCCACTGGCAGGGGTGAGTGGTTCTGTGCGAGGGCTGTCATGTTTTGGAGAAAACAGTATACGTCGGATAATACCAAATCATAGGGATTTTCAGGATAAATTGCTCGAGCGCTCGACCGTTGAAGAGAGTAATATTTTCTCATCATACTTTTAAAGCGTTGAAAGGTCGCAATTTATAAACAATATTTTTTGTTCATTTTGGACCCAAAATGCGCTAATAGGGGGATTTAGAAGACTTAAAGGGAATAAAATCATGAACTATTAATATGGAAAGTTCAGGAACTTTACAAATAGAGCATGATGGACGGGATAGCGTCATAAACGGGTGCCTGACTTCCCTAATCCACAGAGTCTTCAAGTTGTAGAACTTAACTATAGGTATTCTAAGTATCTTTTGTGGTGAAGCAACTATCTTAATGTTGGAGTAGTTCTTTAGATGATCAAGAAGCAGAAGAAGAAGAAGAGAGTTCCCCAAAGAACTGCTTTTGACACCTACTATTTATTTTTATGCAAAAAGTATATGTTAGATAAAGAGACCATAAGTGATATCTTATGCAGATGATACACCATTATTATATTCGTAAGAAGAAATTAATGGTCTAAAAATTCTGATGTGTTACACTCACACGACTTTCTCTAGCTGTTCCACAAACTCCTTACAAAAGATTATTCTACTTCTACACCACGATAATCGAGATAAGTATTAGCAGAATGTACTTATTACTTAGTTCTCTATAAGTAAAAGGGAACTAAAGGAATACACTATGCTAAAGGGGTAGTGAAATGCTTTAAAACTTCGATATGCGATTGTGATTGCAATTTGCTTCTTTGCTTGGCCAGGAGTAGGAAAAAAAAAAAACAAAAAAAAACAACAACAAAAACGGATACTTTCTGTCTCAGAAAAATATTTCTATTTCAAATTTGAAACCAATAGCAAGGAACATCTCAGAAACGGTTACTTTCACAACAAAAATATAAAGGACGATTTTGACGATACCTAAACTTTTTGTGTAGCAAGTTTTTGTCCACTTATTACGGTTTACTAGATATACAAAATTAGGTAAATTTCATCCAGGATGAAGGAGTCTTCAGAGGCTAATTCTTGAAAATTTAAGATACACATTTTATTTGTGACATAAATAGTCTTAATATATGGTGTTTTAATTAAAATCGTTGGAGCCAATTTTGAGAAAATAAAACATTTCAAAACATTTTCAATGTAAAGGGTAGTTTCGGGAGGGGGATTTTCTTGAAAATATTCGTGTCGCATCCTTGAAAAATACCAAACTTAAATACCAAATTTGGTATTTAATGGCGTTTTAGTTTTTGAGCTATGCTGTCCATAGACACATACACACTAAATACTGCTTTTTTTTGGACTCAGGAGACCTCAAAACATATATGTTGAAATGTCGGAATTGAATTTTTGGGTACAATACAACACCTTCTCTGTACACTATGTGCATAGTACGTGAAGAGAAAGTAATAAATACGGAACATGCAGTTAAGCATCTGCTACATTTCTTTAACGATAACAACCTCAGTGTAATGTAAATAAGTACAAAATAAACTAGTTCTTCCCAGGAAATAAAATTACAATTCTTTTCCAGTATATTTAAATACCAAATGAAAGAATCTAATGTGTTACACTCACGTGACTTTCTCTAACTGCTCCGGAAACAAACTCCTTCCAAAAACTATACTTCTTTCCACACAAAGCTAATCGAGATACACATTAGCAGAATTTTCTTATTACTTAGTTCCTTAGAAGTAGAAGGCAACTAAAGGAATGCGTTATGCTAAGGTGTTAAATGTTTTAAAAGCTGTCGTTATGCGATTGTCATTACAAATCGCTTCTTTACTTTGCTTTGCAAGGAGTAGAACAAAGGAAGAACGGACCTTCCTGTCTGAGAAAAGTATAAGTACTTTACAATTGGAACTAATAACAAGGAATATCTCCAAAACGGTAAGCTCCACGAAAAAAATGTATATGATATATATTGTGTATTTTAACGAGATCTACATTTTTGGTGTTGTACGTTCTTGTCTATCTGTTGCGGTTGACTAGTTATGCAAAATTCAGCAAAATTCAACCAGAAAAAACGGGTCCTCAGAAGCTATTCAAGATATACATTTTTATTTGTGATGAAAATGGCTTTAAAATGCGGTATTTTAATTAAAATCATTAAACATTTTTCAGAAAAACAAAATTTTCGAAGCATTTTTCATGTTAAGGGTAGTTTGGGGTGGAGATTTTCTTGGAAATCTTCCTGTCGTATCCTTGTAAGATATCGAACTTAAATACCAATTTTGGTATTTAGCAGTCTTTTCATTTTTGAGCTATGCTGTCCACAGGCACACAAACATACACACACACACAGACACGGACCTTTTTTCTGAAAATGTGTTTTTTTTTATTTTTTTTTTTGATTCAGGGGTTCCTAAAACATTTATTTCTGGTGAAATCTCGGTATCGAAATTTTAGGTGGAATACAATACCTTCTCTGTCCACTATGTACATTGTAAATACGGGGCTAGAGGAAGTTAAAAGAATCCTTGCTCTCAAATGTTTGTATAATCTTAATAAATTGTAAAATGTTATATTTTATTTTCACTTTACTCTGATGATTAAGGCTGCTGCAGCAGTTCAGAATATTGTTTCAGTGTCACAAAAATGTAACGTTTTACTTTCTCTACCAACTACGTAGATAGAAGGTAGCGAAAGTGTCGTATCCCACCCAAAAATTCGAAACCTAGATTTTAACGAAAATATTTTGGGGCATTACGTAAAAAACAAAGAAAAAAACAAAATGTCTGATGTGTTACACTCACATGCCTTTAACTATTCTACACACAAACCTTTTACAAAAGATTATATTCCTTTCTACACCATGCTAATCAAGATAAGCATTAGCAGAATGTACTTCTACTTACCTAGTTCCTTATCAGTAGAAGGGAATTAAAGGAATGAACTATGCTAAAGTGATAGTCGAATATTTTAAAAACTATCGTTATGTGATTGTCATTGAAATTGGCTTCTTTGCTTGGGCAGAAATAGAACAGAAAGACGGACACATTCTGTCTGAGTAAAGTATAAGTATTTTAAAATTGAAACCAATAACAAGGAACCTCTTTATAACGCTCAATTGTACAACAAACATGCCTATGACGTACATTGTGTGTTTTAATATCTACATTTTTTGCTTAGTAAGCTTTGGTTTAAACGTTTTGCAAACTTGTGGAAAAATCAACCGGAATAAAGTTCTCTTCAGAACCTATTTCCAGAAAATTCAAAATACACTTCTTACTTGTGTTGCGAATAACTTTAATATATGGTATTTTAATCAAAATTGTTAAGAGCCAGTTTTGAGAAAAACAAAATTTCAAAACATTTTCCATGTAAAGGGTAGTTTAGGGTATGGGATTTTCATGGAAATCTTCGATCACATCCTTGGAAGATAATAAACTGAAATACCAAGTTTGCTAGTTAACGTTATTTTAGTTTTTGAGCTATGCTGTCCACAGACGCACACAGTCCTTTTTCAATTTTTTTTTGTTATTCAGGGGTCTCAAAACATAAGTTTCTGGTGAAATCTTGGTATCGAATTTTTGGGTGCAATACGACTTTTCTATACACCGTGTACATAGTACGTGTAGAGAAAGTAAAAAAGCACTTACAAGAAGTTTAGAGAGAGGGAGAGGGGGGAGGGGGAAAGAGGGGAAGAGGGGAAAGAGAGGGGGAGGGGAGAGACGGAGAGGGGAAGAAGGGATGGGTGAGGGGGAGGGGAGGGGAGAGCGAGAGAGAGAGTGTGTGCAGCATAACTCAAAAACGAAAAGCCGGTTAAATACCAACCTTGATATTTAAGTTTAGTGTCTTTCAAGGATGCGACACGAATATTTTCAAGAAAACTCCCACACAACAAACTACATTTTACATGAAAACTCTTTCGAATATTGTTATTTTCTCATAAATGTCTCGCGATTTGGATTTAATTACCGTATATTTCAGATAGTGGCATGACAAATAAAACGTGTATCTTAAATTTGCTGGAAATAATTTCTTAAGATCTTTTCATTCTGGACAACTTTTGAATTGCGGGTAAACCGCAAGAGATGCCCAAAAATTTACTCCAAAAAATCTTATATCGTTAAAACACACAAGTTGTCATATAAAATTTTGCTAAATTAACCATTTCCTCATTATGTTTTTGGTTTTGCTCCTGGCCATGCAAAGAGAACCGACTTTAATCACATAGCACCCGGCTTTTAAAAGATTTGACTAATGCTTTAGCCTAGTTTATTCCCTTATTTCCCTTCCACTTACAAGGAAATAGGTAATAATTTCATCTCGAGTAGCATGACGTAGATACAAGTATAAACTTATGTAAGAATAATTTGTTACAGAACGGGTAGAAAAAGTAATGGGAATGGAACATATCAGATTTCCGATACCGATATTTCACCGGAAATACCCGTTTTGGGTTCTCTGAATCCAAAATAGTGCATTTTTAGAAAAAGATCCACGTGTATGTGCCTTTGGATAACATAGCTCAAAAACGAAAAGTCGGTTAAATACCAAAGTTGTATTTAAGTTCAGTATCTTTAAGGATGAGACACGAAGGTTTTCAGGAGAATCCCCCACCCCCAACTTCCCATTACATGGAACATTTTTCGAACATTTTTATTTTCTCAAAAATAGCTCTAACAATTAAGACATTTTTATGAAAAAACGAAATGCATATCCTAAGTCTTCTGGGAATAGCCTCTGAGGGCCTCGTTCATTCTAGATGATCTTTGTATAACTTTTGTATAGCTGGTAAACCGTAAGAGGTAGACAAAAACTTAGTACACAAAAAATGTTCCTGTTAATGCATGCAATTTATGTCATATACATACCTTTTCCAAGATATTCCGTGTTATTTGTTCAAATTTTAAGCCACTTAAACCTTTCTCAAACGAAAAGTCATCCTCCTTTTCGTCTCTCATTTGTTACTCCTGGCAAGAAAAGAACAGAATACCAACTGTTTCATATGGCGACGAGCCTTAAAAGGATTTGACAATCGCTTAGGGTACTTACTTATATTCCCTTATTTTCCTTCTACTTACTAAGAACAAGCTAATACCAAATCTGCTAATGTTTATTTTGATTAGCATAATATACATTAAAAGAATAGCTTTGGTAAGAAAAGTTTGTTTGCGAAACAGCACGAGAAATTCATATGAATAGAACACATCAAATTTTTACTTCCTCTACACAAGGCTATTATGTACATAGTGTATAGAGAAGGTATTGTATTGCAATAAAAATTTGATACCGAGGTTTCACCAGAAATATATGCTTTGGGACCCCCTATATAAAAAAAGTAATAAAAAACAAACAAAAAAATTAAATATTTTTCGCAAAATGTTCGTTGTGTGTCTGTAGGCAGCATAGCTCAAGAACGAAAAGTCCGTTAAATACCAAACTTGATATTTTAGTTCAGTAACCTCCAAGGATACGACACGAAGAAAAAAGACTTTACATGAAAAAAAAATTTGGTTTCCTCAAAACTAGCTCTTAAGATTTTGATTAAAATCTCTTATATTTAAAATATTTATACGACAAATAAAATGTAAATCTTGAATTTTCTGGGGAGAGCCTCTGAAGACCTCCTTATTTTGGAAATTTTTTTCTGAATTTTGCGTAACTAGTAAGCCGTAAGATATAGACAAAAACGTACTACACAAAAATGTAGATCTCGTTAAAGCACACAATTTATATCCTATACATTTTTTTCGTGGAGTTGACCGTTTTCGAGATATTCCTTGTTGTTCGTTTCAGTTTTAAAATACCTTAACTTTTCTCCTACGGGAACTTGTCAACGCCTTGTCCTGGCCACGCAAAGGAACCTATTTCAATCCCTATAGTAACCACATTTTAAAACATTTGGCTGTCGGTTTAGCCCAGTGTATTCCCTTATTTCCCTCCTACTAATAAATAAGTAATAAGACCGTTTCTGATACTGTTTATCTCGATTAGCATGAGATACATAGAAGAATAGGCTTTTTAACAATAATTTGTTACAGAGATGTAGAGAAAGTCATGTGAATGGAACACATACGACTGTTTTATATCGGTGAAGCTAAAATTCTGTAGAGAATGTATAGAAAATAAATTAAATTGACCTGAATGTTAAATCTTTGCACATTATCTTTGATCCTGTTTTTACTATAAGAAAGGCTACAGAGTTTTCTCAAAATTAAAAAATCTGATGTGTTATATTCATATGACTTATTCTAGCTGCTCTGCAAGCTTGTTGCAAAAGATTATTCTTCCTTCAAACCATGCTAATCGAGATAAGCATTAGCAGAATGTTAGTTCCTTCTAAGTAAAAGGGAACTAAAGGAATGCACCAGGCTAAACTGATAGTCAAATGTTTTAAAAGCCATCGTTATGCTGTTGTCATTGCAAATCGCTTCCTCGCTTGGCCAGGAGTAGAACAAAAGAAAAACGGCATTCCTATCTGAGAAAAGTATAAATACTTTACAATTGAAACCAATAACAAGGAATATCTCGGAAACGGTTAACTCCATAACAAAAACGTAAAGGACATAAATTGCATGTTTTGACGAGATCTACATTTTTTTTTGTGTAGTAAGTTTTTGTCTATCTCTTACGGTTTGGCAGTTAAGCAAAATTCAGCAAAAGTCAACCATAATAAAAAGGTTTTCAGAGGATATTCCCAGAAAATTCAAGATATACATTCTATTTAGGATATAAATAGCTTTAATATACGGGATTTTTTTATGAACATTGTTAGAGCTATTTTTAAAAAAAATCAAGGTTTTCGAAAAATTCTCCATGTAAAGGGTAGTTTGTTGTGGGGGATTTTCTTGAAAATCTTCGTGTCGCATCCTTAGAAAATGCTAAACCTAAATATCAAGCTTGGTATTTAACGAGCTTTTCGTTTCTGAGCTATGCTGTCCAGAGACGCATACGGACCTTTTTCTAAATTTTTTTTTTCGGATTCAGGGTACCCCAAAACATATTTCCGGTGACATCTCGACATCAAATTTTAGGGTGGAATACAATACCTTCTCTATATCCTATGTACATTGTACACAAGGAGCTAGAGAAAAGGCCTCATTATTATATGAACAACCAAATAGGGACAAAACTGGTGAACAGGAATAGTCATCGTCACACTTAGGACAAAGTTACATATTATGAAAGTGGAACAAAATATTATAAAGCATCAAGAAAAATCTTATTATTTCAATTCACGTGAGTTGCTCTACTCATTCTACAAAAACTGTTCTTACAAAAGATTATTCCTTTATCTCATCACACTAATCAAGGTAAGCCTGTAGAATTTGTCTTGCTGCTTTCTTCCTTATAAGTAGAACGGAAGAAAGGGAAATGAAATGACGTTTTACTTATGGACGCTCTTTAACTGCGTCCCATTGTGTACTGGGAGTGAAAGAACACTTAATTTTGCTCAGAGGCCTCTCTATCAGGCTTGAGGTTCTTTTACGTGCCGTAAATCTACGACACGGGACCAACGGCTCTACTACCCTTCCAAAGGAAGCCATGCTATGAATTTTTACGCCAGAAAAAATCCAACGTCCTCCACCGGGTTTGAACCCACGACCTTGGGTATATAAAGTTAACATGGTAACCATTACGCCACGGAGGGCGACTAGAAACTAAGGGAATACACTAGGCGGAAGCGTTAGTCAAATCCTTCAAAAGCTGGCCGCTATGTGAAAATTTGAAATCAAGTTCCTTTTACATGGCCAGGACTAAAACAAAACAGAAACGCAACGAAATATGCCTTTACGTTTGAGAAAAGGTCAAACAGTTTAAAACTGAAGCCAATAACAAAGAATGTCTCGGTTAACCTTACAAAAAGGTATGTGACATAAATTGTGTGTTTTAAGGAGATCTATGTTTCTGTGTAGTGCGTGTTTGCCTCTCTCATACAGTTTTTAGGTATGCAAACTTCATCCAGGAAGAAGAGGCTTTCAGAGGCTATTCCCAGAAAATTTAAGATATGCATTTTATTTTGCTTGTAAACATGTTTAATATATGGTATTTTAATCTAAATCATTAGAGCTGTTATTGAGAAAAACAAACGTTTCAAAAATATTTCCATTTGAAGGGTAGTTTGGGGTGAAGGATTATCCTGAAAACCTCCCTGTCGCACTCTTGGAAGATACTGAACTTAAATGCTAAGTTTGGTTTTTAACGCACATTTCGTTTTTGAGCTGTGCTGCCCACAGGCACACATACAGAGACTCATATACACACAGACACAAGTACATTTTTCTAAAAATACTTTTTGGATTCAAGGGGCCTCAAAAGAGGTATTCCAGTGAAATATTGGTATCGACTTTTTGTGTGGCATAAAATACCTTCTCTGTCTACTATGTACAGACATAGACGCAAAAAATGAGCCATACCCAAATTCCATGTGTCCATCGTATTGATTCGTGTATCTTCGTAAAAGCTGTGTTCACAATGCACACGAAATAACTGCAATAATCTCTGACTCACAGCGTAATGCTTAACTTACTAGTACTGAAAACAGTTCAGAAAACAACGTTCCGGTGGTCGAGAGATTAAGAAGGGCTTGCTTCCACTCATAAATTCCTAGATTCAAATTCTGCAGTGTTTGTCATTTTTTATGTCTGGATATGTAAAACCTAATATTGCATTAATATACAAGAGTCGTTTTTTTCAACCTCTGATAGGTTATAAATAAAAGACAAATTCATAGAAAACAATTATTTTATTACTAAAACTTTTGTACACTTATGATTACTTTTCAACATTATCACCGAAAAGATCGAGACATTTATCGTGTCTGTATACAAACTTTGCAATACCCGCTACCAAAAATGTTGCCGCCAATGATTTCATATGAGGATTGACGTTGTTTTGAAGATCTTCGTACTTTACGTTTGCGGAGAGCCATTCAAAACAAACGAAGAGGAATGCCGACTTCAGCAATTGTGTTGATCTATGACAACGCTCGTTCACACACTGCTGGCACAACCCATCGGCTCCTTGAACAATTTCAATGGGACATTTTCGATCATCCGCCGTACAGTCCTGACCTGGCCCCCAGCGACTTTCACCTTTTCCCCTGAACTGAAGACGTGGCTAGGAGGGCAGCACGTTCAAACCAACGAAGATCTTCAAAACAAAGTCAATGCTCATTTGAAGTCATTGATGGCAACATTTTTTGAAACGGGTATTGCAAAGCTTGTGCACAGGTACGATAAATGTGTCAATCTTGTCGGTGATTATGTTTAAAAGTAACCATAAGTGTACACAACGTTTAGTAATAAAATAATTGTTTTTTATGAACTTGTCTTTTATTTATAGCCTATCGGAAGTTGAAAAAAAAAAACGGCCCTCGTAACTTTGGCAGTTGAAGTAATGTACATATCTATAAAACAAAAACAGAATTGTATTAAAACTCGTGTTAAATAACTAAAAAAAATGTGTAAATAAACTATTATCTTCTAAAACTAAAACGCAACAAACATAACTAATATCGGGTGTATTAAGCCTCAGCCCGTATAGCTGCTCTCAATCTTCGGGGCATAGACCAAATTAAAAACCTGCAGTATGTGAACGAGCAGCTACAAGATTATAGGCTTCTTGAATTTGTGCCCAGCAGCCCTCTTTTGTCCTTCGTCCATCTACAGGCAAATTGGAGAGCAGCTCCCTTTTTACCTCAACCCACATATTCTCACATTCTACCACTCTGATATCCTGCCTCTCTGAGACCCATGCAACCACAGCAACCTAAATGGTCCCTTGAATCCAGCCCCAACATGCTCCAGATACGCAATCATGAGGGAATGTTGTAAAGCCAAGCATTTTGCATCGTATCGGGACATCTTTGAATGATAATCACGTTTCAAATCACGTTTCAAATCACGTTTCTCTTACGTGTAGAAGAAAATACTACCTCGTCTGAGAATAGCATATATATTATTCCAATTTTGAATGGCAGCTTCTTGTTGCATCAGTTTGTGAAGTGTGTTGAGTATTAGCCAGGGCTGAAAACCGGTCATATTCACCTGTATACAGCTTAGCATAAATAAAATGAAATATATATTAAAACAAAGTTCCTACCTCCCAAAAACATCAAACTTACCCAAAATTGGATTCCTAAAAATGTTTCAAAACAATTTTCTTAACCATACTTTTAGTATTTTTTGATACCATACAGATTCCATTTTTTTTCATTGACAGAGAACTGTTTGTGCCTTATGCGTTTGCTCACCATTCTGGGCACCACATGCTTTCGTGTGCAGCATATTGCTGTTCGGTAGAATGAATCGTTAAAGAAGCATTATATTATTAAATGTATCGAATGCCGTGTATGGAATAGGTATGTATAAAATAAATAGCGGCTATATTTTGATTCAAAAGCATTAAAAGAAGGGAAAAAATGTTTGCTTCATGCGAAGAGCGAACCTGAAACCCTCAGCAGAGGAGTAACCTACGTTTTGCCACAGTACTACAGTGAACACACCTGGAAGGTGGTAGGTTTAGTAATTCCGTACAATTCAAACTGTATCATGTTTTATGTGTTCAATATTTTTAGTTAGTATTGATTATTTGTTGCTGAAGAAGCTTAAATTATGTATTTGATTATGATTATTGATCACATGGGTTAGTAATATTAAGATTTGGAACTTGTGACAATTTGTTGGTGTCGCTACAGAACTGTAACGTGGATGGAGTACACAAGGCGCTGTGCCGTGTAGTACTTAGACGAATTTAGCGTTCCAGACATGACTTTTTTTTTTTCCCCCGACGGGTGTACATACGTGCTAGAGAAAATAAAAAAGACACACAGATAGTGGGGAGAAGTAAGAAATAATGGGAAAAATAAAGAGTTTGTGTAATTAGCGCCGCAAACTTTGCTGTGAAAATTTGCAACGTCAATTGGTTCAACCCCAAATTGTAATGCTGGCACCTGCTACTCTATACTGTTAATTCGCTCCAGTGTTGCAGTGTTAATTGCTTGCACACGTGTGAACTGCGAAGAGCCACTCATTTGGTCAATGTGGTTTATTTATGTAATAAGCGAGTTGGAAAATGGTAGCACTACTCTCTGAAAAAAGAAAATACTTGGACGCGTTTCAGGAACGGGTTGGAAAATTGGTGAGCATGAGACCCGAAACGCGTCCAAGTAAGTGTTTTTTCAGTAATGTAGTGTTACCATTACTTATTATATGACTACACATCACAGTTGCTAGCTTCTATTTCCTCAAATTAGTCCTTTATTTGTGCTTAAGATGCCACCGAAAAGAGGGTGTGTTAGAATAAGCACTGACCAGAAATATTTTAATTTTTTTCATTTAAAGAAATGTTTAATTCATTGAAATAAATTATAGTTTTTCATTCATTTTAGTTTAAAATTTTCAAGCTTAAGCACAACAAAGTAACTGACAAAATTACAACGGACAAGGTTTGCAAACCATTAGAGGTAAGAAAATCTACAGATACATTTTCAGATCTATACGGAAAATATAAAATTACGACATTATCAATAACGGTCGTCTCCTTAGCGCGGTGATAGCGTTGCTACTTGCCAAGCGGAGACCTGGGTTCCATTCCCAGTACCTCTTGAGGATTTCCCCCCCGCTGGGAGACCTGGACCGGGGTGCAGTTAGCCTCGTGAGGCCCCTGGGGTGCCAATTGAGGAGCTACTTGATGGAGAAGTAGCGGCTCCAAGTCGTGAAGACCGCATTAACTGGCTGGGGGGACAAGCGCTGACCACCTCTCACCCCCAAATACTGCACCCCATCCATGACGTCTGTAGTGGACCGAGATGGGGACGCAGCAGCCGGCGGTAGGCCAGGACTCTTCGTGAGCTGTGCCACGGAGTCAGTCTGAGTCATCAATAACACAAAAATCTGGTGGTGGTGGTGGTGGACATCAACAATTTTTTTTTTTTTTTCGCTCAACGTCCTTTAACCTGGTAAGTCAAATCGACGAATGAAACGGCTCAAATGATGCTCAAGTGATCTCGGGTCCATTGAGCTTAAGTTATTCGACATTTGTCTTCTGAGGATAAGGGAAGACCCCGAATGAAAACCTTACCCGTGAACTCACCCTTAGCGAGATTCGAACTCGCGACCTGTTGAATATGAGGCAGACGTTACCATCACACTGCCCAGGAGCGCTTGTTCATCTTGTCAGTATAATGGAATTAGATATGTGAATACATTAATGCTATTTACAATATTAGTGAAATATGCAACATCTCTATGGTAAATTTTATCCAGATAACATATCATGGAGACAATAAACATTCTATATAATGGGAATAATATACATTATTATAAACATAGTAGTATGATAAGAATGGCAATGGTGCTAGTAAAATGTGTATAATAACCAGCACAATAATAATAATAATAATAATAATAATAATAATAATAATAATAATAATAATAATAATAATAATAATAATAATAATAATAATAATAGTAATAATGTAAAATTTTTATAATAAAAAAGGATATGGTGTTCCAATTTCAATATCTCCACAAACTTGTACACATCTTCGGACTTCTGGAATGGCAAGGTTAATGGACAAATACTGCGAAGTGAGCAATTACCAAGATGTTGCCGCGCGGTCAGACCGCTCGCCTTTCACCTACACGGGCCGGGTTCGATCCCAAGCGACCGCATGTTGCTTTGTGTCCACCGATGCTCCCATCTTTATTCCATGTATCATCAGTGTCATCGCCTGCGGTGCCATAGCAGTAAAAGCGGCCGTTAAAAATATTAAAGCAGAAAGCCCCGATATTCCCGGAACTCATTACACTCTTAACAGGACATGGAAGAATAAGATCATACCTACATCGATTCAAATTAATAAGTAATTCGTTCTGAACATGTAATCAAGGCGTGCAAACAGTCAGACACATAACATATGACTGCAAAAATTTAACAAAGCAATGAAATGTACTAGGAAAAGCAATAAAGGAAAATGGAAGCTTCTGGTCCATGGCTCCCCATCAACTAATGACTAAACAGCTTACAGCATTGGTAAACTTCACTTTAGCGAAATGTAATAGACAGATAACCTTCCACACTGTGACTAAGAAACTTGATCATAGGTACCGCCTGAAACAAGTAGGAAAACAAACTTGTGTATGGATTGAAGCTATACGATATATGTAATAAATATTACTAGGTGTAAGACCAGTTTGTAATACTCAATATAACGAATGTAGCTAAATGTAATAGGATAATTTTGTAAACTGAAGCATGTCCAGAAAATTTTACAAAAATGGAGATATTCAAAACAAACAGACCAGACATAGGCAGGACTTACCTAGATCAACAAATAATTTGCAGTCATACCAAAAAGGGGTTTACTACAAAGGAATAGTTTTGTTTAATTCACTTTCCCCCTTCTATAAAAAATTGCAGATGAACAAAAACAAGTTTAGATCAGAATTAAAAATATACCTTATTACTCACACCTTCTACACAGAGGAGAATTCCAGTCAATCAAAAAATACTGGTAATAATGTCACATTGTAAACATAATAAACATGAATATCCTAAGAATGTATGTGTACGAGTAGGTGTTTGGAAACAGACATGTAGTTGTAAGTTATGCAAAAGTGATACCTTTGAAAATTCATTGGCAGAGTTAAAGCATGAATAAATATAATTCTTGACATGATCTACATCCTAGAATTTGGGTAATGAGTTTAATTTCATAATAGGATCTACAGCTGTGTGTGTGTGTGTGTGTGTGTGTGTGCATGCATGCATTTAAAATTTCACTGAAATGGGACATGCTGTCAACGAATAAACAAATAAAAAAGGGTGCTCTCTAAATAAGTCACTTTCTAGGATATCTTGAACATCGCAAGGCTTTTAAGCTATCGAAGTGGTCGGCAATGTATTATAGACGCATTTCAAAACAACACCGAATCTAACGTCAGATGAAAATGTGGTTTTTAACGCCAGTAAACTACATACACAGAAAGCCTACTGGTCAGCCTGGATTAGGCAGTTCAAGGCTGCTTCTTGTCGATAATAGGAAGGTATATAACGCTGAGAGTGTAGTAGCTTGCTCCAACTGTTCATGGAAAGACAGCATGGCGTCCACTTTTTCTCTGTTGTATCTACTCTCCCTCGCCGTGGCGTACTGTGTCGCGGGCAGGTCTGGCTGTGAAGAAGAACCTCCCTTGGAGGATATCTTTGGTCAAATAGGTAAAACGCCAGTGAAACGGTACACTTTCACCAATAAGTATATACAAGTTCAGGTAATGACATATGGCGCCAGAATATTAGTTGTGAAAGTACCTGACAAGAATGGAGAGTTTGATGATATTATTCTGGGATTCGATAACTTGGAAGGTAAGCTCGCTGGGTTTACAGCTCAGATTATATTCACCTTATTCATTCTCTAAGGGACACAAGGACTCACTTTTTAGATAAAATGCCATCATTTTCGGTTTTTAAGAACATATATAACAAACTAATAATGCTAACTTTCTAAAAGTTATACCACACATATGATGAAAATAAGTTAGCCTGCAAATTCCATCCATTTTTCTCGAATGGATTGGAGGTTACGGTCAGATTTGTTTATGGTTCTGTCATGTCACTTAAAAAGTCCCTTGCGACAAACCAATTAAAATGTTCTAATATTTTAACCTTAGGTTTATAATACATCTGCTGTTTGAAATTACCCTGGGCTTCTCCGTCTCCTTTTGTTTTGGCTCCAAACATTTTTAAAGTTATGAATGTTCTTTTTTGTCACATAAATTATAATTTTTGTGTTAAATAATGATAGCATATCCTTAAATACATCTGACAGTAAAATCTAGAGCAAATTTTTTTCATTGTACCTCTGTAAACATGTACAGCAAATTTTATTTGTGCAACAGAAAAACTGCTTCGCAAGAGAAATGCAGAAAGTAACAATAGTGAGAAAAGAAAGAAAGACTTGAATGCATGGATCACATTAAACTCACGAGATTGGTAGGTTGGACCTTAAGCTTTCCTTTTCCTCTCCTCTGCTGCTGTATTCTCTGTCCGTTTTTCCCTGCATTGCTGCTTTTCTTCTGCACAACTTCGTTTTCTACTTTGCATGATGCGAATGAAATCTCGTCAAACTGAATTTTTTATTGCCGACTCTAGTACAGTTTCACCTCTAATGTTTTTTTTGCTGTAGCTCCAATTAAGGCATTTATAAATGGCGTCTGGTGGCCAATTATATTTTTTATATGCAGGAATATTTAAGTTATTTAATGGAGTTAACATTTAAAATTCGATTTTTGGTGATTCTTCATGAAATCTCAGTCATACATACCCTTAAATTATATCACAAATGCCAAATGGATAGACTGTTCGCCTCTCACCTAGGTGGCCCGGGTTCGATCCCAGTGGGCTGCATGTGGGATTTGTGGTGGACGAAACGGCGTCTTGGCGTGTTTTCTCCGGTTCCTCCGGTTTTTCCCATCGTTCGTTCTATCTATCATAATCACCTTTCCTGTCAGCTATTTCAACTTCATCCCATATCATCCTCTTCCTCATTTTTATATAAGGCATCAGACTGATCACCCATCCCGACATCTCTCTGATTCAGAGCCTCTGCCCCTCAACTGGCGTCTGACCCCAGGCACTGGCTTGTAAGTCCTACATACGAAGAGGATAAACAAAGAAAGAAAGAAGGAAGGAAAGGTGTTCTATAGACATCTATGTTTCATTTTGGCCAAAAGTTTTTATGATTTGCCATTTTTAAAATATCAGCAATACGATAAAATTTACCCTACACCTATTAACTCAACTTATATTTTCTATATGTGCGTTTTTCTAAGTTTAACGTTTTGCGTTTATTCCTTGCGTTTTAGTTTTGCTCTAATTTGATGGAAGTTTGCACTTAAAGATTGAAGTACATATTTTTGTATTGCTGTATTTATTGGCTCACAAGGAATTGATTTTTACTGATAAACTGAAACATCAGAAGTTTGAAAACAAAACTACATTTCTCAGCTTCTACAACATCAACTTAAATTGAATCCTTACCTTCATTTTCACTGTACTAAGTTTTCAAACAAATTTAATTAATTGTTTTCGTAACAAATGTGAATACGCAAGGCAGTTTTAGAAAAATCGCGTTGTTTTCGCTAATTAGAATACAATTGTGTTGATCTGAGAAATTGCATGAACTAGAGAATGCAGATTTTACACGGCCATTGTTTTTATTTGATCGTATTAAGTATGCCAATTTTCAAGAAAATAACTTTAAAATCGAGAAAGTTGGAACATCAAGTCCTAGTGTCCCTTAAGTAAGCTACTTAAGATATCAAACAAAAATGTTTACAGAATAGATGTATATCTTCACCCATCTACTTTTATAAAATATTGCGGTATATTAAGAACTCTATTACTTTTTCTTAATTACCCATTTTATTGAAATGTATCACCAGTTATTTTAATTATAATGATAATGAGAATAATGATAATAACTATAATAATACTTAGTAATTTCTAGCACTTATTCCACCTCATCCTCTGTGTTTTCTCTGGGTTCTCTCTTTTCTTAACCCATTTTATTTTATCTTTCTCAAATACTATTTATTTTTTATATTTCCCTTCGCATTCAATTATTTTTATCACTACTATATCTCTTGGCATGCTATCATATTTGGATTCCCAATCTTCCTTCCTGCAATTTTTACATTCATTTGAGTAGTGAACATTATTGTCCTGCTCCCCCCAGGAATCTTTCTGATTCATCACCTCTCAACCCTTTCAAAAGAAATGCTCTTCATTCAAATTGTTCACTACAAACATCTGCATACCCCTCTTTTAACCCCCGCCCCTTTTCTTTATTTTTGCGTGTAAAAATAGCGACCTTTATTTTGTGGCTCAACACGTATTTCCTGTTTGTCTATGAAATATCTTATTTCTCAATGATTTTCAGAGTCCTTTTAGTATTTTCTTCAAAGCAAAAATAGAAAACACATATATATTCACAAAGAAAGAATCACACTGCTGGGACATATGGATGTTGACTTTTGTGTGGAGGTTACACCAATTAGTAGACAAAACCTTCCCCTAAAAGATGAGCTAAAATATATCTCTCTACCAAAGATAATTAGGAGTATGATTCTTTTCTGTGTAGTGGTGCAGTATTCAGAGAATAAAATGACAGATGCAGTACCATTTTTAAAAACCTGATGTGTTCCAGTCACATGACTTTCTTTTCATCTCTGTAATAAATTATTATTAGTAAGTATATTCTTCTACGTACTTCATGCTAATCTACATAAACAGCAGAAACGGTCTTATTACTTAGTTCCTTATAAGTGGAAGCCAAATAAGGGAATACACTTGGCTAAACCTACAGTCAAATGTTTTAAAATGTGGTTGCTATGGAATTGAAATCTGTTTCTTAGCGTGGCCAGGAGTTGGCAAGTTCCCGTAGGAGAAAAGTTTAATATTTTAAAACTGAAACCAGTAACCAGGGATATCTGGAAAACGATCAACTCTCCGAAAAGTATGTATACGATATAAATTACTTGTTTTAAAAATAATAACATTTTTTTTTGTTTAGTAATTTTTTGTCTCTCTCTTACGGTTTAACAGTTAAGGAAAATTAAGGAAAATTCAGAAAAATTCATCCAGAACAAAGAGGTCTTCAGAGGTTATTACAAGAAAATTCAAAATATACATGTTTTTTGTAATGTAAATATCTTAAATATAATATATTTTAGTCAAAATCGTTACAGGCATTTTTGAGAAAAACAAAATGTTGACATTTTTTTCCACGCAAAGCATAGTTGAGGGTGGGGGAATTTTCTTTAAGATCTTCGTCACACCTTTGGAAGATACTGAACTTAAATATCAAATTTGGTATTTTAACGAATTTTTCGTTCTTGATCTATGTTGCCCACAGGCACACAAACATGACATTTTTTAAAAATTCTTTTTATTCAGGGTGTCCTAAAAGATGTATTTGCAGTAAAATCTCGGTATCGAATTTTTGGGTGCAATACAATACCTTCTCTATACACTACGCACATACGTGCAGAGAAAGTAAAAATTAATTTAAAATATATTTATTCCGCCTACAAGATAAAACACATGTCTAATTAAAAGTAAAATTGTCACCTTTTGGCACGTTTTACTACCTATCCTACCGTTAAGTAGGTATTTACAACTGGTATTGTCATAAATAAAAAATAAAGAAATAAAAGTAATTTCAGTAGCTGATATGACTATAAATTCATCAAATGAATAAAACTTGTTTTTCATTAACCAGTTGTAAAGTCATTTACAGCTAATTACAAGTATTAAGTAGTTTAAGAAATTCAGCAGTGCTAATCCATTATTATAAAGCCTAAAATCACCTGATACATTATATTTTTAAAATCTACACGCACAACTTACGGTTATACGATTGTATTACAGAATGAATACCAGTCACAAATAAAAAAGAAGTATTTTACACCTTAATGTAAAATTAAATCAGCCATAAATACATATGTAGAATGTGTCATGACACTTATTATACAATATTCGCACTTCTGTGTTTTGAAGACTTCAAATGGAATGTATTATTGCTCAAATTCCTCAGAAGAACAATCCAGATCTTAAAATGGATTGAGAAATTGCAAGAATATCACATTTGTGTCATATTTTGAATACAGTAATAAACTAGGTACCCTAATAAGAATAAATCCAAATCGCTTGCATCGTCGTTGTAGTTGTGACGTCTAAAATTCTAAACTCTGGGGCGTTAGATAAGGTTGCCCATATCTGCAATATTATAGTGGTGGCATTAATTCTGTACACTTTTTGCCTTAATCTTTCTAATAACATTGCATTAAACTCGTATTATTATTAGAATTGTTCCTATCTAATAAATTACAGCCAAGAAGTGTTAGAATAATACATTATTGAACCTTTTACCACAAACTGGAGATAATTTGGCCCTTAATGGGCTACTTTGTCCTAAATTTTGAAATATTATTTTATGTGTACATACATTTTATTTAATATTATATCTAATGTGAAAATTGGAATTATTGTACTCATTTTACACAAAGAAGCAAAACATTTAGGGAAATCTGGTAATTTTAGGAAATTAAGTAAATTTAGGATTAAGGTCGCGGGTTCAAACACGGCGGAGGGCGGTGGTTTTCTCGGCTGGTAAAACTTCGTAGCATGGCTTTCTTCGGAAGAGAAGTACGACACCCAAAACAACCTATCTTGATAAAGAGGCATCTGAGCAAAATTAAGCGGTCTTTTACGCCCAATAGAGAATGCTACGCTGAGAACTGCAGCAGTTTAAGAGCGTCCATAAATGAAAACTCAATTTAATTTAAACCATTATCTTAAATGTACAAGACTTCTCCATTGTTAAGCCCTCTTTTGTATGATAGTAATAACTAGGGATAGCATCTTAAGGACCGATAACGGGATAGAATCGAAGTTAGCGCAGCATGGCATATAGTTGTGATGTGTTGACAATGCAGTGTGTATGTAGAGGTACAATAAGAAGGAAAATGGGGCAGTGGTTGCGTGGTAGACTGTGATGTTTTCACTAGCAGTGGAAGGTGATTGAGGTTGAGTGGGTGGTAAACTTAAATACCACTCATTTACGAAAACTCACAATTTTAATATTTACACGCATTCAATTGCTGTTGTGCAACAAATCATGTCCGTTTTATTTTCTCTCAAGATACATAGATTACAATGCACAACAAAATAATATTTGTAAGGTCTCAAATTTGAATCGTCTCCAATTGGCACGTAAACAGGATTTATAATGTGAAAAACTTCGCTCCACATCACAATATGTGATTGCAGCAAAACGAAAATAGGACACTACATCGACCATTGGGTAAGATACTCCATCGTCAATTACTTCCGTAGAAACACCTCGTAGCACATTTCGTATTTCACACATTATTGAAAATCCGACATTTTTTTCCAAACACTGTCTTCATTTTGTTTTTCACACGGTCTAAAACAGGTATCACGGATCTATGATTAATTATTTGCGCAAGCTCGTCGACAGTTTCAGAGCTCGAGGCATTTTAATGTACGATGTTTCCAAATATGTGTTATTGTCAGAGCTATATTTGCAAAGTTCTTATGTATGAATTGCAAATCCTCATGTAATCCATTTGAAGCAAGATATTTTACAATCTTGATTGAAGAGCATGCACTATCATCAAATGCATTAATTAACTGTAAAACAGTACTGTAATATACAGCATAGTATATTACAGGTTCCCCAACACGTTACTACAGGTTGTTTAGATCCGGCTCGTGCAGTCGCCAATGCAGGTCGATTTCTACTCGGTATGTAAGCAACTGGCATTCGCAAGTGTCCCTAGTAATAACTATTTGTACTTCATTTTGGATACAAAATGTAATAAAAATTATACTTTGAAATTATGGTTTTTAGTCTATGCTGCACCCAATTTCAAATATAATCAAACACTACGCTTATAATAGGGACCCGAAATTAAGAAAATCTTGTATATATAATATTATGATGCTCATAGTGCTGAAATGTATCATAATCCCCAAAATTGATGAATTTCTTCAAATTTTGAATTCTGCTATTATAAAATACAGCAATCATTGTAATATTCACATTGGGCACAATATATTTTCAAATGTTGGGCCGAATTAGCCCATCAAGTGCCAAATTTGCTCCAGTTTATGGTAAAAGTTTCAATATTATTATGCTAGCACTTCCTGGCTAAGAATAATCGTGAATGGAGTTAAATGCAATATAGTAATCTGAAAGTTAACTTAACCGAAATGTGTCCAGAATTAACGCCACTGCTGCTGTTTTAGCACAGAGACATTATGCATTTTCGCACTGCAAAACCAAGCGACCTCACGCAATTACCCACGTATATTGATTGCCTTCACTTTTTGTAGAACTGGAGTTTTTTTGTTGTTTTTTTTTTTTTTTGTTTATTAATGGTACGTAGTATAATCTGTTGTATTTATATGCTTTTCAGTGCTAATTTTAATAGCATTTTACTGTGGTAAACATAAATACCAGTGAATTACGGGAACTAACAATTTTATTATTTCATATATTCAATTGTTGTGTCAGCATCATTATACATTTCACTTGCTCTTAAGATACATAGATTTTAAAGCACAACAACATACATTTGTAACTTTCAAATGTGAATACTCGCCGATTGGCATGTAAACAGGCTTTATATATTGTGATGTAATTGGAGAAGAACGGAAATAGGTCACATCATCGACTATTGGATAAGGTACTCCATTAATCAATTATCTCTTAGTATTTCACGCATTATTGAAAATCCGACATTGTTTCCAAACGCTGTCTTCATTTTCTTTTACACGCGGTCTAAAACAGGTGTTATGGCTCTTTGATTAATTGCTTGCACAAGTTCGGGGCTCGAGGCATTTCAATGTTTCTAAATATGTATGTGTTATTGTAGATATATGTGCAAAGTTCATCTGTATGAACTGCAAATTTTCTTACAATCCACTTGAAGCAAGAGATTTTACAATCTTGATTGAAGAGTATGCTTTATCTTCAAAGGCATTAATTACCTGCAAAACAATAGTGTCATATACAGCATAAATCGTCGAGAAACGTCACTACAGGTTGTTTGCATGCGGCGCGTGCAGTCGCCAATGTCGGTCGGTCTCTACTCGGTAGGTATGCAACTGGTATCCGCATGTGTCCCGCTATCGGTCCCCAAGGTGCTATCCCTACTCCTGAGTTTAAACCTACAGAGTTAATAGCTTTTGTATAATTTTGTTAGTTTATGTATTTTAATAATGATGCATTTTGGTTGCAGGTTATCTTGGAGAAAATCCTTATTTTGGTGCAATTCAAGGAAGAGTAGGCAACCGAATTGGTGGTGCTAATTTTACCCTTAATGGTAAAACATACTACCTAGTACCCAATGACAATGGAAAACACAGTATAAGTGGAGGACTTAAAGGGTTTGACAAAGTAAGTAATACCTAGTATTGAAGATTTAAGAACATAATTAAGAATAGACATTTTTAAAATCATGAGAACTAACAGAACTATAAATTAGTCATAACATGATTAACATGTTGGAAAAAATAGGTTAGTCCTTATCATGCACAATGGCAGAGGAGAAAAAACTGTTCAAATTCAAAATCATTAATGCTATCAGAGATTTTCAACCTTTACTTTTGAAGTGAAATAAGCAATATGTTACTCACATATTATCTGGATATCAGAGCAGAAAACTATAAGAAACAAGGGCAATGTCGCATATTCCAAATGTTAGATAAAGAAAGTAAAAAAATTAGAATCTGTGTTGCAAATGAAAAGTTATTTCTCTTGGCAAAACAGTGTTTAAACGTAGTCAATGAAAATCTTAAAGCGCCGAATGAACTGTAAGTAAATGTCAATTGAATCTTTGCAATGGATCTGTTGGTCCTCAACGGTATGCTGAAGAGAGTATGGGAGTGTGCAGACGGAAAAAGCAAAGTGGAATGACTAGTATTCCGGAACAGGAAGATAAAAGTGCCCTCGAAAAGACCCATGTTAATACTACTGGAGGGCACCTGGGAGCAAACAAGAAAGCTACGTCATCGATTCTTGTTGATTGCATCTACAGCACAATGTTTTTTTAGGGGTAGTGTTTAACGCCCGCTTTAACTACTTATGGCACTGCAGGCGGTGACACTGATGATATATGAATGAAGATGGAGCACCTGTGGAATGTGATGGCAGGAGAAACCGGAGAACCCGGAAAAAAACCCAGCGCCGCTTTGTTAACCACAAATCTCACATGCGGTCCCTTGGGATCGAACCCGGGCCCCCGCCATCGCATTCCACCCGTACTCCATCTTCAGAGCGATGTGAAGAGGTGATACCAGCAATGCGATATCCGCGCGACAGGTCCTAGGCCCTCGTCACTAATTCAGCGTTAACCAGTTGATGACTTTTCGTTGTGTTCACCTTGCTGGAGATCGCGGAGTTGGAACAGCTCTGAGGAGGGAACTGTGTGGTGACGTAGCGGCTATTTAGCGCCGCGAAATTGGAAGAGATAAACAAGAATAAGCAGCGCGCTGTATAGTGATGACTAGAATCTGGTGTAATTTTCTCTTCTCTTGCCTCCAGAATGTTCTGTTGAGATATCAGCTGCTACATAAGCGAGGGTTCTTACGTAATCGAATCAGTGTGTCAGTGAGTGAGTGTGTTTCTGGTACGAGATAGAGTGCATACTCCGAATGAGTTTTTGGCGACTGCTGCGGCGTAGAGTCTGTACTACTACTACGAAAGATTAAGAAAGTATTGTTTTGGACTCCCCAAGGAGTGAAACGTCCAAGGAAAGAGGCAACGCCGTTCATATTTAATCACGTGGCGACGTCGTGGAAGAAAGTGAAGTGGTAGTGACATGCAAGTGAAGTGACAGTGAAACGTTGATCTAGATCACATTAACTAAGAGACATTGGAAATTCAGTGACGAGAGAGTGAAACAACTGAACAGAAACAGAGTATTTATTATTCATTGTCTCAACATTTGTCTGTCGTCGTCATCTCTCGTTTCCAAGATCGCGGGTTCAAACCCGGCGTAGGGCGATGGACTTTTTCGGGCGTAAACATCCTTATCATGGTTTCCTTCGGAAGGGAAGTAAAGCTGTTGATCCCGTGTCGTAGGTTTACGGCGCCTAACATTAAGCCAGATCAAGAGGTCTCTTGAGCAAAACTAGGCGGTCGTTCACACCAACTTAGAATGGGACGCTGAGAACAGCAGGAGTTAAAGCGCGTCCGCAAATAAAACTCAATTAGTATTGATTTTATTGGTTTTTTTCACACAAGCCCTGTGTAGGACAGAAGATCTCTAGATAGATAACCGGCTGCTATAGAGACCGGCTAGAGACCGGGGGAACCGTGGTTCAAATCCTGGCTATGGCACTGCATTTTTCACTCTGACTTAATTA
This sequence comes from Hymenopus coronatus, assembly GCA_030762935.1. Taxonomy (NCBI): domain Eukaryota; kingdom Metazoa; phylum Arthropoda; class Insecta; order Mantodea; family Hymenopodidae; genus Hymenopus; species Hymenopus coronatus. The sequence continues at coordinate 518,650,539 of CM060900.1, read as the reverse complement.
CCAACTTATCTAGTATAATGCAGTGGTCTGCAGAAAACAATGGTAAACATTAATTTACTTTGTTTTTAAATTAAGGTAACACTAATTGAAAAAGTGAACCAATAAACAAAATTGTATTTAGCTGTGAATTAAATTACATGGTTTGCTGTGTTTGTGAAATATTATTAAACAAAAAAGGAAGCATGTATTAAAGTTTCTGAAAACGTGACTGTGTAATGTTTCTAACCTTTAAAGGAGGATACATAAAGGAAAAAAGGCCACCATTGCATTTAGATTTTAATGTGCAGACCGCTGTGTATCTTGATTAAAAGTTTCTACTTGATTCCTGGCTCTGATGATCATAAAGTGTGAAGCCTATTGATCCCTTTGGACTAGTTATCAAAATTTAGCCTTCTAGACTAGGAACCAGCTCAATAAAACATTCTCGAGGAATAATATTTAACAAATCTGTGCTAACTCTCAGCTTCCATTTTTTTATGTGCTACAAGATCGATCCAGAAAGTGACAGAGATTTGGCAAAACTAAGTAATAACGAAAGTTTATTTACAGTTACAGTACCTTACTCTATTTTTCAACGTAATCGCCATTGCTATCAAGGTATTTATTGTCACGTTTTTCACCGCTAAAGATATGAGCCAAGATGTGGCTAGGAAATCTTTTCCATCCAAGACGCCATGTACGTTGTCCAAAGTGAAACACCGGCTTTTCTTAATTCTTGTATCAACATTTACCTTCAGCTCCTCCATAATGATCTATGAATTTCCACACCGGTCTTCTTCGTACACACTGGTTCATACTTGATTACACGTAAATTATGTATCATTTCCTTGCTGAAGACTCGCCCATTGCATTATCACCATACACTTGCGTTATTTGCCTAAAAAATTCGACTGCCCGAACATTTTGTGCATTAACAAAAACGAATAAGCTCTTTAACGGTAGAACATTATAACCTCGGCACAGAATAACTGGTACCACGTGACAATACATATCTTGACGATGGAGATTACGTTGAGAAATAGAGCAGGGTACTGCAACTTTGTAAAGAAAGTTTTGTGTTTATAACTGTCGATATTATTTACTTATGCCAAATCATTCGTTACCTTCTGGATGGCCCTCGTAGTTACCTGAACAGTTGATCCCAGTAACAATATCTACTCCTATGTATCTAATAGTTTCAACTTTGTTATTCTTACAGAAGTATAATTTCAAAGCATGTTTAAAAAGAAGGGGGAAAAAAACTTATCATAGTTACATTCATACATTTCAATTTCATGTGTGTGCAGAATTTAATTGTGAGTCATGACATTTTCAGGTTATATGGGAACCATATGTGCATGGAAACAAACTAATTCTGAGTTACCTCAGTAAAGATGGTGAAAATAACTTCCCTGGTACTGTTCTAACCCAAGTCACCTATGAAATAAATAAGAACCAATTCTGCTTCAGTGCTCGTGCTCATGTAACAAAGCCAACTCCACTAAATATTTTAAATCACGGACATTATAATCTTGCTGGTCAGGTAAGCAAAATCAAGACTTAGTATTACATTAGTGTATTATAATATTAAAACGCTTCAACTGTAATATTCTGTTTTGTGACGTTCTGCCTGCAGTATTTATTGAAATATCCTTCCAAGTATTGAGTTTAGTTATAATGTATCCAACTGCATCTTATCTAATACATACATCACTAAAAACCCAACTACCCTCATAATTTCCTATTTTCCAGTTTTATTTTTCATCTCTGCTTAAAATTCGTTTATACTAAAATGATAAATGTAATGTTACTTTAACCTAAAAACTTCTCCTTACTCAACATCCCTTCCAGCACAATTTATATCAACAGCTGTTCACTACGAGAAGGAGGCGACCAAGAGGAGTATATATACTGCATAAACATTTTCTTTCCTGGCGATAAAGTTCTTGCACGCTCGGAATGATATACATAAACATAATTGTCAGATAGCTCGCGCGCCAGCAACGAGAACACGGAAATGCGAAATAATGCCTCTCTGAAGAGTTAGATGTGGCAGGATGAGCACAAATAAGCGCGATTAGATTGGAAATGCCCAATCCTTATGCTTTGTGGTTGGTAAAGCAGAATTTTCGCGCAGCCGCTATAGTTACCCATTACACTTTGAGACGAGCACGCCTTGTGCAGGTGTACACAAAAATAAGATTTTGTGGTGTTAAATAATCAATTAAGAAGTAAATGTTGACTTAAATTTTAAGCCAGTATAATGGTCAATATGTGTGTGGTATTTGGTTGTTTCTCGAATAGCAGAAGCAAAAACAAGGAAAGGGAAATGTGTTTGAGTACTTAGGTTGGCGTACTTATTTAAGTGACTTTGTAGTGTTAAACAGTTCAATTAAACGGTACATTTAGACGGTAAGTTTTAAACCAACATAATGGTGAATACAAAGGTGGTGTTTGGTTGTAGTTTCTTGAATAGCAGAAACAAAAACAATGAAAGGGACATTGTGTCAATACACAGGTTAGAGTACTTATCTAAGTGATTTTTCGGTGGTATACTTAGTGAAATGTGTTATACATTATCAACAGAGCGATTCTGTATTTTTTTTTGTTAGATTTCCAACTCGGAAAGACCTTAGAGAAGTTGGGTAAAGGCACTTCGCAGACAAAATTGGCAACCTGCTCCGGTTTATAAAATACCTCTTGTTAATTCGCCCATTTAGCAGCTATCGCGAGAAATAATTAGTATCAAAGTATCTGATTATGATACCAGAACCGTGAGAATAGGGGGCGTGTTCCTCGGACGCGGAATGCTATGGTAATTACCGCAAAATTCTTGACTAATATCACACACTCTAGCTAAAGCTTTAAACCAATGCTGTAATATACAGTGTAGCCTTTTGTTATATTAACAGTAGTTTTACACCAAGAAATGAGAACAAAATTAAGTTATGACCTTGCCGCGATGTTTACTACAATAACACCAATTTATAGATAATAACCTCTGGCAGCCCAAAAACAAGATTGTATTAAATATTCCATCAACTATAGATCTCTCTTCTTTGTTCTTTACTTCAAAAGCTTGGAAAACCAATTAATTTGATAGATGTTGCATGTGGTGTATATGGTAGTGTGGCGCTTGAGCTTCAGGAAATCAGTTGGAGGATCGAAATATTGACTTTCTCAGTTTTCAAATATATTGTCTGCAGGAATTCGCGATGTTGCTAAAATTGCATACGATAAGCTTAGTCAGGTGTTGAGAAAAAAACCTTTGTTACAAAGCAATCTGTGGTGTGCACCTGTAACATCATGCTATTAGAAAGGACATTCTCAGTTTATAAAAACCACCAGTCCCTTATTTACTGCAATAGCCACCAATATGGTAACATTACTCCGTAACATATGCTTTATTCCACATTTCTTAATTTGTTTTTGTATATTATGGTGCATATTTTCAAAATGTATTTTTGCATATTTGCATGCATATTTTACTATTTTATTTTGCATACAAATCCGGGCTCTACATTTAAATGCATTGTCTGTGGATACGAATAACTGCCTTCTGCCCAATGGCATTCACAACAAAGTGTCAAAGCCTTCTTCGGAGGCATGCCTTTTTTCTTTGATGGTGTTAAACGCCCGCTATTAATACACGTGGCACCGCAGGCGATGACACTGATGATGCATGGAATGCAGATGGAGCACCGGTGGAATGCGATGGCGGGGAAAACCGGAGAATCCGGAGAAAATCCTCTCCTGCGCCGCTAATTCCACCACAAATCCTATATGCGGTCGTCTGAAATCGAACCCAGGCCTCCTTGCTGAGAGGGAAGTGGTTTAATCACTCGGCCACGGCGCGGTCTTTTATAACATGGGTTTTATGTCTCCGGTAAAATCAAAACATTGGAAATCCTGTCTAGTCTTTTACTCGTTGAAGATTTGACGCTATAAGCTGTCTTAGATCCGTTGTCTGTCGGGAAGGGATTTCCATTGGCAAAAAAAAAAAAAAAAAAACAAGAAAAAAACACACACACACACACATACACACAACACTCATTACACACACCTGCGGGCACATAACCATATATTCAAGCATACACTAAGATTTTCTGCAAAAGTCTCAGTAACATCTCAAACAAAGGCATGCCGAATCAACCACCGTTTCGGAAGTTGCTAATGTCTTAGGGAGAATAGGAGGTGACATCAGCGACCCCATTTGTTATTCCTTCATCCTTAAATTGATCCGTGCCAAAACAAAACCCAGGTGACCAGTGCACCGTTATAGTGCAGCCTTCCGCCATTCGCGCTAAAAATACTGCAATGCCTTCACGCCCACGTGGCGAGTACAGAAGCATTGAATGCATTAAACCCGCATTTCAACAACTTAAACGGCAACTAGCGTATTCTGTTATTGGTATAAGTAGGATCATCTTGGGGACCGATAGAGGGAACCTTGCGTATTGCAGTTGCATACCAACCGAGTAGAGACCGACCTTCATTTTCGACTGCACGCGCCGCTTGTAAACAACCTGTAGTAACGCGTTGGAGAACATGGCTCGATGCAGCAGCATACTATGTTGTATATTACAATGCTATTTTACAGGTAATTAATGCCTTTGATGATAGTGCATGCTCTTCAAGATGGTAAAATCACTTGCTTCAAATGGATTACATGAAGACTTGCAATTCATTCAGAAGAAATTTGTAGGTATATCTACAATAACACATATTTGGAAACATCGAGCATTGAAATGCCTCGAGCCCTGAAAGCTGTCAACGAACTTGTGCAAGTAATTAATCAAAGACGCGTGTCACACGTTTTGGACCGCGTGAAAAAGAAAATGAAGACAGTGTTTGGAAAAAATATCGGATTTTCAATAATGCGTGAAATACGAAATATACTACGAGGTGTTGCTACGAAAATAGTTGCTGATGGAGTATCTTACGCGATAGTCGATGATGTGCTCTATTTTCGTTTTGCTCCAATCTCATCTTTGAATTGGAGCGAAATTTCTCACAATATAAAGCCTGTTTACGTGCCAATCAGAGATGATACACATTTGAGACGTTACGAATATTATGCTGTTGTGCATTGTAATCTATGTATCTTGAGAGAAAATGAACGGATAATGATGGTGATGACTTGTGCACAACCGCAAAAATTAATATATGTAAATATTAAAGTTGTTAATTCCCGTAAATAAGTGGTATTTATGTTTACCACCCACCCAACCTCGATAGCCTTCCATTGCTAAAGAAAACGCCACAGTCTACCACGCAGCCACTGCCCCATTTCCCTTCTATTAGTATCATTCCATTGTCAACACATCACAACTGTATACCATACTGCGCTAACTTCGATTCTGTCCCGCTATCGGTCCCCAAGATGCTATCACTAGTTTTAGGTGATAAGGTAACTGTACTGTTATGCGAATTGCTTTATTTACAAAATTGTCACATTCCTGCATCGCGTAATTCAAAGACTTTCTTTTTCCCGGGTGTAACCCCACTTTTATCGTTTCATGTTTTTCTTTACGAATAATGAATTTACTTGCAGCCGAAACACCAGTGCAGTCAGAGGTTAATTTCACCACTTTTACTGGAAGTGTTGAATATTTCTAACAGAACTTGTAACAAACATTCAACGCTATTGTTTTTAGTACTAGTATATAGTTTATCAGCGTTATGCTTTACATAACTCGACAAAGAAGCATTAATCAACCGTTTTAGAAGTCGCGCAGAAAGCAGGGTAAGGCGTCCAGTAAAATCATTTAGATATTTGTCCAATTGCGTTCCTCTTGTAACCAACGGAAGCGCACAGACAGCTTCGTTCCAACTCTACGTGAAATAACTACCTGCCACATTTCTACTACCGTACACGACACCACTCATAAAATAAAACTGCACGTTAACGCAGCTAATGCACTAACTGTACACGCATCCTTATCAAATATTTTCTCTCTTTAGTGTAATTTTAGCTGAAGCTTTAAGTGTGCAAATGTAAACTGGGATGGTCAGTTAATAGGAGGTAAGACTCAAAATGTCGGTAATTTTCTGATTAGGGATCCTGGGTTATGGCAATTCGTAAAAGCAGGTACCCGGCATTCAGCTATATAGCAGGAATTTTTATGCAGGCCTGAGTCACTATTTGCGAAGTTTTGCAAGGTATAAGTGACCACAGCTGTGTAGAGCTGAAAATAATCACAAGGGTTTCTTTTTGCCCACTTTTACTGTTATACCCGGAGAAAACCCGCCTCTGCGCCGCTTTGTCCAACACAAATCCCACATGCGGTCGCTGGGTTTCGAACCCGGCCCGGGTTGGTGAGTGACAAGCGATCTAATCACTCGGCCACGGCGCGGTCTAATCTGGAAGGAATGAAACCGGTTTGAAAGAAATGAAATGATTAGTTGGAACATCCTCAGAGCGGATGATGACGCAATCAAAACTGTTCTATATGAACGATATCGGTTATTTTTTCAATTTGCCACTAGTGTAAATGCGGCATGAATTACTTTCAGATCACTTATTTCTGAAACAACAACACCAACACCAATAATAAATAATTAATCCTCCTCCTCCTCCTCCTCCTCCTCCTCCTCCTCCTCCTCAACAACATCAACATCAACAACAACAGCAAATAATCAATAATAAATAATCATCAATGATAAATAATAATAATAGATAATAATAGATAATAATAATAATAGATAATAATAATAATAGATAATAATAATAATAATAGATAATAATAATAATAATAGATAATAATAATAATAATAGATAATAATAATAGATAATAATAGATAATAATAATAAATAATAATAATAGATAATAATAATAGATAATAATAATAGATAATAATAATAGATAATAATAATAGATAATAATAATAATTAATAATAATAATAATAATAGATAATAATAATACTAATAGATAACAATAACAATAATAATAGATAATAATAATACTAATAGATAACAATAACAATAGACAATGGATAATAATAGATAATGGATAATAATAAATAATAGATAATAATAAATAATAGATAATAATAATAATAATAATAATAATAATAATAATAATAATAATAATAATAATAGATAATAATAATAGATAATAATAATAGATAATAATAGATAATAATAATAGATAATAATAATAGATAATAATAATAGATAATAATAATAAATAATAATAATAATAGATAATAATAATAATAGATAATAATCAATAATAATGATTAACAATAATGATTAATAATAATTATAATAATTAGTAATGATAATAGTAATAATAATAAGCACGTTCCATACAAAGTTAACGAATATAACGCTGATCCAGAATTTTATACAAAATCTGTTAGGATACTTAAAAGAAAAACTAGATGTGCGTTTTGGAAAAAAAAAAGAAAAGATCAACTGGCGCTTTAATGCAGTAGTGGCATTAATTCTGGACACTAGCTAAATTAGTCGCCCTCCGTGGTGGAATGGTTACCATGCTAACCATATACCCAAGGTCAATGGATTCTTTCGAATGTAAAAATCTTTAGCATGGCTTCCTTCGGAAGGGAAGTAGAGCCGTTAGTCCCGTATCGTAGATTTACGGCACGTAAAAGAACCTCAAGCCTGATAGCGAGGCCTCCGAGCAAAATTAAGCAGTATTTCACGCCCAGTATAGAATGGGACGCTGAGAACCGCAACAGTTAAAAAGCGTCCACAAATAAATAGCCATTTCATTTCATTGGTTAAATTAAATTTCAAATTACAAAATAGCATTAAATTCTTATAGGATAAATTATAGCCAGAAATGTTAGCATAATACATTATAGAACATTTTACAATAAATTGGAGATATATTGTATCTAATGCTAGAGTTGAATTTTTGGTGCATGTAATAATAGAAGAAATTAAAAATTTGGAGAAATCTATTAATTTTCGGATTGTGACACTTCAACAGCATGAACACCATAATATTAAATATTCAAGATTTATCCAATTTCGAGCCCCTATTTTAACTGAGTAATAATTCATTGAAATGAAATAGAGTTTTATTTATGGACGTTCTTTAACTGTAAGGTTCTCAGCGTTGCATTCCATGCTGAGCGTGAAATACCGCTTAATTTTGCTCAGAGACCTCTTTGTCAGGCTTGAGGTTCTTTTACGTGCCGTAAATCTACGATACGGGACCAACGACTTTTCTTCCCTTCCGAACAAAGCCATGCTAACGATTTTTACGCCCAAAAACAATCCATCGTCCTCCTCCGGGTTTGAACTTGCGAGCTTGGGTATGTGAAGTTAGTATGGTAACCATTACACCACGGAGGGCGACAGTAATTCATTATATTTCATTTTGGATGCAGTATAAACTGAAAAGTATTATATATAAGCATACTTTTTATTATTTTGCATCCAGTATGAAATGTAAATATGTATTAATCTTAAATAATAGTGGACTCGGAATTGGGAAAATATTGTATATTTAAGATTATGGTGTTTGTGGTGATGTTTATGGTATTGAAACGTCATAGTCCTAAAATTACTAGATTTCCCTAAATTTTGAATTTCTCTATATGAGAGCAATAATACCAATTTTTGCGTTAGATACATTATAAAATAAAATATATGTGTAGGTATATATGTATTAATGAAAGAACATTGTCAAACTTGGGCCAAATTAGCCCATTGGCCACGCCGTGACTCAGTTAATAGATTACTTCTCTCACACCAAGGCCCGGGTTCGATCCCAGGCGTCCGCATTTGGGGTTTGTGGTGGACAAAACGGCACAGGGGCGGGCTTTCTCCAGGTTTTCCGGTTTCCCCCACCATCGCATTCTACCGGTGCTCCATCTTAATTCCACGTGGCCGCGCCGTGGCCAAATGGTTAGACCACTTCCCTCTCACCTAGACGGCCCGGGTTCGATCCCAAGCGACCGCATGTGAGATTTGTGGTAGACAAAGCGGCGCTGGGCCGGGTTTTCTCCGGGTTCTCCGGTTTCCCCCGCCATCCCATCCCACCGGTGCTCCATCTTCATCATGTACCATCAGTGTCACCGCCTGCGGTTTCATAAGTAGTTAAAGCGGGCGTTAAACACTACCAAAAAAATCTTCGTTCCATGTACACCAGTGTTATCGCCTGCGGTGCCATTGTGATAAAAGCGGAATTTACATACTACAAAATTAGTCCATTAAGAGGCAAATTAGCTGCAGTGTGCGGTAAAATGTTCAACAATGTTTCATGCTAACACTTTTTGGCTATAGTGTATCAGATAAAAATTATCCTGACTAAGAGATTAAACCAATGTAATCTGAAGGTTAATTTAACCAAAAAGCGTCGAGTATTCATATCAGTACTGTAGATTTAAGGAACTAGCTGAACAATTGCAAGGCGAAAAGTTACAGTCTCAAGATCAGATCTTAACAAGGCAAGCAATAGTTGAAAATATTTTTGCAATTATGTAAGTAGACGCAGGGGCAATAAAGTGGGCATACCAGATTTTAGTGTAAATGGAGCTGCTGTATTGGGTGATAAGACAAAAGGTAACGTACTAAATTCACATTTTGTATCTGTTTTTCATAAATCAGATGATAATTCTGAACAAGAAATTGGGAATAGTAGACAAGCTGATTTTCAAATAATGGCGTCCCAATTGCGTAAAAATATCTATATGTTGCAGAATCGAAAGCCCAAATGCGCCGATAATATACCTATTTACATATTAAAGATTGGGGTGAATCCATTATTTCATAACTATTTGTTGGTTTTTGTTTAACATGTCAATTAACGACTGTGCCTCAGCTGTAGACTGAAAAACATCAATTGTGGCTGTAATGCATAAAGGGAGCAATAAACCAGACTAATAAGTAACTGTCGTGTAACTTCAATGGTGTGTAAATTGACGGAGCATTTAATTGCAGAATATAGGGAGGAATTAGGAAAAAAAAGTGGTTCAAAGAAGAGAAGAAGATGGGTGCAGGGGAACTAATGCAATTGTGATAGACTTTTTTAAAGCTTTTGACGTGGTACCGCATAATTTACTTATTCGGAAGCTTGTTAGTACAGGAGTTTATAAACGCATAGTTTTACGAGTTAAAATCTTTTATAAGGTAGAACGCAAAGGTTGAAGGTGAGCAAAGAAGTATCCAAAAGGAGTACCGTAAATTCCGGGTACACCAAGGCTCAGTACCGGACCCACTACTTTTTCTTGTATAAATAAACTATAAATATTAAATGCCAGATAACACTATTTGCAAACGATTATATTATTTACAATGAAATGAGGAATATTGTAAATGAAACCACTCTTCAGGAGGATTTAAACGAAATAAGTAATTGCGTCTCTGCAAATAAAGTGAAAATTTATGCTAGGAAAAGCAACTCCATTGCATTTAGTAGATCTAAGGGCAAAATTTGACATAGCTATCACAGTGGGGGGGGAGGACAAATTCCGCAGGTGGACAGCTGCAAATATTTGGAAATTTACTTTGCGAGTAACGCTGGATGGCTCAGGTGAATTCGGCATCAAGGAAAGCTTGGAAAACATTGCCTTTCTTAATGAGAATTTAAAAATGGGAGAGTGTAAAATCCGAGGTAAGTGCCTACAAGTCCTTAATGCGGCTGGTTATAGAGTAGCATCTTGCGACCCAATTAGAGTTAATCAAATTGAGGTGCTAGAAAAGATTCAGAGAAAGGCTATAAAATTCACAATAAGGGGTAAACATTTTGGGCCTGCAGGGGTGAGGAGGTTAAATGGGGGTCGCTGGAAGTTAGACATAAGAAACAGGTTGCGCGCATTATTTAAAAGCTATGTTGGTTTAAATGCACAGATTAGAGAACCCAACGAATTACGCACGAAACAATCATTTGTTCAAAATTGAGAGTGGAGGACACAGTACCGAAGTAGGAAAATTCTCCTTTTTAATAGAATCAGTAAAGAATGGAATGAAATGTATGTAGCATCCTTAAAAGCTGTCCTCTTTCTTTGAAAAAACTTAAGAAAAATAGTAATAAAGGTTGAATACTATACATTGTAATTTGTTACTTAAGTGTGTGTTTATGATTTCATATTGTTGTAAATACTAATGGTAAACATATTGGTAATACTGATTAGACAGTTAATTGTTGAATGTAGACCCTAAAATAGTTAATGACCTTATAATTGTCTGTTTTTAACTATTGTATCTAGTTGAACAAAGTCATTAACTGATAGGTATGGTAACCTCTTTCAAACCCCGTGGGTCCCGTGACATAGATTTACGGCACTTAAAAGAACCTCAAGCCTGATAGAGAGGCCTCTGAGCAAAATTAAGCGGTCTTTCACGCCCAGTGTAGAATGGAACGCTGAAAACTACAGCAGTTAAAGAGCATCCATTAATAAAACGCCATTTCATTTTTGTTTCAAAATGTTAGTTCATATAATTTTTATTAATTGCTTATAAACTTAATGTCATTAGAATCGTAGTTGGACGAGTTTGTTCATATACTTATTTATAGTTCATTGCATTATTCCTTGTGACCTTTTTTTATATACATTTAACTCTACCACCGTGTAGTACCCACTTGCAGAGGAACACACTCTCACACACATATGTTATATTAGTATACATAATGCAAGTGTAGGACTGATATTAATATCGGTATAAGTACAGTGCAATCCATATAAAACTGAACCATTCTAATAGGCAATAGTTTCCCTCTGAAAGCTCGTAGCAATGTGAAATTTGTCTTGATGATCTCAGCGGCTCAGGAAAAATCGACAACAATCAAGGCAACAATCGATCAATGACATCTGTTGACTATATTGATGATTTCGGTGGAAATTGCGAGCATTTTTTGGCATTGTAGACAGTCGCAGCTTTTTGACATGTGCCATATTAATAGCCTGATTCCTGGCTCAATGGACTCAACGGTTTGTTTGGAGAGTTCACAACATTTGTAACAGTCTATGCGATCAATGGTGGTCTATGTTTTCCACTCTCACTAACTTGTCTCCAGCTTTCTTGCTACCGATAAAATTGTTGCTTTTTTCGGAACATCCCATACATTAAATTCTCTTCGAAATTCCCGTTGTGTTGTTACCAAGTAATTTGTCCTCCAATACGTTTTCACAATGAAAACACGCTCTGCAAATGAGTACTGCATGTTATGACTGCAAACTGACTGTCTACAATGCCATGAAAATGCTCGTTAATTTCCATTGAAATCATCAATAAAGTCAACAAATTGATTGTTGCCATGAACGTTGTCGATTCTCCCTGAGCCACTGAGACGATTAAAACAAATTCCACATTTCTACGCGCTTTCAGAGAGAAATTCTGACATACTAAAATGGTTCAGGCTTATATGGATCGCACTTAAAGCACTAATTACAGAACATTGATAAACTGAAGTCACTGCAAGGTAGCTGTAAAATTAGACAGTACTGTGAAACACAGTTTCATATAGATTCATACGGCTGACTTAAATACACCAATGGCTTTATAAATGCTTAGATAGATATTCAGTTTGCAGCAATATATTTTTCTTGTGTTCTCTGCTGCCTACTAACTGAGAAATATTTTTTTGTTTCAGGATTCTGGTCCTGAGGGAATATATGGTCATTATATCACTATTAATGCAGACTATTATGCAGAACTTGATCCTGATCAAGTGCCAACAGGTAACAAGAAAAAATATCTAGTTATCTGTAGTAGATATGTCTATATGTTTTGGTGAATGTCATAAATTAAGTATTTCGAGGCAACCTGACAGTAAATTGCGATTCATTAAAGAATATTTAAGAACGATGATCATACTGAAGACATTGGTGGGCGGATGGACGTTGATAATGATATAACAACGATGATCATATTGATGGGCGGATGGACGATGATATGACAACGATGATCATACTAACGACATTGATGGGCGGATGGACGTTGATAATGATATAACAACGATGATCATATTGATGGGCGGATGGACGATGATATGACAACGATGATCATACTAACGACATTGATGGGCGGATGGACGATGATATGACAACGATGATCATACTAACGACATTGATGGGCGAATGGACGATGATATGACAACGATGATCATACTAACGACATTGATGGGCGGATGGACGATGATATGACAACGATGAACATACTAACGACATTGATGGGCGGATGGACGATGATGATATAACAACGATGATCATACTGACGTCATTGATGGGCGGATGGACGATGATATGACAACGATGAACATACTGACGACATTGATGGGTGCATGGATGATGATAGTTTATTCATCATTTATGAATTATATTTGGCTTTAGCGAAAGATCAAAAAGAAAATGGGAGTAAACTATAGAATGAAGAACTAAAAGAAAAGAAAACATGGAGTCATAGCTTATTTACATATAAGTAATACTGTAATTCCTTATAATTAATATGGGTTGTTTAGATATTACTCATATTTTCTTTATCAAATACAAAAATGCTTATAAAATAGTTTTAAAACATTTTTAACCGTTTGGATACATACCCTATCTTTGAATAACAGAATATATACAGAAAGTTATTTAAAACGTTATACCTCCATTGCTTTTAATGCTTAGAAGCGTTCTAAAATCTATAACATGACATATCCGTTTAGTGAAAGAGTTAAACAGATCAATACATATTGTTGGAATCCATCACTTCAAAAATAAAATATTTCATAGCTTATATATCTACAAATACTTTATATCTTTCTTGTGATAATTCTACCTTCACCTCTGTCTCAATGGACTATCAATGGTAAAGTACAGGAAGTATTTTTGGGGGGTGGGGCGGGTAGCTTAACATTCATGAACTGGATGGTCATATCGGACGATGAATGAATTCGATGAAATGGTGCTCAAATGATCTCGGTGTCCATGAAGCTTAAAGTTACTTGATAATCGCCTTCTTACGATAAGGGAAGGGTAACTCACCCTAAGCGATATTCGAACACGCAACCTTTTGAATGTGAGACAGACACGCTACCCAGGCTGGCTAGGAAGTTCCAAGTCATCAACTGAGCGAGGTCGCACCTCGGAGGTCCGGGTTTAATCTCGGTAACAGCTCGCTGTGGCCTATGGTTCTTTCGTGGTTTCCCCGAAGTTTCCAGTTGTGGTTTCTCATGTACCACGATTTACTTTCCATAATTTTCTCATCATTCCGTTTCCCTCTTTAAGGTGTACTTCCAGGTTCTTGGTATAAAGCAGCGTGGGCAAATGGCGCCAATGTAAGCACAATGGAAGCATTATTTCCCGTGGACACTAAGTGGCTTCCAGGTTCACAGGATCTTGCACGCCTTCTCTGGCGGCCATGCATTGGTATTTGCCATCAGACTTGGCAACGTTAGGGATTTCCGCATGTCTCTGATTACCTGCGATTTGTAGCATCCTATATGATTACTTCACCTCATGGCATGGATGTGTATAGTTTTCAGTGCGCGAGGTGTAGCCTTCTGTTGTTTACCTTTGAACATTTTATGTTGCCAACATTCTGAAGACAGTTTTTCTACACTGGGAGCAGCTATTTATCCAATAAGCAGCCCAATAACTGGCCCCTCAGGTTTCCCACAAGGGCAAGTTTGCCTTATTCTAGGTACTCCAAACTAATTTGAAAATTAGATTATTTTTATAGTGTTTAACGCCCGCATTTACTACCATGAAGATGGAGGTGGAACGTAACTGCGGGAGACACCGGAGAACCTGCGACGTTTTGTCACCACAAATCTCACATGCCGTCGGTTGGGATGGAACACGGGTCGTCTAGGTGAGAGGCGAGTGGTCTAATCACTCGGCCATGGCGCAGCCTAAATTACATTCAGATTGAACAGCTCAATGCCATGACCGAGATTTAAACCACGGATCTTCCGTACTCCGTTTGGTTGCCAGAACACACTGATAATATGCCGACATGAACTTACGGTCATTGTCCTATACACAGCCTCCATGAAAAAACAAAACAACCAATTCCATTGATTGGCATTGGATGGTTGAACTATGAAGCCCGGGACTTAAACCATTTCCAACATTAAATCGGCATTGGGGAGTGTCAAATAATTTTTTGATCTTCTTATGGTTTACCGGGAAGCATGCAAGTTAGTTGGGGAATTTAACGTCATGTCGGCATCTTGCCATGGTAGCTAAGTGGTACAAGCCACCAGACAAAGTTCAAATCCCAACCATGACATAAAATTTTTCAGCCCGACCTTACCTTTCAAAACTTTGTGCTATACACGGCTTTTGTGGAAAAAGCAATTAAATCTAAAAAGTGCATTCTTAAAAACAATAGCTGCTTCACTGGCAAAAACATTAACATTGGAATATTCGGATATTAAATACAAGAAGTTCAAATGGTTAATGCAACAATACTTCTTATGATCTATGACTGAAGCATCTACGAAATTTGGTAGGGTTTTTGGAATATAAGTCATTGAACATTATATAAGTCTTCCACCTCTGAGAGATTTAAGCCTTTGCAACAATTATTACCGAGAATAATTAATTTCTAATAAACATAGAAATAAGCAAAGTATACCCATTACACAGGTGTGCAAATTTAAGGTGATGAATTTGTGAATATTAGAAAACTCACAATATACAAATATTTTAGTAAAATGCATACCAGCTGTTGTACACAATAGTAGCGAAGTATTTGCCATGTATAAGAATTCTAGCTTTCATTGTTGTTTAAATCATAGATTTTAGTGTCTAAATTCACTGAGCAACGTGGTGCTTGTTTTAAAAAACTATTTACATAAAACTACCAGTTTTACAGTAAGCAAGTTTACAAATGGATCTGTTATACTCTATATTTTACTTGCCCTTATAAGTGTAGAACAATGATTACATTTCATACTCTACAAAACTCTTGGTTTTTAAAATGTTATATTTATTATAAGTTGGAGCATTATTTCAAAGAAGTAATATGACCATTTTCTTTAATGTGCTTTTCAGAGGCCGTATAGAATGTTTGAAGCAAATTAGTGAAAAATTGCGTCTCGTGGAATACCTTGAGTTTGGAAAAGTATCGGAAAAAAATTTGCGAGGATAATTGGGTTTAACGTTGGGAGTGCCTATATTACATTGCAATCTGTGGATTGTATCTTGAGATTAGACACAAAGTCCAACTCTAGGATAAAGTCAGAAATTACATTTATTGGTTATTCTATTATTACTAATACATTTATTTACAAATATTAATTCTGATATTGAATTTCTTAGAGGTGTCAATTTTGCATAATTTACAATCAGATGCCTGTTTCCAAAGTACAATCTGTTAAGTATGTATTCTTAGAATATGCATGTGCATTATCTGTACAGCACTGCGTTAATTATTACCAGTATTTTTTGACTGAATGAAATCCTCCTCATATAGAAGCTGTAAGTAATGAATTACCTTTTTAATTCCGACCTAAACTTCCTTTTTTCATATGCAATTCCTTTATAGGATGTAGAAGTGAATTAAACAAAACCATACCATTGTAGTAAATCCATTTTTGGAATGTCTGCAAAGTATTTATTGGTCCATGTGAGTCCTGTCTGTGTCTAGTCTCTTTGTTATATGTATATCATCATTTTTGTAAAGTTTTCTAGGTTATTTATTACAAATAACAATACGGATAGAATATATTCGCAAGCTCCAGACATTTTGAGTAGTGGTAGCTGATCGTCTTTCCCTTACCGTTGTTCCTAATCCCTTTTATCTTCTTAATACTTTTTTTTTCCTTTTTTGCCTTCTACTGAGTTTGCCCAGAATACTAATCCATGGATCATCAATGAATGAAAATAAGCATAATAAGCTGTCTTAGAATACTCCTAATTATAAACTAAATTAATGATCTTATTGCTAAATATAGACAGCTAAACTTTTTGTTTATTACTTAATGTACAGTAAAAATAATTACGAACCCAGTATAAAACCTTGTGGCACACCACGCTTTATTTTAGGCTCTTGAGAGTATATATTTCTATTATTTGAAGTGTGTATTATAACCTTTCGTTTTCTGTTCGATCAATAAGGTGCAAACCATTGATACCCTTTGCCCCTAATACCATAATGTGATAATTTATATATAAGTATTTTATGACTTAGCACAGTCAAACGCCTTTGGTAGATCACATAATATTGCTAGTGTACTAAGTTTGGCGTATAAGGATATAAGAACCTCATTATTTAACATGTAGATGACGTCGTTGGTTGACATATTCTTCATTAATCCAAACTGTTATTTTGCTAAAATATTATATATATCTAGGCGGTGATACATTTTTTAAAACATAATATTTTCAAATATTTTGGAAAAAAGATGCAAGTAAAGACACTGGTCTATAGTTTTACATTTATGAATTTTGCTCTGTCTTGTATAAGTAATGGATTAACGACTGAATATTTTAATCTGCCTGCAAATGTACCTGTTAAAAATCATGTGTTGCATATATGACTTAAAGGTTTACAAATAATATCAACAGATTCTTTTAATATTTTGTAGCCATTTCATTATATTCTGCTGAATTATTTCTGTGGCCAATGCTTCTGTTCCAATAACTTCTTTTTGCTTTGCTGTCCATTTACAGAGGAAACATGAGAACCTAGTATTTACAGCTTGCTGATCAAGAAAAGTCACTTGAATATTAATACCTACTAGAAAAACTAAGGTACAGTTTTGTGGAAGCAATGGCATATAATGTGAAATTTCTGATATTAGTTTTGGTTTCCCCAACACGAAAATACAAGGCGCGTCCGGAGAGTAAGTACCTGTTTGGGAGCGAGAGAAAGAAAGCATACCATATTTGTTATTACAACATTATAGTAAATGAAAGAGAACTCCTTAACCTTTTTCCGACATAATTGCCACCATTGTTACAGCATTTATCAGCAGGGAATTAACCTTTGTATTCCCTCTTCAAAGAAAGACCGTAGGTGAAGACAGCCATTTCTAAACGCAACAAAGCGAACAGGGACCATTAACTCAGGTACGTATGTGACCCAAGGAATAAGCCCATGGGGCTTTCCATTAGGCCCGGTACCTGTTTTATAAACCGTGCTCCCCTACGTGCAAGGGCGGATGTGGGCGGGCCACCTGCTTGCATACAAGGACGGAAGTGGATACACTACTTAGGTGCGTCAACCCCGAGGGGAAGACTAAAGACCACCGAAGAACTTTGTGGGGGCAACCTTTACCAGCTTTAGGGCCGCGCCGTAGCCGAGTGGTTAGACCACTCGACTCTCACCTAGACGGTCGGGGTTCGATCCCAAGCGACCGCATGTGAGATTTGTGGTGGACAAAACGGCGCTGAGGCGGGTTTTCTCCGGGTACTACGGTTTCCCCCGCCATCGCATTCCACCGGTGCTCCATCATCATTCATGTATCATCAGTGTCGCCGCCTGCGGTGCCATTAGTAGTTAAAGCGGGCGTTAAACACTACAAAAAAAAAATTACCAGCTTAAGTCTTTTTACTTTCCAGGTTACCGCTTGAGGACATTAAGGTGTCTCAAAACCCTGCCCAGATGTAGCCAAACTCCCGCGGGTATCGGGTCATACCACGTCGAGTCCAACCCAATCCAAACAGCTCCCTTAGCTACAGTAAAGCATTAGAAGCGAAACTATACTGGACTCGGCAAGAAAAACTTCAGTTCGACAAGATCTCATTTGCATCATGCAAAGTTGAACACGAAGTTGTGTAGATCAGAAGCAGCCTGACCGCTTCTAGTCATTGGCTTAAAAAAAATTAAATTGGCACCCGCTGGTCAATTATCTCTGACTTATTTGTATTCAGAAATGATTAAATTGTTTTATGGTATTACAATAAAAAAGTAGTTTTTTGTGATTTTCATGAAATTTCAGTCATACATACCCTTAAACCCAACGACCTGTGTAGTTTTTAACTTCTTATTAAGTGTGCCTTGAAAGATAAAATAGTTTAAATTTTGAAATTAATTTTAAAAAATGAGTGATACATACAATGCTAAGTAGGTTGAGTTTATAAATGTTGTCTGAGAAAGGCTGCCAATTTTTTCAAAATAAAATGCATGTGTTTTTGTGTGACTAACATAATTATTACATTAATTTCGTTTTGAATCTGCATCTTAATTAAATAAATAAATTAGTTTATGCTAAATAGCCAGAATTGAAGTGCCTAAAGAACATCCGATATTATTCATTTCTTGTGAGTTTCAAAACTTATGTGATTACTGTTTCATGATGTTTAAAATAAAGCTTTACCGTGAAAAAAAAATTAAATAATTTTTGCTTTAACTTTATTTTTTACAGGTAGATTATTACCTGTTGCAAACACAATATTCGATCTGCGTTCTCCGGTGAGAATTGGTGATGTTGTAAAGGAAATAGAAGGCTATGACCACAATTACTGCGTTAAGATACCACCTAAGAAAAATAAGGAAGAACTGCATTATGTTGGAAGGTAAATCTCTAAACTTGTTTTTAAAAGTTCTTAGGAGGACGATATTGTAATCATGAAAGTGTAAAATGAAGTTAGCAAGCTGTGGTTGGTTTTGATGGTAGGAGTTGGCCATTAGGCCAAATTGTAAAATAGTACTCATTTTTAACAAATACCTACATTTTAAGGAATCTCTTAAATTAAAATTAATATACAACAATAGAAAAACAATTACAAATAAGAAACCAAACAATTTTTGGATAATTTGCTAAAATCCAACCTGTCATGTGCGCATTCACTAGAATTAGTGGTTACAAAGCCTAAAAATCAATTCATTAAAATGAAACATTTCAGTTAAATAATATAAGGGCAGTGGAAATAAGAATTTAATTTTTTTTTCCATATTCATGCTTTAGTTGCATATGCATACTTCAAATCCCCCGCTCATTGTGATATAACTTTCAGAGAGGTGCCCTAATTTTAAATAGTTTAAAATGTTGTTGAATATAAGCCTGCACTGTAGCTTTTTTGGGAACATTCTGGTTTATCACTTGGTAAAACATCAATGTGTTTGTAAATATTAATTAGAGAAGAGATTTTTTTTTTTTTCATTTTGATCGGAAAGTTTTAATTTAGCTATTTGCATATTTCCGGCTCATTTTTTCTTAATGCGGGAGTTTCGAAATACTTTTTTTTTTTTTATGCGTTTGAAAGCAATTTCTGAAGTAAGATTGCCTATATAAATACCCCATTATCTCAGAAACTAATTTTCTCTAAAGGCTAAAAATTTTACCACACATTTGCACTTAAATAGCTTTTATATTAACGAAAAAGCTTATATGTATATAAATTTGTTATTTTTAACACTTAAAATAATAGTTTTTCAATAAAGTTTTAAAAGCTTTGTTAAAAAATATATACCTTTCCTTCTAATCAACCGAAGTGTTATATTTTTCATAAACCAGCAGTAAAGGTATTGTTGAATAAACCTTGAAAATGTTAGCTCATTATCTTATATAGTTGTTGAGAGAGTGGGTCAAATTTTAACATTGGTAAGATAGGGCATTTCGACTCCCCTTAAGGTAAGGAGCAATTTATTTCTTCCACAGAAAATAAAACATCTAAGACGGTAAAAAATTGTCCTTAGTAATTATTAAAAGGAGAGCTTTCTTGAGAGATGTTTGATGGTAAATCAGTACATTGTAGGGCATAAAACATTTCCGTGAGTTTTCTTACCCATTTGCCATTAACATGAAACATGAACTATACCGAAATATTTTCACAGAATATGTAGGTTACTTAAACATTAATTTGAAAGGGGAGATTTAGGGTCTGTTTATTGAAATTTCGAAGTAACGGCTATAAGTCTCTGAAGTGCCAGTACGCCTCGTATCGCGGCACTTCGTCTGGAACGAAGAAAATAATAATAAAAAACATTTACTCTATGACAAGAATCGAACTTATGACCTCTGGAATAGCAGCCTCCCGCGTTACACATTAAGTCACCAGAGCAATTGAAAAAATACCTCCTGAGCAGGCTACATAATTCAAGAACGTAGTTAATGAATGCTCAGTGTCGCGCTGTCAAGTGATTATTTTAGAGGTTTTACGGATTTTTGCGACATTAAATCTTGAGAACGCTAGTAACGAGCTGCTAAAATCGATATTTCTATACTCGAGCAGCAGTTTTAAAGGCATTCTAACCCATTTTTTTTTAACCTGCTTTGCTTTAACACCGAATTATCAGCACCTGATACCCACACGTTTAACGCTATTTAGCTGGGTTATGTTTATCCGGGGACCATGCATCACCTGATCTTAATTTACTTACATCAGTCACGTGCACAATGTCGCAAATTATTTCGGTGTGGTTCATTATCACCCTGTATAACTGAAGAAATATCACTTCATGTTCTAATGTTTTCTGTTTCATTATTACATTTTGTGCAACAGATGATCAGGGTATGCCTGATAGCTCAGGTAAACCGCAGCAGAGGGATTACTTACATGTAAGGTTGCAAACATTATTATCGTGATTACTGCCCCAAGGCGCATCAGTGGCTTGCCGGTCCATAATCGCAGCATGTGTTTGAGCCTCCTGCATATGACCTTCAGAGGCTGCACGGCTGCAGCGAAGCACAGGCGTGCAACGTTGCCAAATCAGAACTCGCTTAGTAATAACTACATTAACGCTCGGATACTAGTAGTTTATTACAACCTTAAAACTTATATTAGATATCCGTGCAAGCAAACGAATACCTGTACCTTGTAATCGAAATTCAAAGCGAGCAAGCCAACCTAAATACATCAATAGTTGGCGCTATCCGTGCTTGGGTAGCAGCATAATGCTTTTTTAAAAACTTCCTCTGCGCGCTATATGCCCTTCTTGCACGCAAAAACGCTCAAGGTCGCACACTTAGTTTATTTCAGCCAAGCGCAGGCATTGCTGCGTCGAGATTTGCACGAAGATTACCTAAATCACCTTCAAGATTTTCAAGATACAATATCTTGTATCGATATTTCGTCGTCTGCCATAATAACGTCATTGCTGCAGGAATGACGAGTTTAAACTTGTTATCTGGGTCGAGCGGAAGCGCGCCGCGATAGCGAGTGCTAGAACACCACGCACTCGCGTACGCGATCAGCAAGCATTATGCTGCTACCCAAGCACGGATAGCGCCAGCTATTGACGTATTTAGGTTGGCTTGCTCACTTTGAATTTCGATTACAAGGTATATGTATTCGTTTGCTTGCACACGGGCTTTTCTTTTGCTATACCATCTACAATCAGGGACTGTCCAAAGCTTAATGCAGCGGTATCGATCAGTTTGCAAATTATTTTCAATTGCATGTGTTATAGTATCGATATTTCGTCGTCTGCCATAATAACGTCTTCTCGCTGGCAAGGAGAATGATCGAGCAAGCGTATACGAAAAAAGAGCGTAAGTTTAGCTTCAGCAGTTCGATACCTAAACGCAATTATGTTTTGCATGTATGTTTTCAGAAATGAAACAGACCTTGAGCTGTTAACAAAGAGGTGTTTAACCTTTGTGCTAATTAAGCATTATGCTTCGCTTTTCTCGTAATACACCCCTAAACACTCTGACAAGTGGACAAAAGAGGCAGCAAATGTGCAGTTCTATGTAGTTGAAGATGACATGTCGTTAAGTAAAGAAAGTGATCGAGTTAGTTTTTTTTTTTGGTAGTGTTAAACGTCCGCGTTTACTACTTTGTGGCACCGCAGGAGATGACACTGGTGTTACAAGCATGAAGATGAGGTTTTCTAAAAGAGAGATATAAATTATATCCAATATAATATAAATGATACTAAGAAGGGACAAATATACATTGGAATCGGCCGGAATAGAAAAGCTCTAAAGCACGTCTAAGAAGGCAAAACACAGTTACTACAAGCTGGCCCTCGACCCAGGTAGGATAGTACCGTTAAGGGCAGGACAATGAAACGAAGGAGGTTGGAAGTTCCACTGTCCGAGGGTAGACGTAACAAAGCAATCATAAACAGTTCTCTTGTTGGTCAAGTAACATGATTTCACTAGCCATGGAAGATTTGCGAGGTTAGTATGTCATTATTTACTTAATGGACGAGAAGACGGTCAAAAGTAATAGGAGAGGATAGGCGCGGTCGTGTAAGGCATAGTTGGAAAGGGGAAAATTCTTGAGGATGCGTGTGTGTTTGACGGCAGAAACTGTCGAAGAAAATGAATAAACGAGTTCAAAAACAATCGTGAACTCAAAGGAAACCATTTGTGTCTTACCACAGCCGAGAACATTCCATGCGAACATATCCTGAGCTAGAGCACCCACATCTCCACACCATTTCATAATATCCTAAACCTACACGTGGGATACCAACCCGGAACCCCTAAATTTGGGAACCGTCGCATGACAAAGAAAGTAAAAACTAACAACGTATTAAAGTGTGGAACACATTGGTTTGTGAAAAAGGCAATTTAAGTTCCTTTGCAACAAAGAAATTACTTTATTTTATTATTCACAGAGCGTGTCATCCAAAATCAGGACGGTGTATGGAGGTGCATTCATGTCAACCTGGTGCACAGTGCTACACAGGAGTACATCTTCCTGATAAATGTTCAAAGAAGCCAATATGTGGTAAAGGTGGAGTTAAATATATGAAAAATGGAGCCTACTTTATAGAACCACAGCATTATCCAGATGCAGTACATCATGTAAGTTTATTATTTATATGCTGGATATTGTGTAGAATTACATTATGAAAACTAGCTTTTAGTAAAATTCTATTTCTAGTTGTGTAGCTAAAAATATATCTAGCAAATTATCAATTAAGAAATTCTTCCTGTAATTTCAGCCACCCCCTGCAAAAATGCTGCAGTTGGAGTTCTGCATTTTCAAGGGTTGGGGAAAGGAACTTACGAGATATGATCAAATAATAACGGGAATTTTCGCGGGTCTTATACAAAAAAAAAAAAAATCAAAACACTTTTTTAAGCAGCTCAGGGGCGGGCGTTCTCCGGTTTCCCCCACCATCGCATTCCACCGGTGCTCTATCTTCTTACCATGTGTCATCAATGTTAAGTAGCAAATGCGGGCGTTAAACACTATTAACTTTTTTCAGTTGTTTTAAGTACTTAGTTTATTGTTGACAGTTAAAAGGGTTGTGTGTGTTTTCGAAGGCTCAGCGAATTTGCATTAGATGCTGGTTGAAAATGGAGCAAAGTGTTCCAAATGTTGGCTGTGGCTTTTGGCAAATCTACAATGAGCAAGACAGGGGGTTTCGAGTGGTGTCGGCGTTTCACCAAAGAGGGTCGAGAAGACGCTGAAGACGATTCCCTGGACGTCCTAACACATCAATTACTGACGATATCCTTTCGATTGACAGCATTTACCTTGCTATAGTCCACGCAGAAGCTTAACTCTCCGATCTGTATTTTCACCCAGACTATAGGGAACAACAAGGGATATTGGCGTCTTCAATAATTTCCCTGGAACTCAGTCAAAAATATTCCGTACTTCCACTTGCTTAGCCTGAGGAACACGTCTTGTTGGTTGTCGGTCGGGCGTCTCTGGTGTCATTAGATGTAGTAGTCGTTCGGTGCGGCTGTAATCGCCATTCCGTTGGCTGAAAACAGGCTAGTATTATCTGTCCGAACCTCTCCAGTTGTGAGAGAGTTTGTTGCCCTCTTCGCGAAGTCTTTTAGCCGGGTCCCAGCACCCTGGCTCTTCGGTTACGTCGTAAGGCGACACATTTGCAGCTGTTTGGCACTTCCCCAACCTCCATTCTGGCCTGAATGTCCTGATCGGTAATCGATGGATTGAGAAGTCTCACGGGGATATCTTCCCGGCACGTCAAGAATGTCTTGTAAACGCATACTTCGTTCAGTGATATCTTCCAAACCAAAACTAGGTTCCACCACCGTTGGCCATACTTGTCTCTACCTTCTTGTTTCTTACAGGTACAACCACATTGTCCCTCAGGATCACCATTTAGACCCCTGGATATTTATTGGTCTCCGGAGCATCACGACGTCTCGGCCTAGTCGCAAAATCCTCACGCCATCATCGATTGTCTCGTGGCTCCTGAGTGCATCCAAATTCAGCATCACACCCTCAGCCACACTGGCGATGATCACCCAAGGGCTCACAATGAACTTCTTCTCCACAGACAAGTTGCCGCCCAACTCCGCCACTAACTGATAGGACATACTAGCTTTACGTGTCGGCAAGCCTTCGCCACGTCAGGCCTGATCACTATCACGCCTGCAGCCATATCTATCCGTATCCGGCATAGCTTTCCGGCATATACTTACATAGCTTGTATGTTGGGCGTGTGGTTGTCTGGCCACACGCCCAACACACAACACTTCATATTCATTATCTATGGGTTGATCCTCTCAATGAATTGAAATTGAAATTTAGTTTCATTATGGACGCCCTTTAACAATTATGGTTCTCAGCGTACCATTCCATATTGGGTGTGAAAAGCGTCTAATTTTCTCGGAATCCTCTTTATGAGACTTGTGATTCTTTTACGTGCCGTAAATCTACGGAAAAAAATCTGTTGCCCTCTGCCAAGTTTTTTGGTATTCGAGGTGGGCGCAGCTGACATCCAAGTGTCTGCACCCTTAGTGTGAACATCAACGCTTCATGCATTATCCTATAGTTGCAGAGCACCAGGGAATATCCTATCTCGACGTCACACACACCGTCCCAAAAAAGGCCACTTCCTGGAGGAAAAAACTACTCGGGAGGTTCACTAGGACCTTATTCACCACCTGTTAAAGTGCCAAGACGAACTATAGCTTCGTCTGCCCTGACTGCTGCAACCTTGATTTGAGTTAACTGCAGTGGGCCATGGTTTAGTAACGATTTCCAAACCGGATCTCGAGGTCCTCTCAGATGTCTCGGGACACCGCCGACGCATTCGAATTGTCCGTCATCCATCCTCAGAGGTCGACTGTCAGCTGTACGGCTCCCTGCTCTGTTTCCCACAGGTTGTGGGAGGCGTCGGCGGGAATGGTTGACGGAACACTTCGATGTTTGACGTCCCGTTCTATTTCGATGGCTTGACTTCAGTAATCATAGATTTAAAAATTATTTGCACAACTTAAAGCATACACAATATTGCAGCCGAAATTATTTTCCCCGACTCAAATTTAAAAGATTGAAAAATTAATTTCATGTGCAGAAACGAATTTTTTCAAACTAATTAAAATTAAGAAATGTATGCATAACATTTCTTTATATTTGTATACTAAACTAAAATTAAAATTTTGGGAGGAATATGATAAACTGTAATATCCGAGAAGCATTTTGTATCACCATATCAAAGTGATTAACTGTGAATAAACAAATTAATATCTTAATAGATGTTACATTTTTGTGTACATTATATATGTAAGCATATGCTAAATGTCAAAGCAATCAGAATAAAGCTATGCTACGAGGGCGATGCAGAAAATAACAAACGTTTTGGAATAACTAAATATTAACGAAAATATGTACACAAACCTCTATTTACAAAATTACAGTACCTTACTCTATTTCTCAACGTAATCGCGATTACCGTCAAGTTATTTATTGTCACGTGGTACCGGCTTTCCAATGCATATGTTATACTCTTCTATCGCTAAAGATCTGAACCAAGATGTTGAGGTTTTCACCGGTTGCGAAATCTTTTACACAAAAATTCATATATGGTGACCAAAGTGAAATACCAGTTTTTCTAAATTCTTTCATTAACATTTGCTTTCAGTTCCTTCATAACGGTTGATGAACATCCACTCTAGTCATTGTCGGACACACTGGTTCTTCCTTGATTACTCGTCAATTATGCGCCAATTCCTCACTCAAGTGTTGTTCATTGCATTATTTGTCTATACAATCGATTGGTCTAACATTTTTTGCATTCATAAAAACGAATAATTTCTTTGGCGGTACACAAGTAAAACATTAATAAAAAGCGGTATCACGTGACAATACATGTCTTGACATAAAGGAGATTACGTTGAGAAATAGCATTTGGTACTATAAATTTGTAAACAAAGATTCCTGTTGATAGCTTCGTTACTATTGTGTGCCAAATTGTTCTTTATTTAATGGATGGAGGTCGTATATTGCCTTATTTCATTTATTGACTTCAAAGGTTCCTCATGTTTTAGCTGATTGCTAAAACATTAGATAAAGTAAATGATAAATCTTTTTATATAACACTTGGGGAAACTGTTGTGTCTATTTTTTATTTCTGGCATTGTTAATGGTGTGACAAATCATTTGATTAGTAACGTCTATAATTTATCACCTTTCACTAGCAAGTAAATATTCATCATCTTCAGAAACACACGAAAACTGAAAACTGTGTCAGCTAGCTTTGCCACATGCTTCTTTCCCTGATGATGTAACAATGTGCCAATTATAATACTTTTGAAATTTTATTCTATACTTTTCCTGTATATACACTAATTACGAGCTATATTATGACCTTTTACACCTGCTTCTTATCTTACATTTCTTTAATTGCAGCCAAATTTTCCGAGCATCATTGTTACTCCTTGCAAGCCTTATTTCTGCAAAACCTGCTACAAGTTTACCACTTTGAAGAAACCGCAGCCAGTTACTGAGAAGACTGAAGATGAATGATTACTAAACTCATTAGAGACGATCCTCTGAATTTTAGTCTAGTATTATGGGGATTATCCTAAATATTTTTGGTTTATTT
Organism: Hymenopus coronatus; assembly: GCA_030762935.1. Lineage (NCBI taxonomy): Eukaryota > Metazoa > Arthropoda > Insecta > Mantodea > Hymenopodidae > Hymenopus > Hymenopus coronatus. The sequence goes on along the minus strand of CM060900.1, from coordinate 518,622,937 downwards.
AGCAATAATAAAATAAATGTAAGAATGTTCATTAACTGATCAGAATACTAAAAGTATAAAACTCTCGCATGTTTGGTTTGTGCATTTCATTCATAGAGAAATTTTGATTATGCATCTGTACATGAAAGAAATGGAACACTAATAAATTGAAATTCTTATTTGTAAAATATGATGATGCACATTGACTACGCCTGTAACTTATAGAACTTAGTGCAAACTGGAACCATCAGTTTTGCAAGTCTTCTTTCTAAGACCTTGTAAATATCTTAATTTATAAATAGTATAATTAAGGCCAATGACGTTATATTGTTGTTTTGCAAGTTTAGCTAATAAACGCTCATACTACTGAACTAGAAACTCCAGATTAACATTTAAGTATTGCGGCGGTATAAAAATATGTGGTGGGGGTGGCGAGTTCGAATCCCGTGCGAAGGTTTAGAATATTATGGAATGGTGTGGAGATGTGGGTGCCCTAGTTCAGGATGTGTTGGCATGGAATCTTTCTCAAGTGTGGTAATGCACAAGTGGTTTCCTTTGAGTTGATATTCGTTTTTGAACTCGTTTATTTATTTTCTTCGACATTTTCTGCCGTCGAACACACATGCATTCCTCCTAAGCTTTCCCCTTCCCAGCTACTCTTTACGCGAATGCACCTATAATCCATTATTACTCGTGACCGTATTCTAGTGTATAAAATAAACACTGTTTCTATCGCGGCCATATGTAGCCCATTCGTTTTCACCGCGGAATCAAATGTAACGTCTTACGTCAACGAGTCTTCCATAACAAGCGGATTCGCGTCACTTGACCAAGAAGAAATCCGTTTGATTTCGTGTTGTTGTCCACCCTCGGGCAGTGGAACTTCCAACCCCTTCGGTGCATTGTACTGCCCTTAACGGTACACTTCTACCTGGGTCATTTTCCAGCTCTTGGTAACTTTATCTTTGCACTTTTAGACGTGTTTCACAACATTTCTTCCCTGGCCATTTCTAATGTATATTTGTTCGTTTTTAACATAATATATGTGTTATATAATATAATGTATATATTATAATATACATAATATAATAATATAATTTACATCTCCCTTTTAGAGACAGTTTAATCCCGTGACACGACATGTATTGGCTCAGCATTCATGAATATAATAGTCTGAGACGTAAGGTAAGAACAGAAGTAAATATAAATTAGTTGCTATTTATATTGCAGTTATTAAACTCTTTTCAGAATGCGGTGTGTATTATTTGTACTTTAGCACCTGGAAAATCACTATATATCACTATTTGCAGTGAAGAAGATAAACAAAGTGTACCATAAAATGATTTGCTCTCGTGATGATGATGAAATTAAGAGCACATGTACCTTCAAGTACTGAACAATAATTTTATTTGATACTTCCTGGCAACCATCTATTACAAAGCAAACATAACAATTAACAAGAAACTTCCACTTCTATACTCCCTCCTCAGTGTTCGAATCTACTCATACTTCTGATTAAATTGAACACCACACCTGAATAGGTTACAACGCGTGAAGTTAGAGCATCTTTGGTGTAGATTTTGCTGGTATCTGTTGTGCAGTGATTAAAATTGTTAAAGATCTAGGCAGGTCATAAGGTCTCACAACAAAATCAGGTTTCAGATGATCCATAGGTATTATCGATCGTTTTCCATTCACGTTTATGTCAGGTATTTGTGGTACGATCATTTTGAAGGGACCAACATCGGGGTTTGTCTATGAGCGTAAAAAAAAAAAAAAAAAAAACACATACGAATAGTTTTTTAGGTCTTGGTAGATGAAAGTTTGAGTACCATTATCTTTGGATCAAATAAATGGAGCTAGCTCCTTCAGGTATTTGGCAAATGTTGATGTCTCGATGGTATTACTCCTCTTTTTTTTATTTAAGAATTCACCTAGAGGTTCAGTGTTTGGCCATAAAACAACTCGTCAGATATCTTCTTTAAATGCTGTGGAGACGCACAGGAGAACGATAGATAAATTGTCAGTTCAGTGACGGCAGCATGGTTACGAATAACAGTTTTAAGTCAACAATGGAAGTTTTTGACCATTCCATTGGCTGGTGGATAAAAAACTTTGGTTAGAATGCGAAATGTTCCAATCAGTACGCTGAGGGCTTTGAAAGGACGTGGCTCAAACTCCTAGATCTGATGTAAGTGTTTGTGGAGCGCCGAAGCGAGAATTCTGTGGCATTTGATCACAACATGATAACTCCAAAATTGGCCTTTTGCGCTAAGAGAGTAGTGATATGAAAGAAACAATAAAGGATTGTTTCTTTTATATCACTATTGTCTTAGCACAAAAAAAAAAAAAAAAAAAAAACGTTTTCGGAGTTATCGTGTTTTGATCAAACGCCACAGAATTTGCTACCACTGAAAATTTTTCTTGTAACAGTCTCTGCGGCGATTGACTATTGGATATGTTTTCAGCCAAAGAGGCCCGACAAAGAGTTGTTAAGCAGTAGGTGAATCCTTTGAATTGTAGACGAGGTACAACAATATCGACGTGAACCTACTCGAAACGGTGATTAGATGGACCATGAGAAGCCCTATCGTTAGGCCAATACTGTTACGAATCAGGTCTCCTCAATCACGAGTAATATTGGACCAACCGGGCTGAAGCTTTCACACCGGGATGTAATAAACTGTGTAATGATACAACAGTCTGTTGAAGAAAATTCTTAGTTACAAACGTTGAGACACCACAATGCAGCTGAACGCTAGGTTTGGGATGAGAATCTTTTTTCAATTCTAGGCTTATATTAGTGTCAAGAGATATCTGGAGTACATCATCGGTTCAGCAAGACTTTTAAAATCGACTCGCAATATGAGGTGTAGGAGATCTGATGTATTGTTAGCGAATATCTGTTAAAACTCTGCGATGCACTCAGATGGCATGACTGATTTCCTAATAGAAGTTCACTTCTGAGCTATTTCTACATTTGCCAGCATGCATTTAAGCCCAAAAACCCGGTTATCGAAGCTGCGTTACATTTCTCTTAATCACACCGGTAGTGGTTCTTTTGCCACAATTGGTAAAAAAATAAAAAATACTTTTTGTAACAAATGTTTGTTGGAACCTTTGGCATACATAGAGCCAACAGTTACATGGGCCTCCATTGCTTCGATACAGACAGTCATTTAGAGCTCATACTATACACCCTTTCCTATTTTATAAACTAGATGTATTTCTCAAAACTTCTTGTTCAAACTTTCAAAATGCTCCGTGCATCTCAATGCTGTTTAAATTACATTAAAACCTAAAAGAATGTACAGAAATATCCACCGTGACGTCCTGTATACCAAATGTTTACTAATAACAACAATAATAACATATCAACTATTTTATGAAAATACGGTTAGTTTTATGGATTACCTTTTCTTAGGTTTATAAACAGTTTTAGAATTCGCTCATCATATTTAAGTATTTAAAATATACTTTCACAAATTATTGCTCGAGGTTAAAAGCTCCAACTGTAAAAATGGCAACCAATTTTTTCAAATTATCATACGCATGGGACATTTTGATTATGCAACATATTTGTGTAAAATTTCTGTAACGTAATTTATATCTTTCAAAGTATTTACTCAATTTGAATTAAATTTGGCATAAATTTGGAATTTTTCAGAAAAATTTATACTAAACTGAGGAACTTGGAAAATTCACTCCTAGTGTCATTTAAAAGTTGTTTATGCGAACTGCTGTTGGGACCATTTTGTTCACCCAGCATCCTTGATTCGCAATATGCAGCATCTTGACTTGTCTAAGTGTGTTTTTGGAGGATGTGTATTCAAAGATTTACTAAGTTTACGTATAATCATATGACATCTTCCTTTCCTCTAATTCGCTTGTAGCATTTGCCAATCTTGCTTTGATTGGCCTTTTTCGTAGTTTCCGTTTGCTGCAGCTGTTTGTGTTTGAAGAAATGTTTCGTAGGCTCCACGTTACATTTATTTTCTCCTGAAATATAAGTTTTGAAACCCCCTTTTTATAAAAAGCTCCGTATGTGTGTGTCTGTGGACAGCACAGCTCAGAAACTAAAATACCAAAGTTGGTGTTTTAAGTTTATTATCCTTCAAGGATGCGACACACAGGCTTTTGAAAAAACACCCCACCCCAAACTACCCTTTACATGGACATTTTTTTTAATTTTGTTTTTCTCAAAAATGGCTAACGATTTTGACTACAATAGCGTCTATTAAAGTTATTCAAAACACAAATAAAATGCATATTCTGAATTTTCTGGGAATGGCCTCTGAAGAGCACTTTGATTTTTGCATAACGATTAAACCGTAACAGCTAGACTAAAACTTAGTACGCAAAAATGTACACCTTGTTGAAACACACAATTCATATCATATGCATTTTTTTTTTTTTTTTTTTTTTTTTTTAATACTCAAACAAGAAATGTCCGTTTCTCTTTTGTTCTAATCCTCGACAAGCAAAGAAGCCAATTTAAATGACAATCGCATAACGATAGCTTTTAAAACATTTGACTAACGCTTTAGCATAGAGCATTTCTTTAGTACCCTTCTATTTAGAAGGAACCAAGTAATAAGTACATTCTGCTAATGCTTATCACAATTAGCATGGTGTAGAGAGAAAACTAATCTTTTGTAAAAAGTCTGTTTGTAGAACAGTTAGAGAAAGTGACGTGAGTGTAACACACGAGATTTTCTCTTCTCGGCTGGGCTAAGTTGTCGTGCTATTGTCCATAGCTAGTACTGAATTTGCACAACGCACAGATGGTTGGACACGAAAGTGCCAAATTTGGATTAAGGCCGTCAGCCCATATATGTAAATATGAGCTGCTTCTTTTTCCAGACAAATTACTGTGTCATGGGAATTAGGCAGGCGTTATCTGCCGAGACTAATAGTCAAAATGGCATTTTCATAATTTTTTTCCATTTTTGGTCATTTAATTGCTTATGAACATTTCAAATCTCACGCTTATTTTGGTATAACTTTCATAGATGTACACTAATTTTATATAGTTAGTTTAAAATATTGTTGAAAAAACTCCTTTGTAGTAGTTTTTTTAAAACATTTGGTGCACTCGCTTAGTAAAACATTAATAGCTTTGTAAATATTTGTGTTAGAGAAGAGATTTTTTTATCAAACAGATTTACTTCAGCTATTCGCAGCATTGGCATCCCGCTCATATTGCGTTTATGTGAGAGTTTCCAAGTACTGCGAAGTTGTGTTTGGAAAGTTAGGTTACATTTTTACTTTCTCTACACGTACCGTGTACATAGGAAATAGAGAAGGTATTGTATTGCACCCAAAAATTCGATATCGATATTTCACCGGAAATACATATTTTGAGGCTCCCTGAATCCAAAAAGCTATTTAGAAAAATGTCCGTGTGTCTGTGGGCAGCATAGCTCAAAAACGAAAAGTTCATAAAATACCAAACTTGGTATTTAAGTTCAATATCTACCAAACACGAAGGGTTTCAAGAAAATCCCCCCACTCCAACCACCCTTTACATGGAAAAATTTTCGAAAATTTTGACCTTCTCAAAAATGGCTCTAATGATTTTGATTAAAGCATCGTATATTAAAAATACTAAACGACAAAATGTATATCTTGAATTATCTGGGAATAGCCTCTGAAGACATCCTTATTATGGATAAATTTTGCAAAATTTAGCATAATTGGTAATACTGTAAGAGAAAGACAAAAATCTACTTACAAAAAGTACAGGGCTCGCTAAAGCACACAAATTAGTTCTATACATCTTTTTCGTGAAGTTGGCCGTTTTTGAGATATGTCTGTTATATATTGGTTTCAGTTTTAAAATACTGATACGGGAATTTGTCAACTCCTGGCCATACAAACAGAGGGACTTCAGTCACATAGCAAACAGCGTTTAAAAGATTTTACTATTGGTTTAGCCTAGCGTATTCCCTTATTTCCCTTTTACTTACCAGGAATCAAGTAATAAGAAAATTCTGATAATTTTTTTTTTTAGCATGAAGTAAATAGAAAATTGAGCCTTTAAACATAAGTTGTTGCAGAGAAGTAGAGAAAGTCATGTGAACGGAACACATATTTCATTTGTTTGAAAGCAATTTCTGAAGAAGCAAACTTTTCTATAGAAATGCCCTGCTCTCTCAGAAACTAAATAAGACTAAGGCCTGAAAGTTTTATCCCATATGTGCATCTTTTAGCGATTTTTATGTATGTGGATTAGTCATTTTTTAAAATTTAAAAGTCATAATTTTCAATAACTATAATTTTAAGAGCTTTATTAAAAAAAAGCATCCCTTTCCTGCTAATGAAGAGATGTCTTCTATTTTTCATCAATCAACAGTAAAAGTACTGTGGAATATACCTTGAGAAATGTAGCGCATTATGTTAAATAGTTGCGGAGATAATGGGCCAAACTTGAATATTGGCAAGATAGGACATTCGACTCCCCCTAAGAAGAAATACACAAATGACTGATTATGTCTTTAATGAGAGCATATGGGCCATTTTATATGCGTTATTTAGTTCATCATTTAAAATATTATTTATATCTGATTATTTGTTTACTTTGAAGTCTCCTCTTACAGACGGAAAGGACAGTCCCAAAGTACGTAAGGGAGGCGATGAGTTTCGCATGCTGGATTATCGCCACCGAGAAGGTCAGGTGTGGGGGTCCTCATTTATCCCCTTAGGGGGACAATGGAGACCAACATTTCAAACGTAAAATGTAGGATTCAGCCGTAAAATCGGTGTTTTTCATAGTTTTTAACGCCCGCTTTTACTACATAGGCAGCACAAGCTGATACACGGAACGAAGATGGAGCACCGGTGGAAGCAATAGCGGGAGAACCCGGAGAAAACCCGCCCCTACGTCACTTTGTCCACAGCAAATCCCACATGTGGTCGCTTGGGAATGAAATGGCTTGGTGAGAGACGAATGGTCTGACCACTCAGCCACGCTGCGGCCTTAAAGTGGTTTAGTATAAAACCAGAACTCTTTCGCTCTAACATAATGATTCACATCTTATATTGTATAGCAGTAAGATTATCAATATTATAAGAAAATAAAATAACTAAGATGGTTATTTGACACAGTTGAAGAAAGGAAATAATGAGTACAAGAATAAAAACACTTCAGTTAAACTTATGTTACTGTTACACGTTGTCTCATAAAGTACAACAAATGAAACACGGTCAATAATGGATGCTTATAATTGAATAAAATGTTTAAAAACTTTGCATTATTCCCAGTAAAATAGGATTGTGCTTTCAGGCTAAAGAAACAGCTAGCACTTTTCAAGTTTATAAAAATGGGAGTTAGCCTATACCCTTTTCTAGACGAACCAAAAGTTCTGAGTTGTGTTACGCTGTTATGTCCAAATACTCCATTTTCAAACTGACGATTGTCCAATATTTTTAGCACATAAAAGGAAATAGTATCAGCAGATTTTCCGTAACATTTGTTGAAAATCTTCACTAACAACATTTGTACAATAACTTCAAATAATTAAACATAAGGAGGAAATATTTTTTTCGAATTTCGGTTTGATACATACACACACACAGTAACATAATTTAACAATAACTCCATGGCACGACAGCTCACGGGGAACCTTGACCTACCGCCCGGCCGCTGCGTCCCTCATCTCGGTCCATTACAGACGTCATGGATGGGGTGCAGAATTGGAGGGTGAGACGTGATAAGCGCCTCGAGCCCCCCCGGCCGGCTAATGCGGTTCTCATGACCTGGAACCGCTACTTCTCCATCAAGTAGCTCCTCAATTGGCCCCCCCCCCAGGGACCTTACGAGGCTGAGTGCACCCAGGGCCAGGTCTCCCAGCGGGGGAAAAATCCCCACGCCGTTACTGGGGATCGAACCCAGTAACATAATTTACCTTTTACAAATATTTTTCGCTTCTGAAATGGCACATGAGCTGATCAATATATGTTAATGATTGCCTCAAATATTGCCTTACCACAGGAAGACTTACGTTTAAAACACTTCCGTAATAGTTTAAATGTGTAATCTGTTGCACGAAACGCTTGATTATGGTATTGTTAAATGCATTTTCGGTTCAATATACAGATGCTAGTGTGTTAGTTATCTTTCCTTTCGTTTAACAGCTTTTCCCACAACAAACCAATCATTTAATTTACTAACCTGGTGTGCTTTGCGTGGTTCTAACTACCCAAAAATTAACAACGAATGTCAGTGTAGAATATTCGTTTTATTTCCACATTTACACACCTCAATACGTGACCTGTGGCCTACGCAGTGAGAGGTCATTTGGCTTTGCAGAAAACATTCAAATTCAGTTCTGCTACTGCATTCGTTATAGCGAGGCATGCTCGCTTATGATAAACCCCTTCTACCCGCAATCTGAGGAAAATTAACACCTGGAGGTACTAACCAACCTGAGAGCACACTACAATTAACAAGTAAAATTTTAAGTCCGCATCTTTGAAGCCCATCTTTGGGTGATTTATATACAGCAGACATTTTTTTTCTTTAATTGTTTCAAAACGAATTGTGCTAGCGATAAATTATTATACATAAATTGTAGAGGTATTTTGGGAGATTAATTACCTCTATAGCAAATGTTGAAAATGTCCTCCATCCTGCATAAGGCACAACTCAACACGTAGTTCCATGTTACTGGCCACTCGTTGGAGGACTCTGTTGTCAATAGCTGTAATCTCCTTGTGATGTTGTGCTTCAGATCGTCCAATGTCTGGGGACGTGTGGCGTAAACTCTGTTTTTTATGTAACCCCATAGAAAGAAGTCCGGATATGTCATATCCGGAGAATTCGGTGGCCACAGGTTCCTGGAAATTATCCGGTCGTCAAAGAAACTTGCAATTAGGTTCATGGATTCATTTGATGTATGACATGTAGCGCCTTCTTGCTGAAAATATCCTTGACTCAGCTCATCGTCCAGTTCCTCAACAAACTCCATGAAAATCAGTCGGTACTCTGCAGTGTTCATAGTCTGGTAAAAAAAAAAAAAATTGGCCCCACTATTCTCTGTGCGGATATTGCGCACCAAACTCCGATTTTAACCGGTTGCATAGGTGCTTCACGGACGACATGTGGATTTTCGATGGCCCAATGGCGTGAGTTCTGAGTTTTCACATAAGCACTCTGAGAGATTCAGTTGTTTCCAATTTGTTTACCAGTCCCAGTATTGTGTTTCTTTTGGGAGGATTGCGAACACAAAATTCTCAAATTCTTCGAGTAGCTGTAATTGAATTTTTTTTTATTTACCTTTTTTTACCTTGTTTTTCTGTATTATTACTGGATTGCTGTTTTCTTACTTTTACAACACACACAAGCATATAACACCCATGCCCAAGGCGGCACTCGAACCCACGATCCCCAGCGCTGCGAAGCACCGAAGCCTTGGCGAGCGTGGCCATGGGGACCGGCATAATTCGTAATCTAGTATTGCTACACAAGGAAGAGTCGTTGATTTAATGTGTACTGCATTTTCACGTAGATTACAAGAACAAAAAGTCGAAACAGCTATTAGCAATGCAATTAGGAATAACACATTAATGTCTGCGCAATTAGTGACAAGGAATCGAAACTCCAGGAATAAAATATAAACATCTGCGCATCTAGTGACGAGGAATCGAAACTCCAGGAATAAAACAGACATCTGCGCGTCTACTGACAAGGAATCGAAACTCCAGGAATAAAACAAACATCTGCGCATCTAGTGACAAGGAATCGAAACTCCAGGAATAAAACATAAATATCTGCGCATCTAGTGACAAGGAATCTAAACTCCAGAACATTCTGCTTAATTTGGTGCTAAAATTGGGTCATTGAATGAATTTCCAACGGAACAATTAAAGAAAGAAATGTGTCAGTTCTATATAAAACACTCTGTATAACCGTTGCTTTTCTTATAATATCAGAAAATTCTCGTAGAAAAAACATTACATAGTACGCGAGCGTCAAGTTTCTTTTTGGTTCTCGCGTCTCGTTTCACAATATTCCCGCTCGAATCACAAACCATAACCTTACGCTCTTACATAATACAACTGTTATAGCGCAGTCTTAAACTATCATAAAATATCACAAGATTATATATACCGGGTGAGTCTACGGATTGGTTTACTTTACAACGATGCGAAATGCAGATTGACACCGCATTCAGCAGCCCGCTGATTGGGGGCAGGGGGTGCTCGTTGATAGTGTGCTGTAGCATGCTGAAAAGTCATTGAGAAGGTAAGCTATAGAAGGTAAACCGATTTTTTTTAAAGGAATTCTGGGTGTAGGGAGGGGTACGACCAATTACGGAATAATGAGGGAATTTGGGACACACAGTGAAACGATAGAGTGCAAAATCAGAGCTGCTAATATTGGGCGAGAATCGTTCACGGAAACTAATCTCTTATTAGTGCAGTCTGCTAGGGTGAACAGCTGAGAATGGAAGCTAATTGACGTGGGCAATAAAATTAAAGAAAGTTTAGGAAACCATTGAGATGGGATATATTTGGATGGCGGGGCAGGCAAACAGACGGAGTATTTGGAGAAAAATTAGAAAACCGCCTCTGCGATTTTGACAGACAGCAATTAATTGCACAATGCGCGGAGAGGTCTAAGCAGAGTACTGTAAAATACATCGGTGACAAAAAAATAGCTGTCGAATATGTGTGAGAGAAAAGTAAATATTAAATTTTTGATTGGTGCTAAAATATATTGACTTCATTTCTACGGGGTATCTTTGAAGGTGAACAGATAACATGACATACAACCACCTGACATACGCAAGTAGACCTCCAGGAATATAATACGGAAACTACACATATTTCACACCACCTCTCACCTATACGGCCCGGGTTCAATCCCAAGCGGCCGCATGTGAGATTTGTGGTGGACAAAGCGGCGCAGGGGCGGATTTTCTCCGGGTTCTCCGGTTTCCCCAACCCTCGCATTCCACCGGTGCTCCATCTTCATTCCATATATCAGTTTTTTTGGTAGTGTTTAACGCCCGCTTTAACTACTAATGGCACCGCAGGCGGCGACACTGATGATACATGAATGATGATGGAGCACCGGTGGAATGCGATGGCGGGGGAAACCGGAGTACCCGGAGAAAACCCGCCCCAGCGCCGTTTTGTCAACCACAAATCTCACATGCGGTCGCTTGGGATTGAACCCCGGCCGTCTAGGTGAGAGTCGAGTGGTCTAACCACTCGGCCACGACGCAGCCACATATAACATCAGCGTCACCATTTGCAGCGTCATATGTAGTAAAAGAGGGCATTAAATACCATAAAAATTAAAAAAAACAAAAACATCTTAGACCACAACATAGCTAGTAAATAATTAAACTTATGCGTAACTAAACAATTATAGAATGCAATAATGGAGTTGCAATTTCAACAACGTGCATGGCTGGCACTCCCCTCTCACCAAGACGACCGCATGTGGGATTTGTGGTAGAAAAAGCGGGGCAGGTGCGGGTTTTCTTCGGGTTCTCCGGTTTCCCCCGCCATCGCATTCCACCGGTGCTCTATTTTCACTCCATGTATCACCAGTGTCATAGTAGTAAAAGCGGGCGTTTCTTCACTAGCAAAAAATGTGAATAAGTCATTATTTTTGTGGAAATATTTTGTATTAAATCCATGCAGTTGCTAGAATCACTTTGGAGTATAAAAAGACCCATACATAAAATGTTTTTCCAAGGTTGATATCATAGGAGGGTTTAACGGATATTTCGCAAAAGGCCTGTGCTACCGTAAAGGTCATTTGAAATACATTTGCGTTTTAAAGAGATTTACATTTTTTCTGCGTAGTATGTTTTTGTCTATCGTTTAAAGTATACCAGTAACTAGAAGCGTTCAAAAACTGCCTACAAAATCCAGAAAATTACACACGTAGCATCGAAAAAAGTTTTAATTTAGTAACCGTCGTCTCTTACTGGGTGGCAATTAATCCATTACGTGGTTTCGTTGCCATAGGCGAATGAATCAACAATCTTGTGCTTCTTTAGAAAGATAAAAAAGAAAGAGTTTCTTACGGTGAATAAACACTTCTATTTAAAAGAGTTTACACCGATAGAGATAAAAGCCGAGTTGAATGAAGTTCATAGCACACCTGCTCCTGTGTGTGCAACAATTTACAATTGGATAAATGGATTTAAACGTGACCGTGCATCCACAAATGTTGAACATCGTTCCGGACGTCCAGTAGAAGTGGCCTCCTCTGAAATTGACAAAATCTAGAATAAAGTTTTAAGTGATCGACAAATCAAAGTTCACGAAATAGTAGAGGGCACAGACATATCACAAGGTACAGTGTTCTCAATTTTTACCAGAAAATTAGGCCTGACAAAGGTCTCGGCAACATGGGTGCTGCATTTGCTCTCAATAGAGAATAGGCAATCACGTGATCGATTCAGAAGCCGGTTTGGCACGTTTCCGTCGCAATCCTGACCAGTTTCTGCGTCAATACATAACTGTGAATTAAACATATACTACTGCATTCCAGAGACGAAAGTAAAGCAACACAGTGGGTTTTTAAAGGCGAACCGGCTCCGAAAAAGACAAAGGTGGTGAAATCTTCAGACAATGTGATGGCTTCGGATTTTTGGGATGTACGCGGAATCATCTAAATTGATTATTTCCAGAAATTAAGAATGAAGAATGGAGAGTATTAGGCATCGTTATTGCACAGGTTGAAAGGAGAAATCAAGAAAAAACGGCCTCATCTGTGAAAGAAAAAGTTTAACTTCCATAAAGACAATACAAGGGTGTATACCTGCCCAGCTCTGATGGCAAAAATTATAGAATTAAGGTTAGAATTACTACAACATCCACCGTATTCACCATATTTGGCCTCCAGAGACTTATTTTTTATTTGCAAATTTGAAAAAGTGGTTCGGCAGAAAACAATACACGTCTAACGAAGAGGCCATCTGCTAAACAGATGTCTATATTGAGGACCTTCCGAAAACCTCATTGTTGTAAGGCTTAAAACACTTGGAAAAACGCTGGGAGAGATGTATCGTGCTGAAAGGAGATTATGTTAAAAAGTTTACAAAAAATTATGACGTTCCATTCACATGACTTTCTCTACATCTGTGCAACTAATTATTGTTATTCTATCTACTTCATGCTAATCAAGATAAACATTGGTAGAAATGCTTTCTTTTAAGTAGAAGGGAAATCATTTGATACACTAGGCTAAAACGATATTCAAATGTTTTAAAAGCTGGTTGACATGTGGATGAAATCGATTTCTATGAGTTTAGAACTTTCCGTGTGAGAAAAGTTTTAAGTATTTTAAATCTCAAACAAATAACAAGAAATACCTTAGAAGTGGTCAATTCAAAAAAAAAAAGAAAAGAAAAAAAAAAGATTATGATATAGATTGTGTGTTTTAACGTGCTCTACATTTTTTATGTAGTAAGTTTTGTCTATCTCTTACAATTTACCAGTTGCAAAAAAATCAGCCAAATTCATTCAGAATAAATAGGTCTTTAGAGGCTATTCCCAGAAAATTTAATGTATACATTTTATTTGCAATATGAATATGTTTAACATACGCTACTTTAATCAAAATCGTCAGAGCCATTTTTGTGAAAATCAAAATTTTCGAATTTTTCCATGTAAAGGGTATTTTGGGGTTGCAGGATTTTCCTCAGAATCTTCGTATCGCATCCTTGGAAGATACCAAAGTTAAATACCAAGTTTGGTGTTTAACGGTATTTTCATTTTTGAGCTATGCTGTTCACAGACACACAAACATGGACCTTTTTCTCAAAATGACTTTTTGGATTCAGGGGGGGACCCAAAACATGTATTTCTGGTGAAATCTCGGTTCTAATTTTTGGGTGCATTACAGCACCTTCTCTATAAACTATGTGCATAGTACGTGTAGAGAAAGTAAGCATCTACAAAAACAATTTCTTTTTCTATATTTTTCTAGGGTCTTATCGAGCGCCCCTCGTGTACGAGATAATACAAAATTCCTTCCGAATGGAGTACAATTGCAGGAGTTCCCGGAAAATGCTGTGTACTCATTTTATTTTCTATGTAAATAAATATCTTTAATAGCGAGCATTTAACTCAAAATCGTTAGACATTTTTGACAAAATAAACAGTTTTGGAAAACGCATGGGTTAGGAGATATCTGTAGAACATCTTAGACATACATACCAGGGCCTTTTGGAGGGGAGAGGGGTTACGCTGACGCATGTGCATCATTTTCTTAAAATTATTTTTTTTATTTCGAGTTCTCAAAACACTATTTCCGTTGAAATGTTGGTGTCGAATTTTTGGTGGAATGTAATTCCTTCTCTACTTACTTACTAGCGGTACAAAAAGTATATAAAATCTGATGTGTTCCATTCACATGACTTTCTACACATCTCTGTAACTTAAATATTGTTAATAAGCTTATTCTTCTATCATGCCAATCGAGATGAACGTTAGCAGAAACGGTTTTATTACTTAGCTTCTTATAAGTAGAATGGAAATAAGGGAATAGACTAGGCTAAACCGACGGCCAAATGTTTTAAAATGTGATTGCTTTGCTTGGCCAGGAGTTCTCTATGAGAAAAAGTTTAAGTATTTTAAAACTGAAACCAATAACAAGGAATATCTCAAAGACGGTTAACTCCACGAAAAATAAAAATGTATACTACATATATTGTTTGTTTTAACGAGCTCTACATTTTTTGTTAGGTAAGCTTTTGTCTATCTTTTGCAGTTTACAATTTATGCAAAGTTCCGCAAGATTCATCCAGAATAAAGATATCTTCAGAGGCTATTACCAGAAAATTCAAGACGTACATTTTTTTCCCATATAAATATCTTTAGTGTATGATATTTTAATCTAAATTGTTACAGCCATTTTTGAGAAAATTAAAATTTTCGAAAACCCTTCCACGTAAAGGGTAGTTGGGGTTGGGGTGATTTTCCCGAAAATCTTCGTATCACATCCTTGGAAGATACTAAATTTAAATACCAATCTTGGTATTTAACAGACTTTTCCTTTTTAAGCTATGCTGATCACGGACGTTTTTCTAAAAATGCTCCTTTTTTGGATTCAGGGGGTCCGAAAAAATGTATTTCCGGTGAAATTGCGGTATCGAATTTTGGGTGCAATACACTACTTTCTCTATACACTGTGTACATATCACGTGTAGAGAAAGTAAAAGTAGTTTTCATGGATGCATTGTGCTCCTGGTTGAAAATCTGTACCAAATGCAACCGATTAATAAACCTTATAAGAAGAGCATCATTAGTTTAAACTTCACTCGAAACAAAAGGGACAAAGCATTCGTGCTCCCGACTATATTCGTTACTGATAATAACGGACGATATTTTACTGTCATGTTTTCTAATAAAAGACAAGTTCAGTCTTAGAAGCCGTGACTAATATATCCTTTATTAGTCAAGCGTGACTTCTGTTTGAATCTATTTCCTTTCACAAGTACACCATAAAGTATAATTAAAACACATCTTTATTTGGAAGTTTGTTATCTTCAAAGATATTCGTGATACAGGTCTGTTTTTGCAAGGTTTTTCCTAAATATGATTCGAAGTAAGAGTAGGTGCTGAAATACAGGGTGTATTTATATTGATCTTGAATATAGAGGCACGCCCTCCCGACATACTGATGCGTTACACTTACTTCACTTTCTGTAACTGTACTACAAACGAACTTCTTACAAAAGATAATTCTTCTTTGTACACCATGTTAATCGTGACAAACAGTAGCAGAATGTACTTACTACTTAGTTCCTTATAAATAGAAGGGAACTAAAGGAATGCACTATGCTAAAGCGATAGTCAAATGTTGTAAATGCTATCGTAATGCGATTGTAATTGAAGTTTGCTTGGTCAGAAGTACAACAATAGATAAGCGGACGCTTTCTGTCTGAGAAAAGTACAAGTATTTTAAAACCTAAACCAGTAACAAGGGATACCTTGTGAACAGTCAACTCTAAAACAAAAATGTACATGACATAAGCTGTGTGTCTTGACAAGATCTACATTTTTTTTTGTGTGGTAAGCTTTTGTGTATTTCTTACGGTTCACTAGTTATGCAAAGTTCAGAAAAAAAAGTATCCAGAACAAACAGATCTTCAGAAGCTGTTCCCGGAAAATTCAAGATATACATTTTATTTGCGATGTAAATATGTGTAATATAAAGTATTTTGATCAAAATTGTTACCGCCGTTTTTGAGAAAAACAAAATTTTCACAAATTTTTCCATGTAAAGGGTAATTTGGAGTGGAGGATTTTCTTGAAAATCTTCGTGTCGCATCTTTGGAAGATAATAAACTGGAATACCAAGTTTTGTATTTAACGGTCTTTTAGTTTTTGAGCTGTGCTATCCACGGGCATTCACATGGACCTTGCATATATTTTCGTTGAAATCTCGGTATCGAATTTTTGGGTAGAATACAATGCCTTCTCTGTACACTATGTACGTAGTACGTTAGAGAAAGTAAAAACAACAATCAATTCTTTGATTTGTTCCATTCAATGACTTTCTGTACCTGTTCTGCAAATAAACTATTCTTACAAAACATTCTTTTATCTGCATCGTGGTAATCGAGATATATCACCAGAAATTGTCATATTACTTGCTTCATTGTAAGTAGACGGGAAATAAGGGAATACACAAGGCTATGCCGATAGTCAAATCTTTTAAAAGCTTGTCGCTATGTGACAATGGAAGTTCGGTTCTCTTTTCATAGCCAGTAGTAAAACAAAATCGAGATGAAACAAAAGGTGACTTCTCGCTAGAGAAAAGTATAAGTAGTTTAAAACTTAAACCCAATAACAAGGCGTATTTCGAAAATGGTTAGCGCCACAAAAGGGTATAGGACATATATTGTGTGTTTTAACGAGATCTACAGTTTCTTTTTTAAGTAAGCTTTTGTCTAGCTCTTACACTTTACCAGTTATGCAAAATTCATTCAGTGTGAGAGGTATTTGGGGGCTATTTCCCGCAAAATCTTGATATGCTTTTTATTTGTCGTCTTTAATATACGGTATTTTGATAAAAATCGTTGGAGCCGTTTTTGAGAAAAACAACGGTTTAAAAATTTCACACTTAAAGGTGGTTTGGGGTGGGAGGATTTTATTAAAAATCTTCGTGTCGCATTCCTGCCAAATAATAAACTTAAATACCAAGTTTAGTGCTTAACGGCCTTTTCGTTTTTGAGCGATGCTATCCAAAGGCACACACACATTTTTTTCTATTTTTTTTTTTATTCAGGTGTCCTCGAGACATGTGTTTCCGGGACATCTTAACATCAAATTTTTGGGTGCAATACAATATCTACCCTCTGTATCTATTATATGCATAGCACTTGTAAAAAAACAAAAACCTCATATTTGAACATGGTTCTTAAAAATGTTTGTTAGTAAATCATTAAAAAACGATTCCCCTTCGTTGTCATCAATACTAATTAACACCGTAGAATAAAGATATTTACATAAAAATAAAATGTATACTCTGAATTCCTTGGGAATAGCCTCTGAAGTTCTCTTCATTTGGATGACCTTTGCGTAACAGGTAAACCGTAAGAGGTAGACAAAACCATCTCGCAACCAGTATTGCATTAGTAAGCAGGAATAGATTGAAAACTGTACACCTCATAAGCCTTCGGGATTTTAAACATTTGACTATCCATACAGTTTCGTCTGTCTCCCTTGTATCCACAACGAAATATATGATCAACCAGGTTCTGCTAATATCTATATGTATATGACATAAATTGTAGGTTTTAACGAGAGCTACACTTTTTGTACAGTCAGGTTTGGTCTATCTCTTATGGTTTACCAGTTGTACAGAAGTCATTCGGAATGAAGGGGTCTTCGGAGGACATTCCTGGGAAATTCAAGATATACCATTCGTTTGTCATAAAAATATCTTAAGCATATGGTATTTTAATCATAATCGTTAGAGCTATTTTTAAGAAAATCAAATTTATCGAAAACTGTTCCATCATAAGGGCAATTGGGGTGGCCGGATTTTCCTTAAAATCTTTGTGGCGCAGCCTTAGAAGATACTGAACTACTGCCCAAAGCCACACACAGACCTTTTTCTAAAAATGCTGTTTTATTGTTTTCAGGAATCCTAAAACATGTATTTTCGGTGAAATCATGTTATCGACATTTTGTGTGAAGTGCGGTATTTCTTCTGTACACCGTGTAAATAAAACGTGTAGAAAACGCAAAAAGAAAACAGAAATATACTAAATTTGCAAGAACAGCAAACACAAAAGAGGTAATTGTGTAAAATGACAACTCAACAGAAGACATCATTCTCCCGAAACCTGAGCTAAGTGCGTCATAGTTATTACGGAGAAGACTTAGAACTTAAGGAGATTTTCCTCTCGTAGAATAAAACAGGGTGGCAATGTGTCACAATACCCTAAGGCGTCCAATATCATGTTCTAAAAGCTCAAAGAATACGACCGTGACAATGATCAAGTCATATCAGACCCCTGTTTAACCCTTTGTTGCCCGTCGGTAGCTAGAAGTTCCGCTTGTTTTAAGCGTAACTATACAAATAGGGTTGTGCTCTAGGATTAATTAATTTCATGTTAAACTAACCTTCAACCATAAACGACAAGTAATCAAAACTGATTTATATTGTAAAACTATATACAATTTTTGTCCTAAAATTGCAGTGATTTATTTAAATAAATAAAAGAGAAAACCGACATAAGTACAGCCAAATGTAACCCCATTAACTTTCAAGTATCACACCGATTATTTTACTTGTGCTCTCCCCGTCCTTTACCACAATCACTGGGATTTGAACTTGCAACATTTGGCTTTGAATGGATGGCCAGTCCATTACCTATCACCTAACACTCATGGTCATTTGAATTCCTTTTTTGGTTGTGTCTTTGGCAGCATTATGAAGATTGGTTTAGAAGAATTTAAACTTTTAATTGGGAAGAAAAATATTAATAAAGGATCTGCACTTATTTTCATTTCTATTTTCTCTATTATTTTATATAATAATTTTATAGCTTTATTCTCAAATTTTTTTACTAGAACTTCAGTTTTAAATTTGAATTAAAGGAAAAACGGCATATGAGGTACACTAGTGTAGGCAACTAACGGTGAAATGAAGACGATAATCAAGATGACATGCACACTCAACTACTAAGAAAACTGACACCATAACGCTAATAAATAACCACCTATCAACAACACAAACAGAATTCCATGACTGCAAACCAGATAATTATATTCTCAACTAATAACAGTTGAAACGCTTCAGGGAAAATGAATAGGAGCATCTGATGTGGCATCAGTCGCGATTTAAGAGTTTTAATGGACACAATCAAGGACTTTACCCTCTGAATAAAAACTAAGTAAATAAATAAAAATTAAACACTTCACTGGGATGGAAAAAGAAGTTGCTTTGAGAACTCAACAAGTAAAGCAGCCAGCCATTCTGAGAAACCGTCAGCTGCAAAATAAAATGCAGGTCTTCATTAATAAGTGGCAATGGAAGAGAACACAATTTTCAGTGGAATATTCAAAGTTATTGTCCTATAAAGGATTATTGGAATAATCTAAAAAAACAGTTTGATATAGTAATACGCTTACTCAACGAAGCTACAATGATACGAAAATAACACTTTTTTTTTTTTTTTTAAAGATTCGTCTTTATATTAGTTGCTCTAAAGCGATAATTCCATAGAAAAATCTGATTTAAGGGGATGCATCACCCAAAATCCTAAATCCAACAGTTTTCAACTAATCAGGCTGAAATTTTTAACACGGGTTTATGTCGTACAGTAGTTACATGCTTTAAAATTTAATTTATGTATCATAAATAGTTTTTGATTTATTAATTTTTAAATTAAAAAACTGGCGCCAAATTCAAATCACTCCACACGATGAAAATGAAAAAAATTATTTTTTTTATTTTTCAAAACATGCATTTAAGTTTCAAGAACAGAACTATCATATGAATTTGTTATACTACAATTAGTTCTAGAGGTAAAAAAATTAAAGCAAGAAACAGACTAAAATTCAAGATATTTTATAACACAATTGACTTTAAAAATCATATGTAAAACAATATTAGGAATTTTAAAAAAAGTCATATGACAAATCAGTTTTTGCTTGTTAGGAAACTATCCTAAAATTTAGGAGAGCTTGAATAAAACCTGCATCGTGTGGAACATTTTAAAGTTTTGAAAACGCTGAAAAATAAAAACACGAGAAAATGGGTTTCAAGGCTTAATATAAAATGTAACATTGTAAGTCTTTGAATGTCATAATCTCCTGCAGAAATGTTTAAACCAATAATATATGTCAACTTTCACGGACTGTTTACACTAATTCCGAGGAAAAAGGTCATTTGGTCCGAGTCAAACTGTACTGTGCAGCCAAAACAGTCTGTATTTCACGGCCGGAAATATGCTGTTGGTGGGGTATGGGGAGGCCCGCCGGGTGCTCTATCTCGCCCGTGGTTTAGGATGGGGAGGGTCCAGGTTAAAGAATCGGTAGTACGGCATGCCTGTATGATGACGGGGTAGGTAGAATCACCCGGTGTGAGCCCTATTTTGTAAATTTTGAAACATATTACTATACTCACTTTTTCTAGTTATTAGTGCATATTATTGTCTTTTCAAGTAGAAATAGACACATTCAAGGCTAAATGTTAATGATCAAAACCAAATTTCGGATTTTTACCAATTTTTCACCATAGTGAAAAGGTTAAAGCACCACACCCACTCACAGAGATACATTTAAATCGTCACGTGATACGGTTTAAAGCGCCGCATGGTAATAAAAATAACAGGAAATTGAATTAAAAGCATCACCTTATTTAATTAGGCATTTTTTTTTTCAGGATTTTGGGTGATGCATCCCGTTAATGCTAAAGTTACATTTCGTAGTAGGCTTAGCATTCCCATTTGTGACCGACACCCCTCCGAGAACTTACAAGCGGATGAGTAGAGGTCAGAAGTCAGTCGGGGAGCCAATGACCGTAACAACAGAATGGAGAACACGGAAAGAGTAGTCGGCCCGTATGAACGTGAGGAAATGGATGATATGAAATGCAAACGAAATGGATGATAGGAAACCAGCCTCATCCACGATTAAAATACAGGCTAGGAAATTGAAGAACGTAGCACACTGCTGTAACATGCGCTGGCAGAAACGTCTTCTTGGTTCAAAGTCCGCCTCATTTAATCCTTGCACACGTTGAAGATGATACGGGTACAGAAGATTTTCAGGCAGAATTCCCCAGATAGTTATATGACTAACTCTTTCCCGTACTGCCATACGTCTTGAGAAATCACAAGCCTGTATCTTATTCACGGATGCGACTGGTATCTTTAATTTTCATAACACGCATAACTGGGCATTTGAAAATCCTAATGAAGTACGATAGGACTCGCTGGAAGCATCGACCAGGAAGCCATTTCGAGCAATGTTTGTAACTCTGAAATAAATTATTTTCGGACCAATGTTCATATAAGTTTTTTTTTGTTGTTTTGATATCAGGAACACGTCCCCCAAATATATGACACCAATAAAGATGCATCCTATATTATATGCCATGTCACAAAGAATACGACGTCAGGGTTGACCTCCGTGGTCTAGAGGAATATGCTAGCCTCTGGTTTCAAAGATTGCAGGTTCAAATCCGGCGGAGGGTGATGTTTTTTTTTTTTTTTTTTTCGGGAATAAAATTCCTTAGTATGACTTCCTTCAGAAGGGCAGAAAAGCCGTTGGTCCCTGTCGTTGATTTGCGGCACGGCCTGATAAAGACACCTCTGAGCAAAATTAAATGGTTTATCACATCCATTATAGAATTGGACGTTGAGAACCGCAAGAGCGTCCATACGATCTGTGATTTTTACCTTTCTGCTACGAACATTTCTTCCTATTTTGCCAAATTTGAATATTTTGTCTTAGCGCAAGTAGTATTTATGAGAGACGGAATCACTTAGCGCGTTACTCCCCAGTTAAGCGCGAATGCAATATGTCAACACAGGAACACTCCGATTGGCTGCCGGTCTGGTGGCGCTCAAAGACAAACCTCATTGCATTTGAAAGTCACTGTAAACCTCTAGCTTCCAGTAATTCCAGACTACACACATCTACAGTTACTACTATTAATCAACTACTTCATACATCCACTATTTTAAAACCTCATTCATACACTTAAAACCTTCAGATTCATAATTAATACCTTCACATTGTAGCTTAAACTCAACATTTAAATAATTTAAATATGCAAATATTAATTAATACGAGGGCCATTCAGAAAGCGACAGACGATTTGACATAAATAATAACGACATATATTAATATAAAACTTTATTTACAAAGTTATTTGTACCTCACTCTATTTGTCAACTCAATCTCCATTCTATCAAGATATTTATTGTTACGGGGTACCAGTTTTTCAATGCCGATGTTATACTTTTCTACCGCCAAAGGACTTATTCGTTCTTTTGAATGTACAAAATGTTCGTCCAATCGAATTTTATAGGCAAATAACTCAAATGTATAGTGATAAGGCAATGAACGACTCTTCAGTGAGGAAATGGCACATAATTTACGATAATCAAGGGTGAACCAGTGTGTATGAAAAAGACCGGAGTGGAAGTTCATCAATCTTTAAGGAGGAGTTGAAACCAAGTGTTGATAAAAGAATTCAGAGAAACTAGTGTCAGATCTTTAGCGGTAAAAGGGTACATCTGCGTTGAAAAACCGGTACCACGTGACAGTAAATACCTTGATAGCAATGACAATTGCGTTGAAAAATAGAGTAAGGTACTGTAACTTTGTAAGTAATGTTTTGTGTTGATAACTTTCGTTATTATTTAGTTATGCCAAATCGTCTCTCACTTTCTGAATGGACCTCAAATTACAATTTCCTCAGTATTACTACATATTAAACTTCAAAAAGTTAAAAGTTAATATTCAAGACGCATTTTAAAGTCAATAAATAAGCATTTTAGGTACAATATCTTTAAATTACAACTTCATTTATCTAAACTTCTAAATTTCTAAAGTAAGTATTAACCTAAAAGCATACTGAAAGATGAGAAGAAAAAGAAATGAAGGTGAAATGATGGAAAGGAAATCGTGGTAGGTGAGGAACCATCCCAGGCGATGCCGACGGCGGGAAAACCACAAAAAAACTATGGGTTAGAACAGACGGTCCCGAGAATCGAACCCGACACCTGCCAAATTCAAGTCCCACACGTCACCCTCGGTGATGTAATGGTTACCATACTATCTTCATATACCCAAGGTCGCGGGTTCAAATCCGGTGGAGGACGATGAATTTTTTCGGGCGTAAAAATTCTTAGCATGGCTTTCTTCAGAAGGGAAGTAAAGCCATTGGTCCCGTATTGTAGATTTACTGGGCACGTAAAAGAACCTCAAGCCTGTTAAAAGGAGGCCTCTAAGCGAAATTAAGGAGTCTTTCATGTCCAGTATAGAATGGAACGCTGAGAACCACAGCAGTTAAAGAGCGTCCATAAATAAAACTCTCATTTCTATTTTTTACTCGTTACCATGGTAAATTATAGGTAATTGATGTAATAACTCAAAACTTGGGCCCAATATTTTAGTATCCGTAACACTTTTCAGCAGCCTCAGATTTAACACCTTCCTTTCCTTCAAGGTTGCGCATATCAAGCTAGAGATAGCTATATAACGAAGACAGAACAATCCACTCGCTGAAGTGCTGAGCGTTACGTCAGAAGACAAAATGGCATCGGCGTTTCCTGTTGTTTTGCTGCTGTGTTTTATGACGGCATGTTGGGCAGGGGACGAAGGCCACAGCAAAGTTATCCTTAAAGAACGCGTGTTTGGCTATATTGGTAAAAAACCAGTCAAAATTTACACTTGGAGAAATGCAAACGGTATGGAGCTTGAAGTTATCACTTATGGAGGCAGAATAAGAAGCATAAAACTGCCCGACAGGAAAGGAAAAATCGTTGACATAGTGCTAGGATATGATAAACTTTCAGGTAATTATGTTTTTTGAAGTATGTAAAGTACAAAGCTCGGGTTTAATAACATCTAATCTTTTCATTGTTTCATCACAAACATTGCTAACTTAAAAAAAAATTGTGTGTTCCATTCACGTGACCCTCTCTACATCTCTGCAACACAGTATTGTTGAGAAGCTTATTCTTCTACTTCATGATAATCAAGATAAACATTAACAGAAATTTTCCTTATTACTTGGTTCCTCGTAAGTAGAAGGGAATAAATCTAATGTGTTCCATTCACATCTCATCTAGCTGTTCGGTAAGCAACCCTTTTATTCAAAACATTAATCTGTTATCTACATCATGCTAATCAAGATAAACAGAAGCAGAGTTAGTCTTATTACTAGCAGCATTGTTAATAGAAGAGAAAGAAGAAAATGGACAAGCTAAAACGATAGTCTCGTCCTTTAAAAGCCGGTCGCTATGTGAAACAATTGAAATTCCAGTCTCTCTACTTGCCAGGAGTAAACAAACGAGAAAAGATATGTCTTCCCATTTGAGAACAATTTAAGTGCTTTAAAATTGAAACCAATAATCTCGAAAACGGTTAACTCTACAAAAATGTATATAACAAATAGTGTGTTTTAACGAGGTCTACATTTTTTGAGGTAAGTTTTGGTGTATCTCTTACGATTTGCCAGTTATATAAGTCATCCAGAATGAAGAGGTGTTCAGAGGCTATTCCCAGAAAATTCAAGATATACATTTCGTTTGTCATAAAAGAATCTTAGACACAAGGTGTTTTAATCACAATTGTTAAGATCAAAATTTTCGAAAAATGTTTCATGTAAAGGGTAGTTCGGGGTGAGGGTGGGTGGACTTTTTTTTTTAAAATCTTCGTGTTGCACCCTTGGAGGATACCAAACTTAAATACCAATTTTGGTATTTTGGTTTTTCGTTTTGGAGCTATACTGTCCCAGACACACACAGGGACCTTTTTCTAAAAGTGCGCTTTTTGGATTCATGTGGTTCCAAAAATCTCGGTATTGAATTTTAGATCTTCTCTATACACAATGCACACAGTGCGTGTAGAGAAAATAAAAATCCCTATCATGGGTCCCAAATCATAAAAATGCATATTTGATAGATCTTGAGCTTTCTCTACGTAGCGGAAGTATTACAGTTCAGGCAAAATGCTGATACCTAAATTTTAACGATAGTACACGTCTTGAGACTACCTAAATAAGAACAAAAATTAATGTTAAAAAATCCGATGTGTTACACTATCATGACTTCTCTAAATGTTCTAAAAACAGACTTCTTACAAAAGATTATTATTCTTTCTACAACATGCTAACTGAGATAAGCATTAGCAGAAAGTACATATTACTTGGTTACTTATACGTAGAAGGGAACTAAAGGAATGCACTATGCAAAACAGATAGTCAAATATTGTAAAAGCTATCGTTATGCGATTGTCATTGGAATTGGCTTCTTTGCTTGGTCAGGAGTAGAACAAAAGAAAAATTCTGTGTTACTCTCACATGACTTTCTCTAGCTGCTCTGCAACTTCTTACAAAATATTCTTCTTCTTGCCACACAATGCTAATCGACATAAACATAGCACAATTATTTATTACTTTGTTCTTTATAAGTAAAAGGGAGCTAAAGGATTGCGCTATGCTAAAGTGATAATAAAATGTCTTAAGCTATCGTTTGTTTGCTTGGCCAGGAGCAGAACAAAAGAAAAACGGACACTTCCTGTCTGAGAAAAGTATAATTTCTTTACAATTGAAACCAATAACAAGGAATATCTAAGAAACGGTTACCTCTATATTTAAAAAAGTATAGGACATAAATCGTGTGTTTACATTCTATTTCGGATGTAAACATAATTAATATACGGCATTTTAATCAAAATCTTTAGACCCAATTTTTAAAAATCAACATTATCGAAAAAAATTCCATGTAAAGGGCAGTTTGCGGTGGGGGGATTTTCTTTAAAACTTTCGTGTTGCATCCTTGGAAGATACTAAACCTAAATACCAGGTTTGGTATTTAACGGTCTTTTCGTTTTTGAGCTATGCTGTCCACAGTCGTAAGTATTTTAAGACCCAGGTAATAGCTAACTATTTTGGTCAGTTGGTGATAATTTAACTTTTTTTCACGCAAGCCTTGAGGACAGGAGTTGGATAGGTACAATTCTGGGTCTGAAGGTCCTTGCGACATTGTAAGTCGCCATTAGGGTTTGTCATCTTAAAATAATTTGAGATCATATTGTGGCTTACAGGGAAACATGCGAATCAGTTGAGAAATTTAATGTCATACCGGTATATTGCCTTGTTAGCTCAGTGGTAGAGCAACCAGCTAGAGACCGGGAGATCCGTGGTTCAAATTCCAGCTATGCCATTGCATTTTTCAGTCTGACTCTACCTATCCATTTGTTGAATACGATATCTGCACAGTCCGGCAACAGAGTACCACTTAAGAGCGGAGTCTTTTGTTTTGGTTTGTGCCGGAAATCCGGTTCACTGTGCATCTGCGTGTTAATACTACCACTAACGAAGGGCGGGGTGGTGTTAACTTTCTCTAAATGTACTATTACATAGTGTGTAGAAATGGTATTGTGTTGCACCCAAAAAATCTATACCGAGATTTTACCGAAAATATATGCTTTGAGACTCACCTAAATAAAAAAAAAAAAATTGAAAAAAGGTCCGTGTGTATGGACAGCTTAGCTCAAACACCAAAAGACCGTTAAATACCAAAGTTGGTATTTCAACTTATCATCTTCCAAGGAATACGACAAAAAGATTAACAAGGAAATCCCTTCAACCCAAACTATCCTTTACATGGAAAATGTTTTGAAAATGTTCTTTTTCTCAAAAATGGCCCAAACGATTTTGAATAAAATACCGTATATTAAAGCTACTCATAACAAAAATAAAATGTATATTTTGAATTTTCTGGGAATAGCCTCTGAAGAGCAGTTCATTCTGATTGAATTTTGCAGAATTTTTCATAACGGTTAAGCCGTAAGAGATAGACAAAGCCTACGTACCAGAAATATTAATACACAATTTATGTATTGTATATTTTTGTTTCAGAGTTGACCGCTTCCAAGATACTTCTTGTTATTGTTTTCAGTTTTAAAACACTCTTTTTCTCAGACAGGAAGTGTCCGCCTTTCTTTTGCTGTACTCCTGGCAAAACAAAGAATCCAATTTCAATGATATTCACATAACGATAGCTTTTAAAACATCTGACTATCGCTTTAGCACAGAGCATTCCTTTTCTACTTATAAGGAGCTAAGTAATAGGTATATTCTTTTAATGCTTATCTCGATTAACATGGTGTAGAAGGAATAATATTCTTTTGTAAGAAGTATGCTTCTAGAACAGTTAGAGAAAGTCATATGAGTGTAGCACATACTATTTTTTTTCGAGCTGTCCGATCGTATTCACGACACCTGAACTAAAAATTGCATAAGAGACCACGCATAAGAAATAGTCTGATGATAAAAGATGAAGCAAATTCAAATGTGAATTACAGAAATTCAGGTATATGGTGAACAATTAAATCAAAGCCACATCTTTCCTATGCATGTCATTTATTAACTGTCAATAACTGCTACATCAATAACATTATATCTTTATTTACAGCAGATGCTCAAAATGTGCTCCGTTAAAATCTATGCGAGCTTCGCATCTTCTTAACCAATTTGCCCTACCCTTCGTTAGAGCTTCTGCGTTCTGCTCAATCTCTAGGGCAGCTTCAAACACATATGTGCAAAGATCAATGGTGGCAACCTCGTCATGTTACACATTAGTTTTCAAATGTCCCCAGGTATATTAACCCAAAGCATTGAACTTTGCTAGAAGCATGAAGCATATCTAGATACTCTTCATTTGTAAAGAAGACTTCCATAGCTTTGAACGTATTTAACGTATCTGAAGCAATGACAGAACCAGCTGTAGTGTAGGTAAGGCGTGGAGACACTTTGCAGTTAGTATTCCTACCCTTCTGCCTCCGTGGGTGCCAAGCGCATGGCCACGACTTTAGTCCAGTAGACACGCTGGTCTCCAAATCTTTAATATCATTTTGTGGCTAAAAGACTCATTTTAGCAAAAAATGGTAAAAACACGAATAACTCATATTTGGGGCCCCTACCTCCCTATTCTAATTGTACAAATAAACGGTAAAGGAATAGTGACATATTCGTAACTAAACACTTGACCAATTTAACTTTTATTTACGCAACCATGCCCAATATAGGAATATGTTACAGGAACTTATATTTAAACTCAATATCAGGAAGTTAAAAGTCTGCGCACTCCTAACCCTTACACCTTGTATAAGGACCATCCAGAAATTGACACACGATTTGGTATGACTACATAATAACGAAATCTATCAACACAAAACTTTATAAATAAAGTTACAATACCTTACTCTATTTGTTAACTCAAACTCCATTCTGTCAAGATATTTGTTGTCACGTGGTACGAGTTTTTCACTGCCGATGTTATACTTTTCTGCGGCCAAAGAGCTTGTTCGTTTTTTTAATGCACAAAATGTTCAGCCAATCCAATTTTATAGACAAATAACGCATGCATTTAATGATAATGCAATAGGCGAGTCTTCAGTGAGGAAATGGCGCATAATTTACGAGTAATCAAGCATGAACCAATGTGTACGAAAAAGACCGCAGTGGACATTCATCAATCGTTATAGAGGAGTTGAAAGCAAATGTTGATAAAAAAAATCACAGAAACCGGTGTTTCACTTTGAACACCGTACTTTTTGGATCAAAAATATTTCCCAGCCCTGAAGACCTCAACGTGGCAGCGACATTTTGGTTCAGATCTTTAGCGGTGAAAGGGTACATCATCTGCGTTGAAAAACCGGTACCACGTGACAGTAAATACCTTGATAGCAGTGACGATTACGTTGGAAAATAGAGTAAGGTACTGTAGCTTTACAAATAAAGTATTGTGTGCCTAACTTTCGTGATTACTTACTTGTGCCAAATCGTCTGTACCTTTCTGGATGACCCTCGCGCGCGCGCGGGCGGGTGTGTGTATATGTGTATTTATACCCATCTGCAACTTATATACGCATTATCTTTCAGTGAAGTAATTTTAATGGCTTAAATGTAAACCAATTTTATGCTATTTGTTGTAACAATTTTTTTTTTTTTTTTTTTAATTTTAATTTTTCTTATAGTGATTTTTTCAAACATTTTAGATCATACGATTCCGGAGCCTGGTAATGAAAGCACCGAGGGCTTTATGGGGTTTAAATAGGTAAAAAGATTAAAGGTAAAAACAAAAATATTGTTAAATTCGTTCAACTGTGTAATGTAACGGCAAGTTAATGCAGTAATTAGCATGGGATCAATTGAGTTCAGAGTTACTTGATGTTTATCCATTCAGCTATATGTAAAACGGCGAGATAAATCTCTTACAATTATCACGCTCAAATTCTAATTTAGATTCTCTAAAACATGAGGCAACAATATAATCTCCTCAGCGGTCAAAATGATATTTAAATTAGTGCGGCAATGCCAAAGGATGTTGGGTAAACCTTGTGTCTGCTTTCAGGTCACCCTATTTTGGGTTCCTGGGCATGGGAGTATCTTAGGTACTGATATGGCACACATCCTAACTAAGCGGGCAGCAGGTTTTGGTTTCATAGGACCCGAGCCCTTTTGAGTTAGAGCTTCCAAAAGTACAACCCGCTTATAGCAAGGGCTCATCTTGAGATGCGTAAAATTCAAATTACTGCCAGGTTTAGGTTGGGTTTCAACTCGCAACCTTGGGAAACTAAGGCCAGCTCCTAACTAAATGAGCTACTCAGACCAACTCTGTTATCTGAGATATTCCATACAGCTCCGCAGCGCAATACTCTTGCTCAATAAGGGCAAACATTTTCGAGTAGTTGTCCATGTCCTTTGTTCCTTTCAAATGCCTATATTAAGAGGATATGTCTACAAAGAAATTTCATGTAACCACTCCACACAATGGTTGTTCCTTTCCTTAGCCCCTGATCGACTTCTGTTCATTATTTAGGGTTTTAAGTGCTACACTTTTAAAATAAAACCAACGGGAGACAGATGCACCTAGCAAGACAAGTATCTTCCAGGCCCTTAGATAAAATGCTTTCGTTTTCCACACCTTTTGCCGCCTACTTTGTTCAATAAAATTAAATGCCGGACAGATGTGAAACACTGCTGATAAGATTCTGCCAATTGAGACCGTTAGTCGGCCTCGGAATTATTATTATTATTATTATTATTATTATTATTATTATTATTATTATTATTATTATTATTATTATTATTATTATTAATTATTTAATGCATTTAAAAAGTGTATAAAGCTAGCTTCTAGCAAGTACAACTCAAAGTTGTTTACTAATCTTGGCTGCTGAATAAGAGAAAGCTCTTTGTAAAAGAGAACGCTATTGTCAATCACGTACCTGTTGTGCATGTGCGTGCAATAGAGAAATAAGTGAAAAGTAATTTTGCAAAGCCCTGAATCTTAGAGAAGCGAGTTTTTCTTCATCGTGTTGAGGTGGTCACGTGGTGTTATGATGCATTTTGGGTGACGAGAGATGCATTATGGGGCCCATAGACGCCAAGTTCGTTGTCTTTCTGACCAATGAGAAAGAAGCAGCCATGACAGCAGCAGTTTTCTATATAAGTAGCAGATTGCAGGATGTTAGGGAAGTCACTACTAAGTCCGAGTTTAAGTACGCATAATTGCTGTTGTACTAAGTTTAAGGTCATGAACGCGTAATCGCTGTTGGGAACACTCACCGCTAAGTTTAAGGCGCGTATACTCGTTGACAAGTTACTATACAGTGTGAAGAGTAATTGTTATCAATGTTATATACAAACAAAATGAGAAAGTAATAAGTTCTACGAGAGAAATAAAGTTAAGCCGTTGAATAGGGAAAGCTCTTAGAAATCATCACAGCTCAAGTAGTATGTAAAGCAAAGTGCTTGTCTAAATACGTATCAATTCTAGTCCAGAATAAACTAATATATGAAAGTGAAAGTGTGTTGACCATTTCGTAGTAGCACTCCTAACTACCCTCATTGTTATTACTACACGAGAGGGTCAATTTTCAGGCAGACTGAGTTACGCCGAGGCAGCTTCAATAGTGGATCTTAAAAATCAGGTACGTGGAGAGATCCGATATCTTGGTAGGAGAGTACGTCCAGACACACTCAATAAACGTGGACAACAACAAACGCTACATACTTGGCTCTTTAAAGCGGCTATAATATCGACGCATACTTGGCTCTTTAACATTGCACCGTACCGTTACACAATGCAACAAAGAAAAACACTCTAGTAAACCGAAAATATCAGCACCTTTTTGGCTCGGTTGTATACAAGGATGTAGGTTTCAGATTTAAGGATTTTCTGGGTTATAATTAAATGTAGTTTCACCAGTTATAAACTTTCTGCTATGGATGGAACCACAACGTTTTCCATTATAGGTTATACTGAATTGAGTATGTTGCCTTGAGAGATATTCAATAATTTTACTATACTTTTATACAATTTTCATATTTCTATTTTACATCGCATTCTTACCTCGCAAGAAGACAGCCAAACTGTGGAGTATCTTTGCTTGAAAAGCAAAGGTATGTGCTAGGTGTAATGTATTAATATATAAGTGTATAAAAAGTCATCCACAAACATGCTGCTATAATTTGCTTGAGTTACGGGAGTTTTGTAATGGCCAATTATTAAACAAGTGGACAAACTTGATGATTATGGCACGACTAAATATTTGTCACACGAACAGTGGGTTGTGCCGGCTAACTTGACCACTCCCCACAATCCGCACTCAGGTAACGCTTTCTGTCGTTCTGTTATTACAAGACATTGGCGTCAGGAGGCCACTTAATTTGCGAAGATGAGAAGACAAGCCATATTTAGAGCAAGGTATTTGTATGTAAATGTTTTTTAAATACGACCAGATTCGTCGCCTTTGTACAGAATTCATTCTCAAGTTTCCTACAACTGCCTCCTTCCAGAACAAATGTGAGATTATTGATTCAGTGCAGAACAAGAAACGGCTGTAAACACGTACAATGATTGCAGAAGATGAAATAGACGAAATTGATAAACACATTGAACGTTCACCATGAAAATTACTCACACACGGAGGAACTTAAAGAAAACAAATGAAGTGAAATACCAAACATTACAGCGCGTAAGCTAAATGGCGTCAATCTAAACGTGGTTACTCATTTCTTCGTTTCTGTTTGTTCATTTGGTCCCACTGCGAGCAAGAGCTCAGGGACGTTGAACACATCATACAAACGGAACATGCATAATGACCAATAGAACACCCATCACCAATAATACTATTGTTTCTCTCTATCTTTCATGAGATTCTGATAGCAAAACTAAATTTCTATGGAATAAAGAATAACATACTAGATTGGTTCATTTCATACCTAGAAAAGAGAAAACAAAGGCTTGAAATTAATAACTCCAATGGGTATCAAAATAGTGCCTCAGAATGGAAATCAGTAAAACATGGTGTTCCCCAGGGATCAATCTTAGGGCCTCTTTTGTTCTTGGTTTACATAAATGACCTCCCATTATTCATTAACAGTATTGCAAGTATTTATTTATTCGCAGATGACACTAGTGTTCTAGCAACAAGTAAAGATTTCAATGGCTGTGTAGTAAAATTAAACTATGTTCTAAATTCTATTTCAAATTGGTTCAAAGCAAACAAACTCTCAGTAAACCTTGAAAAAATAAAAACAATTAAATTTATAATTACTGGCTCACCACAAACACACATAGAAATAGGAGTTAATGATACATTGTTAGAACAGCTAAATGAAGTCAAATTATTCAGGTAGATAAGCATTTGGACTGGAAGTCAGTCACATATTAGCTACATCACACCTAAACGTAGCTCAGCATGTTATGCTCTCCGTCCACTGGTTAAATTTCACTCAATTGATACATTTAAATTTGTGTATTTTGCCTACTTTAACTCCATCATCGAGTATGGAATAATATTCTGGGGATAGTAAATGCATATTCCGGATACAGAAGAAAGCTATACGAATAATCTGTAATGCTCATAGCAGACAGTCATGCAAAGAACTACTTAAAAAATTGGGCATACTCACCTTACCTTGTGTTTATATATTATCCATTTTAAAATTCTATGCAGTTAATCGACATATTTTTATAACAAACATGGAAATTCATAACATTAACACTTGACAAAGGGATATTCATCGTCCCTATGCCAATCTTCGTTGTTTTCAGAACGGTGTATATTATGAAACAATCAAGATATTTAATGCTCTCCCTAGTAATCTCAAAGAAAATGTTGGGAATTTCAGGGGTTTTAAGGCCTCTCTTAAGGAGTGAGTACCTTTGCAATAAACCATTTTACTCTGTAGATGAATATTTAAGTGATAAATCGTTCTGACAATACTGTCAACAATCACTATACGTATAAGCTTTATAATGTATTGCATTTGGTGTATATTAGTGTGTGTTTTATATTCAAATTAAATTGGTGTATACTTTGACTTGCACAGATGTGTCAAATAAAGTTTTTAGTATTTAGTAATGACAAGGCCTGTAAAGCCTAATGCTTTGATATTTTACGCTAGTGCATAATTGTAAATTGTTGTATTGGAACTTCAATAACATATTTGTAAATATGTATTGTAATTTGCTGACATTTATGAACAGTAATAATACAATAATCATATTTTAGTTTTATATAATTACTAGTAGTAACTATTATGTCGATAATTAGAAAACTATCATCTGACATTACATCAGTGATACATATAATGAAATTATATTTATTTATACATTTTAACACTAATTATGTGATTGAAAAAAGAAGGGAAGTTCATGTGCTTTTATAGAGCACATTAAGTATAGTAGAGCCCTCAAATACATATGGAGTGATTATATGTCTATTCTGCTGTTTTTGTAACCCAAGCTTTAAGCAAGAGCTTTGTACATTTTTTTTCTATAATATATAAACATATGTATACATGTATATGTCTTGACAAGTTCTATGTTCAGTGGCTTCCTGGCCTAAAAGAAACCTAGAGAATGCTTTCTAATCTAATCTAATAAAAAATAGAAGCGAAAATTAATACATTTTAAGCACTGCTAGATAGACCTAATTCAGTGCTATAAATTACCATTGTGTATTATTTGCCATACATTTAATATTTACTCATTTTAGGTATATTAAGGAATTCCTCAACAGTATATGGGGAGTGAGTATATAAGAAGGTTTTTCTGAAGTTTTTCTTACAGGTTTTATGCCGACTGTGGTTGCCTAATAGCTTGAGATAACTTGGAAGGTCGTAATATACGAGGGTCACTACAACAGTTTTGAGATACACAAGAACTAAACTGAATAAAGTCACTTTGACTGCTGAAGCCTTATAAGGTGTTCACCATCACACTTTATGCACTTCCTCCCTCATTCACTGAAATCACTTTTGAAAGTACTCCTGCCATTCATTTTCATGTAGGTGTAAGAGTTCACTTTCGAAAGCTGCAACAGCTTCTTCAGGGCTCGAAAGCCACGTTCCATGCATGTAACTTTTCACAATGGGGAACAAAAAGAAGTCGCATGGAGCCAAATCTGGACTTAAGGGGGGATGAGTCACTTCAACTCTGTGGACTCCAGAAACTAGGGCTGTGCGCGCAGAAGCGTTGTCGTGGTGGAACAGGATTCCTCGTAGTCCTGTGCTTGGCCGCAATTCACGAAGCTTCTCAAAACTTAGGGTAAGCAAACTGTTGTATACCAGTGCGCAGGAACTGTCTTTTGTTCCACAAGTGAAATGGTAGCCACATGATGAGATTTAGAGAAGAAAATAGCCACCAGTTTCTTCCCGATGCAGTGCGGCCACTTCCCTTTCACTGGAAGATGGACATCCAGAAAGATCCACGGCCAACGGATACTTAGTCTCAGGGTCAAACTGGAAAATCCAAGTTTCATCACCAGTGACAATGTCAGAAACCCGCCGAGAATTGCATCCATCGAATCTGGCCAGCATTTCTTCACAACATTCAACATGGGTGCTCTTTTGCAGATCGGTTAAATTGTGGGGTACCCACCGGGTTGACACCTTCCTCACGCGAAGATAGTTGTGCAATATTTTCAAAATTGCTGGCGATCCAATCTGCATATTTGCCTCAATTTCCTTAAATGTCACACGATAGTTTTTGTGGACCATTCTTTCCACAGTAACTACGTTTTCTTCGGTCACTGCCATAGAGAGACAACCACTCCTAAACTCGTCCTTTAATGAAGTTCGGCCTCTTTTAAATTCTTGAAACCACCGAAAAACTGTGGCACGGGATGGAGCAAGGTTCCTAAAAGCCTGTTGTAACCGCTCAGACTTTGGGTCTCTATTTTAAACCCATTTTAAATCATACAAAATCATTGCACGAAAGTGTTCTCTTTCCACCTCCATACTGGTATTTTGACGTCACACTAGAGGTTGTTAATCTTGCGCTGTAGACTGCGAGGAGAGACGGAGGATGCAAACTGATACATGTTTTCATTTGCAAAGAATGTGGCTATACAGTGGTGCAAAGCGTTTAAATTAATCAACCTTTTTGAAACAACTAAGTTATTTACTGGTCTATGTAAATCACTTGCCTGCCTTGTACTGTGATTATGCACAGCCAGATTTGTTGTGAAGTTATCATAATTATCTGCCCGATAGCTCAGAAGAAAATATATGTATTCACCTGCAACAGTAAGAATTTTTGGAGTTCTAAATAATGGCCCACAAGAATGACGGGAAACAAAGCAACAAATAGTACGTATGGCCCTTTTTAGTAATATAAACACTTGCCTGCTGTGTGCTGAATTGCCCCAAAAAACATTTCCATATTTCATCAGCGAGTGGAAGTACGCAGAATATGCTTCTCTTATGGTGTTTTCATTAAGCATGTTCTTTAAATTTCTTAATGGAAAGAATGCACTGCCAAGTTACATTGCTTATTTAGCTGCGGAAGAACATTTCCAACAATTACTATGAAGTAAGAGTTACTTTTGTTATATCTTATGTACAGTTTTACAGGAGTAGAGATTTAAGAAGCGAAGATGGAGTTCTGGCACGGCCGGCTATAGCACAACCAGTGCTAGCTATCGGGTTTTATTCCCAAAACCTATAGTTGTTTCACTATGAAGGCCGGGACTTAAGTACTTACAACAGTAAGTCAACATTGAAATCTCCTCGAGGTTTATCGGGAAACATGCGAGCCAATCGGGGAGTTTAATGTTATGCCGGCATATTGCGATGGTAGTTCAGTGGTCAGAGCAACCAGTCGGAGACCAGGAGATTTGTCGCTTAAAAAGTTTTCGATGCTTCTAGGGATATAAGACCCGGTTTCAAAAAGAAAAAAAAAAAAAAAAAAAAAAAATCGACAGCTGCAGATCATTTATAACCGAAGTTTGATTACCACGTGAGTTGTATGATGCTAATCCTAGGTCACACCACAAATGGAGCGAATAGATAGGAGATGCCCTAAATCTATGCATTTAAGTTGATAAAGTATGTTTTCGTCAAGTCGGCATTGCTTGATTACTTTTGAGACGAGTGCTGTTTTTGTGGGTTAAATGTGAAACTAAAAGCAAGATTTTTCGGTGTTAAATGTCAATTAAGGTACATTTTGACTGTAGGTTTTAAACCACTATAATGGTGAATACGTGTGGGGTATTTGGTCGTGGTTTCTCGTATAGCAGAAGTAAACAATAAGAGGAAATGTTTCAATAATACGTTAGGGTACTTATTTAAGTGATTTTGAGGTGTTAAATGTTCAAGTAAGCGGTAAATTTAGAGCGTAAGTTTTAAACCAATATAGTGGTCAATATGTGTGTGGTGTTTGGTTGTAGTTTCTCAAATAGCAGAAGCAAAAACAAGGAAAAGGAAATTCGCAGGGAAAATTAACAACCTACCCCGGTTTATTAGCAACCTTTTGCTAAGCGGCCCATTTAGCTGCTATTGGGAGAAATAATTACTATCAAATTATGTGCTTATGATAACAGAACGGTATGAATCGGGGGGGGGGGGGATTCCTGGGACTCTGAATGCAATAAATGCAGTCCACTGTGAATCTTTGGCATAATCTCCGATAGTTGTCACCTTTTTTAGTGTGCACTTAAAAAGATTCCAATAATTTCCCAAACATAATTGTGTTTGTGCGTGTGTGTGTGTTTACGCACATGCATTCTATATATGACTGCCTCATATATGCCCTCGGATGTAAAAATCCTTAGCATGGCTTCCTTCGGAAGGGAAGTAAAGCCGTTGGACCCGTGTCATAGATTTACGGCACGTAAAAGAACCTAAAGTCTGATAGAGAGGCCTCTGAGTAAAATTAGGCGGTCTTTCACGTCCAGTATAGAATGGGACGCTGAGAACTACTGCAGTTGAAGAGCGTCCGTAAATAAAACTCCATTTACATTTCTCATACATATATTCAGTTTTAGACCAAGGAATTAGAACGAATTTACGTTATCACCTTGCCGCGATGTTTACTGCAATAATACCAATTTCTCAATAACAACTTCTGGCAGGCCAAAAAATGTAATTGTATTAAATATTCCTGCAATTAGAAATGTCTCCCCTTCTCTTTTATTCTTTACTTCAAAAACTTGGAAAAACGATTAATTTGACAGATGCAACTTATGGAGTATAAGGTAGATTGTAGTTTCACAAGATGGCGGCTGGGCACACGAATTTCAGCAAAACTTGCATAATTTCCGTAATGTGCGTAGGACGAATTGGAAAACAAAGAGATAATGAAGGTTCGGGAAATGAAGAGTTCTATAAATTTTCAAAAGGAAGGGAAAGATGTATTGATGCACATTGTTCTAAAACATAAAGCTGTAACAGAAAAGAGAAACACCAGTAAGAAAGCGGAGCAAGTTTGGAAGGAAATAACCTGACAATTTAATTCCAGAAATTGTATTGGAAAACAAAATTATGTTATGAAAACAAAGAAGCGCACCAAAAATCAACTCAGAAGATAAGGTTCAAGTGCACATTACAGGAGGTAGTATGTTTGTGCTGCCATCCGTGGGCGAAACTGGCCACAGCTAATAGCAGCGCTCTCGCACTTGGTAGCAGCATCTATCCTACACCGTTACTGCAGTTTCTGCTAATTAATTTAGAGTTTGACGATGCGGAAGATACCACAGAAGTGGATATAAATAACGTCCAACTGGAGGTCTGCGCTTCACAGGAGCAAGAAATGTAGGTTTTTGAACCAAGTCCCTCAATGTTCGCAAGTATGTGCATACCGTGAAAAGAAGAAGGAAGAT
Source organism: Hymenopus coronatus (assembly GCA_030762935.1). Lineage (NCBI taxonomy): Eukaryota > Metazoa > Arthropoda > Insecta > Mantodea > Hymenopodidae > Hymenopus > Hymenopus coronatus. The sequence goes on along the minus strand of CM060900.1, from coordinate 518,584,615 downwards.
ATCAGGGAAACATTTTATAAGAGCAGGCTGGAGTGTTCAGAGAAAGAACATGAGCTGTAAATTACAGTTTTAGAACTGGAACTAGAACAGAAAAAATCTTTTAAAGGTTAAAACAATGTGATTTGTGAAAATGGGGTAGAAATAATAGATTTACAGTGAATACAGTGTTGTTAATTAGTGCTCTACTCAGTGCTGTGTTTTTCCATCTGTCTCCGATTTAAATGAGAGTTCTAGATAAACTGTTCAACTGTGAATAGTACCGAGGACGGCAGGAGTGTCGTCTGCATTAATGGCCAAGGTATGTAGCATACATTTTGCTTTTTTTTATAGGAGAAACTCAAAGTAATTACACAGCCAATTTCATCCCTATACATGGGAAACTTCTTTTGACAACACCAAAAGACCTTTCAATAACTGATCTAGTGGTGAAGGTGTAGGAAAGGTGCCGTCGGTAATTAAAGAGAACTTGGGCCTCTAGAAATTAAACAAATTGTGGTTTGACTGTAAGTTTGGTTTATACTTATGTTTTCACCATTTTTTTTTTTATCGGTAAAGCTCAGTTATTAAGTTAAACGCTAATTTATTACGTGCGCGTTGCGATCCTTTTTTGTGAATATTTATGAATATTTATGCCTAGAAGGAGTAGAATATAAATAAAGAAGTCTTGTAGTACTTTTGTAATGTAAATATATAATAATACTACACACTAAAGTGCCTAAAACCCGAGTTTCATTGTCGGCGGCAGGCGAACAGTGTTGTGGAATGCAACGCCAGCATATGTCGCTAGATGCTGTGCTGATGTATGACAATTATGTTTCATGGAGATTCAGCTGCTCAGTGAATTTTATTATGCAGAGCTTTGGCCACTCTAAAATCGAATGAAACTAAGTACGATTGATTGACTTTGTATTTATGATGACAATTTCAAAGCCTGTGGATTTCAAATTTAGTGCGAGGTTAGATTCCAATCCGTTTAGGTTAGTGTGTGTATACAAATTTATGTTTCTAATTTTATATCATGGTAGTACCTCATTATCGATATTTCCAACAACTCCTAACAGCGCAATGGATACAACATTAGCTTTTTAAACCATCTCCCCACCCATAATCCCTCTCTATCCATACTGGTCCTGTTAGAGTGCAAAACTGGCATAAGTCGCAGCGGAGAGAGTTAGCGGCCCAACTTGTAAATAATTACCCGTATATGTATATCTAACTATGTGAGATTAGTTAAGTATAGTTAGACAAAATTTTAGGCATCTAGATGTGCTTCAAAGCAGAAACGGTAAACCAGAAAACATGAAAATGTTTTGGAAATTGCTAATGCAATGAAAATAATAAATTTACCTCAAATTAGGTTTTGGGCATGTCTACAGTCTCCTGCATGTCTGAAGAGTACAAAATAATTCAGTATTAAGAAGCAAAAAGGAACCATTAGACAATTTGGAAGTATTTTGGAAATGGCTAGTGCAACGGAAGGAGATATTCACTATAAGTTGTATGTTTTCAGGAATTTTAAAGCATCTTTTTTATCTTTGTGGTTCTAAAAAGGGTACACAAATAATTAATGACTAAGAAGTGGAAGGAATAATGACAACTGGAAAAACTTTGAAAAATGCTAATGTAACAAAAGAAATATTTTTCTCAAATAGTACATTTTCAGGCATTTTTGAGCATATTCTGTAGTATCCTGGCCACTCAAAAAAATTTATAATCATCATAGATGCTGGGAACTTCACAGGCTTCACAGAAATGTAAAACTATACAGAGTTTGTCATATAAACCATTCAAATATATACCTAAGATACTAAATCATTAGTGGTTTATTTTTCTATTTATTTTATCATTTTTTATATTTTAGAACAGCGACATACTTTAATGGCTCTGTTTCCCAAGGTTGCATGTTCAAACCCGATGCAAGGCGATGGATCTTTTGTGCATAAAAATGTTGAGCATGGCTTCCTTTGGAAGAGAAGTAAAGCCTTGGTCTCTTGCCATATATTTATGCCACGTAAAAGACACTCAAGTCAGATAAACTATACTCTGAGGCCTATACAATAGGACGCTAAGAACCATTACACTTATTTTCCAAAATAAAACTCAACTGAAATTTTTTTTAGTGTATTGTCTTTGGAATAGGACTGACTTAAATAGCAAGTAAGCCATTTCACAAACTTTTTATTGTACAGATATTCTATATCACACCCGGGTGCATGCTCACACAACACACTTTCTACCATGGTGACACACATTCGTTCACTCTCTCTTACTCATAGCTTCACTATTAAACACACACACACACCAGATAAAACGTTGTATTATGAAGAAGGGTGGTGGAGGGCAAGAGACTCCCTAGGTCGCGTGCAATACATTCGTTGTAATGGGAAAACCAATAATAGGAAATAATTGCGACAATTCGTTCTTTATGATCGTCAGCATCTATGCACAGGCATTGACCTTGAATATCCTGTTGAAAGCTGAATAAAATCACTACATTAACTAGATGGAATTTCATCCTGCAACTGAACAAAACATAAGTAAATATTATCATTGTACTTGAATATCACATACCTGTATTTAAAGTGTTTTACGAACAGGATGTAATCACATAAGGCATAATTCAGCTTTAATTCCATTTTTGCTCAGTGATTCCGTGTATACCTTCTCCTTGTTACTTTAATGCACAAAGACGTCAACAAGAACTATAAAGAGGGCTTGCTAAGAATGTTCCTGCAGTAAAGTGGTCAAAATGCTGAATTAAAAATGAAAAATATGCTGGGTTCGATTCTAATTGATGAGCTATTCTTATTCTCCACCCTCAAGAGCCTGAAAATATGAATGCAATACTGAATGTGTGTTCAGTTAATCAAGAAGTACAGTTTTAATGTATACCTCAAATGTAAGCAGTCATTATAGGTGGTCAAGGTGGTAATACGACAATACCACCTAGGGCGGTATGTAAATAAAAACAAACAGATAAATAAAATGATTTAGCAGAAAAAAGAACACATTTTCAGAGATAGTATAAAAATAAAATAAACGTGAAATTAGGTAACTGTGTTCCTCTTCATTAAACTATATTGAAGACATTAAGTAAACATCTTCTATCAGTATTTGTGGTATATACGAGTTGGATAGATAAGATAGGTATATTAATATGTGCACAACAGGGGAGTATAGTTTGTGCTTCCTGAAATAATTTATAAACAAATCTAAAATTAGAATCGATTACTTAATATTCTTTATGTTCACACTTTTGCAAAATTCTTTCTTACAGATTTGAAAAAGTAACTTAATTGATACTTGGTATTTTTTTCTATTTAGGACAAATTATAATATTAAATCTAATATTTTAGCGCTACCTTCTAATGCTAATAAAACAGATAGAAAACAGTTTTAAGAATGAAATTAGCGTTCTCATTATCTTTATCAGATGAGAAGGGAAACTAAATACGGAATGAACTGTGTCAGGGTTAAGTATCATCTTGCCTTTATTCTCATGGAAACAAATTTTCCCAGAATGCACTTATATAGCCTGTGATATTTTGTTGGCACAAATTTGTTACATCTCAGAGCAGCTGACGACTTAATAGTTCTAGTTTATGTATTAGGAACCTAAAATAAATTATTATTCACTTAGTGACCAAGGAAACCCACGAGAATAAACCGGAATGAATTTGGAACACAAAAGTTGCAATTTATTCTTACCTATGAAAAGTCATCTTGAAATTATTTTTCCGGTGGTTGGTAGAGTTATGCAGCATAGAAGTGCAGCATGTTAATTATTAAACCCTAGTAACCTTAAACCACCTCAGTATTAAAGCTGTTTAAGCATACTGAAGATATAGCCAAAAGCACATTTGCCCTCCACCTATCTATGCACCAGAGGTTTCAATTAGTGACAGCACACCAGCGCCAGTAGTGAGTCTAGGTGATATAATTCCAAGATCTTTGGTGTGTGTGTGTGTGTGTGTACAGAGTGCATCTTTAGAATATTAGCGGTTATTTGTGTTTCTAAAATTACCCTAATATAATCTAAACATCTCCAGATTCGGAAAAATGGTATTTCTACAATTTGAATATCTTTTGCTTTGAAGTCCCATAATGATTCCAATCGTTGTGTTTACTTTCTCTCCACATACTATGTACGCAGTGTATAGAAAAGGTATTGTATTACACCCAAAAATTTGATACCAATATTTCACAGGATATGCATGTTTTACAATCGCCTGAATAAAAAAAAAAGTATTTTCAGAAAATGATCCGTGTGTGTGTTTGCACACGTGTGTGTGTGTGTGTGTGGACAGCATAGGTAAAAACAAAAAGACCGTTAAATACAAAATTTTCACTAATTTACCCTACTTACTCGGTGTCTTCACTACAGACTTATTGTGATAAAATGCTTCAACAATGTGTGTCGTAGTTCAAAAAGAATGAGAACAGTCTGCCTGCCCTTCTGCCTTACGTGTGCACAGCTACTTTCTTCACTACACATTATTGCAGTAAAATGCAGGTAAATTGCACACTTTTAGAAGTAGCTGTAACTGTTTGTAACGTTTTGGTTGGCAGTGTTACATTCAGCATATGTATGATTCTTAGGGCTTTGTTGGCTACGCAGAAGTGATGTAGCCCAAGCCTGTGGCACTTGCTAGCAGATAACTGCATCTATCATACACCATTCCTGATCTAGTTTGTCTATGATTCCCGTTATATGCCTGTTCTACAGGGGTTTCTTAATGCATTGTAGGTGTAAGTAACAAAATGATAGCGATGATAAGCACTGTCTGCCAGGGGCACACCTTAAGAAAATTTTCAGCTTCAATCTGTGCATGAATTCTGGAATTTCTAAAATATTGCTATCATGTGCTGAACCTGGCCACCTAGCAAAAACGTCCTGGAAATGAAGTTTTTAATCACCGCTTGAATATTTAAAGAAAATCAACCATGGCAATTTCTGTAGTCAATTTCAGCATTATTCCCTCCAGGTGATATAATTGGGATATATGTGCAGTCTATTACACCTAAAACTCCTGGGAAATTACATACCTTATGGAAATCTTGCATAACCCAGGCCTTATTCCATAGGCATTCTGATGAAATGAGGTCTTAAAGCTGCAATCTCTCTTGTAACTTTGTTTAAGAATTCCTTCTATGATGGAAAACGAGCTCTTTGAAATTCAAAATTCTCCTAATCAGACATATCAGAAAAGTCTGAAAATAATAAAAATATAGGTTATAAATACAAGCAGTACGTCACAAAAAGGCAATTGTAAAATAAAGAGGCTAAATATCCAAGTAACCACAAAAAATGCATTATTTACCATTTTATTTATAGCTGTGTTATTCATTTCGTTTTTATTATAGCTATTATAGCTTCTACTCCTCAAAGTTCAGTAAGTTAACCAGAGAAAATTCACCAGTTAGATTTGATCTTAGATCAAGAGGCCTTGTTTATGCAACCAAAATTTTAAGTTCAGTTTTATTGAAGGTCATTTTCATATTAATTCAGATTAACTATTATGCAACCAGGCCTAAGATTGTCTGGCGATGATAAAGCATTTAACCTGAATATCGATTAATGGCCAGGATGGAATTGTGGGAGAGATCACAACCCAACCTTGGCATCCAGACAAGGATAACAGTGCAGTAGTGTGGCCATTTCTCTTCTCTGGGATGGTGAGGATAAAAAACAACACCCAGTCCTCTTAGTAAAGAAGAAAATACCTCTGCTGTTACTGGGTATCAAACCTGGGTAGTCTGCGCCAGAGGCAGAAGTGCTACCACTGCGCTAACTGAATGGACATAAGAGGGTTAATTTGTGTAATGTCTTGAAATCAAAACAAGTAAATAAGTAATTATATGAATAAAAAAATATCACCTTATGTGGCTTTTTACGACTGTAAACATACCATACATAGGTTTCCTATGCATAAAAAGCCATGCCATCCTATGTGGCTTCTAAAACATGCACAAAGTTCAGGGTGGTGTTTTTCTAAAATATATTTATTGAATGAAAGTAATTTACATTTTTTCCTGTTTTATTATATTTACTTGATACTTTATTTTTAATTTCTGGGGATCAGAAATTATTGCAAACTTTTATGTACTGTATGACATGAAACATCACAGTTTCCTGTTTATTTGCACTGGAATGCCTCTAGTTATATTCTGTGTTTTGCACTGAATACAGAATTTTCAGTATATACTTTGAGGCTTCCATTGCCAACAATTTGAAGCTCAGAAGCAGAACACTGTAAATAGGAGCAAACTAATAGAATAGTAAATAGGTAAGAGTGGGATCTGTGTGCAAGAATTTTGATATTCTTAACTTACTTTACCTGATGACTAAGAACATAAAACGTATTGTATATCCACCAGAGAAGGATATGTGTACAATGAATTCAGTTAAAAATATACTGCTCCTTATTTAAGGTACATGTGTATCAAACTAAAACTAAGAAGATAGATTAATACAATAAACCACAAGCAAATTAAATTATTTTTTAATAACACTGTCAATTGCTAGGATGATATCAGGACTGTTGCTGTGTGGAAATTTTATTCTACAGAAGTTTTTTTACATGCCAGTAAATCTATTGACATGGAACTTGCTTAAAAGCAATTGGTAAGGGCCATATTTGATTCCATAGCCTCAAAGATTTCAGTTTAAAGAAAGATAACAACACACCTGTATCTTTATAAAAATGAAGTCAAATGTTCATTGAAAAACTAGGAGTAGGCAGAATAGTAGGTTTGTTTATTACCAATGTATAGGCTGTGTGAAGTATTTCAGGGATGCCTCCAAACATCAAGGTAGCGGAAAAAAAAGTATATGAACATGAGTCTGAAAATCATTTTATTGCCGAGTTGCAAGACAAGACTGAAAATTAAAGAAATTGCTCAAAGTGCCTTCCCAATACCTTAATGGTTGTGCTAACCCTACATTTCATGCTATTGTGTACTTTGTTGTGAACTTCTGGACTGATTCACATTTGGCCAAATTGAGTGTGGATACAATTTCTCAGTGTGAATATACAGTACTGAGTCGCATAAAGAAGGGACTTTAAATGATCACACACAAAGAAATCCAGCAGATTGAAATCAAGAGTTGGAACAGGCTGTACAATAAATCCACATCAACCAATTCATCTATTTGGAAACCTATAACTTAAGAAAATAGGTACTATCTAACTGATATGAATAGGTGCACTACGGTATAAAAACCATATTTTTGGACGATTTTCAGTTCCCCATGTTTAATTAAATGATGCAGCTGATTTCTGAGAAACGGTAAATATGTCTCTGCAATCATGTGCACATGAAGGAAATGGGGACCAATAAGTTGATTGGAAACAAGTCCATCCGAAACATTCAGGCAGAATCTATATAGCTGTTTGTCTTGTCACATTTCATGTAGGTTTTCTTGGGCCCAGTTATGAGTATTACAGAAACTGAATATACCACCATGAATAAATTCACCCTCATCAGTGAACAAGGTGCATGCTAAGAAATTCATGAACATAGCACAATTCTGGAACAAACAACAGAAAGTTCTTCTTGACTCAAAGTCTGGTATATTTAATCCTTGTAACCTTTGAAGATGATACTGGTACAAAAGATTTTTGTGCAAAATTCTTCAGATAGTCATGTGACCAAAGCCTTCCCTTGCTGCAGTGCATTTTGTCCTGTCTAATGGGTTCACATCCACATCACAAAGAACTTGTTCTTTATGGCCAATGCTTCTTACCTCTCTTGATTTTCCAACACCCGTAATGCTCCTCTCAAATAGCCACTCTCTCTGAAGCATTCTGAATTCATGAGAAGCTTGATAAACAAGGTAAGTGCTTGTTGAGAACATTTCTGCATAATGCTCACATGCTTATTAGATCTATTTGCAAGGCCTTCCATTTAATGTATGGTCTGTTCACTCAGATAATACATTTTCTTCTGCTTTGTGTGTTCTACAACAACCAGTCAGCAGATATTTTAATTCAAGTAATTAGTATCAGTGAAGGAGCAAATCCTTTAATAACTCTGTAATAAACATTTTCAGACCCATGTTCATATGAATTTTTTTTACTTGATTGATGTTAGTGAGGCATCCCTGAAATATTTGACATCAATATAGCGGCAACTTGTATAAATGCAGGCTAAAATGTTTAAGCAGATAATATAATTTTTTTTATAGGGTTCAATGCCCGCTTTTACTACTTGTAACACTGCTGGCAATGACACTGGTGATATATGAAATGAAGATGGAGCACAGGTGGAATGCGATGATGGGAGAACCCAGAGTAAACCCTCCCCTACGCCACTTTGTCCACCACTATTAATTTGTTTCACTGGCTCTTATCACTTATAGTATGGGTTCAACAACTGCTGCTTCTACATGATCTGTAAAGATCTGCAATGTTTTGGACAGGGTTTGGAGTTTGTTTCATCCTCTGTAGCATAGATTGATGATAACCAGAAAATTGGTAAAATGTATCATTATTGAAGTAGTGATAAGTATAGTCTGGGTTCAAATTAATGGAGGGAGGGGTGGACTCCTTCCTCTCATTAAATAGTTTCTCCAGCTTGTTAAAGCACAATTCCTCCCTTGCCAGGGAATATATTTTGTTTCCGTTTATTATAAGCACCACTACTGCTCTTTTTGAAAATACAGGAAGACACAGAACACTTTTGATGCAGATTGTATGTTATGAGTGCAAGCTGCGAGTCAGCAGAAGTATCTTATCGCTAAAACCAATTAAGCTACAAAATAAACCATTCTCGGCTTGATTAGCTGGATTGGCATAACATTGGAAGTGATGTTTAGTGAAAATAAGTCAGAAAGTCTGATTCGAGCTCCGAGTATAATGGGTTTTAACATCTGACAGTTTCATATTAAAACCTAGAACAGGCAAAAGAGAAGCCCATAAATCATTCAAAAGAACAACCAATGAATCCAGGTAGGGATGGCATTCCCTCTAAAACCTATATAAAGCTCAGAATGATGGAAGTTTGTGTTGGAATATACATTTTGAGTGAAAATACTTGCCATTTATACCTGACTTATCAAATCCAATTTATTCACTTCAAGATTTCATTACAGAAATATTGACTTTGTCAATTATAAACAATTGAACATTACAAAATACTGCTTAAAATTGTTATATGTAAAGATGAACACAACAAAGCATAAGATGTTACCATTTTAAATAAATTACAATTCATTTTGAATATAATGTATATTTGTAGTAGCACTAGACAATTTCAAGGTATTCATTTATAAGTTTTAAATTTATTTCATCCAGCAATAGTAACATTAAATATAGGACACATCAAATTTATATCTTCAAATAGTGGATATTGAAATACAAAATACATTTTAAAAAAAAAAACTGTGCGCGCGCGCGCGCGCGGGCGCGGGCGCGGACACACACACACACACACACACACACACACACACACACACCTCTATCATAGAATAATTATAAACAACGACCAATTTAATATAAAATATGATTGATTGAAGTGAGTGCAAACTTTAGTGTGCTTTTCCATACCTGGCAGTGCATCCTCCTTTCTGTGCATTCATTCAACATGGCAGATCTCAGATATGTAACAGACCTCATAAAATTAATTTAATAGTGTTAAGTGGTCGATAAATGGTAGAGATTATGAATTTCACAAAATTTCAAATCTTATCTAAGCCCTGGTCCGGTCCTTGAATTCATCAATTGAATAGAACTGATTATTAAGTAGGAATTTATGGATTTCTTTTTTGAATTATGCAACTTTAGTTTTTCAAATAAAAAGTAAGATAGTTGTACAGTTTAATTCCAGGATGTTTAAATGATACCTCAAAGAAGCTGGTTTCATGAAAACTTGCATGCACATTATTTTTAGTATTAAATGTGTGTATCTCAGCATTGGTTGATAGGCATGTTATATTTTTCTTAATACTATGGTGAGTCAATAAATAAGTATCAAATAATAAGTCAAAAGTAACTATCTGAAATTTATTTTACTACATTGAGACACTTATCCCATCTGTTTATAAACCCTTGAACACCAGTGGCAAAGAATCTTTTTGGTTGCTTTCATAGCCAGCAAGTAACCTCTCGAATTATGGCATCATTAGTTTCAAAGTGATGGCCACCCAAATGACTTTTTAGGGGCCCAAACAGTTGGAAATCACTGGGGGCTAGGTCAGGACTGTAAGTTGGAAGTTCCAACTGTTCCTATCAAAATGTTTGCGACAGCTCTTGTGTTAATCTTACTGAGTGAGGGCAGACATTGTTATCCAGGAGAATCACTCCCTTTGTCAGCAGTCCAGGTCACATGCGGCAAATGGCCTGTCAAAGTTCTGGCAGAATGGTGCAGTATGTTATGGCATTCACGGCCTCACAGTGAGGCTGGAATATCTGCAGTGTGACGTCTTGCATGTCCCAAAACACAGTGAGCATAACCTTGTGAGCTGATGGAATCACCTTAAACATTTTTGTTGTTGGTGAGGTGGAATGTTTTCATTCAATGGAAGATCTTTTCTGATTTTGGTTGAAAGTAGTAAAACCAAGATTCATCCCCTGTAACAATTCATGCCAGGAAATCATCCTCCTCATTGAACAAAGTGAAGTGCTACAAAGATAGACCCATTCTCTTCATTTTGTGCTCCACAGACAAGTGGTGGGGTACCCATCATCATGCACAAGCTTTATGAAGCTTCAACTGCTCATGCAAGATGATGTAAACAGTTCCATGTGACCAGCCTATAGCATCAACTACATCATTGATCATCACACGCAGGTCATCATGAAAGATTCATTCCACACGCTGCAGTATGGCTGCAGTTGACACCTCTGCAGGATGAGCAGGATGCTCCCGATCTCTGATACCTGATACTGCTGGATCCAATTGAATCATACCAGGATGCATTTTTGCCATAAAAACCACACAACCACATGCTGTGCTGCTCGGGTACAATCATGCAACACACCTGCCATCTTAACTGGCTGCCTGCATGCTGGAGAGATATGGCCCAACCTCTATGACATGCATATGTATGCTGCTATTTGCTAGCACAAAATGGGTGCGTAGCTTACAAATGGTATAAGGAAAACGGACATTTGCTACTTATTTATTGATTCACCTTTGTATGAACCAGTAGTTCTTTCATGTATAAACATGGTAATTTATTATAATTTATTTTTAATGTTTGAGGACCAAGGTTTTCTGATAGGTGTTATGTTCCTCTGTATAATCTTAAACATCTCATTTTCAATGTATTCCCACTGGTGTGCCTCTACTGTTATTAGTTATCCTCTTTTACTGTAATCTGAAAGTTACTTGTTCAATAGCAAGAGCATAAGGAAGCAGTAGTAAATTAATTTATCATCATGCTAGTATAGGCAGCCTAAAGGAATCTTTTATTTTGGGATATATTCTTGTTACAGACTATCAGAAAGATAATACTTATTTTGGTGCTATTCTTGGAAGAACCGCAAACAGAATTGTTGGAGCTTCTTACATCCTTAATGGTAAAAAATACAAGTTAACAGCTAATCAGCATGGAGACAGTTTTCATGGAGGCACCAAAAGCTTTAGCCATGTAAGTAAAGCTGCATCTTTATAACCTTCATCAAGGACTTGGGTGAAGGAAGGAATAAAATTTATGAAACTATTTACAAACTAATTAAGAAAATGCATAACCATAAATGTACAAACAACTGCTCTTATTAACAATTACAACAATAATTATACTAATAACAGTAATAGTGCATGACTTTCTAATGAAAGAAAGCATTTTTGTTGTTGACGTTTGTTGCTGAATACATAAGTACATTATGGTAGGAAAAGAACAAAGAAATTTGTAAATTAAACTATAATCAAGATAATGGATGATATGGAGAAAAAAAGAGGAAGATTTACTCTAGCAATGAATGCAAATCAAATGTTCATTTGAAAGCAGCATTTCAGCCAATAAATAATTCTGTCCTTTGTTTTATTTCATATTGAAGGCTTACGGCACTATACAGCACCAATTATGGAGCTGGTATCCATGGAGGGATACATTAATTACAATAATAATTTTGATGAACAACAATGACCACTACCTGTTGTAATATAGGATATGCCTGTTACTTATAGCAAATCATACAGGACTGGAATAAATAAATGGAACAAATGAAGTTAAATAAAAATCAACCATAAATGTTCATCCAGATCTAAAAATAGTTTTATACTCCTTAGCAATAAAGCTCTAAAAATATTCGATGTTGCAGTTTAAGAATGGGATCTACAAAGAGTAAACTTAAATTGTTCAAAGAATTATTAGAACCAGCTGTAAAATTCAATGCTACAGCCAGAATATGTACATGGTTCTGCAGCTTTCTCTGCAGTTGCTCTAACCATTCAGGTACATAACATATGACATTCAATCCTCCAACTGATTCCTGTTTTTTACCTAGTCAACCAATTGGTATGTCTCCCTTCAGAGAACACTTTAATGGTGACTATCATGCTGGTTGGTTGAAGGGTAAAAGAACATGAATCAGTTGGAGGATGGAATGTCATACTGGCATAGTGTCACAGTAGTTCAATGGTTTGAGCAATTGCATGGAGTGGGAGAATTATATTCAAATCCTGGCTGTGGCATTGAATTTTTCAGCTGGATTCTCATAATAAAAACACATTATCCAGAGAAGCATTACCAACACAATTATAGAATAGCTTGATAGTTTGCAGTACCTGGCCATATTATTAGACACACACTAATTTTTCACTATAGTAAAAGATTAGGAGGCAAAAATGCAACTAATATTGTTTTTTTTTTTTATTGTTATTTTTACTAACCTACATAGAAACATTACATTTGCTTAAACACTGATGAAGAATTTGAAGTATAATTGCATACTTTTGGTGATAATTGGATATATTTCTGAATTGTTAATCAGATGTTTACAATTTTATGAAACTTTTAGTACTTATGTGAGCCATCTTTGGCAGCTATTAATGGTTTAATTTGCCTTTAGCATGTATTTATACATGCCTGAACCATCTCATGTGGATGATTCCAGACCTCTGTGATCTTTTCAATAAGTCTAGCTTTTGTAGTTTTCATTTCCTTTACCACTTCTTTCTTCACAAGCTTCCACACATTTTCAGTCGGGTTCATATGTGGTGAATTCCTTTGGCCATGGCAACAAAGGTATTTTTTGCTCTCTCAAAAAAGCTATCTCTAATTTTGCAGTGTGACATCATGTCCCATCTTGCATAAATACAAACGATTCTACGTTTGGGAGCCAGTCTCTTATTTAAGGCAGCAGCCTATTCCTCAACACTTCTGTGTACTGATCATGCCATACTGTCCCTTGAACAGCATGGAGACATCTAGTGCCTTTGCCACTGATGACTGACCATATCATGACTTTGGTGGGATGTTTTATATGCACAACACAATCTGGAGGATACGTTTCACCGGAACACCTTCGCACAAACTGAGATTTGTTTTCAATAATTTTTTGTGGTAGTGTTTAACGCCTGCTTTTACTACTAGTGGCACAGCAGGTGATAACTTTGGTGATACCTGGAATGAAGACGGAAGACCGGTGGAATGCGATAGTGGGTGAAACCAGATGCAGATTCGTCCACCACAAATCTCTCGTACAGTTGCTTGGGATTGAACCTACAAAAAACTTTAAAAAGTGCTATTTTCATCACTAAAGCTAACCTTAAACAAAAGAAGTCAACATGAAATATTTCAATTGTGACCTTTAGCTCTGGGTAATCCATTTCAAATGTAAAGTTTAACTTATTAAGAATTTTTACATGAAGATTTTCATATTTACAGATTTCCAGAAGTTAAGGTCTTTATCCTAGAGCTCCTTTGCCCAGTTGAATCGTTGAGCAATCATGGCAGCAGTTACTTTTGGTTTCTTGGCAGGTCTGCAGCCTTTTAGTTTCATCTCCAAAAGTTAATGTCTAATAGTTCTTTCAGATGAAGCAATTTCACTCTCTTCCAACTTGAATTTAATTTCTTTTGGACTAGTAAACCTGTTTCTTTCATAGATGTTTTTCAAGCAATGCACACCTCTTGGTGTGAGAATCTGGTTTCACCCACATTATTCTCCCATCGAGAGGTGAAGCATGAGCTCCTCTTCATGTTTGTGCTAAATTTGAAACAAAAATCTACTCACGCTTATGCTTAGTTTGGAGTAGCAATCAACTCTTCTCAGGGCATTTTAATGGGCTTGTTGGTATTCACGGATCTAGACTACCTGGCGATTTTGTAAATAATAAATCACTAGGATTTTCTTTGTAGAATTGCAATTTATTAACAATTATTTCATACAATTCTTATATGAAACTGCTCGATGTAATTATGTGCTTTGTTGAATGCAGCAAATATTTGTATGCATTTATTTCCATGTGAATACATTAATGTAGGGTAATCTTCAAGTGGCTTTTTCCATGCTTGTGAGAAAGCCTCTTCTTTTTTTATTATAACTGGCTTCACAGTCAAGAAAACCAACACGTAACTATGGTACTTATTGTTGAAAAACAACATTGTCTAGAGAAAATCAAATCACTTATACACGACGAAAGCACAAGGAATAATAAATATTTGCACCCAGTGATTTCAACTTTGGAATGCAACAGAACAAAAACATTTGAACATCATATATTACAAAAATGACATGAAATTCATGAAATGTTGACAGATTTTGTGGTTAAGATATAAGTGTTGCCTCAGGGCTAGGTGCATACCAAGTTCAATTTTCTTTGCAATTCGTCTCACAGATGATTCAGATACCCCCAATCTTTGAGAAATCTCTAGTTTTGAAAACAAATCAGTTTTAAGCAGGGTTTTTACCTCAGAAACTTTTGAGGTCAGATCACATGATTTTCCCATTATGTTGTGAGTAGAAGACAAAATCATGAAGTTCGCCTTTCAAAGCACAAATAAACTGGCAAATTTACGTATTAATAACACAAGCTTATAATGCACCTTCACATTTTGTTAGCACTACTGCAACTAATGCTTGTGAAGCAACAATTTTGAGCCTTACAACACAGAAACAGCATAACACGTACATTGTAGACAACAATAGTTCCCTAACATTTTCCAGCGAAGCTCACTGTGATAGATGAGCATTGTTATTATGCTAGTCCTAAGAATTCAGTGAACTGTGAAATAGCCCAGGTGTATCTAATAAGTGGGCCACACCGTGGCCGAGTGATTAGACAACCTGACTCTCACCAACATCCTGAGCGGGCCGCATGTGAGATTTGTGCTAGAGAAAGTGGCGCATTGGTGGATTTACTCTGGTTTCCCCTGCCATCACATTCCACCAGTGCTCCATCTTCATTCCATGTATCATCAGTGTCATCCCCTGCAATGCCATTTGTAGTTAAAGCAAGCTTTAAACACTATAAAAAAAATGCATCGGGTCAAGACTACAAATCAGTTAAGAGGATTGAATGTCATACCGGCATGTTGTCATAGTAGCTCAATGATTAGAGGGAGAACTGTAATGAAATCCTAGCTGTGGAATTTAATTTTTCAGCTGGTTCTAATATTAAAAAAACATTACCCATTGTAATATAAATCTAAGAGGAGCATTACCAACACAATTATTGTTCTAAGAAGTTCTGAGAAATGTGAATGTTAATACATAATTATTTTAAAATTCACAGGTAATATGGGAACCACATGTCTGTGGTACGGCATTAACTCTGAGCTACTATAGTGCTGATGGTGAAGAAGGATATGGTGGTAATGTTGTAATTAATGTAATTTATGAACTGACTGAGGATAACACAGTTGTGTTCAAAGCACGTGCCGTAACAACCAAGCCAACTCCAATAATGATAGCAAATCATGCATATTATAATCTGGCTGGCCATGTAAGTAAGCAACATAGCTTAGAAGTGTATGAAGTTGTACGAAATCTTCACAGTAATTTAATTACAGCTGTAGAATAACTCTGATATCAAAAACAAAATGTTCATATATTTTTTCTTTCACAGAAATTAAAATTTCATATTAAGCATTTGTAGGAATAATTTGATATAACAAATATAAAGTATGATCAGAACATTATATCAAGCTTTTCTGTAGTGTTCAAGCTTTCATTTTGGCACTACACATGTAGAAGTTGAATGTAACATGCATATTAACACAAATTTATAGCTCAATTGAAGTTGAGATCTATTATAGCTGTAAATGTAAACAAATATCTCACAAAAAGACAGACCTGACTATAGAACAAGTGATAAGTGCTGGGAGTATAAATATAAACACCTGTGTGATAGGAGAGGAGCGAAGTGAGCTGTGAGCTGATTAGGAACAAAATCAACAATAGATTTAAAATAACGTAACAAAACTTTGCAGTAATATGTATAAGCTGAATGAATTTAGACATACATGCACATATAAAAACTACATATGATAGCCAAAAACAGACTTCACTTTTATGTCAGGGCATCATTTCCATTAGTCACATTTTTTCCTTTATACTGCATAATCAATGTTGACCAGTGTTACAGTCAGTTCCTTTGGAATACAGTATGCTGTCATTATTCGTGTATGGGTTATCCATGCATCCCCGCCCAAATTATTTTGTTTTAATGTTAACATGCTTTTTCCGTTTCTCCGTCATGTCTTTAACAAGTTTCTTTTAGCTTTCTTCATTGACACTTATATGCTGATTAACATCAGAAAAACTGAATATGGTTTTAATTTACACGTAACAGGCAGGCCCATAACAAAGGAAGCAGTACTCTGTAGTTATACAGTGATTGTTTAAACAGTGGAAATGGGGCTTATTGTCACATGGTGGGTCCTTTATTGCCGTTTCCCAAAGAAAAGTACCTATGCACAGAAGTCTTTTGAACAGAGAATACATGTTGAAAAAAGCTGCAAATGCAATTTCCTATTTACATATGCATGTTGTACCTTAAAGGCATTAAATTTTGGGTTTCTTGATTTTTCAATTATTTGTGCTGCAGCTACCCCACACTACCCTGGATAATAGTATACTATAGCACATGTAACAAAGGAGATTTCAGTAACAAAATAAGTGCTGTAAAGAGACCTGAAAGAAGCTAGAAACAGTGATGCATTGCTGAGTATACTTAATGCGAGTTGGAACTAGTAGCACTGAAATAAACTACATCACTACTTATTTTGACATGTTTCCCAAAAGTGAGTAAAATAAGTGAAGTAAGTGTTACTAGTCCCAACTCACTTTAACTAAATTAATAATTGACTAGTATCTTCTGTAGGAGGCTGCTTGGAGCTGGAATCTAGACTTAAAGAACTTGTGCATTATTTATTTTTTACTTTCTCTACCACAGACAGTGTACCCACATAATAGATAGAACATATACTGTATTCCATTGAAAATGTTATACCAAGATTTCACTAGGAATCTTTCTGCTTATTCTTTCTTTTTTTTTTTCTTTTTTTTTTTTGTATTAAATCTTCCAATATGTATGCTGTTCTCAAATGGAAACTGTTAATCGATATTTTTGATCCCAGTAATACAGAGGGAACATAATTTTAACAGAATTACATAGGGACCAGCTCTTAAAATATTTTACTATTGCTTTAGCCTATTCTCCTTTATTAGTCTTGCATCTATCTATAAGAAAATATGTAATAAAGCTATTTTTGCTAATGTTTATCTTGATTGGCATGAAGAAGATAGAAGAATATGCTATAAGTAGAATAGCTTGGTCTAGAAAAAGTAGAGAGGCTTGTGAATTAACACATGATTTTTTTTGCAGTGAGTCAGGATGATTGCTATTTGTATTCGATTTATTCATTATATTAAATTCTCATGTATGTGTCCAAATTCATTCAAATTTTTATTCCAAGACAAGTATTTTCATTTTGTGCAAATTTATTATAGTTTGAATATTTGGTTAGTTCCTAGAAATGCCCTTACTAAACATTTTATCTCTTAGTGTGCTTAGTACCTTTAATGTTTATTTTATAGGATGCCGGTGCTAAGGGAACATATGAACACAAAGTTAGAGTTAATGCAGAAAAACTTGTTGTATACAATGCTGCTTATCAACCAACAGGTAAAATGGGATACTTCTATTTGATGTTCTGCTTTTATTGTTTTTATGGATTATAAGTTTTAAGAGTTAGATATGAGACATGGTGACCAACATTTAAGCAATTTTGAGAATTACACAGGATGCCAAATTGTGCGTGTATATGAACGTAGCCAAGCACTGTTACCATCTTTTGGATTAAAAGCTCCTTTCTATGAAAGTCAAAATGTCAGATGGTACCAAATTATGCATTACAATTCTCAGTTCTGCTAAAAGGGTTTGTTGCCATGTTTTACAATGAAAATTTTCACTTATGCGATAAAATATTGCCGCAGTTGTTGCATTAAAGGGAGTCAAAATGCCCTTTTCAATGTTTAAGTTTGATCCATTATCTCGGCAACTATTTAAGATGATGAGCTGAATTTCTCAAGGTATATTCAGCAATAACTTTACAGTTGATTGATGAAAAATAGAATGCTTCTGTTCATTGGAAGGAAATTTATAATTTTTTTTAATAAAGCTCTCAAAATTTTATTGAAAAAATGCGGATTTTTAAATTTAAAAAATAACTAATCCATATATAAAAACCTTTCCTGTTAAAATAAACCCTACTTAGGTGAAAATATATGGTAAAAGTATCAGCCCTTAGTGTCAATTAGTTGCCGAGATAATGGGGCATTTCTACTTCAGAAATTGCCTTCAAACATATTAAAGAAAAAAAAAAAAGTAACCTAATTTTTCGATCACAACTTCACTGTACTTCAAGATACTCAAACGTGAAGGATACATGAGCAGGATGCCAATGCTACCAATAATTAAAGTAAAACTTTCCGATAAAAATATAAGAAGATCTCTTCTCTAACACTGTTACTTGCAAAGTTATTGATGTTTTATCAAAGTGAATGTATCAAAATGCTCTAAAAAACTACTATGCAGGATTACTTTCAACAATATGTTCAAACTATTTGCAATTAACATAACTCTATGAAAGTTGAATCAAAATCAGGAGATAAGAGATATTCATATGCAATTAAAACATGAAAATGGAAAAAAAATTCACATCCCATTTCAACTCCCCTTAAAGCAATATATTTAATGAATGAATTGTAGAAAGTATGTAACCAAAGCATTTAGATGAGTGTGAACATTTAAGAGAAAATCTGTGTACAGAAAATCAACTTTAACAAGTGAAAATATTTATATTTTGCTTTCAAAATTAACAGAGTGGTAAATTATCAAAACAAATTTAATTAGTCAGGTTAGAATACTTGTCACATTTGCTTTAATATAAGCATGCAGTAGTTTCAGCTATTAGAAGGTGGTAGTGTTTACTCAGTCTGAGACCTGCATGACATGAGTTTGCCATACTGATACCTGTCTAATCAGCTAAGGCCTTACTCAAAGGATAACTACCCCTCTCCATAGCTAAAATGTTACTGAATGGACAGTAATTGCCTGCATCTTTTCAGGGCGTTCTGCAGGACAACATTTTGTAATATTTTCAGCTACAGTCAAAGCTTTTGCTTTGAAATATGCAAGGTACTTTCAGTACAACAACTTACAAAGGTAGGGGCATTGCCCCTCCAACAATTTCACTGAAGGGGGCTGGCCACTCCCCCTGAAATTCCAAGATAGAATACTCATTAAACAAACAAAATGTTTGAACCGACTGAACGAGCTGAAAAACAATACCTTTATTTCTAATACAGAGGTCACCTGTTTAACAAAAGCAAATCGTGATGATGCAACACAGCATTTGAACATGATCAGATTATGTGTGATTTGTGGTACTTTCTTGAAAATATTACATATCTGCTTCTCCCCATTTCCTCCACCATTATCACTCATCCCTTTAAAGTATGTAATGTAAGTGTGAGAGCATCTATTCTACTTCATATGTAATATTCACACTATGCTTAGTGCAGCTGTAAAACATTACATTTAGCAAATTTCTTTTACAGTTTTTCTTATGCCTGAAATGCAGTAGTCACCTTTCAGTTCAAATCTGTGGAGTGTTGTGGCTGGGTCAGTCAAAAAGTATTAGGACTGTTCATATTTGTTTCCTTATTCCTAACTTATTACAAAACTTTGGAGGCAGGCAGGGAGAGAGAGATTTTCACTGACAGTGGAAGGCGATTGAGGTTGGGTGGGTGGTAACCAACACCACTGGTTAATGGGAACTAACATCATTCAATTACTGTTGTGCAACAAGTCATCAGTATTATCAGTTTCGTTTTCTCTTAAGATACATAGATTACAATGCACATCAACATAATATTCCTAATGTCTCAAATGTGAATAGTTTCTGATTGCCACATGAACAGGCTTTATATCATGCAAAACTTTGCCCCACATCACAAGATGTGATAATAACAAAACAAAAATAGGACACATCATCGACTATTGGGCAAGATACTCCAACAATTATTTCCATAGCCAAACCTTGTAGCACATTTTGTATATAATGCTTTATTGAAAATCCGATATTTTTCCCGAAACACTGTCATCCTTTTCCTTTTCCCATGGTCTAAAACAGGTGTTACAGTTCTCTGATTAATTGCTTGCACAAGTTCATTGATAGCTTTTAGGGCTCAAGGTATTTCAGTGATCAATTTTTCTAAATACATGTTATTGTCTGCAAAGTTCTATGTATTGCAAATCTTCACATAATCCATTTGAAGCAAGAGCTTTTACAATCTTGATTGAAGAGTATGCAATATCATCAAAGACATTAATTACCTATAAAATAGTGTTGTAATAAACAGCATAGTATACTGTTGTGTCGAGCCATGTTACCCAACTCACTAGTACATGCAGTCGCCAATGCAGATTGGTCTCTGCTCGGTAGGTATGCAACTGATATCTGCATGTATCCGTCTACTGGTCCCCAAGATGCTATCCCTACTGATCACATTTCACTGTCTTGATAAGCATCATGGCATTGGTGTAATTGTGCAGTGTAGCTAACCAAATTGGATAGACTTAATAAAACTAAATTTTTAAAACAATGAGCATACTCGTGTGGGGATCACAAGGGAGAACAGACAAGCAGTACTGAAAATCAAAGTATTAGTTCATCCACATTGACTATTCATGAAGAGCCCATGAAATTAGATTTTAATTCAGTTGCAGATGAGTTTATTAGCAGCAATGAGCTAAGATCCAACATCTTTGCCAAAAAACACTAAGGTAAGAATAGACTTAACAGTCATGGCATGTTTTTTTTTTTTTTCTGAAACTTTAATTTAATCAGACATTTATTTACTTTTCAGGCAGTTGAAAAGTATTGTATTAATGGTTTTTTCTCACAAGCTGTGTGTAGGACAGGAGTTAGATAGGTAGAGTCAGACTGAAAAAATTCAATCATAGATTCCTTTAGGAGTTTCTCCTATACTCATCATGGGGATGATTTCAGATTTAGTGGAGAAGATCACTTGGTTATGTCTTGTGACTTAGGGCACTCAACATTAGACTATACTTGATGCATGCCAGAAAGCATGACAAGTATTGGAGATTACCTGTTCCTTTTGCTGTAGTCATTGTACCATATATCTTATTAATATCCAACTTCATTACCCATTCCAGCTCCCCCCCTCCAAAATGTACAGAAAGTTAGCACATTGAAGCCCAGGCTTTTCAGTAGTTGAAGTGCCAAGAAACCCAGGGTTTTTACGCCTACTTTGAGTTATTATTTACAGTACATCAAATCTGCCGAAAAGTATGCCATTCAGGGATTTCTCAAGTAAACAAATGGTCATACCTTCTGTATTAATATTTTATTTCAAATTTACAACAAGTATCAAATATGAGTACTTTAGAAAAAAAAAAAAAAACTGCATAAAGCTGCTTATACTCCATTTATTCAAAGTTCGAAAAACTTTCTGTTGGAATCTGAATTTTCCACAGCTTCATTTGTATCCTGAATTTCAGCTTCAGTTCACAGAAATCGAGGAAAATGTAGCATTTTAACACTTAAGAGCACAATCTTAACAAACAAATCACCACCTTCAAAGAAAATGGTGCAACTACCCAGAGCAGCCAATATCACTAAATCTCCTAAAATTCTTAATAGTTGACTAAAGCAAGGACAGATGGCAGCACAAATCAGACAACTAAATGATAATTGATATATGTTCTTTGCTGCATAGCCCAAGACCAAGTTATGTCGTGGAATTGCATTAAAAGCATTAGAAATATCTGCCTGAGCTTTGCTAGGGCATGGGTCTCAAACATTTTGATGGCCTGAGCTATACTCGGGCTTGGGCTCCAATGTGTTAATGCATATCTATAGAATATAATAATGTTTCATTGGGTTAGACATTACATGCATGTAAAAGTGATATCAAAACCAATAGTTTGAACTTTATTTTAAAATCCTCTTTAACCTTACCTTGCTTTACTGCAGCAGTTGCAAAATGTGAATCTGAGAGACCCATTCTAAAGAAACTTACTTACATACAATAAAAGCTATTTGTTTGCTGACTTATGTTCTTTAATTGGACAGCTTATGGTAGATGGAAAAAACATAAATAAACACACTAATTAGCTCAGAATCAAAAGAGCTTAAAGTTGCCTGAAAGCAACATTCAAACTTAATAAGCAGACACAGTATCCCCCCAACAACCAGAGTTAAGCTAAGAAGACTGGCCTTGAAATTTGGAAATGTATACATTATAACATACTCATTGTCAAATTTTTCTGGGGCACACTTCAAAAGACCACATTTTGCTATCACTACTTGGATAACAAGAGAATTTTATTTTCTTGTATTGAAGACTATTCATTTCATGTTCATGTAAGCATTATTCACGTTTTTGCTTCTCATAACCCCCTTCTACGATGAGTAAGCTACACACAGTACAACTATTCTACGAAGTCACAATATGCCTTGAACTCTTGAGCTCAGCAACTGTTAGGTGTAGTTTGGTCAAAAGAGGAATCCAAGTATTTCCTATAAATATAGCTATTACTTCTAATAACCAAAGTGTGAATTCGTAATGAGGCCTATCCTAAATAGAGCAATAAAATAAACTTTCATTTCTAATCCCATATGCAAGGTTAACCCATTGGTGTGTTACCTAAATATCCTTGTGGCTACCTATGAAATTTGATTAAAATCCTGTACAAATGGGCAAGTCAATTGTAAAGATAAAAAAAATCATATAAAACCAGCCTGAAATTTATTTACATAATTTTATACTGGAAGAATTGACTCACTGGGCTTAATGGCCTAATATGAATTTTGAGTGTGGTAGATCTCAGAACAGTTCTCCAAATGGCAACATAAAGATTTTGTCTATTGCCAAACACTTTCAATATTTTCTTCCATACTGAAGGATACAACACCTCTTTTTGTTTTATTCTTTCCCTCTTGTCTGTGGGCGGAATTAGCATTGAATACAAAGGGCACATGGTTTAGCTTGCAGCCTAAAGGCAAACCTATGAAAATTGACCCAAAGTGTTGAAATCTCATGCTTTTTTATTGTTTTTAGAAAGTTCAGTGTTTAAACTATCTTATAACAGTTAAACGGGTCGTGTGATCATCTAACAGTCTGCGTGTAGGTGCCTTGGTCATTTAAAGACCTTATTATAAGACTTGTTTGTCATAATTTTGATTATTTTCAATTGCTTTGTTTGAATTTAGCACCTAGTGATTTCTAGTGCATTTTAAAGTCACCAAGTTTGTGTTGGAGCTTCTGTAAACAGACGAAGGTGATTTTTCCATCATACAAATAATGACACAAAAGATTGGGATGGGTGATGATGATAATGGTGTTTAAGGGAGCTCAGATGCCGAGGTCATAAGCGCCCTTATGATTAAAACTTGGCAATAGGCAGTAAGAAAATACCAAAAAAAAAAAAAAAAAAAAAAAAAAAACACAAGTAAAAGAGCTAACACAGTTGAAACGGAAGTAACAGAACTGTCCAGCCCTCTAACCAGAGCTGGATATAAAACTCCATCTAAAATCAACACATTAAAACCAAAAGAGTTTAAAGAAACGGAAGTAACAGAACTGTCCAGTCCTCTAACCAGACCTGGATATAAAACTCCATCTAAAATCAACACATTAAAACCAAAAGAGTTTAAAAAACTGCTATCACACTAAAACGTCAAGGTAAAAGAAACTTTTGCTAAAAATTTAAAAACCCTGTCCACTGCTCTTGGGTCATCTGCCAGGACCTCAGCAAGAGAGGCTGGCATGCCCATAGATGACCGAATGTGTGCCAGGTGACCACACTCCAGCAACACATGACGAACTGTCTGTGCCTCCCCACAGAGCGCACAGACAGGAGCAGGTTCACGTTTAAAAAGGTAACTGTGAGTAAAAATACAGTGGCCAATTCTTAGCCGAGCTAGTACTACCTCCTCCCGGCGGAATAAACGAGAGGAGGTCACCCAGTTGACAGGGAGGTCCTTCACCTCTCGCAGCTTATTACCACCGAGAGCTGACCACTCCGCATGCCAAGTCGAAAAAACGGCTCTCCATACAACCACTCTAAAATCTTCTGCTGTTGAATGGGTAATCGTAACACTGGGCGCTGTGACTGCCGATTTCGCTGCCAAATCCGCCGTGTCATTCCCTGGCAAGCCAACGTGTCCAGGAATCCATGCGCACTCCACATTAAAATCAGAAGCGTGCAAAATGTGGAGAACGTCCTGGATGCGCTGCACTAAAGGATGGTAATTGTACAGCTCACGAATGCTGTGAAGGGCACTAAGGGAATCACTAAGAATAAGGCAGTCACCTAATTTTCGACGTCGAATATACAGAAGGGCTTGATAAATAGCATATAGCTCGGCAGAATATATAGATGTGCAACTAGGCAAACCGTAAGTAGAAGTTGCGGTGCCAGTGACAAAGGCACATCCAACACCGTCGGGGCTCTTACTACCATCGGTGTAAATACAAATACGGCCACTGTATTTGGATAAAAATTCTAAAAAAACAACGACGAATACTATCAAGAGGCGTAACAGATTTCCCGTAAAGCGTCATCCCGAGATCGACATGGGAGGTAGCGCGTAACCAAGGGGGGTGTATACTCTCTCCCTTGGATAACAGCCGAGGAATGTCACCATGGTGCTGGCGTAGAAGCTCACGGAAACGAAAACCTGCTGGCCTGGGGCTCAGAGTGCGGAGGCAGTATCGCTCGTGCAGCTCAGGGGAGAAAAACGCGTGATAAGCTGGATGCCCAGGCATACACTTCAGCCCACAGCCATAATTAGCAAGCAGGACATCACGCCGACAACGCAGAGGAGGTTCTCCCGATTCGGCGTAGAGGCTAACAACTGGGCTCGTTGGAAAAGCTCCAACGGCCACACGGATGCCCTGGTTATGGACTGTGTCTAACCTTCTGAGCACTGAAGGTCGAGCTGAAGAATACACAATGCTGCCATAGTCCAACTTCGAACGAATCACAGCACGATAAAGACGGACCAATGCCGTCCGATCCGCACCCCAAGATTTGCCACTTAGTATCCGTAAAAGATTTAGAGAACGGTCACATCGTGCTCTAAGCTGTGCTATTTGTGGTGCCCAACAAAGTTTCCGATCGAAGATCAAACCAAGGAATCTCGCCTCGTCTGCGAAAGGAAGTAAATCTGGCCCGAGTCGAAGAGACGGCGGCATTTGCCACTTACGGCGCCAGAAGTTAACGCAGACGGTCTTCTCAGCGGAGAAACGAAAACCGTGTTTCGAGCTCCAAGCATAGAGATTGTCCAAACACCGCTGGAGACGGCGTTCCAAAAACGGTGTACGCTGAGAAGTACAGAAGATGGCAAAGTCGTCCACGAATAAACAGGAAGAGACACCTTGAGGCACACATAGTGATATGGACTTTATTGCAATAGCAAATAGAGTCACGCTGAGTACCGAGCCCTGCGGCACTCCGTTCTCTTGAATAAAATGGTTAGAAAAAACCGAGCCCACCCTCACTCGAAAAACGCGGTCCCGCATAAACTCCTGAATGACCAACGGTAGGCGTCCACGTATGTTCCAGTTGTGCAGAGAACGCAATATTCCCGCCCGCCAACACGTGTCGTAGGCCTTCTCGAGGTCAAAAAATATCCCAACTGTGGGGCTGTTCTTAAAAAAACCCGTCCATAATCTGAGTTGACAGAGAGACAAGGTGGTCAGCAGTTGAACGTCGTCGTCGAAAGCCACACTGGATGTTCGTCAGAAGATTGTGGGATTCCAGCCACCACACCAACCGTCCATTGATCATGCGTTCCATCACCTTGCACACGCAACTGGTGAGGGAAATAGGACGGTAACTGGAAGTAAGATGGCGGTCCTTTTCCAGGTTTAAGAATGGGTATGATGGTGGCCTCCCGCCACTTGTCTGGAAAAATGCCATCAACCCAGACACGACTATAGACCTCGAGTAGGAAATCTTTGCCATCAGGAGAGAGATGTTGCAACATTTTAACGTGGATACCATCTGGCCCTGGTGCTGAGTGTCGTGAAGAGGAGAGTGCATTGTCTAGCTCTGCCAGGGTGAAAAGGTGATTATAATCCTCAAGGTTGCCAGAAAGAAACGAAAATTCTTGAGATTCCACCTGATTCTTAACTGTAAGAAACTCAGGGGAATAATTGCCTGAGCTAGACACCTGAGCGAAAGCACTGCCTAAAGTATTCGCCACGTCAAATGTATCAACAACAGCTCCGGTAGGTGTTTTGAGACCGGCGATGGGCATATGGTTCGGTTTCCCAGCCACACGTCTTAACTTATCCCATACGACAGAGGAAGGTGTATGTCGATTAAAGGAACCCACGAATTTATTCCATGACATCTTTTTGCTATCCTTAATAACCGGCCTAGAATGTGCACGCATCCATTTATAGTGTATCAAGTTATCCAGTGTAGGAAAACGCTGGAAAACCCGTAGAGCTCATCTGCGAGCGCGAATAGCATCCCGACAGTCATCGGTCCACCAAGGTACCGGAAATCGACGGCTGTAGCCAGTCGAACGCGGAATGGATTGCTCAGCAGCAGAAAGAGTGGTCCCTGTGAGATGTTCGACCAAGTGGTTCACAGAGTCGTGCTCTTCGTAGCTAAATTCAGCCAAGTGGGAGTACAGTTCCCAGCTGGCGTGGTCTAGGCGCCAACTAGGTAAACGGGTGGAACATACAACGGGTGTCAAGACACTAATACGACAAGGAAAGTGGTCACTAGAATGCAAATCCGAGATGATATTCCAGCATAAGGTGACTGCTAGCTGAGGGGAACAAATTGCAATGTCAATGTGTGAAAAACTATGAAAGGCGTCAGAAAGAAAGGTGGGCTCTCCGGTGTTCAAGAGAGCAAGATTCTGACTATCCAAGAAGTCTTTAAGTAGCGTACCTCTCGCACAAGCCCGAGGAGAGCCCCAAAGAGGGTGATGGGCATTCACGTCGCCTACCAATAAAAAGGGTGGTGGCAACTGCGAAATGAGGTGTTCTAAGTCGCTCTGCGAGAGGTCCGCAGATGGAGGCAAATAGATACTGCAAATGGTGAATAAAGCGGAGGGTAGCTTAATGCTGACAGCAACGGACTGGATTGCAGATTGTATGGGTACGGAGTTGGCAAAAATATCATCTCGAATAAGCATCATAGTGCCCCCATGTGCCGGGACACCGTCCTCCGGGGATAAATCACATCGTACGCAGGAGTACTGCCTGATGGTAACGGTGTCCTGTGGACGGAGCTTCGTCTCTTGTAAGCATACAGCCAAGGGTTCATGCTGGCGCAGCAACAAGTCAAGCTCTGGTCGATGTGGTCGAATTCCGCGTATGTTCCAATGGAGGATAGCCATAGAGTATATTATGGGATAAGTTTCAAATCGAAAGACGCTTCTGCAGATTGGGATTAGCTGGTCGGTTCAATTTGTTTTTCTTAGGCGTTGGGCTAGTACTATTTTCAGGAGCACGATCCTGCCGTTTCCGCACTGTCCCTCTGGCAGTGGCGGCAGAATCCTCCTGGTCCATCTCCTCCACAAGGGAGGTCCCATTTTCAAGAGCAAATTTCGGTCCGAGAAGTTCGAACCGATTGGATGTGCTGATCGGCGAAGACGGCCGTTGCCGATTCACGCCCACCTCCCCAGATGACCCTTCAGAGGAGGATACACGTGTGGAGTTGCGTGTACTTTTTTTTACCCTTAGATGACTTGGTAGAAGATTGCACATTCTCTTTCAAGGAGTCTTGTCGTACATACTTGGTCTTGAACTGTTTTTCCGGGGCAGAAGACGTCGTTAATTTACCAGCTTTAGTTCCCGAGGTCGAGGCTTTCGGTGACAAGTGTGCAGGACTAATCTGTAAGCTGGCGGATTTGGCAGATGTTGATACCAACTTGGGTGTAGGTGTCGAAGGCTTTGGCAGCGCTTGGGCTAAAATAACCTTTTCCGCAATTGTAGCCCCGTTCATATCGCCGGTCTGTGTTGCGATTTACCGACGCGGTACCGCTTTAGCTGCAACTGAGCTATAGGTACCGGACCTCGGGGCAGAAGGTTGGCGGAGTCGCAGGAGCTTCCGGGCTTCCAAGGACACCTTCTCTTTCTCCCGTATCTCCTGGATCGCTCGTTCCTCTGTGAAACGGGGGCAGTCTCGGGAACTAGATGGATGTTCCCCGTTACAGTTCACACACGATGGAGCTGAAGCACAAGCCCCATCGTGGGAGATGTCACCGCAGTGGACGCAGGTGGACTTGCCGGTACACAACTCACTAGTGTGACCATAACGTTGGCATTTAAAGCACCTCAGCGGATTGGGTATATAAGGCCTAACTTCGATGGCTTCATACCCTGCCCTAATCTTTTGAGGGAGGTCAACCCGATCAAAAGTAAGAAACAGGGTACGAGTAGGCAGGAATTCACCGTTTATCTTACGTTGTACCCGATAAACAGATGAGACACCCTGAGTCGCAAGATTTTCTTGGATCTCCTCAATGGACAAACCGTCCAACGCGCGGGTTGTTACTACACCGCGGGAGGAGTTCAGCGACTTGTGCACCTCGACCTTCACTGGATAGCTGGCTAACATGGTGGCTTTAAGTATCCTTGCAGCTTGCGAGGCGGAGTTGGCTTCGACAAGAAGTGTACCATTGCGAGCTCGAACGCAGGATTTAACCGGACCAGCAATGGCATCGAGACCCTTTTGGATAGTAAAAGGGCTCACCGTAAGGAACTTCTTACCTTCCTCTGTCCTATGAATAACCAAATAGCGAGGACCACATGACTCGACTACTTCCTTTCCAACGTCTTTATTTGAATTAAGGGGTTTTAGTTTTGGTGCCATAGAAAAAATGGTATAAATTCATCCCCCAGTGCTCCCCACCCACCACGGAGCCCAACGAGGGGTCACCCCACTGGGGTGACAGGGCTACACAGGGGATATAGCGGGCTCGCCGTCCCACTCACCCTGGAGTTCGGTGTAATACCTAGTCCTGGCCAATTGACTAGGGGTGGGTTAGTCCCTAGCCTCCCGTTTAGACAAATCAGAAACCAAAGCGGTGTATTAGGCCGCGCACCCTCCCCAGTTACTGAAAGACAGAAGCCCAGGCTCAGGTACGCAACCCTCAACCAACCATGATATTCCTTTTCACCGACATGGGTCTCCACGCACGGCCTACACGTGGGTGGGCATTTTGACCTTCTGACTCCCTCACCAGTCTGAGGCTGCCCACAGAGGGAGTCAAGGTGGCTCGGGACCGGTGCGCCTAACCTGTACCTACCTTAGTAGGCCCCTGGGGGGAGATTGGGATGGTTTCACATGTTCTGAAGTTATTGTGTTGTTGAAGTTACAAATGTACGGCATATTATTCACACTATCTTACAGATAATTATGATAATTTCATAACAAACCTTGCTGTGCATGTTCACAGTACAAGGCAAGTAGGTGTTTTACACAGACCAGTAAACAACTTAGTTGTTTCAAAAAGGATGTTAGTGCTCTGCAATAAAAATATATAACGACCTTCCAAGTTATATCAAGCTATTAGGCAATCACAGTCAACATAAAATCTTTAAGAAAAATTCAAACATTTTCGTATACACTCACTCCCCATATACTGTTGAGAAATTCCATTATATCCCTACAAAAAGTAGATATTAAATGTATGGCAAATAATACATGTTGGTAATTTATAGCATGTATGTAGGTTTACCCTTGCAGTTGCATTGCTTGAAAGAAAAAAAGAATCTCTTTTTTCTTTATTAGAAAGATAGAGGGGAAAAAAATAGTATTATTGGTGATGGGGGTTTTTGTTGGTCATGATGCATGTACAAGGTCCTTGAGCTCTTGCAGTGGGACCAAATAAAAAAACACAGTTTTGGCATTATTTTATCATTGATTAATATATATTTCATTGTTTAGAGCATAGTTATATCTTGTTGTGTTATATAATCTAGCAAAGAAAAGTGTGAAGTTTAAGCACTATCGGGTATACAGTTTTGTAAATTTTAGGGGATTTTATATAAAATAGGTTTGTTTCAGCAGTTGGTTCCGAATGCATTCGTAAACCAGTACCAAAGTTTTGTATACACATGTGCCATTCCAACACATTTTCAGGACCAGTTCTGAATTTGGTTATTATGCAGAGCTTGGGCCGCTCAAAAAATCAAATAAAACTAAGTGCGATTGATTGATCTTATATTTGTGATGTCAATTTCAAAAGTTTCATTTGATGGTAAAGCTTGCTTTCTTTTATTGTAGACAAATTCATGTGCATGCTGAGACAGTTGGTATTTTGCGTATATGATAGATACTTACAAAATAATTATGCATAAATGAGTATTATATGAATAATACTAGTTTTATAATGTGTATATGCTGAAATGCTTGCATAAAAGCGGATTTATAATGAAAAAACTTGGTTTCATTGTTAGCGGAAGACTCTTTAACTATTGGTATACAATAACATCATATGTCACTCTTAGCAGAATTAGCGCGTTGTGAGAACTTGTAGGAATAATTCGCCAGTCAGTGTGACCATAGTGGTTGGAGGAGTATGTTTCTGTATTTTTTTTTTTATCTGTTTGTGTAGGCGAAAACACTTCATCCCATGGTTTTCATATTTAGCGCGAGGTCAGGTTTGAATCCTTTAAGGTTAGTGTGTGTATATAAATTAACATTTTAATTTTCTCGTGTGGCTGTAGTTGGAAGAAAAATATATTTCCGAACATTATAAAACCATTTATTATTTATACAATACTCCTTTGTATATAATTATTTGGTAAATATCCATCATATATGCAAAATACCAACCGTTCTATTATGCACATGAATTTGTCTGAAATAAAAGAAGCTTTGAAATCATAATCACCAACACAAGATCCATCGATCACACTTTCATTCAACTTTTCAAGTGGCCCATTTTCTGCATTATTACCATTAAATGTCAATTAAGCAGTACATTTGGACTGTAGATTTTAAACCAGTATAATGGTGAATATGTATGTAGTGTTTGATTGTAGTTTCTTGAATAGCAGAAGCATAAATAAGGAAAGGGAAATTGTTTCAATGCATACACAAGTGTACTTATTTCACTATGTGTACCACTGAAAAATCACTTAAATATGTTATACATTACAAGCAGAATGAATCTGTATTGTTTATCAGATTTTAGATTTCCAACTTGGAAAGACCATTGAGAAACTAAATATTTCAGTTTACAAGAAACCTCTTGCCAATTCACTCGTTTAGTAACTATCACAAAAAATAATTGTTGTGAAATTATGTGCTTACGATACCTGAACTGTGAGAATAGGGAGCATGTTCCCTGGACTCGGAATGCAATACATGCAGTCCACAGTGAAGGTCATCATAATCTTTGGGATAATCTCTGATATTTGTCATTTTGTAAGTAGATGTAGTGGAATTAATGGCTACAAGCATGAGAAACAACCAATAAGGTTTGGTCAAAATCTGTTATTTTGCCCTCCTTCAGTTATAGACCAAGAAATTAGTACAAAATTATGACCTTGTGGTGCTGATTGCAGTAATACCAATTTATCAACAATAATTTCTGACAGGCCAAAAAAAAATTGATTGTATTAAGTATTCCTTCAACTAGAGATCTCTTCCCTTCCATTGTCCTTTATCTTTTACTTCAAAACTTGGAAAAACAATTAGTTTGGCACATATGGTGTATATAGTAGTGTGTAGAATCGCAAGATGGCATGGTCACAAAACGTGCTTCAACAAAATACTGGGCATCTCTGTCCTATGGTAGCAACGCTATTAGTTTCGAACTGTTTGTTCACGATAATTATAAAGACGACAGAAGGTGATCAACATAGCTTTAACATTTGCTTCAAAGTACATCATGCAGCACCAGTCTGTTGTTTTTAGTTTTACCATCCCTTTAAAACATCTACAGTTTAAGATTTGGTGAACTATATGAAATCCAGCAAATAAATAAATGAATTCCCTTTTATGTTATTTGTAAATAGTCTATGCAATGTGCTCCTTATGAGCTAAATTGTAAAGCAAATTTGACTTGAATAATTGTAGGTATACACTTCTGAGTACTACAGTATTAAGGCACCATTAAACCTTGGTTCAAATTTCAGGAAATCGAAGTTTATGATGGTTGTACCTACACAAATAATACAAAAGACTTAATGGCTTGAACTTTAATTTTCTTTGAACAGTGTGGATGTGTATCTGTATATGCAACAAAGTGAAATTATAAAAAAAGAGTTATTTATAATTAAAGCTTACTTTAAGGAATTTTCCTCCTTCAAAATATTTCACATGAAGTGAGTTTTCATCCAATTAATATAGAATATTTCATGCACATTTCAAAAGTGAAAACTTATGTGAAATCTGAATTTTGAATTTAACGTTTAAAATCAACAGGAAATGGAGATATATAAATTTATAATGAAGGTTGTTTAAACAATTTATTTTCTTATCAACTGACACCATTTCAAATTAAAAACAACTGACAAAGTTGTGTGATATGATTAGATAAAAAAATATGGACACTTAATACTGTATGCTATGTACTATTTGGGAGAGCACATTGAAACTCATTTTTCAAATGGAATAATTTGAAAACTAAACAACTTTCAAAGTTACATTAACAACTACAATATTTACAAAAGACAAAATCATAATACTCTGTAGCAAGTTTGTTCCAGTCAATATAGAATTGATTTTGGGTAACCTGAGCATAGAGAGTAAGTTATACGATTTGCTCAAGTCCAGAACTTCTAGTTCTTCCTCCTGATAGAACCGGTTTCACTCATTCCAAATTATTCCAAAGTCTGTTGGAAGAAAAAGTCAGAAATTCAGAACCAGTTCTGAACTGATTCTTTGTCCTGTTGAAATGTCTCTTAGCTACTCTACATAACCAGTTCTGAACTCTGTGGGAACAAACCTAATGAGTTCTAGCCATGCAATGAATAAATGACAATCATTTTAAACATAAGAGAGCTACAATACATATGGCACAACATAGACTTGCAAAAGAATTAAAAAGTAAATGCTACAGTATTTTATTTTGCAAACACCAGAGGATGAACTCGTGCCCTCTGCTTCAGTCACACAAGATTAACAGTCCTCTGCTGTAAAACTAGAGACCAAATTTTCATTTATTGCTGACTTTCAGGCAGCTACAGAATCAAATGTTAGTACTGAATTTACAATAATACATAACAGTGTATGGGCTGAAATTTTCAAAGCTGTCATGTA
This sequence comes from Hymenopus coronatus, assembly GCA_030762935.1. Lineage (NCBI taxonomy): Eukaryota > Metazoa > Arthropoda > Insecta > Mantodea > Hymenopodidae > Hymenopus > Hymenopus coronatus. Next base: position 518,550,889 of record CM060900.1, on the reverse strand, counting down.
TGGTGACTGTGGAGCTGCAAATGTATCCATAGAAAGCAAACAGTAGTGGGGTTTGCTGAAAAGCTTGTAAGAAAATGTAAAAGTTGCAAAGTAGAAGTTTCATTTTTACTAGCCCTCGTGTGCTATTCATTCTCTTTCTTGACCTCTCTTCCAAAGTATGGTAAAGTGCTTTTTAGCCATAGGGAAAGGTCATTCTATTATGGAACAATTTTCTCTTTCTATGGGTTTCCCAGTTTTGAGTGCAAGTAATTACAGCTCTCATCTATATAAATTTGCAGAGGAAAACAAAATAATAACAGAGGGACTGATGAGTTAGGCACATAAAGCAATGTGACAGGACTATATAGGTGTAAACCCTGTGCTCAAAGAGCAAGATTTTATTGACATAGGTGTCTTATTTGATGGCTCATGGTGTAAGCATGGCCATACAGCTCTCTGTGGTATTGGCATTATCATGGACATGCTAACAGGGATTGTATTGGATTTTGAAATTCTTTCAAAACACTTGAATGATTGTGCAAAAGGGTATATCACTCAATAGAAAGACCAGAGAATTTGAAGAGTGACACAAAGCTAAGGGCACGTATGAACGTATGAATGTTATTTCACTGGATCCTCTAATGCCATGGAGGTAATTACAGCTGAAATTCTTTGAAAGTGGTCGATAAACAAGTGTAGGATGTGGTACACCACCGTACTATCAGATGGGGATGCAAAAACATTCAAACACATTCAGGACTTAAATGTTTATGGACCAAAAATTTCTGTAGAAAAAAAAGAATGCATTAATCATGTGACAAAGCAAATGTGCACTGGGCTTAAAAAATGTAGCTGAATGGCAAACAAAATGGGCATTTTCAGGAGGTAAAAAGGCTGGCAACCTGAAGGAAGATACAGTAGTGAAATGAGGAAATTATTACCAGAAAGCTATTAAAGGCAATACTCCTAATGTGGACAACATTTTTAGTATTTATTTGTTCAGTCATTAGGTGCATTAGTACAATAGACATGGTTAAAATAATATATACAAGCAAGATACCACATAACAATTTTAGTATTAAAAAATTCATCCATATTACAAAGTACATTGTCCATCAACCATTACTTTACTTTAGCCTTAAACTGTACCACATTCAAATCTCTCATGTGGTCAGGAAGCTTATTACAGGCTATAATGTTGGTTACCAAGTAACTATCTTTAGCTTTCTTTAGTCTATATATGGAACATGTCATTTATCGATATGTAATGAGTGTACATGTCTGTTCGGTTTAAATTGATTTACATTCTTATGCACATATAACGATGACAACAATATAGCAATTGTACACCATTAAATTTTGTGTGTCTTAAAAAGTGGTCTACATGGAAGAAATATGACATGAAAGGTAGCATTTTCACAACTATGCACCACTACACTTCTTGTGATGGAAACCCCCATGCACTTCAAATGTCCAGATGGTGAGAACTCATGGTGTGTTTTTAATCAGGCTCTTGCTAAAGGGGAAAAATCACCAAGACATGACACCTATGCTTATAATGGAAGTACTACACAAAATCATACCTCAAGTAAAACTCAAAATGCAAATGAAAGCTTGCATTCTGTGATTTGGTCAAAATGTTCCAAGGATAAGTTTGTATCAAAGAAAAAACTGAACATTGCAGTTATTTCAGCCATAAGCCAATTCAGCAAGGGATGTGAAACAACAGAGAAACTGAAAGGAAATATGACTGGTGTTGGATTGACTGACTATGGCAAACAAAATCAGTATTTTGAGAGACACCCATCGTGCACAGCATAGCGTAGTGTTAGGACAAAAGAGTGCTAAAACTGCTCGCCGGAGGCTTAGCTGGCAAAACATTCTGCAGAACAGAAGAGGTCAGCAGAGGGTTCAGTGTATGCAGCTGGGCAGTTTTAATCCAGGTAAATGAAAATTGTTCAAGAGCTAACTCACTCAATGTTTAAAGCTTCTTTTCTCAAGAAAAATTTTTACAGTATTTTTTAAGATACAGATTGTTCCAACAATGAAGTTTTCAACCAAATGCCATCAGATTTTAAGAGTTAGTGTAAAGGAACATAATAAATAAACCTATAAATCCATTTTGTGCATATTTGTTGTGAGTAAGAAAAAAAATTACATTTTGGGAAATTATAAGACAATTAAAATTTGAACTTGTACATAAGAATTTATTTTCTATTTAATATTTAAATATAAGCCAAATACAATGATGTGAGTATATGCGTAAGCTTTCACGGCCGGTGTCCATAGTTTTAAAATTTAAAATTTTCGGGCTATTTTGCCATGGTCTGTTGGTTAAAATATGTTTAGTTGAAATATTTCTACCTAACGTTTCTTCCCTGTCTGTGAGGGGCATCTTCAGAGGCAATGTGCTCGCGTCGCCAACGCGAAAAAAATAACAGTGCGGTTTATAGCCAGTATATATACTGGTACACAGGTGGGCGGGGTCAACTGGACGGGTTCTAGTTGCATTTATTTAGCCTGGAGGTTACGGAGTTGGGAAGGTATAGGGAACCAGGTGGAGTTTAATTTAAGACCTTTGTCTTTGTTAAAGTTGTTTGTGTTTTTATAAATCTCAATGGCCTCTCTGTATAAATGGGGGGTAATAATTTTTAGTCGTAGCTATAACCTCTACATCATCATACTGCATACGGTGGTCATCCAAAGATAAAACATGTTGTGCCACAGCTGATTTTTCTGTTTGTCCGAGGCGGCAGTTTCTTTTATGTTCTGTGATGCGTGTGTTGATGCTACGTTTTGTAGTGCCGATGTAAACTTGGCCACATGTGCACGGGATTTTGTAAACACCAGATTTACAAAGTGGATCGAGTCGGTCTTTAGCTGATTTGAGGAACTGTTTTATTTTAGTTGTCGGCATGGATATGGGTTTCATGTGTCGTTTTTCTAAAATCTTGCTGATAACAAGACGCTAATACATAATGGGTACACTAAAAAGGATATCGATCGAGCAATATGTCCCAGAAAGAACAACAGTAGACCTAGGAGGGCAGTGACATATAAAAACAAAGTATTCTTGCCATATATAAAAAACATAACTGATCCTATCGGCAAGATTTTAGAAAAACGACACGTGAAACCCATATACATGCTGACAACTAAAATAAAACAGTTCCTCAAATCAGCTAAAGACCGACTCGATCTACTTTGTAAATCTGGTGTTTATAAAATCCGGTGCACATGTGGCCAAGTTTACATCGGCACTACAAAACGTAGCATCAACACACGCATCACAGAACATAAAAGAAACTGCCGCCTCGGACAAACAGAAAAATCAGCCGTGGCACAACATGTTTTATCTTTGGATGACCACCGTATGCAGTATGATAAAGTTGAGGTTATAGCTACGACTAAAAATTATTACCCCCGTTTATACAGAGAGGCCATTGAGATTTACAAAAACACAAACAACTTTAACGAAGACGAAGGTCTTAAATTAAACTCCACCTGGTTCCCTATACTTTCCCAACTCCGTAACCTCCAGGCTAAATAAACACAACTAGAACCCGTCCACTTGACCCCGCCCACCTGTGTCCCAGTATATATACTGGCTATAAACCACACTGTTGTTATGCTTTTCGCATTAGCGACGTGAGCACATTGCCTCTGAAGATGTCCCTCACAGACAGGGACGAAACGTTAGGTAGAAATATTTCAACTAAACATATTTTAACCTATAGACCACGGCAAAATAGTCTGAAAATTTTAAATTTTAAAACAATGATGTGAGTGTCTTCATATTTTCCTTTATAATACCTAATAAGTTTCATTAAAATTTTTCAAATGGTCCATTGGGAGGGATATTTTAAACTAAAAAATTACCTAAAATTTTTCAAATGAAAACCATTTTATCTTTCAAACCAAAAACTCTAGGTATATCATTTTTAGTACAATGTATATACTGTGGTTAAAATTTCAGCTTGATAGGACAAAATTTAGTAAACTTAGTGTGTTACACAGGTGCATTGCCTGAATAGGTATCCCCAGCTGAAGGTCACCCACAATGTTGTACTCTGATAGTGCTACACTTTAAAGCAACTGGTAAGTGTCATTGGTTCTGAAATCTATGAAGTTAGTCTTTTCTTACCAGTCAACTTGTAAAATGTGATGAAACAATTGAATGTGTAGCAAATAAAATAATATTTTCTTATCACCTTTAGCTGATTATTGCATTATAGAAGAGAAAGTTGTTGCCTAATCTTAAAAATTGAAACCTTCCATTTGCTGTTGTACTCAAAGGTACACTTTGGTGCCAAGGACCAACTCAACCTGAGAAGACATTGCAGCATGGGGCAATGTGTAGAAGTTCTACAGTGGGACTCATTGAAAACCAAGGAAAACGTACTCTTTAGAGTATGGGAGTCATCTGATGAGAAGATCAAGAGAGCAGCTAATCCTCCTTTGGAATAAGGTGACAGAAGTCCTAGATGAAGCATCTGGGATCTCCAGGAGGACATCTAGGGCTCAACTGAACAAACAACAAGCTTTGACAATGGTACTACTGGCTATTAGGGGCAGATGCTGAGGGTGTGTGTATGTGTGCAGCGGGTCATAGCCTACAGGCCGGGAGCTGGGATTACATACAGCAATATGACATGGGAGTAGCTTTCAAACACATAGTCATTGATGTAGTTGATTCATTGCCTGTGCTAGACAGGGGCAACAGGAATCTGTTGGTTGCCATTTAGCTGGATATGTGTGCCATTCTAAACCAGGAGGTCAAGACCATTGTTAATTGCCTTGCAGAGAAACTACATGCTATGGGGTGCCATTGAAACTACATGCAATTAGGGCACCAACTTGAGTCCAGCCTGATGAGGGAAATACTGGAGTGGCCTTAAGTGCACAATACATGCATAACACCTCTCACCCATAGTCAGATGGCATGGTTGAGTGATACATCAAGACTCTACAAGAACCTTTGAGAAAGGCTGTGGTCAATCACCAGAGAGACTGGGATGTGAGAGTGAAACTTTTCGTGTTGGCTTATCACTTTTCAACCCATAACACCACCACCAGGTTAACACCAACCAGTTTGGTCTTTAGCAGAGAGCACTGGTTACTTGATATTTGGGAGTCCTCTTGGAGCAGAAGACTAACAAGCAAACATTCTCATGGGGCAGATAAAAATGTTATTTTGTTTTTCTTCAAACATGTTTGTAATGTCAATACAAGTGCTTATGCAAAGTTTTATAACATGAGTGCAATTACTTCGCGAGTTTCCTACGTATTAATAAGAGCGGGGAAGGGCGTTTCATCTGCAAAGAAATCAAATTTCTTACTTTAATTGAAGCTTTTCAGGTGTACTACACATCTCCTGAACATATGCCCTGCAGTAATGGTATCCCACAAAAACATGTGTAAAACATAATGTCACTGTACACCATCCACACCTAATAACTGCCACTTTTTCGCATTTATCACATAGTCCTTCCAGTATGTTTGGCTGCTGGCTGGACTATCAGAAAGAATCCAAAACCGTTTCAGAAAACACAACAGCTTATTGCTTTAAGAATTTGAAAGGACTATGTGAAAAATGTTAAAACCACCCTACTTGGACCAAGGGACGCTGACCCAGGCTTTAGTAACCATGGCAATGGCCGTACATTATGGTGAAGTAGATAAATAATGTCTACTGCATCCAGAGGTTACCTTGAGGGCCTATTGGCAATTGGCTAATAACAAAAGAATAAATCACAAGGAGGCTGGCAGTAGATTTGGATTGTCTAGTCCATTACAGGTTGGGATGACCAGATCCAAGGAGGGAGCAGTGTGGCTCTGTAATTACTGCACATGTATGAGCATTTTGCTGTCAACCATACAGCATTGTTGCACATGTTTGTTTGGTTCCTACCAACCCATTGTCACAGGTTAACGTGCAAAGAGTGGTGTCACTACCTCAAAGCCTTGGAATGTGAAATCTGGGTGCAATGGACATTGCAGAACTATTCTCTTTTTCTGGAAACTTCTTTTGATGCCATCAACAAGTGTAAAAAGGAGAAAATGAGTCCCATGTATTTAGTTTCAAAATTGTGATATGAGGGAAAATTATACTGCAGAATTGTTGCAAAAGCAACAGAATAGTTTCTTGAATTAATTCATTTTGGAAGGAATAAACAGAACCTTTGATAACATACATTTAAAACAAAATAGGTTACACAACGAAAAAAATAAAAAAATAATAGATAAAAACAATTCCTTGTTCTTTCAACTATGACAAAAATAAATGGAACATAATAATAAATGATTGTAAAAACACACAGACACAGTGTCTATAAAAGGAAAGAATACTTTAATGTGGATGCAGAAGAGATGTGTAATATATTTAACTATACTATTTTAGAACACGCAAAACACCTATTGCCAAAAGCTTAGGTTAGAAATAACTATATCAACACAAATTCTACATATATTGAGAAAATAAGAACATATTATATACAGTTTAGGAGAAATATCGGTGTCATTTCTCAAGCAATGTACATCATATTTAGTAGATTCAATAATGAAAATGACCAATATCATTATAAGAGAAAGTTAGTTTCAAAAAGTTTTAAAGAAAAGACTATTAATACCTCAAAAAGAAAGCAAAATATTAATTTGTAATTATTGTTCAACAGCATTTATTTCAATATTATCAAAAGTAACATAATAAATTATTGCATAGAAAATTATGTCCTTCAAAAGGCATAATGGTTAAATAAGGTATAATAAAGAAAATAATAAATCAACCAAATAAGCAATAGCTGATATCAACCAATTATGTAAGAGACAATCTAGATAACCATACAAATAATAACTAAATATTTCAAGGTTTATCAAAGACATAGGACTCTATACAACATGGCATGCTTGCTTTTTATTGATAGGAACAAAAGCTAAGTAGCAGAACAAAAGCTAAGTAGCAGAACTCTGCGACTTTTTAGGGGTTGTAATTGACAAATACTTGAAGTAGGATAAACGCATAGATGAAAAATGCAACAAAATGAAAATGTACTTATTTTTATTACAAAAACTAGCATAAAGCATTCATGTAGATCAATACCTAATTGGTGAACTTATAACTAAGTGTGTAAATAGATATAAGTAGCTATGTTTTGAAATTAGGTATTAGTAATTTTATGTTAAAATCTGTAATTGATGTGAATGTAATTAAAATGATTGTTTCTTGTACTATTTACTCAGTATCATTTGGTAACAATTATTATAGTTTCCAACAACATTTATGTGTTTTATAAGAACAAAATAAGAATAAAATGAGACACCAGACATGTGATAATTATGCCTAGCAGCATAATTTTACAATTAACTTTATAATTACAGATTGCATTTGGGGTGAGTAAACATTTTTGGTGTGGTGGTAGCATGTATGCCTCACATTTAAGAAGTCTCAAGTAGGAATCTTGATTAGGATGAGTTAACCAGGGTTTTATTCCAGGTTTATCCCTTATCCTAAATAAGATGAATGTTGGGCAGCTTTAAGCTCTATAGACTCCAGATTTATTTGAGCATCATTTTCCCCATTTCATTCATTGCCTAATATGACATACAAAATTAAAGGACCTTAAACCAAAATAAAGACTTCAGTCCAATACACTTTTACCTTTAGATGCACATGCACTATAAACTTGTGTTTGAGCAGTGAAAACAAAATAACAGGCAGGTGGGACTAGTACTGTCATGCGAGTGAACAGAACCTGCCCCAACATTATCAACCCCTGTAGTGCTGTTACGAGTGCATTCCCTTAAATGTTACTCCATTGTACTCTAGCTATAATCAGTTTTCCTTTCTTTTCTTTCAGGTGAAATTGAAGATGTGAAAAACACCTGCAATGACTTCCTTACACCGCGGAACCTAGGGAAAATGATGAAAAAATGTGGAAGCTATGACATTTACCTAGCCTTGGATGGAAAATTAATAGGGAAAACTAATTATATGGCAGGGTAAGTACATATAGAATAAGTTGTATAATTTTGAAGCTGCTTACGGTGAAGGCATAATCAAATTGAATTATTTAATGTGGTAAGTATTAACACATACTTCACTTACTTTTATTGTGCAGGACAATTGTTTCCCAGACTGTTGCTTGCATCCTCAGCTGATGAACCACTACTGCTTGGGTTTAGGTTCCAAGCTGTAAGTGTGTTGGTTGCCGTAACATCTGTTGGGAGGGTGATGCCATTGGTTAAGCAATCCTTAGGGGGGAACTCCATGTTCAACAATATGTGGTGGTATTTATGAATGTAGATTTTCTCCCATTCTGATAATTCAAATGCATTCGAGAGTTTTTTCAAGAGTTTGATGTGGGGTTGATTTCTTGGTGTGATTCCCAAAAGTGATGTGTAACTGCAGGTTTTTCTGGCTGTTTTGACTTGATGTGTCTTCTATGTTCTTTGTTACGTGTTTTAAGGTTTCTTATTCGTCTTCCCAATGTATTTCATGTTGCAGTCTTGACATTCAATTACGTATACTCCTGATTTTTTCTCCGTGGGTATTTTGTACTTTAGACAGGAGGCCAGGAAGTTTTTTACACTACTTATTTATCGGTGCTACTTTGATGCTGAATTTCTTGAATACTTTTTTTGAACTTGTTGTGCAGCTGTGGATTGTATGTAATATTGTGAAAATTGGGAGGTTTTTCTTTATGAGTTAAGGTGGTAATTTCTTTGATGTGTTTCTGTCTTTAGTGTTTATTGATGATGGTGGAGGTATTGAAACCATTGTCTACTGCTGTGCTTAGAAAGAGAAAATGACTATTGCATCCCATTTCTAGATCTAAATTTATTCAAAAAGAATAACAAAATAGAATTTGGAATACACAGGAAAACCACACACGAAAACAACTACATAAAATGAAATAGCTTCAACCCCAATTCTACACCAATTTGTAGTGTTCAACAGTCTAGATTTTAGACTAGTTAATGTTCCACTCAATCTCACTGAATATAAAAAAGAATATAACCACATTCTAAGCACAGCAGTAGACAGTTGTTTCAATAGCTCCACCATTATCAAAAAGATCAACAAACACTAGAGAGAAACATATCAAAGAAATTACCACCTTAACTCATAAAGAAAAACCTCCCAAATTTCACAAAATCACATACAATCCACAACTGCACAAGAAGTTCAAAAATGGTATTCAAGAAATTCAACATCAAACTAGCACTGATAAATAATTACAGTGTAAAAAACTTCCTGGACTCCCGTCTAAAGGATAAAATACCCACAGAGAAAAAAATCAGGAATATATGCAATTGAATGTCAAAACTACATTGGGAAGATAATAAGAAACCTTGAAACGCACAACAAAGAACATAAAAGACACAAAGTTCAAAACAGCCAGAAAAATCTGCAGTTGCACATCACTTTTGGGAATCACACCACGAAATCAACCCCAACATTAAACTCTTGAAAGAAATTTCGAATCCATTTAAATTATCAGCGTGGGAGAAAATCTACATTCATAAATTCCGCCACACATTGATGAACATGGAGTTCCCCCCTAAGGATTGCTTAACCAATTTCATTGCCCACCCATCAGATGTCGCCATAACCAACACACCTACAGCTTGGAACTTAAACCCAAGCAGTAGTGGTTCATCAGCCGAGGATGCGGGCCAGTCCGCGAAACAATTGTCCTGCACAATAAAAGTAAGTGAAGTGTGTGCTAATACTTGCCATATTAATTAATTCAATTTACATGTAGAATAGGCAATTATTTAACACAAGAATACAACCAGAACTGTATATATCCTTGTAGACACAAAGCATTTGAATTTAGTTATGATGATTGTGCCAAAACAAAACACAAAACATCATCTCCACCTGCCAAGCCACCTAAGTACAATGGGACATCAACCTTCAAAGTCCTCCTCCCACAATCAATGTTCAGCAGATGAAAAAGTTACACAGCTGATAACAAGCCTCCAGAGATGGGGGTGGAAGTACTAAATGTGATCCTGACATTGGTGGAGTCTGAGGAGATCTGGGAGGCCCCAGAAAACTGCTGCAGGAACCATCACTTGGCTACAGCCCACCGCAGTCAGCTTAAGCAGAAGTTGCAACAGACAACTGAAACAATGTAAAAGTTTGCCCTAGCCATTGAACAGTTTGCAACAAAGCCCTTGTGAATCTATCTGGCTACATGTGCCAGCAGGCTGCCTACTCCTTCATTAACAGGGTGCCTGATGTTCGGCAATTATAAGATGATCCACGAAGTTTTAACTGCAGCGCTTAGAATGAAGGTGACCAAGACTCTGCCCACCTCCAGAACCAAGAGTATTCGCTATGACAGGGAGAGAGAAGCAACCCAGAGACGATCACAACCTACAGATGGTGTGTGCTAGAGGTGTGATGAACAAGGTCACCTAATGAAGGACTATCCACACCAAGATGATGAGTAGGCAGAAAATGTGCAAGGACCGGCATAAAGAGGGCCACATCTTCGCCACCCTCCTGAGCGATGCTACGCGCCTTGACTGGATACTCATTGACAGAGTTGCAGCCATGATTTTCATCAGATCTGATGAGGCAAAGGGCTTGCCCACATGAACATGGTGAAGTTGGCCTTACCAACTAGTGACAGCCTGGGGGACAGCATACCAGTGCAGAAGGAGGCCCTGCTGCAGTTGACACTGGGATGGAGAACTGTGAGCTTGTGGGTGTTTGTCACAAGGGTGACTGACAATGTGATATGGGAATAGATGCCCTCAGGAGCCATGAGGCAATGGTCGATGTCAGCAACATGGGTTTCTAACTCAGCCAAGATGAGGTATTGCTCAGGAGCCCACAAGACCATCTGGGAATTTGCAGGGTGATCCTGAAGGATGATGTAGCTGTGCTTGCAAGAAACGAGGTGATGAAAGTTCACCTAGAGGACCAATGGTGACTACATGGACTATGTTGCCCGAGCATTGTTGTCCTGCTGGGAGGAAGTACCTGTGAGGTTGTTGAAACCTATGAACCCAACCAGAATATCCAGGCCGGGATGGAGTTAGGGGAGTGTAAGGCAGCTGTCACTGTGAAATGAATCCAAAGAGCCAGTATCATCGAAAGGTCTGCGGTCCTGACAGACTTGCTAAAGAGAGTGGCTGACCCTCTGATCACTTTGCAAATGGAGAGAGTCCAGCGTCTGCTCAGCCGATACTGGTCTGTCTCAGCAAAGGGAATGGCAATTATGGTCCCACTGTCCAAGGACTCTACAGCATTGACACCAGAGACATGCAACCTATCCAGCAACAATCACGATATGTTCCCTTGGCAAAGTGAGTGGAGGTAGAGGATATTAAATCTGGGGAATCATTGAAGTGTCTGGCAGCCCTTGATGATCCCCTGTAGTTTTGGTGAAGAAGAACAGTGAGCTACAATTCTGCATGGACTACAGGAAGCTGAATGCTGTCACCAGAAAGGACTGTTTCTGTTATGCATTGATGACACCCTAGACATGTATGCTGTTGCCCAGGGGTTTGCCTTTGGGTTTGAAATCGGGATACTGGCAAGTGGCCTTAGATCGTAGAGCCAAGGAGAAGACTGCATTTTCGACAGGCAAAGGGCTTTGGCAGTTTATGGTTATGACTTTTGGCCTCTGCATTGTGCTAGCTATCTTACAGCATCTCTTGGAATCAGTGACGAGAGGTTTGACATACAACACCTGTCTGTTCTGTTTGAATGACATCATTGTGGGCAGTAATTTCAAAGAACATCTCAAGAACCTGACCAAGATACTGCAAAAGCTGCAGTCAGCTAACTTGAAGTTCAATGTAAGGAAGTGAGCTACTTGGGCCAGATAGTCTCACCATTTGGATTGGAAAATGGACCCGGAGAGGACTTGTGCAGTGAAGAGATTGGCCCCACCAAAAAGACAAACAAGAACTATGAAGTTTCTTGGGCCTTTGAGGCTACTACAGCCAGTTTGTCAGAGGTTTCTCCAACATTGCAAACCTCTCACTCATCTGATGGAAGAGCACTGGCCTTACATGTGGTCAGAAGAGGCAGAGAGCATGTTCCATGCACTAAAGTCAGATCTCTGCAGTGCTCCTATTTTGGAATTTCTACAAGCTGTAGGCGGTGTTCTATCTCGCATCCAGGAAGGGCAGGAGTGGGTTTTAGCCTACTACATCAAGATGCTCTCCAAAGTAGAAAAGAACTACTGCATTATCCAGTGACAGCTCCTGACATTGGGCATTGCAGCATTTCCATTAAGTACCTGTACTGTCAGTCTCATTCCACTGTTAAGAACCCGGGACTCATAGAAGATTAAGGATAGGGTGCTGTTCAGAGTATGAGAGTCGCCTGATGGGAAGACCCAGAGAGAACAGCTGATCATTCCTTGGAATAAGGTAGCAGAAAACATGGAGGAAGTATATCCGGGAACTTTGGGATGACATTGGGACCTAACCAAACCTCCAACAAGCTCCAACAATGATACTACTGGTGAGATTGTGGGCAGATGCTGAGAGATGGTGCTGCCAGTGTCTGGTGTGTGGGGTAAGTCATGGCTGCAGACCAGGATCCGGTATTGCATGCAGCAGTATAACATAGGAGCACCCTTCGAGTACATAGCCATCGATGTAGCTGGGCCATTCATTTCCTGTGTCCGACAGGGGCAAGAGGTACCTGTTGGTTGCCATGGATTACTTCACTAAGTGGCCATAGGTATGCGCCATCCTTAACCAAAAGGCCAAGACCATCACGATCTGCCTTGTGGAAGAACTGTTATGATGCTATGGTTCAACAATGAAGCTACACTGTGATCAGGGCACCTGTTTTGTGTCCAATCTCATGAGGGAAAAACTGGAGCAACTCAAGAGTGCACAAAGCGTGCACAACACCTCTTCACCCATAATTAGAAGACATGGTTGAGGGAATATTAAAACCCAAGAAGAATATTTGGAGAATCTTCTGGCCAATCACCAGAGAAACTGGGAAATGAGAATGTGACTTTTTCTCCTGGCCTACCACTCTTCAACCCATGACACCAGGAGGTTGACACTGGCCAGTTTGGTCTTTAGCAAAAAGCAGCAACTACCATATGACCTTCTGTTTGGGAGTCCTTATGGGGCAAAACAGCCAGCAGTCAACCATGTGGAGCACTGGAGGCCAATTTCATGGCATACATGAAATGACCTTCAAAACATCCTGGTAGCAAGCGATCGGACAAGCCCCCACAACTCTGGCTACGCAGAGAGCTATGCGTGTCGGCAATAGAATATTTTCTTGGAGGGCAGAAGGCCTGCGAGGTCGCGTGCAACACATTGATTGCAATGGGGAAACAGTGAAATTTAAAACAGCTGTAATTATGTCATGAAGATACCTGATTTGGAAATAATTGCGACAACATGATCATCAGCATTTATGCACAGGGATTATCCGGTTGGGGATTGAATTAAATCACTTCATTGACTAGAGGGAATTTCATCCCACAACTGAACAAAACATAAAATAAATATTATAATTGAAGTTGAATATTGCATACCTGCATAAAGTGTTTTACAAAATGGGATGTAAGCATCACTGAAAGTATAATTCGACTTTAATTCTGTTTTTCGCAGTTTCTTCTCACCGATTCCATATATACTGTCTACTTTTTTACTTTCTCTACACATGATGTAGGTACCTACTTAGCGCATAGAGAAGGTATTGTACTCCACCCAAAAAAGATGCCTAGATTTTACCAGAAGTATACGTTTTAGGGTCTAATGTATAAAAAAAGAAATTTTAGAAAAAGGTCTGTGCTGGTGTTTGTGTCCATGAACACGATAACTCAAAAACGAAAAGTCGTTAAAAACTCTAAGTTGATATTTAAGTTTAATACCAAGATTTTGAAGCAAAAGCACCTGGCCCATACTCTCCTTTATGTGGACAAATTTCGAAAATTTAGATTTTCTAAAAAAATTACTTTAACGATTTTGATTAAAATACTGTATATTACATATATTTACTTGCCAACTAAAATGTATATGTTGAATTTTCTGGGAATAGCCTGTGAGACCTCTTTATGCTGGATGAATTTTGCATAACTAGTAAACTGTAAGAGATAAAAAAAAAAAAAAAAACAACAACAACAAAACAAAAACAACTTACTGCACAAAAAATGTAGATCTCGATAGAACCACAATTTACTTCATATACACTTTTTTCGTGGAGTTGAGAAATCCCTTGTTACTGGTTTCCATTTTAAAATATTTACTCTTACGCGAATGGGTCATAACCTAGCCCTGCAAAGAAACACATTTCATACATATGAGATCAGTTTTAAAGGATATGACTATCGTTTAGCTTTTTTTCCCTTCTTCTTACAGGGAAGCAAGTAATAAGATCATGTGTGCTAATCGATTAGTATGAAGTAGATAGAAGAATAAGCTTTTTAACAATAATTTGTCAAGATATGTAGGGAAATTTATATGAATGGAACACATCGGATTTTTACTTTAATACACAAAGTCTCACCAAGAATTATAAACATGAGTTGTTAAGAGTGTGTCTGTAGTAAAGCGGTCAAAGTGCTGAATTAAAAATACAAAATATGCTGCACTCGATTCTAAGCTGATGAAAGAATTTTTATTGAAATATTATTCCCAGAGCCTATAAGTATGAATGCGATAGTTAATGTGTGTTAAGTTAATTGAGAAGTGCATTTTTAATGTATACTTCAACAATTTAAGCAGTTTTTATAGAAGGTCAAAGTGGTGGTATGGCCATATTACTTAAGTCATATGTAAATAAAGGCAAACATAAATAAAGTGCTTTAGCATAAAAAAAACACATGTGAGGCTGGATTTACAGAGACAGTATATGCACAGTATAAAATTAAAATAAATGGGAAATTAGGTACCTGTATTCCTCTTCAGTAAATTGTATTCAATATGTTAGTAAGCATTTGTGATATATTTGTGTGGCTGGATAAGATATATTAATATAAAATTAGAATTAAATGCTACTTAATGTAGTAAATTTTATGCAAAAATAATTAAACTCTACTAGCCTATTGAATCATAAACAAAATTGATTTAGAGAGATGCCGTCTGACTATTTTCTTGTGCAGCACACAGGTGTAAGATTTTGCTGCATGATAACACCCGAGTTTTACATAAAAGTTTACCGCCAAGTTCTTAAAATGTGGTTTTCGAGGTACTACAAGCCGTTTCAGCATCCTGAACACATGGCAAATAGCATGCCGTGCCCTCCAGTTGAGAATGCGCGAGAGGTTTCAATTTGTGGCGGCGACACAAGTGCCGGCAGTGTGTCTAGGAAATTAATTCCAAGGTCTTTGCAATCGGATAAAGACTCATTGTGACCAGCAGGCCAACAAGCTGAGGTTTCCAGCAGAGTAATTTGATCTGTCTATATGGCCCTATCTGAACCAAGGGATGTTACCCCAAGCTTCAGTAACCAAGGCAAGGGTCATACTTGTGGTAAAGAGGATAAATGATGTCTATTGTATCCAAGGGTACACCGAGAGAAGAAACTGGTAATACATTTGGACCACCTGGCACTGTCAGGAAAACCAGCCCTACAGAGGGAGCTGTATGACATTGCTGTCTCCATCAGCAATGATTCTCACATCAACCTGGGCATATGTCATCACAGTTGGATGCATAAACAACACTGAAAGAGTAGCACATACCAACAGGATTCTTTTCTCGCAAGGGTGTGATTCCTCTTGATGTTTTGCCAAGCTTTGGCAAAAGCTTGATAAAGAGACCTGTGAGAAAAATTACGCAGTCTGTCACACCCAATACAGAATGGAATGCTGAGAAACACAGTAGTTAAAGAGTGTCCATAAA
Source organism: Hymenopus coronatus (assembly GCA_030762935.1). Classification (NCBI taxonomy): domain Eukaryota; kingdom Metazoa; phylum Arthropoda; class Insecta; order Mantodea; family Hymenopodidae; genus Hymenopus; species Hymenopus coronatus. The sequence continues at coordinate 518,535,067 of CM060900.1, read as the reverse complement.
TAATACCCAGTTTAATTTCATCCAGCATAGATAGTTTGAACATTTTGACATATAGCTTTGTTTTGTTGCAATGCTACTCAAGCTACTGCTTGTCTTCGATTTATATATATATATACGTAATTTTTTATTACATGTTAACATAGGCCTATTGATAATAGTGGATGTCCAATACTACACAGAAGCAGTTGTAGTGCTGCTGTTATAGTTACAATAAATGTGTCAAAATATCATGGCCATTTATTAAAGTGTGTTGTCAATCAAAAACATCAGAAAGCTGTGTCATCACTACTGAGCTAGATAGCAGAGGAGGTTCTACAGTATTCACATAAAATAGAAAATTAGCGTTTCTTGAACTGACAAGAAAGCTTAATTTACAGGAACTCAAGAAACTAATTTATATTATTGTAACATGTATTTATCGTTGGTGAAAACTATTGGGGGCAGTACAATTACCTCATAAAACACAACATGGTGCTCTCCATTAGTGCCTCCAATTATTTTCTTTATGTATAAAATGGCTCCCATTCTAACAACTGACCTGTAATGACTAGAAACTGTAAGTACTGTTGTAACTCAAAACTTACAAATATGCATAGAAGCTAGCGACAGTGATGTGATTAAATAAAAAATAAAAGAATTTGAGTCTGTTTTTGTAACACAAACATCACTTATTTTTACTTACTTTCTTTTATTTTTTACTGTTGTAATTGTTTAGAAAACAAAGAAATGTAGTACTAGTTGACCATAATATGAATACACTTGGGAAGAGGGCACCAGTATTTTGCCATCCTCAACATATGGGATCCAAGGGAACAGAGGAAGGTGAAAGTGGGAAGGTACAGTTGCACAATAAAAGCTTTAGTAACCTGCTGCTGTCTTCACATTAGTTTTATGAAAAGTAGCACCTCTGTGTATGTTTACTTTGTGACTATACTTCCAATGCTCTGCTCAGTTGTTCCATAATGGTTTAGCTTTTCTTACCGTTGAACACATTCATATCCTGGTCGATTAGTATATGTTTTTTATAAATAACTATAAATTTAAGAAAGACTTTCTTTACCAACAGAATTGAGCATGAAAAATCAGGACTAATATTACAAATATATTCAAACCAAAATGGGGGTGTGTTGTACACGGGACTTAATCTTCCCAACCCGAAAATTGATCAACCAGTAGATGGTAAAGGAGGAGCTAAATATTGGCAGAATGCTTCAATATGCTTCGAAACACATGGTTATCCAGATGCTGTTCATCACGTAAGTAAATGAATGTTAACTATAAAGTTTTGTATTTTGAAGAAATACAGTGATTAAAAGTAGAAACCAAGTATAGGTGAAAACACATCTAGATTCACATCTAACATTCATGTAAGAACTAATTTCCTGGGTTATTAACTTTATCAGCAACTGCTCGTCAACTGCCAAATCTCATTGACCTCAAAACTTCTGAATAGATCTATCCATTGCTGGTATTTTGAAACTGAAGCCTTTGTATTTATATGTGTATTTATTTGTACCCCTAGCTCTGAATGAATTTTCATTGGTTTTTAACAGCTTTACAACATTCTGGTTTTGTGATTTTCTTCACAATAATGATATGCTGCTGCACATTTTTTTTTTTTAAAAATAATATTTCTCCATGTTGGTTTAATTATTCTCTTGGTTTTCCAAAGTAATCCTTTTCCACATCCGTTTTAGTTATTTCTGCCAATCCCTTTTTTTTTATCTGAGGGCAGCACCATGAGTGAATGGTTTGATCGGTGGCCCCAGTTTGATCCCAAGCGCCTGCATATGGGATTCGTGGTGGATGAAGTGGCATCTTGCCAGATCCTCCAGTTTCCCCTGGCAGTCATTTCACCAATTGCTCCATCATCACCTTTCCAATCATAAATTTTGCTTAAATTTCATGTCATCCACTTCCTTATGTTCAGGCCTGGCTATGGTCGACCCCTCTTAACAGATTTTCCCTTCTGTGGTTTCGTGCTGTTGGCTCCCTGACAGGCTTCTGACCCCTAGGCATTGGCTTGTAAGACCTAGGAGGATGTCGCTCCTACAAATACGAGGAGGGTAAGATGATTACGAAACGAGACAAAACTTTTTATCTGGAGGCGTTTTGTGCAAGTTTTCTGGTCTCGGCAAGTTTCTTAAAATGATGTTTAATTATTATTTGAAGCATATTTAGAAGAAAAGTAAGGTTAAACATGCAAAATTGATTGGAATTAAAACACTTAAGAAAATAGCACATGAATACTTTAGAAACACATTAGTTAAAACTTTCAATTGGAAGTTCCACAGATTCATGAGGTATGCTCTTCACCCTGTATAGTGATATGCCTCTAAATTAGACTGGCAACCCTCTGCTAAGCCAGAACGACCATAGATATTGTATTAAACAAAGGCTACATGGAACATCTAGTAAAGAAAAACGATTTAATGATTTTGTGGAAGAGAAGAAAATAAAGAAAATCAGCTCTCTGGAAAGCAAACCAAATTATTTTCTGAAACTCCACTTACCACCAAAAATCCCCCCCCCCCCAAAAAAAATAATATTCATATTAGTCCCTGTAAGCAATCACCATTTAAAATTTGCTCACAAAAATTAAAATAACACAGTCCCCTCAGCCAAACAATCAGGTATATTATGAAATCGCCCTCAAGGACTACTGTGAAAAAAAAGATATGTCTCCTCCTCCTTCAAAACGGCATGCCCATTATCAAAGTAATATTACATGCGCCACGTATTGTAAATTATTTACATAGTTCTGTCTATTTCAATACTTTATTTTTTTTGTTTAACCAGCTATTCACTATTGTTAACTGATGTTTCACTTTTTCACTTGTTCTTCATATCCTATCAAATACCATTGCCTTCACATATTTGTTAAAATATCTTTGTGTGTCACTGGCTATGTTCCTCCATTTTTGCAGATTTCATCTTTTAGCTTGTTTCTGCATTGGTATTGGTATTGTTTTGTTTATTATTTTGTATATCATTATTTTGCTGCTGCCATCTTCATCAATGTCATATTTAAAATATTTTATGATCTACAACAGCAGCTATTTGTCTTCTTAACTCTGTGATTAAGTATGAAGTGGCTTTTAATTTTGCAGTATAACTGTTCAAGATATTCCCTTTGATGAATTTCATTTAACCAACTCTGACACAATATTTTTCAGCCGTAATTTTTGTGCAGTTAAGGGAACAAGGTTAATGCCTTCTCTCTAAGCAACACTGCAATAACTCATACATAGTCATGACATTTTGTATATACTATAGTGTAAGTCACTTTGCCTTCTTGTGATATGTTCTGTTCTGTTCTAAAACATACCTATTTGTGTGCAGGTTATAAGGAATGTATTGTGGTACTGACATAATTACTGCTTCATTTCTACTTTTTGTGACCACCATTGTGGATACTAGGCAGAGGCATGTTCTGGAATTTTTTAAGAGACATACTGAACTCAAAGTGTAGGCAATTGATAAATAGAGTTAGCTCTATAACTAATTGTTTAATTGAACTTGGAATAATGCAAATATGCACTTAAAAAACTAAAATTATGAATTATTTGTTGTAAATAATAAAACTCACAGATATTAATGCATGCAGTCCGTATTATTTTCAAGATAATTTGATTTATAACAGCACTGAACATTTAACATTCAGGATTTATTTAAATAATTATGATCATAGTTTTCTGATTTGCTATAGACCTCAATGATGAAATATGAATTAATATGATCTATTTGTAGGTTAGTACCTTGTTCAATCTCTGCATCCAGAGTTACAGGGTTTGATTCACAGTATTGAAGGTATTTTTATTATATTTTATTCCCCAGCAAAGATCTTGGAGGTATATTATATTATATGATATATGTGTGCAGTGCACTGGTGGATTTTTAACCCACAAAATAAATGTAGCATGGAAGTTCTAAACCAGGTTAGTACCAAACTCATATTTTTGAGCTATTGAAGAAACAGTGATTAACTTTTTAATGATACCATTCATTTCACTACAAAAACATCACAAATGTACTACATGATAAAACTCTACTTCAGAGAAGCTTGCTTATGGACAATGAAGGAAAAATATTCTTTTAAGTCAGAAAAATAGATATCATCTATGTGCCACACATTTTCCATTAAAAACCATCTAATAGACATATTAAATAATAGCGTATATCTTTAAAACATCAATAATCTTTGCTTTTGGAGTAAATTTTAAGGAAACAGTAAAATTCCGCTAAAATAACTCAGTGAGCAATCAAGTCCAGGTAAAACTGTCTATTTTCTGGATGAATATAGTCCATCATTTTCATCAAGTCTTTCTTTTTCTTTTTATCTAAACTTAACTCTGAGTGATCAGTAAAGGACTGCGGTTCCACAATGATAATATCATCCATTGTAATTCCTTTGCATAAGAAATTCTCTTCTGTCCATTCCTCAATGTCACAAATTTGTTTTTATACCTACACAACCTCCTTTTCCTCTCTGAAATTGTAGCCAGCACATTTTGGTGATCTGAAGTTTCTTGGTATTAATGAGCCTCTTTGCTGCACTATCAAAGTCTAGAAATCTATCACCAACATTTAAAGTTTTAAATGGTCTCGATGGCCTAGCTTCTCTTATAACTATCTCAACATCCTCCATTACTTGGCATTTGCTAGTACGCCACCTCTTTTCTATTAGTGCAAAATCACAGTTGGAGGCACTAAAACTATGTCCAACTTGTAGACATTTATGGTTGATCTGATCAAACAAGCCCAGCTCAATAAGTAATAAGTACAGAAACATCATCATTCAATTGTTTATCTGTCCTGCACAATTATCAATCCATATGATTCACTTTTTCTTACTTCTTAGGTTAGTTGCTACGTCATTAAGAGCATGAAGGAGTGCAGATGCCATATCATTGCCCCCTCTAGAAGCTTCATCCTTGTGACATAAACACCTAACTCCATCACATGTGTCATGGATATGAATCCAAAAACTGTAACAGCGTAGCTGCCTTGAATAATGCATCAGGGATGGAAGCTGAAAGACCTATTGCAGATCCATTGTAATAGTACAAGTTTCACTATTTGGTACAGTTAATTCAATGCTGTCCTGCTTCATTGCTTTAAAGGCCTTCTCCACTTTACGGTGATGAAGTTCTAAAAGCTATTGGGATTAAGTTGACGGAAAGCCTTCCAAAGTCTGTGGAGATTTAGATAACAGTTAAGGTACTGTTTTTCTCCTGATTTCTGTCTGGCGTAATGCCTGACTTTTGCAGGAATGGATTTAACATGTCCTTTGACCATGTTTCTATCATCACAAGTAAATTTAAAATGAGTGGAACCTTCTTGTTTGTCTGGATAAGTACACACTCTCACCTTTTTTATTGGCAAGGTAGATATAACATAATGGGTGACAGAAAAAATATCCATAAATGTGTTTCTACAAACTTGTGTTTTCCATTCATATCTGGTACCTTGTAACTCACAGTACACTGACATCTACTATTGGATGCATCTTCATAGTTTCCATGGCGATGCCTTGCTACTGGTACAATTTGTAGAAGTCCAAGTAGGTAGCTCTTCTGCTTCATTTCATCATGTGGAGAATAGTACTGCTCAAATCACTGGAAACTTGCAGTGCCAAATAACCTATAAACAAGGAATGTTAACATGGATGCCAGGTGTTAAACACGCAGAGTTTCCCCGACTTTATAAAGCCTGAACTATCATGTTTGTAGTAAATAAAGTAACTTATAAAACATGAAATTATTATTAATGTATAAAATAACTTAAAGTAAATACAAATAATAATATTAGAGAAGAGGTATGTTACTTGTGGAGATGGTGGCTTTTTTGTCGGCTTCACTGTCTTTGCACGTATCATATATGACTCCTCCTTTACTTTCTTCACGTGCTGGATTTCCTTAAACCTACCCTTAACCTTTATTAGTATACTATTTGCTGTACTTCACATTCTGAAAAAGCAGAACTAAACACAAAATGTCTTCTTCTTGTAAGCAGAACTGAATGGCACATAACTGGTAAGGAACTTCCATGGGTACTGGACATACATGCAGCATCATCTGTTGACAGCAATTTCTGTTACTTGAAAAGCTCATGGCACATAGCGGATTCTGGACTACATTGGGCTTGGTACATAGATGATTTTGAGATACATAACTAAAAATCGATAACAATGGCACTTAGCTGGTTTAGAAGTTCCATGCTACAAATCTTAAAGTTAAACTGAACCTCAAAAGTGTACTAACTACAACAGGATGGTTTTACTTCATACAGTTACAGGTTACAAAAGTAAAACACAAAATTAAGGATGTAACAAAAGAAAATGTATTCAGAGAAATGCAAGTCTTATAAGATATAAACAAATATGCATTTATAAAATAACATCATTTTTTTAGTCACCAACCTTCGGATTGGTCTGCCTTCCTTTTTAATTTATCATATGTTCTGCAATTCATGTTGTTTCTTAACCCATTCGCTTACTTGGATAGGCTCACCTGTCATGTCATAATTTATGTGCTCTGTACAATGATGGGTATTTCAGTCAAACAACATTTGCAACAAATTTATGCATGCTTCATTACCAACCAGACTGATTATATAATTTGTTTTGGTCCTATAAGTCTCCAAGAGATGTCTCTGACTGAAAAATTTCATGGTTACTTGTAAAGAATCAGCAAAAGAAAGCACCAAGTGAAACATTTATCCTAGAAGCTCCCAAACTTCTGCAATTCTGTGAGCACCAGTAAAGTAACAATGGTGGATCTGTACAAATTAGAATTTGCAAGACTTTAGCAATTATTTTTTGAGGATAGTAATGTGCCCTCAGATGATATGTTTACTGGTGAATTATCAGAATCTGATGATAGTGAGAAAGAGGAAAATAAGGGTGCCTGTATGCCTGCTTTACCAGATGTTAGTGTTACTGCCATCATAACAACTTACAAATATGTGATATATAAATGTTCCATATCAAGCACTATGCTTATCTGTAGGTGAAATAAATTCTTCAACAGCAAGGCATCTTGGTGAAAATTACAAATAAGCTTATGTTGTTAGCGAATACTAGACACAGTAATTTTTGCAATAAAAATGGTATCTCTGGGCACAGATTGTTCCATAAAAATGGTACAGTAATGGAAAAGATTAAGCGCTGTAACCTTTCAAAGTATTGCTTCAGCTTCACGGAAGCTACACAAGCTGGATTTACATGTGCATGTGCGCTAAGCCACAAACCATGCTTTTATACAGCATAGTTAAGACATAGTTTATTGCTCTATAACAAAGTAGCAACCAGGGAACAACCAAAAGCATTGTTTTTCGCTACATGCACAGAAACACTAAAAAATAAACCAAACCTTGATGGTTGAGCTGTCCGCTACAGTTCTTTATAATCAGGGGATAAAATTCTCAGAGTAGAAATGGCTAAGGCCTAATGTCCTCCGTTTGAAACTCAGTGTGCTACCTAGCGTTGGTTCGAGACTAGTAAGCCGCATAACTGTTTTTTATTATTTTGTTTTTTAGCTCATATTAGTACTCTTTACGATTGGTGTAGATTAAGTTATATAAATCATTCACTCTGTGAAATGTGAAATCTTATTTTCTGCTTTTGCAAACTAGAAAACAAAGAAAAGCACTGCAACCTGATCTCCGGTTCCTTTTAAATGCAACAAAAGGCTAATAAAACAAGAGAAAACAAATTCTCATACTTTGTGTGGTCCTCATTATTTGCTCAATTTTTGGGGCATGGAATCCACTAGCATTTGAAAATAAGTAATGTCTTCTGTAGTGAATCCTAAGTGTCTGTCATTGCACATCAGAGTTATCTAACGTTACTCAATCTGGAACCTCGAGAAAACATCTGCTTTACTTTCGTCCAAACATGTTAAATTCGGTTAAGATCTGCTGATTTTGAAGGACATGGTATCTGTTCTAAAGATATTTGTGTGCTCCGAAAACCATGTTTGAACTTTGGCCAACTTGTGGACCAAATGATTATCCTATTGGAATTTAATAATACTTTCAGGATTACGCTCTTGAGCAGATGGAAGTAGAACATGTTTTAGAATTTCAGAACAGGTTTCCTTATTCAGCTTTCCATAATCACGTTCCAGCATACCTGCACCTTCCCGTTGATATCCATGCCCAAGCAGTAATGTTCGTTTGAGCACTCCTTGCAGCTATTGCAACATTTATCAAGAAAATTCTGCAGGATGTCAAATCAAAATAGAGATAACTCAAACTGAAGTAATTAAATTGGAAAAATGAACACCATGGTGTCATCGTCTCTTGAAGTAATGCCTCCAGCAGTTCCAAGAGCCGTAATATGACGGGAAGTAGGAATTTTGTTGTTGGGGAAAATCCAAACTCCCATACAGATATTCAAAAAACACTCCTTGCATGAGTGGCCAAATAATACATATCATATAGAGTACCACTAGGCCTGTAAACACGCATATTTGAATTGACATCTGCAGTAGAACGTTGCTTTGCCGGAGAAAACTACTTTGCTCCAATCGAAGTTCTTGTACTGTACAGTAAATGCCAATCTGTCCATTTTGTGGGCTTCACTTAGCACTTCCTTTGCTGCCGCACATCTATACCAAATTCCAGCATTTTTACAGTGGTTGTTAATCATCCGTGCACTAGCCAGGAATGAGGTTGGAACACTTCTACAGAGCGACACTTGTACGGAACCTTTTGCTCTACCTGGGGAGTCCGAAATTGAATGTTGACACTTGTACGTAATAACCACTAATGGCTGGTTCTTGCAGAACCTTTTCCTCTACATGGCGAGTGAGAAGTTGAATGTCGATACTTGTACGGAACAAGCATTAATAGCTGGTAATAAATAGCAGGTTTAATGTGGATATGCATAACCAGTAAATTAAAAATTAAAACAACATGATTATAGTTGCAGAAAACAGAAAGAAGTTCACATGTAAATGTACTTATTATAAATGTTAGCTATTTACTGTCTAGATAAATGTTGTATTACGGCATCATAAAATAATATTAAATTGTTTAGTTACGTTAAGAGTACAGAGGGTGTCAGTTCTGCGATGTGGTTAGAAGGGGCTGGTGCTCAGCAATTACAATTCTTTTTTGTTTAAATTAGAAATTGTAAGAGACATTCAGCCGACTTTGTATCATTTCCAGGGGACACCACGGGGAGATAGTTAAAGGAAAAAAAATTTGCGGACAAAAAGAAACTGAGTATTTACCTTGTTTAAAATATTTAAATGACATATGCCATGACATGACATGATGTAACGTAACATCGTACTGTAGAAGCCTTTTTCAATACCGTAATTTCTATGAGTAAATCACACAAGTCAGAAATTATTTTAAGTTGCCATCAACATGGACTCTTTTTTATAGCCTTTCAAATGGACTTGTCAATCTTTATTGATGATTTCTTCCTTCTTTTTCCCCATCAAAATTTAAAACTAACTGGTCAAACTGGTGGCCTTAGTACTCTGCATCTTCGAAGATTATGTGTTAATGAATAAACATTGGAATGAACTCTTCAAATTGATTTGTTTATTCTTTGACTCCACCCTTCCGAGATATAAGTGTGGTGGCCCCTTCCACTGCAGTTCCACATATCTCTTGGTGTGTGATCGTTATCAAGCTACTGGTTTACAAAATAATCACACAATTCTTGAAGGCATGCTCTCCTGAATACAAAGACAACTGTCATCCAACATTTCCAGAAGAAGATGCGCTAGAGCTGAACACATTCTTATGTGCCAGCATCTCTCCTCATTTTCCCCGTAGGCAGGAACAAGGCTGTAGTATTGCATATTTCACCACTAACATTGATTAAAATAATAATCAATCTCTGTTTCAGTAAACAAGTTTCTAGTTGACTGCACAATAGCAGTTTCAAAGTCCATCATGAGAGTTGCAGGGTTCCATCCAGGCACATTGGTTTTAATTGCTTTAAAGAGCGGTCATATGCTTCTCATTTTTGGTTTGGCAGCAAGACGTATACAGCTGGAATTGTGTTTGTTTCCTCTCAGGAACTTCCAAGATCAGCATGAATGACAAGTAACTGTCCAAATTGCTGGCTCGAACTCTTGAAGGTACCATCCACAAAGAACAAAGCGCAGCCCCAAAAAAGATGATTTTCCCTTTTCACTAGCAAACACCAATATTCTGTCATTCAAACCCCTGTTGTCATCTTCAAGTAAAAATTTGTTTCCATCGATCATAAGCAAGAGATTTTCTTGAAGCACTATGCCTTCGAAATTGGTCAGATCTTTCGTAGGTTCCATATTTTTTAGCCTAATGCGATGCAGCAATTGTTTGGCACTCCTGTGTGATGGTAGCGATGTGACTAAATCATGGTCTCGATTGAAGAGCTTTCCTACATCTTCAGCATAAATACTTGAAATGGCAGTGTGTGTTTCTTGCACGCTTTTTTGCATTTACAAAATGTTTTTGCACTGCAGTTGCAGGTTCATCTGGAATACAAATATGGCTTCCTTCACCCAAAACTCTGTTCTCTTTAGTTGACAGTCTTCCTTTGCATTTATTTTTTAAGAAATTTATACAACGCCAATATGTTATTACTTCTTTGTTGGTATAATCCAATATATACTGATGCCTGTTGTACTGAACTAAAGGCTTTCCTTTTGTGGTCTCGCTGAATTCCATTTCTCCATGACAGTTATAATTAATTACACTACTTGACACTCAGATATCAACTGCAGCAACGAACTCTATTTAGTGAGTGCCGCTTTCCTCCGAGCCCTTACCTGCCAACCCTTATTGTAGTTGCCTCCCAATTCTAAGAAATACAATAGGTCAAGTCGGGCAATTACCTTCCGAACAAGTGTCACTCTCTAAATAGTTCCTGTTTAACCATTTCTGGGATTTCCTAGACTTCCGTACAAATTCCACCTGCATAGAAGTGGCACTCCATACAAGTATCACAACCTCCCCGAGAATAAAGAAAAAACCTTGTATTCAGCAACTGTCAGAAACAGATTTCTCTTGACTTCAGCCATGAGAGACCATTTTTCATTCTCGGTAGATACACGCAAGCGACCAGTGCCCTTCCTTGCAGCAACCTGTCCCTCCAATGAGCATAGCATCAGGTAGAAACACTTTTGGGTTTGTTTAATAATTGGCTAACTAAGAATGGGTAGCATGGCACTTGTTGGCAAATTCTTTATCAGGAACCAATACAAATACGAAACACGATGCAAGACACATCCTGTTAATGCGTTTGAGAGGTGATAGCATAGCTTGCAGACACTGTTAGGTAAGTCTAGCTGCATATTGGAAATAATGACCAGTGTAAACCTCGAAGTGGGACTTTGAAATATCCTGCGCTCAATCAATTTTTCCATGACTGTACATCAATGTATTAATTGTTCCATGTAATTTGCTAAAATTGCCTTCAATTGTAATTTTGAAAATACTATGCTGTGTTAGTAAAGTTCTATGAGGTTTATTCCTTTTCTAATTTGATTCATCGTTTCACTTTCTGCTTTCGTTCTCTCAAACTTCATTGGCAATTTTATCAGTCCAACTAATTTTCAGCATTTTCCTGTAGCACTATGTTTCAAATTATTCTTCTTCTCCTCCTCTTCATTTTAGAAGTGAGCAAGTTTCACATCCGTTATTTTGCTCCATACACACATTTTCAACAAATTCTTCCTAATTTCTAAGATGATATTGGATATATTGCAAATAATTTATTTTTCTTACTGAAGGAAAGTTTTGCTTGACCTATCCTATTAACAATCTATTTATTACTTCTTTCATCAAATTTTATTTTGCTACCCAGGTAAAGAAAGCCTGAAACTTCATTTAATAGTTTCCTACTTAATCTAATTTTTATTCTATTACTTCCTTTTCTCCTAAAATTTAAAATGTTTGTTTCTGATTTAATAATATTTAAGTGACAATTATTCCTTACTTGGTTTTCCAATTTATTTTTGATGGATGATCAGAAACTAAGCTATAAAGCCTGCAGTGAAATAAGTATATTTTATTTTGTACAACCAATATAGCAATCTGATAGTACATTGGGTAATTTTTCCAGTTAATCCCCATATTGGTTGAGGCATTTGTCACATCATGGGATGACTTTGAATATTCCCTCCTAATAAAAATCCTGTCCTTGAATGACCAGCCACATTGGCACTTAGTATTGCACTTTAATTGAAGCAAATCATCAGCCTCCTAGGTGTTCCTTCAAATTAGGAAAAAGCTGAAAGTTGCTTGGAGTGAGATCTGGCCTGAACAGAGGGTGGTCAATGATAGCCCAGCAAAACCTTTAACAGTGTAGTGATCTTCTGAGCATGCATTGTTGTGAAGGAAGATGAGACCATCAGTGAGAAATCCTGGCCATTTCCCTCTGATTGCTTCATGCAATTATGTCATGGGCTCACAGTATCGGTCAGCAGTCCAGAAAAAGTGATAATCACCTTGCCAGCAGATGGGGCCACCTTAAACTTCTTTATTTGTAGTGAAAAGGGGCTCTTCTACTCCACTGCATACTACTGGGGGTATAGTGCTTGGTTTATGTTTTGTTGGCCATAACCATGTGGTGAAGAAAACTGTTCCCTTTCATGGAGAACTATTGCAAAAGTTGCAGTCTTGCCTCCATGTGCTTCTTGTTTTGGTTGGACAGATTTCATGGAACCCATCAGGAGCAAACTTTCCAGTACTGCAGAAGATCACGAACAATATGATGAATACTTCCAAAAGACATTCACAGTTCTTGCACCATATGTCATAACGTGATCCTTCTGTTGTCCTGAATCAGCCTTTCCATGCAAGCTGTGTTCATACTTGTGGATGCTGTGCTCAGTCAGCCACAGCGATCATCATTGATGACATTTTTTCTACAAGCCACAAACTATTCTGCAACATGCAGGCAAGACATTACAGTTTCTTCATAAACGTCTACTAGCTGTCAGTGAATGACAGCCACAGTTACATGTTTTGCGCACAGAAATCAAGTAACTGAGTGGATTCCTTTGCGAGACCAATTTTCCAAATGAGTCGCCATTTGTATTTATATTGCAGTAGCTCGGTAGGTGGCAATTGGCTGAATCTGCACAATTGCCAACTGCATGTATTAGAATTATTGCACACTACTAAGTTTGCTGTGAAAGATGAAACACCACGAACATGGGCCTTATAACCCTAGTTACTGATCCTCCCTTATATAAACACCTCTAAATCACTTATTTACCATTAAAATTACAGTGCACAAAGTAATTATTGGTCTTTTTCTGCACTTTGAAAGCTATATTTTATATATATAAAAAACTGATAGCATACTATTTAGTATAAATTATGCTAATAATGTTGCATTTATTTATTTACAGGAAAACTTCCCAAGCGTCATTCTGTATCCTGGAGAGGTCTATATACAAAATACTTACTATAAATTTTCTACAGGCTGCTCAAAAGAATAACACTTGGTTGAATATCAAGTGTAATGACAGAATAGACTGGGAGAATAAAGCATTGAGGAAAACCAAAATGTATAATTATTGAATATTATAAATAACTATGTATGTAAAATAATAACTTGATACAAACTGTGTAAACACATTTTTGTAAATACTTTATTCAATGCTTATAATTAGGAGATAGACTTTCATTACAGCACTATTCTTCAAACATATTTTTGCATATGTAGAAATATAACTCTAAACAGAGCTGAAGCACATCTCAATAAAAACTAAAACAATACTTTATACACATGTATTTTTATTAATAGTAAACAAACCTGTTAGTTGCCCTGTACACTGAAGATGGAAAATTTAAGAAAATCACTTTCCTGGAAGGATTTAAACCATGGAACATCAACTTTCTGTAATGAAGCACCATTTGCTTCTTTGATGAGGTGCCTAAATTGTATTAAACCTCTTTCATATGCGACACTCAAGGTGTTAGGGGTATAGGTACAGGAATTTTTCTAATTGCCTTAATATTTGTCCTTGTCATCATTGGTTTTTTTTCTTTTCTTCATTTAACAGGTTTTCTACAAACATCACATAATTTACTACTAAATGTTTTGTGCATAACAGAAAAACAATAGTAATGTATTTTCCAGTAGGTAATTGTAATAATTATAAATAGCTTTCCTCAAAACCAATCTATGACAATAATTTACCAAACTGATAAACATGTCTGTTTACTTGTTCTTTTTCTCAAAGAGGCATCCAATTAGACAAGCACTAATATGCTCAGTTTACATTTTTTAAGTCAAGGACAAATTACTTACAAAACTGAACAAAATATATATAGTATTCAATATTAAATGCAGTAATTGTTTGTTTGCCAAAGGACCTGCATAGATTAATTTAATAAAACAATAATTAGGTTTGCTAAAATCATTTGTGCTGTGTGCTTTGAAACATAGAAACTTAACCTACGATTTTAGCAGTGGGATAAGAAAAAAGCCTCTGCTAATGCTAGGATTTGAACATCGGTACTTTGGTTTTATCTATGTAGGTAGTAATATAGTTTTAACCACTTGACGTGCTATGGTCCTATAGCGTTATGCTTTGTAGGTGCAATTTCTGCAGGGATGTCCCATTGAATAGTTCCTCTGGTAACTGCTTTATTAGGTACTTGCAGCCAAGGTATTATTAATGTGGCACCTTATCAACCACGCCAAGAGTAAATTCTTCAATGCCACTTGTGGAGGCACATTCCACTACACCGGCTAAGCGCTCTGCCCTCTGCATCCTCAAAGGCAGGCACCGCCATGAGGCCAGCTCAACAGTCACCTCCACAGCCAGCACCTCCATCATTACTACTATTTGTGATTTTCACCACCAACCTTCTGCAAAAAATCCAGGGCCTAAGTGAGGACACTAAGGACTTCTGTTGCTGACGATCAAGCTGATAGCCCTTGACGGCAGGCTACAAGAACATGACTTCAACCAGCGAATCATTCCAAGAATTTCACGATCTACTCCCAAAGCAAGGATATAAAAAATGGTTGTTAAATAGGAACCATTAATGAGCTCAAACGTCTTTAAGCTGGATATTTGCCCTTTACTCGAAAAACCAAACAAACAAAAACAAAAAGCCAAATAGTCCGTTCATTGTCACTACACCAGCAAGTTAAAATTTGTTCACCAATACCGGTAACGGTAATCAGAATGATAAAGTTGAAATACATATTTTCAATGGAAGCATTCACATTGTCTTATTGCCAATAGAATCAAAGGTGCAATTCCTGTAGTGATAATAGATAGGTATCCTTGTTTAGGTAGGTAGCTAATCAGAATTCCAGAGCGTTAAAAGAAATTTGTAATAACAGTGATACCTTCACTAATGATACACATTCAGTTAAATATTATAAGAATCTTGCTGTCTATCAGAATATTAGAGGGCTTGAAAGTAAACATGTAGAATTACAAATTTTAATTTTATGTTTGTGGGAACATCACTTAAAGCAGCAAAAATTTTCATTTTTGTTCTTGCATGGATATTGTTTGGGAGCAGAGTATTCACGAAAACATCTAGAGGATGGTGGAGTGTGCGTGTGCACAGGATATGATGAAATATCTAGTAAGGTATCGAAAGTCTGTGCCTTGGTAATAAGTAAACCACTATGCTACTTGTGTAACCAATTCTTAGTAATTGGAAATTTTCTAGAAAGACTTAAATATGCCACAGTCAAACCACTGTTTAAAACAGGAGATACATAATCTGTCAAACTACAGATCTGTATCTTCTAGCAACTTGCTCAAAGATTTTTGAAAAACTAATGTTTAATAGGTTGTACAATTTCTTTGAACATAATCATATTCTAGTAAAAGAACAGTTTGGTTTCAGGAAAAGTTTATCAATGGAAAATGCAGCGTACATGCTTACTATTTTTTATGTTTTTTGGTAGTATTTAACGCCCGCTTTAACTACTTATGGCACCGCAGGCGGTGACACTGATGATACATGAATGATGGAGCACCAGTGGAATGCGATTGCAGGGGAAACCGGAGAAAACCCGCCCCAGTGCCGATTTGTCTACCACAAATCTCACATGCAGTCGCTTGGGATTGAACCCCAGCCGTCTAGGTGAGAGGCGAATGATCATGGCACAGCCATGCTTACTAATGAAATCTTCACAGCACTGAATAAGAAAATGCCTATTTGAAGTATATTTTGCAAAAATTGCCAAGGCATTTGACAGTTAATCATGAAATTTTAATAGAAAAACTAATTTTAACGAAGTAAGCCATAAGCAACTGAATTGGTTTAAGTCATATTTGGGAACGGGATACAGAGGGTTGATATAAAGAATTTGTATTAACAGCCAAACTGCACCTAGGAAACATTAAGCACGGAGTACTGCAAGGATCAATTCTTGGCTCGCTATTCTCGATTTATATTAACGACCTCTCCATACCAATGAGAAGCATAGCAACCACTGTCCTGTTTGCTGGCGACACTTGCATAATAGTAGCAAGCGATAACTTACAAGATTTTGCACCAAAATTGAATAATACATTCAACGCTATATTTAATTGGTATAAGACCAATAAGCTCATATTAAATATTGATAAAAGTATCAATGAAATTTATAGCATATAATTAAAAAAATCTTGCTTTGCAGATAGGCACTAACAAAGTTGCACTTGACCATAATTCACATATTAAATTCTTAGGTCTCCAGGTGGATATGCATCTGAACTGGATTAGATTAGAAAGTATTCTGTAGGTTCGTTTAGGTCAGGAAGCCACTGAACATGGAACTTGTCAAGGGATATACATACATGTATGTATGTATGTATATATAAAAATACACTATGAAAAAAAAGGTATGCGAGTATATATTACAGAAAAAAGAAACAATGTATGAAGCTCTAGTACTAAAAGCACAGATTACAAAAACAGCAGCATAGACCTATAATCACACTATTTGCTTTTGAGGTCTGTATACCACTGCACTATACTTAATGTGCTCCATAAAAGCATATGCACTTCCTTATTGGCATGCACATATAAACGAGTATCAAACATTAGTGTTCAGATGTATAAATAAATATAATTTCATCAAGTAGCACTGATGTAATATCAGATGATTACTATTAGTAGTTATATAAAACTAAAATATGATTGTGTTATGTAGTCTCCTATGTGCATAAATGTCCAAAAATTACAATACACATTTACAAGTACGTTTTAGAATTTATAATGCAAAAATGCACAAATTTACAATTATGTACTAGGTAACTTAGAGTGTAAAATATTGAAGGATCAGGCTCTACAGACTGGGTGTCTTTGCTAAATACTAAAAAATGCATTTGACACATTCGTGCAAGTCAAAGATTACAGCAGTTTAATTTGAGTATAAAACACACATACAAGCACTAATTATCCACAAAAGACAAATATTATAATACTTATAAATACAAAGATTATAACGATATTGTCAGACAGATTTGGGACTTAACCCTTAGTTGCCAGCATTAATATACTACATATACCGTTTTTCCTTTAATTTAAGTTTAGAAGTTAAAAATTATTATATAATAGAAAAAATAATAGAAATGAAAATATTTTTAGATCCTTTATTAATCTTTTTCTTCCCAATTAAAAGTTTCAATTCGTCTAAACCCCTTTTCAAAATGCTGCCAAAGGCACTACCAAAAAAGTGGTTCAAATGGCCATGAGTGTTAGGTGATAGGTAATGGACTGGCCTCTCATTCAAAGCCCAATTTTGCAAGTTCAAATCCCAGTGACCATGGTAAAGGATGGGGAGAGCCCAAGTAAAATAACCTGTGTGATGCTTGGAAGTTAATGGGGTTACATTTGACTGTAGTTATTTTGATTTTCTCTTTCATTTATTTAAAAAAATCACTGCAATTTTAGGGCAAAAATTGTATGCACTTTACAATAAAAAACAGTCTTGCTTACTTGTTTAAGGCTGAATGTTAGTATAACATGAAATTAATCCAAGAGTACAAACCTATTTGTATAATTACGCTTAAGATAAGCGGAACTATATAAGTATCAACAGGCAACAAAGGGTTAAATATTCATCTACAGAGTAAAATGATTTATTGCAAAGATACTCCTTAAGAGAAGGCTTAGAAGTCCTGAAATTCAAGACTTTTTCTTTGAGATTACTGGGGAGAGCATTAAATATCTTGATTGTTTCACAATATACACCTTTCTGTAAGCTACGAAGATTAGCATTGGGACAAATAATAGATCCCTTTTGTCTAGTATTAATGTTATGAATTTCCATGTTTGCTATAAAACTATGTCGACTAGGTGCATAGAATTTAAAAATGAATAATATATAAACACAAGGTAAAGGCAAGCATGCCCAATTTCTGAAATAGTTATTTGCATGACTGTGTGCTATAAGCATTGCAGATTATTCATATAGCTTTCTTGTGTATCCGGAATATGCATTTAGTATCCACTGAATTACCCCAGAATATTATTCTATACTCGATGATGGAATTAAAGTAGGCAAAATACACTAATTTAAGTGTAACAATTGGGCAAAATTTAACCAGTGCTCGGAGAGCATAATTTGCTGAGCTAAGTTTAGGTATGATGTAGCTAACGTGACTTCCAGTCCAAATGCTCATCTCTTGAATGCCAAGAAATTTGACTTCATTTAGCTGTTCCTATTTCTATTTGTGTTGAACGAGGAGTTACAAATTTAATTGCTTTTTGTTTTCTAAAGGTTTCTGAGAGTTTGTTTGCTTTAAACCAATTTGACATACAATTTAGAGCATAGTTTAATTTTACTATACAGACATTGAAATATTTACTCGTTACTAGAACATTAGTGTCGTCTGCAAGTAAACACTGGCAATACTGTTAATGGGAGGTCATTTATGTAAATGAAGAACAAAAGACACCCTAAGAGCAATTCCTGGGGAACACCATGTTTTACCGATTACCATTCTGAGGCACTGTTTTGATACCCATTGGAGATATTAATTTTGACTCTTTTGTTTTCTCTTCTCTAGGTATGAAATGAACCAATCTAATGTTATTCTTTATTGTGTACAGATGAAGTTTTGCTATCAGAATCTAATGATACACACAGTCAAAAGCCTTTGCTAAGTCACGAAATATTACCCCGACGTGTTCCTTTTCATTTAACACTGTTAACTTATGCTTGAACTTGGAGGTTGCATTATCTATCGCTACTCCATTTATAAAATCAAACTGTTCTTTGGCAAGTAAGTTGTTCTTTTCCAAGTAATTATAACGCCTATTGAACACTACTTTCTCAAATATTTTTGAGAATACAGACGAGAGATTTAGGTCTATAATTTGAGAGATTATCTTGTTTACCTTTTTTTAAAAAGTGATTTGACAACAGAGTACTTCATTCCTTCAGGAAATATTCCACTCTTCAGTGATTCATTACATAAATAACGAAGGGGAATGCTTATTAAGAACACGCTTTCAAGATTTTGCTCGATATTTCATCATATCCAGAGGAATTTTTGGTCTTGAGCAAATAGAATTTATTATACTTTTTATTTCAGATGGTATAGTCATTTTTACTTTAAATTCAGGGACTCTGTTTACAAAAGAAGTTTTCAAAAACTCTTAATGTGATTCTTTAATCCATTATTTATGTTTGTCTGTTGGAAAGCTTATGTACAGAACATTATACCTAAGCTAAGATCGGCAATATATGCACTTAGAGCCTCGAATTCATTTTGCCTAATCCATACATTAGAGCAGATATACTATGCCTATTTTTGTTCCATAATGAAATATGGTCTTATATTCTGGGGCAATTCGGTTGAAAGTAAAGAAGATTTTATACCACAAAAGAGAGTCATCAGAAAATATGTACGGCATCAACAGTACAGCTTCTTGAAGCTGTTTCATAGGATGAACATTTTGACACTTCCTTGTGAATAGATTTACATGATCAGAATGCTTTGTAAAAAATTAAAATCTACATAATATAAATACTGGACGAAGAATAGATTTAAACAAACCAAGTGCTAGCTTAACTTGTTAATAAAAGAGGAGTATGCTAAGGACATAGATTACTAGATTGTCGACTCTGTGGTGTGGCTAAGGGGTAAAATAGGGCGCTTTTCCAAACCTTTTGCATGGGTGTTGTTACAACTTGTGTTGATAATATAACAAATTTCTATATCAACCAAGCATGCTATACGGCACCCTCCCTTCCCACATGTATTCAATGCAGGAATTATCTACAGGACTTCTTTCGAAGTCCCATCTTACGCACCAATAAATAGTTTACCGAACATTTCCTAATAGCTGATTTAACGTTTATGTGCGAGAAATTGAAATGTGCGGTAAATTATTCATTGTGCGCAAAATGTGACTTAGAAAGAAGTTCAGTAGCTAATTCCTGAAAGGAAAATGATCGGCAAGAAGAAATCTACTTTTTTCTGCCGTATACAACAAATTAGATTTTTTCTCCCTTTTTTAAGGTTTAATAATGAGATGAGAAGCACAGTATTTATATGAAATTGAGATTATGCCTCATCCTTTCATAAAGTAGAATTAAAATCCTGTTTGTTATATGAGCACAGCAATTATAATTTCATATTACATAGGAAGTTGTTAATAATATTGAAACATTCCATTCCAAAACAAATGTAAAAACAGCATAGATGTACACATAAAAATTCTAAATGAAGATAGGATAGGATAGACAGCAATACTTGTTTCAAGAAAAAAACAAAAGTGTTATGTTAATGCTTGCATTAATGAGTAAAGTTTTGAACAACAGCAGCAGCTGCATTTCAATGTATACACCAAACATTTTTTGCATAAGATTACAAAAATTCCTCAGAGAGGGACCTCAAATTTGGAATTCTCTCATATAGTATTTATGTTTAGCAGTACCTTTAACATTTGTCCATGGGACAAAGTCAGCAACTAGTGGCATAAATGTTATCAGTCATACTATTTGTGAATTCTTGTAATAACTTTGGTTAAAATATGTATATTTCACAATTACACAAAAAGCAAATTCTTACAATTAGAACAACATATACTGTACAATGAAAATAAGAAAATAGTAAGATGCACCATTTGTTTAAAATCTACTTGTCTTTACAACACAAGGAATGCTACACTTCAGCTTCTGAGACCAAATATCCTGCATGGTAATCAACACTGACAAACAATACATGTAGTTTTAGAAACAAGATTTAAAATGCCAATGTACCTTGCTGTATGACAAACTTTTATATGCTTGGTATTCTGTCTGTCAAGTGAAGCACCTTTTTAAGTACATATCCCAATTTATTTTGGGAACAGTTTAAGCAATGCTTCAGCTAAGTTGGTATCACTGCTCTTTGCATAGCAAAAGCTGCAGGACTTGACTGAGTGTGTGTCATATAAGCAACTGAGGGAACAATTACACTCTCAAAGTGAGAATACTGCACATTTCATTTATACCAAGAGTGAGGGATTTGCAGTTGTATTTAAGGATGTTTAAGTGCAACAGTTTCATTTCAATGTACACAACTCCTGTGGAACAAATTCTGGCATAAAATAAAGCTGATATGACCCTTATAGTTTGTAACATTACAAAACTGAAGGTCCTTATTATTATTATTATTAATAACAATAATAATAATAATAATAATAATAATAATAGGAATGGCAAGCAATGAAAAGGAGTGCAAACAAAACCACACTATAATATCAGTGCCCATATCTTCCCTTCATATACATTGTCTTTATATGAAATGAATGAACGCAATTGCAAGTAAGCCATAAAAATGCCCATTCCACACAATAATACAGGAGTTGAACATTAAGGTAATAACAATGAGTCACAAAAGCCTTGGCTATTGAAACAATGATCTGACATCATTGTAACAATTTATTTTCAATTATATTATAACTAGGTTTGGAAGCCACACCTAACAATAGCTGTGTGTATAATTTGTGCAGTTTCATCTCAGAATACATATATATATATATATATATGATTGTGTTAAATTAATTATTCAAAGAATAATTTCTGCTCATAATATTATGGCAAAAATGGAGTAGAAGCACCTCGATTATGAAAATGTTTATTCCTATATTACCAATTTATTTGCATCTATAATAACAGTAAAGCAAAAGCAATAATTCCTTGTTTTATATTTATGAACAATTACTTAAAATTGTGCAGTGTTTACAAACGTAAATTACACAGGCATTCTCATAAGACAATTATTACTAATTTTACTGTCCTATAATTCATAGATACACTAAAGGATTTTTTAAGCATTTTATTTCAGATTATTTTATATTTATGTCAATTGATGCATAAGTTTGACCTAGTTTGTACACATTTTGCACTTTGTTTGGCTATTTTGAAGATGGATAAAAATTCTATGCCTCATGGACTTTTATTTTTCAAAATGACAAGAATCAAGTTTATATATACATATATGTTAAGAAGGAAGATGTCACACTTGGCTTTTAGATCGTACCTGCTGCTGACACTGTAATACTTAAAATGAAAGTAACAATACACAATAATAAAAATAATACAGGGATATACAAATCTAACATATCTAATATTATTAACTCTTACGTGAGTTTATTAACACCATGTATAATTTTTTTTTCTTTTCAGTTCCAAAGACCACAATTATTTTTGAAGTTCCTTATTCATGCATTCCTATTTGTGCCATGTATGCTGCATAATGATAAAAGTGCAAAACAGGCAGAAATGGAATTTATGCATTTCCAGCAATATTTTTATGAGAATAAACCGAAGGCTGTGACATTATCATTGCTATAGAGGCATTTAGACATGATGAGGGTAAAAAAAAAAAAAAAAAAAAAAAAAAAAAAAAAAAAAAAGTTACAAAACATAAGTCACTGCTTGATAAAGCAAACTTGATAACAGATAATTTCCAGTAACTCACCCCAAGATACTTCGTAGCTAGCCAGATTACCACAAACATTTGTCACTTACTGATAAAGCAAACCTTGCAACAATTCATTTCCAAGCAACTTGCCCAAAAGTATTAATTAGCTTGCCACATTATTACTAACATAAAAACTCACATCCGAACAACTCGCCCAAAAGTATTAATTTGCTTGCAACACTATAACAAACACAAAAGGTCATATACAAGTAAGTCAACCAAAAGTATTAATTAGCTTGCCACATTATTACAAACATAAAAACTGATATCCAAGCAATGCCCCCCATGGTATTAATTAGGTTGCCACATTATTACAAACATAAAAATTCATATCCGAGCAACTCGCCCAAAAAGTATTAATTAGCTTGCCACATTATTACAAACATAAAAACTCTTAAACAAGCAACTTGCCCAAAAGTATTAATTAGCTTGCCACATTATCAAAAACATAAAAACTCATATACAAGCAACTCGCCTCAGGGTATTAATTAGCTTGCCACATTATTACAAACATGAAAATTCATATCCGAGCAATTCACCCAAAAAGTATTAATTAGCTTGCCACATTATTACAAACATAATAACTCATATCCAAACAACTCGCCCAAAAGTATTAATTAGCTTGCCACATTATTACAAACATATAAACTCGTATACAAGCAACATGCCCAAAAGCATTATTAGTTTGCAACATTATTACAAACATAAAACTCATATCCAATCAACTCGATCAAAAGTATTAATTAGCTTGACACATTACATAATAAGAACTCATACACAAGCAACTCGCCCAAAAGTATTAATTAGCTTGCCACATTATTACAAACATTTGTCACTGCATGATTAAAGAAAAAAAGTTTCAAAAACCATAACCTAACAACTTACCCTAAAGCATTAATTAGGTAAAAAGATTAATATTGAGCACACATGGTGCCTATGACATGATACAGCTAAATGTATTTGCTAATTCTTATACTGCATTACAAACAAAGCAATGCTATTGAAATGAAAAAAAAATTAAAAATAATTAATTCAAGTGAGTATACGAACATTTCCATCACACTTAACATATCTATACGCCAATAATATAGAATGCATTTTTCCCCTCGGTTTCATTAATATTATTCTGTCAAAAGAAATTAAGGAAACAAATTAAGTAATCATACCTTAACTATTCACCACACTTACACTATATTAATGTTTTTCCAATGTAGATAAAGTATGCTGAACCAAAGCAAACAACACAAATTTGTCTTTCTATATTTGAGATACTATTTCCTCTCACTTCATCAATTAACAGCATACAACCATTTCTGAACCATTACGGTTTAAAATTGATCCCAAAATGTGTGCAGCCAAATTAAAACAGCCTAGACCGGTGGTTTTTAAGTGTGTAACAGCAAATCCATATTATAAATTTACTGCATGTAAAATAATCTCCCATGATGAAACTCTGATACACAGATAGTACTGTTATGCTGGCAATTGATAGCATATTGACAAAAGAATAACTTTTTAAACACATTACTTTTGTCAAATGCATTTTGGCTACCCTGAAACAAATGACAGAAAACAGTACAAATATATGTTTATATATCATTCATCAGCATTTCATATGATTTAGATTACTTAATGCAAGAAAAGTATTGTAAATGTAAATAATACTGTGGATTGAATGTAAATTTACACAAGCTTGTACCAAAATGCCAACACACACTTAATTACAAGTTGGCTGAGGTAAACAATAAATTAGTTATAAGATTCTACAATGCAGTATGTGGTCAGTTATAAGTTATTTAACGAATGTCAAGTACATACTCTAGGAAAAAGGAGCAAAGTTAGTGGTTATGGTTAGGATAAAAATGCTGCTTTAAATTAGACATCCCTGTTTCATTTAGTGTATAGATTAACTAATTTTGTAATGAAACATTTTTTTGCGTGAGAGAATCTGAAACAGCTGTTAAAGTGTCTTTTCACAAAGTTATTACGACCAAGCGGCAGCATGTTTCAGGTTAAGTAATGACTGATTCTGAACTCCTGTGTTCCGAAAGCTTCTTACCTTTCAGTATAATTCTGGAAACGAAACAATTTAATTACCTTATTTCTCCCTGTAATAGGACAAACTCAAAATGGATATTTTTCTTTCAGAAGACTGTGTATTTTATGCTACATTCACAATGAAATGCAAGCACAGACGTAATGTGGCATAAGCGCAAGCGCGAGGGAAGACCACACACTAATGCAATCGTAAGCGCAAAGCAAAAAGTTGGCACGTGTTTCTAGATCCGCATGTTACATGCAAATGTCTTCCAAGTTCTCCGCAGGTTACAAACTGAATAACATAACCAATAATACCACATAAGAAAATTCACTAATCTTTTACAAAATAAATGCATTACTTACTAACAACTAACGCACGCGGCAGTGACGTCACAATAATTGCTCATTCAAAATTATTCAAAATAGGGTAATTCTGCACAACGGCTCTATTAATTCTACCGTCTGATAAACGGAGATACATCGGGGTATCTATAGCAGGAAATAAAAGTGAAATGTGTAGATTGTGGCGAAAACACAGAAAGTAATTTAAAATCGGTTAATAAATAGAAAGTCTTCAATTCAGATCCAGAATTACCGAAAATAGTACAAGCATGGTGACTGTAGTAATCGATGAAGCTACACATTTAATGAACTAGGAATTATCTCTCTGTGTCTTATATTTATGAGAAGTATAAATCTATACAGAGAATTTAGCTACATCCATTAAATCAAAGAAGGATTCGCAAAGAGACTGTCATAACCCCTTGAGGGAGATTAGAGATTGGGCGGCACGACCACAGAGAAAAGCATGCATGTACGGCAGGCCCAAGTTTGAAGTTACCTGTTCGCGTTACCGGGCATGGCACAATAGATGCTTATTGTTCACATTAGAATCTATGCTGTAGAGATCATTCACAGTAGCCATGACTTTCAAAGGCCGCGGCAGTTCATTTTAATCAGTTTTATTGTTTTATGAGCTGTGTTCAAGTAAAAAGGCTGCAAGTAACATCAAGTTCTGTAGAGGGTAGAATTTGGTAAGTTAATAATGTGAGTAACCTCGAAATAGCCGTTAACCACGCTAGAGCAATACGAGCAATAAATGTTCAATTACCGCCGAGATTCCGACTTGCAGAAGTTTAGTACTTCGTCAGAATGGAAATTCTGGAAAACAACATTTTAAGATTATTTGATTGCAACAGTTAATCACAAAGATAAAGACAGTTATATTATCGTTACTTCGTAACCGATTGGCACCGAGTGAGCGCGACTCATGGGTACATTTAAGATTGCTGGAGCGGATTTTGGGAAGTATGCCCCATGATTAAGAAGATTGCGGAATTCTTCAAGCCCCGAGACAATGAAATGTATAACCGCCAAACGTTTCTGCAACGAATCCAGGAGGAAGGCGAGACATTTGAGCATTTTCTCACCGAATGCAGTCATGTGAACGCATCGTTGATGAACAAACCCCAGAGGATAAGATGCTCCGGGACATATTCTCAACGGGATCAGGAATGTTACCATACGTGAAGCCCTACTACATATAGACAAACTCACCATGGATAATAACAATACAAAAAGTTTAACAAATCGGTATTTATGTAGAACTTGAGCCGCTCTAAAAATCAAATAACACTAAGTGCGATTGATTGACTTTGTATTTCTAATGATGATTTCAAAGGTTTCATATGTCGGAAAAGCTTGATTGTTTTATTACAGACGAATTCTTGTGCATGATGCAACGGTTGATATTTTGCGTATATGACGGACATTTACCGAATAATTATATATAAACGAATATTGTATAAATAATAAATGGCTTTATAATGTTCTGAAACATTTCTCCGCCAATAGAAAATTAGTAACAAATTTATATACACACACACTCTAACCTAAACAGATTCAACCTAACCTCTTGAAAACCACCGGACCCAGTGGTTTCTCCTACAGAAACAGATACACAAATAAAAAAAATCTCGCATACTCCCAACTACTAAAGTCACACTAACCAGTGAATTATTCCTATGGATTTCCCTTATGCGGTAATCCTGCCAAGAGCGACATATGATGTTCTTGCATACCAATATTTATGCAGTGTTCCGCTAGCAACAAAACCAGCACCGTTATTTCAGCATATTCCTACATGTTTTAAACCATTTATTATTCATAGATTACTAGTTTCTGTATAACTATTTGGTAAATAGCCATCATTTACACAAAATATTAACCGTTTCAATATGCAATGAATTTGACTATCAAAAAAAAAAATACAAGCTTTCCGACAAATAAAACCTTTGAAATCGTCATCAGAAATACAAAGTCAATCAATCACACTTAGCTTTGCTCAAGTTTTAGAGCGGCCAAAGTTCTGCATAATAACCATAATCTAAGTTTCAAGTTTCTCATAAAAGCAAAAGTGTCAGCAAGAAAAAGAACAAAAGTGATAGTGATGTGTTTCAGTGTTGTAGATGTCAAACTTAATAGTTGCAGACAGTGCCCTGCCTATGAAAAACTGTGCACTAAATGTGGTATAAAAATCATTTTGAAATTTCTTGTAAGGAAGGCATGTACAGAATGTCTCAAATGTGGATGACTCCAGTGCTGAATCGGTAACGGTTGCAACTTGACGTTGTGGAACTTAATAAAGTATCAACGAAGTGTAACACTAAAGTTGTTGAACTTGTGGTAAACAGGTCTAATGTTTCTAAGAATGAATGGCTTGAAAGCATCACAATAGGGAACAGGAAAAATAAGGCTAAAATTGACATGGTACCGATGTAAATGTAATGCCCTATAAGACCTTTCAGAAAATAAGGAAAATTTTTCAATGCTGTATTAAGCCCACCAGGATAACACTATTTTCTATTCATTCTTAGGATGATCCCTGCCAAAACAGTTCAACACAGTAGCAGTGCATGCAAGAATGTAATCCATGCTAACAATCTAAATTACAGAATAAATTTAATCTTAAATCGTACAATATTCTATACAATTGCCACAGAGTTAAATTGACACCAATTTATACCGTTAAACAGAGCAAAATGTCCGAACATGCTATTCATATTGAGTCGCCTGATTTCTTCAAACTGTTTACTCAATAACGGTCACTACTGTTAAGAATCATCTTCAGTTTCCTCTTGCATGTTCATTGAGTTACACAAGGCAAACATCTGGCAAACTGTTGGCTAGTGGTGAACAAGTTTTGGTGTGGCATGTTTATTAAAGTTTTGTGAGAAATATCCAACACTTCTGTAAAAGAAATTGTGAAATTAAAACCTGAAACGGAAAAAGTGGTTGCACCCGGGAAAAAAAGAAAGCGTGTGAAACATATGATGCAAGAATGTGATGATTTTGTGAAGAATGCAATTCGCTTAGTAGTGCACAATTTCTCTTTTTAAAAATGAGCTGCCAACAGCTAAGAAAGTTGTACATGTAACAAAAGAAGTGTGTTTTGGGAGAGGGATAGTTTAAGTGACACCAATACTGATAACCTGGTTAACAACCTCTGAGAGGAAATCGGCAGCAAATAGTTCAGGTGGCGGTTATGATATGAAGGGAATAGAGTTGCTTCCGAAAAGAAAATTAATGTAAATTATCGCATACATGATATTTATTTTTTCACTCGTGTTTTCTCGAGTTAAATATTACATGTGCACCTATTTATTTTGTTATGACTATGAATATCGTCTCCATTATACCTAACAGAACATTTTAATCACCATTTAAGTTGTGGGAATAAGAGCTCTGTTCATTTTACATTACAATATGCTACGTATACATGCTGAGTGGACGTGAAAGCATGACAGCATTTCTGGCACGAAAGGTGGAAGGTTACATTATAACTGTGCACTGGTCGCATGGGTTTTGTTTTGGCGAGGATCAACTTAAGGCTGAATAGGCTTTAGAATCATTTGATTTGAGGAAGATTAAACCACTTGGCACAGTAATTCTTGAAAAATTTGTAGTCTCTGAAACAGCCCAAATGATTTTAGGTTTAAGGAAGTTAAAACTTGGTGAAAAGGATCCATAGCATAACTAATGAAAACTTACAATTAAAGTTGAAACCAAAATAAAAAAGGAAAGAGAAATTTGTGAAAGCTAACAGAGATATCCTTACAGGCTCAGGCTGTTTCCTATGTACCTGCACCTGCACAGTTGAGGCATTCAGGTGCAAAACTTGCCTTAACCAAGTATAAAAAGTTTTCATAAAACGTGAAAAAATGAAACTAAGAAAATAGAAGAACATTTGAAATTTTTCTTAATGTTGTTATGTCCCAAGTAGACCCCTAAAATTGACTGCATTCTTTGGAAAATCATTCTCAATTAATATGGTGGCAACTCAAAATTCAAATATGGGTAAGGTGGGTTTTGATATGCAAAGGTAGTGGATTTGGCAAGTTTTGGTGGAAAAACAATATTAAATTACAATTAAGTGCAAACATTTTCACATTTATTTCTTAATATTTGGTTTGACAATGTTAATAATTGACTTCTTACAATATTTGCTTAATTACAACAATTTTTGACTTCATACTGATTAAAAAAACATTTTCACAAATTTGACACCTTATGGACATAGGGGTGAATGAGCGACTCCTTTCATATTTTTCTCACTACTTAACCAGTTTCCAAATGACATATTATGACTTGTAACATTAATTTATTATGCTTATGAAAGGCAATACCAATCATTTATGTTCAAAAAGCAAACTATCAAATTCTAAGTTGTCCATCCTTGCTCTCCAAGAAGTTTTCACAAACAGCATCTGCTTCTTCATTGACATTGGCAATATTGTTTTTAGATATTAAATTATTGTAAAATACAAGGCTTTCATTTTCCTCCCAGTTTTCGCCAACAGGCTTTTTTAATAAATTTCTGATATCTTGAACCTTTTCCTCATTTACTAACACACCTACATCTAAATTCTTTGGCATAAGCATTTCTAAGGTTTTGCCTTGCTTCACAATAGTCTTGTCTGCATACAAATCTGGCCAATTATTTGCCTCACCTCGTGCTAGAACTGTGAAGTAGAGTGTTGTAAAATTATGCGTTTAGAAGCCTTTAAGCTCTTAACATAGGTATTCATATACAACATGATGGTTCTTTTTTTTTCCTATCTTTTTTATTGTCAAAATGAAATGTTCAGTACAGTACAATAATGACAGTAACCTTGAAATTATTCTTTAAGTGCTCAACAATGGAAATTTGCATCGCTGGATGTCCCCTAGTTTAAAATCACGAGTACACTCGTGATATGCTTATCCCCTTTTTCTTCTTGAAATTACATTAACAAAAGTGAATTTCGGGCATTGAAACACTTAAAAACGAACAGCAACACATTTAGAGTCATTATTTATATCTTTCTGGCTGTGTGGAATACCCTGAAGCAAGGATCAATACATAAAGCTACTCCACAATCTTTACACATGTATCTAGATTCCCTCCATGCCTTCTTTCCTTTGGCATCACGCATACTACTGCACATCCAACATGTACTTGTTGGATTCAGTTTCTTCTCGGTTGCAAGAATTGCTGATGGAAAATGACATCCAATAAGTTAAGTTGGGGTTCCCTTTGCTGATGGACGGCAAAATTGACAGGTTGGCATTTACTGTGCAGGATGAGAACTTTGTTTGGAGCGAAGAAGTTTCTCCAACGAAGCTATGTTCTATACTGCAGATGCCAATTCAACTGCATTTGTTTACAGGGCAAGTGATACTCATTATGATGTGCACTATTTGGCCACTTGTGCAGGGAGTGTTTTTTATTTTATTTTTTTTATAGTAGAAGAAAATCTTTCAGACACCACTCTGTGTGGGAGTTGGATTTTCACCAACTAAACACTCCTACTTCCTGTTACATACAATTACGTCTCTTGGAACTGCTGGAGGTATTACTTCAAGAGACCATTACACCATGGTGTTCATTTTTCCTATTTAATTACTTCAGTTTGAGTTACCTCTATTATGGTTTGACATTTCGCCATATCGAAGTTTCTCCTGTAGAATTTCCTTGGTAAATGTTGCAATAGGTTCAAGGAGTGGTCAAGTGAGCGTTACTGCTTGGGCATGCATATGCATATCTCGGGAAGGTGCAGGTATGCTGGAACGTGATCATGGAAAGCTGAATAA
The DNA here is from genome assembly GCA_030762935.1 of Hymenopus coronatus. Taxonomy (NCBI): domain Eukaryota; kingdom Metazoa; phylum Arthropoda; class Insecta; order Mantodea; family Hymenopodidae; genus Hymenopus; species Hymenopus coronatus. Next base: position 518,503,994 of record CM060900.1, on the reverse strand, counting down.
GGAAACCTATTCTAGAACATGTTCTGCTTCCATCTGCCCAAGAGCGTTATCCTGAAGGTGTTATTTAGTTCCAGCAGGATAATCATTTGGCCACAAGTCAGTTTTCGGAGCACACAAATATCTTAGAGCATATACTGTGGCCTACACAAGACAGCAGATCTCAACCCAATTGAACATGTTTGGACTAAACATTGCTTTCTTGAGGTCTCAGATTGAATAATGCTACACAACTCTGGTGTGCCATGACAGACACTTGGGATTTACTAGTAGAAGACAATTATTTCCAAATGTAATGGATTCCATGCAGTAGTAACAAATAATGGGGACCACACAAAGTATTAGAATTTGTTTTCTCTTGTTTTATTAGCCTTTTGTTGCATTTAAGAGCAACCAAAGATTAGGTTGCAGTGCTTAGCTTTGTTTTCTAGTTTGCAAGATTTCACATTTTAAAGAGTGAATGATTTATATAATGTAATCTACATCGGTTGTAAGGAATAATAATATGAACTAAAAAACAGTTATGCGGGTTACTGGGTTTGAACCTACAGTAGGTAGCACACTGAACATTCTTTTCCCTGTTTATAAAGAACTGTAGTGGACAGCTCAACTATCAAGGTTTGACTTATTTGTTTAGTTTTGCTGTGCATCTTAACGAAAAACAATTATTTTGATTGTTTTTGGTTGCTATTTTATGTTATAAAGCAATAAACTACGTCCTACCTCACTGTATAAAAACATGTTTTATAGCATAGTGCACGTACACATGTAAACCCAGCTTGTGTAACTCGTGTGCTTCCGTGAGGCCGAAGCGACACTTTGAAACGTTATATTGCTCAATAATCTTTTCTATGACTATATGTTCCAGAAACATAACAAGATTATTTTACGAGCCATGAAGTTAATTATTGTCAGACTGAAATGGAACATTTAGCAATCTCTTGGATGTGTGATAAGCTTGGTAACTACTTGTGTAGAAATGTAGTATATGTTCAGATTGAACACAAACCCATTGAACCTATAGTACAAAAAACAGTTTGCAAAACTGAGTCTGTAACATGCATCATACTGCATTAAAACATGTGCTTCTGATACCAAGTGTAATCATTTAGTTGTTTACCTATAACAAGCACATGAAACAGGTATAACTTCCACAGGCCATCCAGATTTAGAAGTTTTGAAAGTATCAAGATATCAAAATTAAAACCTGCTAAGTTACCCAGGTTTGGAACACTTCTTGGGATCATTAGTGCTTTAGCTTCACAGTTCTCTGCTTTCAAGATGGAATGTGGTATAATAACTCGCAGTCCAAACATGTAGCAATCTTTTCTGACAGCCATGGAAGAGGATTAGCAAGCTATGTGCCAACCAGAATGTTGCTGCTACAAGTGTAGTGAAACCAAGTGCATGCATTAGAGATGTAATGCAAAATGTGAGGAACAACCATCAAACATTTCTTCCAGTGATTTTGCTGGCCTTCTTGAGGGGTCAATTGAAGTGAATAAAACTGGAAGTGCAAATGTGAAGAAAGAACACGAGACAACTCTTGGAACCCTAAGACATACTCAAGTGATAGTGTGCAGTACTCTAAATAGATATGACCTAGATGCAAATTCATGTGTGAATTTAAAAATTAAAAGTGGTGAACAAACAAACAAACTCTGTGTGTAACGTTTTAGGAATGCAGAACTACTTAATATTGGTAAACTTCAAAGGAACCTCCACATCAACATGGACTGCATCTAAATTCACTGGGGAAAGACTAAATCTGTAGCAAAATCCTCAGTATAGTAGGAAAAAAGGGCCCTAATGATATACCTATTCCATTGGGACTAGCACCAATCTGTGACTGACTACAGGATAAATTAATGCATGTGTACCCTTGCCGCTGAATCCTTGCACTTTATAGTTCGGGTAGTTTCGCCTAAGGTTGTCTATGCTGCTTTAGCAGTATTGCCAGAGTAACTAGTATTGATATGTTTATTTTGATCTCCTGAGGGTAATTAAGCCGCATTTCGTAATAAACTAGATAGAGCTCTTGACCAATTCAAATCAACAAGTAAGACGTGAATAAAATGTAGTCAATTTAATATTGGCTTAGAAAAGTATAGCAAACAAAAAATAGATCTGGTGCCTCTTTTGTCATCTTATGGTCTAAAAGCTACTATGGATTACCCAACTCACATTATGGCAAAGAGTAGTAACAGCTGCTTACTATTGTGATGTGCTGAAGGGGCCACTGAAGAGAAAAATCATTGAGAAGTGACCAGATCTTTCACCGAGACACTGCGCCCACTCATTGAGCACATGGAACTCAAAATATCATCAAAGATTTGGGCATTGATATAGTGCCTCATCCACTGTAATCTCTGGATCTCGCACCTTGCGATTTTCACCTCTTCTCTGAAGTGAAAAAGGAGCTTTGTGGTTGTCATTTTCAAAGTGATAAGGGGTTGGACAATATCATGGGTATACTGAACAGACAGTCAAAAAAGGGGTTCAGTGAGTGTTTTGAATAATGGGTAAATGGTTGGAAAAGTTGCATCTCATCAGAAGGAGAACACTTTGAAACTTTGCGAGTAAATTTGAATGAAATAAAGCAACTATGTGTTAGTTACAAAATCAGTTAGGTCTTTTATTGATACACCATCATATTTTCTTACAAAACCCTTCAAGATGAAAGTGTAAAAAATTTTTTACGTATTTGGCTGCAAAATAACCTTAAATGGGACAAACATGTTGAAATGTTTATAGGAAAATTGTACTAACTCTGTTATAATTTTAGACACTTAGTGTAATTAGTATCAATTACATCTGCGAGGAGCATGTATTTTGCATGTGTACATTCAATCTTACAGTATGGTATTTTAATCTAGCATAACTCACCTGCTTGTAAAAAGATATTTATTATGAAAAAATGAATACTAAGAACTATTACAAAAACAAGACAAAGATCTTGTAAACCTATTTTAAACTTCTTCAAATTCTTCCATTATTGTGTGTGTGTGTGTGTGCGTACGTCACTGATATGTATAAAACAAAATCTAACAGAGTAGTAGCTTCATTCTCATCAATTCAGAAATACAGGGATATAATACAAGACAAAACAGTTATCTACAAATAAATAGAACTAGTACAACAATTTTTCAAAAGAATGCGGTGCATATGGGTGTAGCAATTTTTCACAAGCCACCTAAATGCATTAAATCAAGAAGTTCAAGAGCATTCAAATCAAAACTAAGAAAATATTTGCTTGATCACTGTTTTTATACCATAGTAGATAATAAGTTCACCAATATTGAAATGTTAACTTACTTAAGACAACTTACGTAAATATATCTACTCCATCTATTTTTTAAATGAGAAGATCAAGTGTACATGAGGCTTGTATGTTAAATAATTTGCCTTTATTTAACACTGACCAACCTTATGGCTGTATATTTTTATTTGTTTTTGAACCTCACAATATGATGTATTCTATGTCATAGTACAAATGTACATTGTACGATTTTAAAAGATGAATGAATCGTATCTTGTACACTTTGCGGCTTAGAGCCTTAAATGTTTAGAACAAAATAAAAAGTAACTACAAAGCAGCTCTAATGGCAGAATAATAAAAGTACTAAATCTAATTTAGGTATGGAGGCAAGTGGAAAGTACTTTGAGAATTTACTGGGAATATGCTTCTTTAGAGCGGGTATGAGAGTATAAAATTAATCTTGTCTTAACATACATACAATAGATATGCATAAATTAAGTGCGCTACCCGCACCTCTTGCTAAGAGAGCACTAAAATAGAATTGGTGTAAGATTATTTATCACAGAGGGCTTACCTTGCTGTGGGTTTTTTCTTAAATTTGAGATGCTTGTGATCCTTGCCCAAAGTCATCATCTCTTCTGTTATGTTCAAGACTTTAGGCTGGTTCTTTGCACTGCTTCTAATTTAAAACTTTGTATAATTGTTAATAAATATATTACTTAACACTTTCACACATTTCACAATAATTTTGAGGGACGCACTTAATTGCAACACTGATCATGGTGATTTATAGTCATTTCGCATATCTGAATTGCTAATATCACAACTAAATCTCACTGACTTGTTAGTTTTAAGAAACTGTGTCATAAGCACTGCTAATTAAAGTTTGAAATAATGCTTACAGATTGGAACAATAATAAAGGACGAAGGGCTTTCCAGAGCACATGGATCAAGTTCTTTAAAATAGGAAAACATCTTTTTATCACGTACCAATGGCATTTCTTCATCCGTGTGTGACATAAGTTTGCAATCAGCATATTTTATAGCTTGCTAAAACTTTCAATAACTTTACTGCTAGTGTAACCTGCAACATATATTAAAATTGTATGTTTAGGAGAAATATATATAAAAGGTATTCCATTTATCACTGATGTTTAGGTGTTGTAAATTATCTGTAAGGAGTCCTTTCATGTCTTTCTGAAGTGTTACAGCAAACCATTAAGGCTTACTTCTCTAAATTTAGTAAATTTCAGCCGTAGGATGCTTAACACTTTAAGCTTTCTTTTTGACTCAGGGATTTGTTCCACAGAGACATTTTAGCTGCAGCCTTTAGTTTTCTGTAGGTACCAAACCTAACTTCAAAACTATGTTTGTAATTTAGCAGTCAGTACATAGTTCTAATTGAAAGTAGGTATTAAATATGTATCTGCAGAACTCAAGAACTCAGGTTATGTGTTATAGCAATACGAGTGTCATTACTTGGCTTCCCCTGAACTTCACATGAATGCCAAATATTTAAATAGGCCCTTATGTTTTGTAGAAATACAAGTTTTGAGTCATTAACTCCAGTAATTGGGGTAGCATCATCATTCCTAGTAAACTTGCCTTTTATTGGATGCTTTACATTGCAAATTGCCCACCATTTTGTTTAAAATTTTCAAGGGCCTCTGTTGCTACAGAAAAAAATACTGAGAGCGAGCATAACATTTTGGTGTTCTATTGAAGAAGCATACAAAGTTTTCCAGGATTAAGCTGGTGCTAGTTTCAGTGCATATTTTTTCTGAGTGAAATAAATTCTTAGACCTGTAAAATTAGCTTCTAGTACTGCATAATGATATACAGCAGTTGCACCTTCCTCATTGTGACATGCCATGCAAAACATAGAAAACTTCTAAATTAGGTATATTAAAATATCCACTTAACCAATTACTATGGATAAACTTCAGTATATGAACTGTGTCGAAGAAGAAAACATTGTGTGGATGTATTTACTGGCTTTGATACTTATGGTTTCACACTACCATCACAAAAACATTAAAACATCTTTCTGTTCACATGATAATTATTGGAAACCAGATAAAGTAAATAAAATCCAAATTCATGTATTACAGTCAGTATTTCAATTCTGAGTTTATAATAAAAATATGAGCTTGCATATTCTCTAAAGGAAAAAGACCAATAACATCCTTGCTTTGTAAGTGCAGAGATGCTTAGGGCCCTCAAACCATTATATCAGTGACCTCAAACCTCTCAGCTACATGGGATTTATTAGAGTTTGCTCTTCAGAGATCCCTTGGCTATACTTTGTGGCTTAGGGCCCCCCCAATTCCCCAACTACTCTTTACGCCTTGGGGCCCTCGAGCCATTGTCTATTGCATCAGCAACCTCCCATATCCATCAGGATTTTCTCTTCTCAGATCCCTAGGCTACATCCTGTCAATTGCTCTGCAGCTGTGACCTTCATCCATGTCTACTTCACTTCTCTCCTGAAAATCTTCCTCCACTATATATTGCAGCTTGAGGCCCTGAATCCCTTGGCAACCTTTATGGCTTAGGGCCATCAAACTTTTATCTATTACTCAGGGACCTCACATATCCCTCGGCTATACAGGGTTCATTAGGGTTTGCTCCTTACAAATATCTTGACTGTGCCGTGTCATAGCTCTGCAGCCTCTCCTTTTAACAAACACCCCTTGGCCACACATTGTGGCTTAGGGCCACCAATCCCTCAGCTATACTTTGCAGATTAGGACTTCCAATCCCTCAGCTATGGCATGTGGTTTAGGGCCCTGAACCCTTGGACAATGCTTTATGGCTTAGAGCCCTTGACTCTGCAACCCCTCTTCTTAGAGTTCTCAAATTATCAACTACTACACTATGATCCCTAGGTTAAAAACTAAAGTGGTGCACAATGACTAAAGTGAAATAGCAATGCATATAAGCACTTGGTTTAAAGAAGTGAAAAACATAAGTGAGCATAAAGTATTGTTATTGAAGTACAAGGACTATTCAGAAAGTGACAATATTTGGCATAATTAAATAATAACTTGGAGAAGAACAGTTGAGGCGGTATTGAGAGAAATGAATAGATCATAGAAGGAGATAAGTCTCGTCAAGGAATAGTGTTGGATGGCAAGGATTTGTTGTGGACCTATATTCTACCTAGGAATTAAAGGAAGTCGCCATAGTCATCATCGTCATCATGTCATGCAAATCACCGTTTTCAACTCAATGTTATACTTGCGCTTAGAAGCAAAGAAATTTTCCTCCCAATAGCATTGGAAAATACATTTTTGTTTAGCTACATGATTATGTTGTGAAATTAAATATTTCTGTTCATAGTCACTGACTGCCAACACATTTTGCTCAGAAGTATTTTACTCCCAGCAGAAAATGTATTGGATCTGAAAGCATTAATATATTTTTGCAAATTACTGCATAAAGGAAGACTCGAGTTTTGCATGTTACTAACTACCTTGCAGAACAATGTCAGTGAAAACTTAAGGGAAATTTAGAGTAGTGGAATGTTGTAGGTTCACCACTAATTGCTTTGAATTTACTTGTGCTATAAGCTTTGTTTCTATGATTTATAGATTCAGTAACATTATTGAAGCCATGAGTTTTATTTAATATTAAATTGAGAAATATGCAATCAAATATAGTAAAGTATTTAATGAAATATGTGATATCAAAGAAGTATGTAATTGTAGATACACAATAATGAGTTTAGAACTACATTAAAAGACCATATTTGAAATGGAATATCAAATATTTCACTTACCAAATGTTAAGCCTGGCCCCAGTACCAAGCTTAACATTCCCCTTGGAAGGTTTGTTACTGTACTCCAGGCTGAGATATATCCATCTTAGCCTTTGTCATGCATGTTTTAAACATACCAGGCAGATGAGCAGTCATTTGTATCTGCTCAGATAATTGGGAACCTTTGGAAGCCCTTTCAACAATTGAAATGACATCCAGATTTGATTGGCAGTGCCAAAGGATGTTGGGGAAACTTTATGCCTGAGGTCAGGGTTCAAAAGTAATGAGATAGTGGATGGATTGGCTAAGCAGGGAATGGGTTGTGCATTTGTAGGATATGAGCTTTTTTGTGGCATGTTCCCCAATAATGTTAAGTACAAGATAATCCAGCCCATAGTAAGAGCTCATTTTGAAATTTGGAGAAAACAAAATACCACTATACAGGCTCATGATTTGATTCTTGGGTCAGGTGGAAAACTAAGAGAGACTTTTTAGAATCTAATCAGAAGCAGGCTCAGAGTGGTTGTTGGCTATCTCACTTGGCACTATACTCTAAGAACACCTTTCTGGAAACTTCTGGGACTAATTGAGAATTCCATATGTAGGAAATGCCGGATAGTTTTTGAAACCTCCCAGGACACTATCTGAATTTGAGGCATTCACTATTGATAGATGTGAAACCTTGGGCTCCATAAAGAGGGAGCTGGGGACACAAGAATGCATTGGGCTTGATGGAATCCCTGTTTATGAGGCACAAATGCTCTAGGAACCTCTGTGCAAAACCTTAAGGGGGCCACTCAGGTTTCATTATCACCGCCACCAACACCATCATTGTCATAATCATGAAATATATGTTGTAACACATGTTTTATTGTAGGGTAGACCTACAAATGTCCTAGTTATTCTGCATTCCCAAACATTAATAATAAAATACTGTAACAAATGTGGTTAATAATATTTTAAAAATTTCAGATTCTGACCAATAGCTCTGTTCTGCAATTAAAAATATCACTGTACTCAATCCTTCTACATTTTCAGAGGCAGTCAGAAGAAGAGATAACAAGAAATGAGTATTTTTAACATAACCTGGTGATTGTTGAATGTTATCCAAATCAGAATAGAAGATGTGCTCACGCATGACAAGAAGCTGCTGAACCATCCTGTAAAGAACTAAAAGGGTCACAGTTATAAGTGTGGAAGATCCGGAGTCAAAAGGGTGTAAAAAAATTTTAAAAATATGTGTGCTTGACCTGCATGGTTTAAATAGTATAAATAACTCTTATGTCAGATAAATCAACAGAAATAAGCCGTTAGCCTACAAGGCTGGATTGGAACAAAAGGATGGTAACTGGGAGCGTTGGGACAAGGTAGCAACTATTCAGGTAAATGAATATAATTTTTCACATGTCTTTCTTTTTATGTATTGCCAAAATATAATTCATTAGGGCATATATAACCATGCTTATCAATAGACTGTCCAAAACTGCTGATTAATTGACAAACAAAGTAAGTGACACATAACCACCATGCAAGTAAATATATTACAGAGAGTAACTTGTACACATACTGAAGGATTATGTCAATACAGTGTAACAAATTGATGGCTTAGTATGAAATTTTTCTAAACAGTTATGTGTGCATTAGACTTCAAATAAACTGTTTCCTATTAGTAGTTTTAGAGAATACAACAAATTGTGGTGATGTAGGTTCCTCTAACTCCAACACTACATTATCAATGAAATAATTCAGAAGTTTAAGACAAGTGAAATAGTTCCAAGTGTAATAACATGAGTCGGTATAGTGACACTCACCTCACTTAAAATGAAATTTATAAAAAATATGTTTCAAGGGCATTCACCCTCTTCTTCAGTTGATGTCCGACTGAAGAAGAGGGTGAACGTCCTTGAAACATATATTTTATAAATTTCATTTTAAGTGAGGTGAGTGTCACTATCCCAACTCATGTTATTATACTACCTCATCATTTACAAGATAAGGTTTTGTGTCTTAAATAATTGAAGATTTTATGACTATGTATTTGATACATTCATAAGTGTTGGAAATGTAATTGAGTTTTTCCTAGTGTGTTATCAGTGGTTATTCTGCGAATTCTGGAAACTGGTTGGGAATCAGCATTTAAAACATGTATTAACTTTAATGTATTGCTTCACACACATCCTTTTAGATTCAACATACTTATTGTAAACTTAACACCACACTTTACAATTTTCAATGCTACACATATAACTTGCTGAACTTCCTCCAGTTTCTTTGCCTCCTTTTTAGTCATACTAGAAACATTCAATTACATTTCCCACACAGCTCCTTAAATTGGTTTTCACTAAAAAAGATTACACCCCTTCTCTTTATACATCTTTATACAAAATACAAATACAGTTTTATTAGTTTATATCCCCTTTTAACTTTATTTAATTTCCAACAAACCTCTGAATTTGTGTAACTGCACTTTACACAAGGACTTGGTCAAAATATCTGCCATTTGATCTTTAGTTAAAATTTTTTGTACATTACAGACTTTTTCTCAGTCATACACAAAGTGATAACTAACATCTGTATTAAAACATTAATGGGACTGCACAGTGAAGTAACTACTTAAATAGGATTAAAAACATAGATTACACTCAAACTTCACTCTTGAAATAAGGTAACTTACTTCAGACATGTTTCGGTGGCTTCTCTGTTGAAAATGGTGTCAAAAGCCACCAAAACATGTCTGAAGTAAGTTACCTTATTTCAAGAGTGAAGTTTGAGTGTAATCTATGTTTTTAATCTTATTTAACATCTGTATGTTTAGAATTCTTACAAAATTTACCATTCTTTGCCAAAGCTATTGCACCACTATTGTCTACATACATTGCCACACTTGTGCTTACTTTTACATCAATGTCGGCCAAAACCCCTCTTTTAGGTAACAGCAGTAGACTCTCCTGACACTATCTTCTGCTCATGTGACTTCCATATTACTGCATTTCAAACACTTGAATTACAACAGCAATTGTTGATTTTCTGTCCATTATGTCTGCAGTCCAATCAGCATCCATATATGCATCCATTTCTTCATTATAGTATGATCCATACTTTATCTTGAAGTTCTTGTATAATATAAATATTGCAATACAAGCAATGCATATTTTTAATGAGTATCATCACAAGCACTTTGCAAATGACTCAGATAATTCATTGCATAGGAAACATCTAGACATGTCCACTGGCAACATATAATAAGGTGCCTATCAGATTTCTATACTTCAATTTTCACTCACTTTTTCTTCTGGTTTGACTTTCAGGTTGATTTCAATTGGCATTTCAAATCTTTTTAATTCAAAAACACTGTACTTCTCTGCCAAACAAGTAATATATTCTTCTTGACTCAAGAGCATTTCTATTTTCTCTGGATCATATTTAACATTGATTCCGAGATATTGATTTATTCCCCCTAAATCTTTTATACAAAATGAGTAATCAACATCTCAGCAATATCTTTTATTTATTTACTTTTTTTTTTCCCCAGAGATCAATAGCTCATCCACATATAATATTATACATGTTCTTTTGTCATCTATGTACCCTATGTGTAGGCAGTAGTCATATCCAGACCTTTTAAAATTAATTCTGCACATAAGCCCATGAAACATTCATACCAGTCTCATGGACTTTCTTGCAGCCAATATGACTTTTTCAATATAGACACCATTTTATTTAATGTTATAGAATTATGGCATATATATACTTCAGATTTTATTGTTCCATTATAAAGGCAGTTTCCTCAGTCATTTGTTTAACTTCCCTCCTCAAATACATGCTGTGGATAATAGTACTTTCAATGTAGTCATTCTTGCAATTGGTGAGTGGCGAGTATATTTTCTCATTTTCGTATGTAGAAAGAAATCTTTTTGCAACTACTCATTTTGTACTTTTCATTTGCTTTGATTCCATAAACCCATTTTACTTCTGCTATACCTTTATTCATAGATTCAGCCACTACCTTCCACATATTTTTCTTTAGGTTATGTACCTCTGCTTCCATTGCCTCTTTCTACCTAGCTGACTCAATACCACTAATTGCTTCTTCATAGATTTCTGGAACATTTATACTGCTGTAACTCTAGAGTTAATGTGATTGGGAACATAGCTATAAGAAAATAAAACATTATAATTTACTACTGATTTATTTAGCATTTACAGAAACCAACATAACTTGGGCGTAAAAGGAGTTGAAAAGTTAGCAAAAGAATGGCAAACACACCAATTAAGGGTAAAAACATAAATTTTACTCAAATGTTTTCAAATTGATTAGTTACTTCACTATGCATTACCATTACCATTACCATTAGTTTTAATTAAGTAAATACAACTTACTGTGGAAAAATGTTCCGGTTGCAGCTTGGCAAATTCCAGTAGGACATTCTACAAGTTCAAAACATACTGAACAGGCAACAGATAGATGCTAGCCACAGCGCAGCACCAGAGCAAGAGGAACCTCCAGCTGCACAGGTTAACCACTTAAATAGAATATACGTCACCAGTTTGACAAGCCATATAAGGTGAGTTACAGCCTAACTTTATAACTATAAGAGCCAATTATTGTAAAGGTCAAATGACACCCACATAGTCACAAGATGTCAAAGCATATGAGCATGAATCACAGGAAACATGTTATCCTTGCAGAATTGCTGCAACATCCTTCATGACTAGCAAATGCAATTTCAAACTTTAAAAACAATCATATTTGTCTAATAAGCTACTAAAAAGAATTATAAATGATTCCAATTATTATCTGATTAATAAGTAACCATTTGTTCACCAAGTTGTATCCATGACATACCTTAGACCGGCAAGGTATATGATATTTCCCCAAAGAACAATTCCATATTTTATTTGGGAATAAATGAAAGCATAGTGGATCTGCTTAGCAGTCTCTTTATCCGTAATTTTACTAAGCTTGTTTCATTACATATACACCTTTATTTATTTTTTTTTGGACATATGTTATATAGGGTTTCCAGTTTAGTTCTTTATTATCACTCCTAGAAAACCACTATAATTTGTTTCTGAAATAATTTCTCCATTTATTTCTATTTTATTGCTATATTTTGGGTTCTTTTTCAATTCAAATTTTATCCAGGTTGACTTTTAATGGGTAGCCTCACATCTACACTAGCATAATTTACTTGCACTATTTTTAGTATTGAAATTGCTTTTCCTTTCACCGCGGTTATTGTTTAGCCTTTAATTATCAATGTCATTTTGCATTACCAATGGCTAAACCTCCATTTTTATTTTTATCAAATCAAAAATGTTGTAGCATGGATGTGGTTTAGAACCCTGTGGAACCCCTTGTTTAATAGTTTCATAATCTGATCATATCTTTTGCAAGTCTCATTTTTGTTTATGTATTTTATTTTGACCCATTGAGTTCTGTTTGATATGAGCTCATCCTATCTTTTGCTAATACCATTACTCTATATTTTTCTAGTTTATTTATTAATATATCTATATTTACATAACCAAAAGCTTTTGACAGGTCTCAAAAAATGGCAGTTAGCTTTTCATGATTATTTAGTGCTGTTATAATAATACTGTCCACTTTATCTGTTGTATTTATTGTAGATTGTTTATTTTGAAAAACAAATTGCCACTCTGGAATTATACTTTGTTTTTTTAAAATACGCTTTGATTTGCTTTAAAAATATGCCCTCTATTATTTTAGAGAAGGTAGAACATAACATATTTGGCATGTAATTTTCTGTTCTTGTCATATCTATTTCTTTTTTTTTTTTTTTTAAAGTAATTATAATTACTTGCCCTAATATTTCTAGAAATTTAGTGATGAATTTATGATATAAGTCAAGACCTTCATCTCATACTAGAGGTTTTTTTTTTTAGTTTATTTCCTGTATTAAATTTTCCTTTGTTACTTAAAAATTCCCATGGAGTGTACTTGTCCCAATGGATTTAATACGTTTGGGGATTTCATGAAACTTGACTTTTTTGATTTACATGATTTGCTGTATTGCATATCTCATTTGGATTCTGGCTGTCCTTCTCTTCAGTTTTAGTAATGTTTTCATACTGTTCACTTTTCCTTTGTTTATGTATATTATTTACTAATCTTCATGGTACTTTTGTCTTATTATCTATTACTAATTACCTATTATGTGATCTCTTAGCCATTTCTATTACATTTATAAAAGCAGCCTTGTACTCCTCTATGTATTCTAATGATACCTCTCCCATGTGTGGATTTTTTTATTGAGTTTAGATATCTCATTCTTTCCCATGAATTTTTTTTATACCATTTGTCATCTTTCAGACATTTTATATATGTCTTTATTTTGATCTTTCTAAATGTATAATATTGGTATTTAATCACTATTATATATTATTAAAGTTTTCATATTTATTATTAATGTTCTTAGATCTCTATATATCAATCCAGCTTACATGTGAAAAAAATTCCTTAACTTTGGTAAAATTTAGCTTATTTGTCATTTGTATTCAGAAATATTTTGTTACACTTCTTGTTTTACTTGCACTTTTGAAAACTGGCCATAATGATCCCCTATCTCAGTTTCTATAATGTGTGTTTCCCATTTATTTTCAGGTAGATTTGTAAATACATTATCAATGCAAGTCTTTGCTTGTTTGGTCACCCTAGTGGGTTTGTTTATGCCAATTTCGGCCTAATCACCTTTTCCATTAATTTATGCTTTGCCAAATTATGGCTTAGCAAGTTAATATTTAAATCTCCCATGATTATTTTAATTTTGTCCACCTGAACTAAATCTAGCATTTTCTCTAAGCTATTTAGAAAATCATGTCTGTTAGCTGCTGAGGATCTATATACTCCAATTACTATGATGATTCTTTCTTTTAGGATGATCTCAATTGCTGCTACTTCACATACCATTTCCTCTGCAAAATTACTATAGCACGTTTCTCTAAATTTTATTGTATTTGCTACATAGATTGTAATATCCCACTGTTATGATCTTGCCTGCAAAATATGCCCTCAAATTATAGCCTTCACAATTATTTATCCCAATTTCATCAAGCTTTTAGCCATGTTCTGTGAAAATGACAACTTCAGGATCAAAATCTTTTACACTTAATTCCATTATTGCCCATTTATTGCTTATGTACAGCACTTTTTGATGAAACAAAGTTATGCTTGTTTCATTTTTTCATTTTTTTTATTTTGCTGGTGTTTTTGTTTGACTTTTCTTCCAAATTTGTTTGCATATTGCTTTTAATTTCACAATTTTTACAGATTTTATGCTTTGAAATATTTTTCTGGCAACTTGGTTTTCGTTCATCAACTAAAACCGTTATTAGTTTCCCTGTTGCTGCATAACCAAGTTTGAATGGAAACAATTGCAATCTGTTTTAGTAACACAAAACAACACTTAGTAATTTCTTACTCAGACTGGTTTCAGGAACATTTGTTCCCATTTTCAAATCAATCACATTACTTGTCACAAACTTCTTTACGCATTTTAACATTTTAAACCAAGTTTGAAGTTTAACCATTTTTAATTTTCGAGTTATCCTGTTCACAAACATACACACTCAGAGAACCATGCATGTGCAATCTTTTTCTTAATTTTATTTTTAATGAGAAAGTAAAGTAATTTGACATAGTGCATTAAAATTGTGCACATATTAATACATTTATACATTTATTTTATATTCTGTATGATGGTGTTAGGGTTCAATGTGTAACAATTATAAGGAGAAAACTAAAAATACACTCCATACTTTGGTCACATATAAAGTTAAGTAGGTACACAAAAGTTGGCCACTCCAAGGTATGAGAGAATTGCAGCCTTTCTGCTGTAATTGTTTAATCCTAATTATGTTTCTGGCACAAAAAGCTTAGCTTTTTATAATGCATGCATTTGTTATGTGGAACATAAGGGAAGTTCTCATGAGATTATACAAATATTGTGAAATTTAGCTGATAGCAACATGATTTTGAAAGATTTGACAATGCCTTCAGCATATTGTATCCCTCTTGTACATACAATAAAATATGTAATCAAATTATTTTTGCCAACGTTTCACTCTAACTTGGAATAGACAAAACAACAAGGTTGTAAAATAGATTATAGAAGGGTGGGCAGAGAAAGTCACTACAACATTAGATTTTATTTTAATATAATGGTGAAAGTGTTAAAGCTGCTTTTTAATTGACATTGTTTATATTTAGCCTACATAACAATGGCTGAAGAGACAGGAGGTGGTGGCAAAGTGCACATCAAGGAAGAAACCTTGATTGATGAAAATTTGTACCACATCTCTGATCCATTGAAGGAGGAATACACAACATTGGCTGAAGAGACAGGAAGCAGTGGCCAAGTGGGTATGAAGAGAGAGATCAAAGCAGAAGCTTTATTATTGGAGGATTTGGACCACACCAAATATCCATTGAAGGAAGAAGAGGTAATTCTTGTGAAAACATTTTTCCAAAGAGGGGAAAAAACTTTTTATTAAAATAAATAATGTTTCATATGGCCAATCAGAAAGTGTGCCAGTTTTAATTTGCTCAGTTTGTTATATTATGATATACATTATCACATTCTGGTCCGGGCCTTATTTTGACAGTTCTGCTCTCCTGATTTGCAGATGGATATTAAAGAGGAACCTATTTATACAGATTTGGACGACACCAAATATCCATTGAAGGAGGAAATAGAGGTAAGGCAGTTTCTTGTGAAAACATTTTTCCAAAGAGGGGAAAATACTTTTTATTGAAATAAATAATGTTTCTTATGGTCAATCAGAAAGTGTGCCAGTTTTAATTTGCTCAGTTTGTTATATTATGATATACATTATCACATTCTGGTCCGGGCCTTATTTTGACAGTTCTGCCCTCCTGACTGGGTGTTTTAAGGGTTTTCTTAAAACCTGGTAACTCATGAACTGTTTGAGATAATTCACTGTTTTTTTTATTAATAAATTTAAACTAAATAGTGAATGTGAACAATATTTTTAGAGAGAGGGGGTGGGGAAGCGAAAGAGAGAGAGAGAGAGAGAACAAAAAAATAGCCTAATTTTCTTGGCTCACTACATTTTCTCCATATGCTTTTCTTCTGTAAATATAAATCCTGAAGAAAAATGCTTTTCACAAGAGATTAGAAATCCTATCTATTAGGATGTAGTTAGTTTATCAGAAGAGTTAACTGGTGTTTCAGGGCCAAGTTTTGGTTCTCACTGTGGAAATAGTGAAACAGGCCTAAAGAAAGAAGAAAAAAAAAAGTCAAACTCCTAGTGTAAGGCATATCCAATGAATTTGTTAGACCTGCTATTTGTCATAAGGAGCAAAACTTCTTAAAGTGCTGAGATCCCAATTTGCCAAAGTTTAAGAAAGTAGGTTTCCACTCTGCTTTTCATGACATTAGGTTTTGCGGAGAAACAGAAAAAGTGTTTTTAGAATGCCTCAAATAATTATCTATTTGATGAAGTAGTGTTAAACTACAAGGAAAGTGGTTCCTATCTTGTGGTTTTCAATGCTTTAGAATTAGATTATGGCATGACCAAATCTAAATCTATAGCATTGAAACCCAAAAACCGTATAGGTTAAAGTTTGGCAAACATTGGTAAACAACAAAAGAATAAATAATGTTATTCTAGACAACCTTGGTAAGCTCATAATGAACACCTGGCCATTACAATAGTGTGGCCGTTCCCTCTAGTCACACGTGCAAGCAAAGAAATACACATTTGCAACTATTTCATCATGAAATCCTAAGAAAGGAGAGGCTTAAGTAGTTATTATTGGAATTCAGAAAATATATTTTTTTCACACAGTCTTTAGAATTTTCTAGAAAATGCAGCATTTCCATTACATCTATTAACTTTTGCTGTTTGGAATAAGCATTCGCTAGAATCTTATTCACAGTATCTTAAATAACTGCTTAAAATTTCCAAGTAAATGCAAATACTGAAGTAATATGAGAGATTACAGTTGCTGTTTCTAAAATAAATGAAGGATTAAAAAGCAATACTCTTTACTTTATGAAAATCAATTAAGTTATGTAAAAAGCTTGTACAGGTCACCATGCTATTAAAATATTTTTGCAGCCTATTTTTCTAGATTTAGAGCATATTTTCAATATTCTTACTGGATATATTTTTGGCTTTAGTGCTATAATCTGCTGTCTACTTATAAACACTAAAATTCCATCTAAATCTGAGATGTCTTATCTGATAATGTCAAATGTTTATCATTATGTTAAGATTAGGTTAGATAGCATTCTATAAATTCATTTTTGCCAGCAGGCCACTGAAAATACAACTTAGCAATGTATAAAGATCTAGTGCTAAAAGCACAGGTTACAAAAAAAGCAAAATATACACATAATCACATCATTTGGCTTTTGAGACCTGCACATCACTGCACTATACTTAATGTGCTCCACAAAAGCATCTGTACTTCCTTATTTGTGGACATATAAACAAACAGTAAAAAAAATTACTGTTAAAATGTATAAATAAATACAATTTCACAATATAACACTGATGACATGTCAGATGATAGCTTTCTAATTATTGACATAATTCTTGCTACTATTAATTATTTAAAATAGTAGTCCACTTGAGAGTGTAACAGGCTAGACTTAATTTTGCATTTTCAAATGTTCCCTCTGTTGAATTATAAAGCACTTGTGCTCCTTATAATATACTATTGCCAGCTCTGTTAGAAGCATTGTGAATATACAACTTGATACATGAATTGAAAATAATTGTGAAATATGTTGTTTTTTTACAGAATTATGAAGTTGATGTTCGCTTATTACAAAATGACCTTCCTTCCTGTTCTTCAGAAGAATTTTCAAGGTCAGTTGACAGATGGAATCCTTTATTTTGGGAAATACATTTCTTTTCATCCTCAATTACAGGTTTTTGAAGTATAAAGTTTTAATGAAGGGTAGCTACAGAAATGTAGCAGTCTGACGTTTAGGAAAAGCTTCATATATTATGCATGGGAGTCATCCTACAACTTTGTTGTTGCTGCTATTAATGGAAAACTTAATAGGTATGCAATGCTATGCTAGACCAGAGCTATCCACGTGTGTATGCTTCATTATGGGTCCCCCTTCACTTGCTGCTATACACTGAATCTGCCTAACATACAGAGATTTGCAGCAAATAATCTGGGCACAAACATTCAATAATGAATCACATGAATTGTTAAGTGAACTCCCTCATACAAACTTTCCATCTTTTTTTTTTTTTTTGCTTTCTATGTTTCAGGATACGTTTCCCCCTTTTTTGACAGTTTTTGTTTATAGTAATGTTATGAAGTGTAAAAAAAATGAACTAGAAATCATGTACAGCCATGCGAATAGTGTTCTTTTCCAATAAAATATTTTTGCCTGCGGTGCCATGGTAGTAAAGTTGGGCATTGAACACTATCCAAAAAAAGTATTTGCTGAGGTACCAGGAAAAATGTAAGCTGAAAAATGTTAACAACTACCAGTTTCTGAGGATTCCCATAAAACAGAATTCCCATTTATTTTAAATGCAATTTCTGTAAATGTACTATACTGCAC
Organism: Hymenopus coronatus; assembly: GCA_030762935.1. Taxonomy (NCBI): domain Eukaryota; kingdom Metazoa; phylum Arthropoda; class Insecta; order Mantodea; family Hymenopodidae; genus Hymenopus; species Hymenopus coronatus. The sequence goes on along the minus strand of CM060900.1, from coordinate 518,485,402 downwards.
TTTTGTGCATTATAAATGTATACTGCATTTGTAATGTGCTCTACAGGACGAGATAAAGTTTTGCGTGTTTCAGATTTAAGAAGTTAGCAAGAACCTATGTTTATTAGATCCTGGCACCAAAAAATTGAAATTTTTGGAATTTCATTCCAAATGAATTTTTTTAACAGTAATCATAAGAGTTACACTAAAGCTAATGCAAAAAAAAAAAAAAAAAAAAAATGCATCTCACTCAGGTAAACTATTTATATTAAATAGCTTTCTTCATTGCATTGGCCATTTTTAAATACTCCATATGTTTTCACCGCCCAGTACACTACTTAGAAGTGCTTGAAACTTTTGTGATTCCCTTTCTTGTTTGCAAAAGAAGAGCTCATTACTTTGATGCAAACACTTTAATGCCATTTCTATACCTTTGTTTTGCATCTAAGCATTTCTCGACTAATTTTAATATTTGTAGGTAAATTCTACTGGGTAATGCAAAATTTTATATGAATAGTATAATATGTAACAGATATAAATGAAGTTTTCATGAGTAGGGAGAGCCATATTTATCTTATAAAGGACAGGTTTCAATAGCTAATATTTATTACTTGTAAGTCAGTTATTCTAAGTTGCATGTTTAAATTTACTTTCTGTACCATGCAGAAGTACCATTGTGTCACACCTAAGATTTCTCCGGAAATATTTGTTTATGAACCCAGTGAATGCTAAAAAGAAGTATATTTTAGATGTGGGTATGGACAGCATAAACACAACATTACATATATAATTTTTGATTACTGGAGTATACTTGACCCCAATTAAAATTAAAAGTTACTAAAACATTACATATCAGAATATCTCATTTGGTATTTCATGATTTTCAAGAAAGTCCCTTGCTCTAAACCAGTGGTTTAGATTGAAAATTACTCCTTATGTTTTATTTTCACAAAAATTGCTTTAACCCTTGCCCCCTTCCCTAGTAGTCAGGTCCTTTCCCTCAGCCAGGCCATTGCTTTTGCACTCATTTAAATTTAAATGGTCATTGCCCTGAACTTGAATGCAAAAGTAGGATACTTACAAAGCAGTGACTAAACGATAACACACTTAATGTCTAAAATAGTAACAGAGCACAGTTGCATTTTCAAAATTAAAAACTATATATGCTTTTTTGACAAATGTTTTTACTCACCATATTCAGCAGGATGATTATACCATTTGAAGTCACATTTGCTGCAGGGAAAGTCTCTTGATATACATTCTTACAAAATTTTCCACAATTTACATTATATACAAAAGTACTTTGAATATCTCTCTTTATATAATTAGCACTTCCACCTTGGCGATAGAGAAGAAAGCACCCTATTCTGCATTAAGGGAGATCACATTGCTGACACAAGGTGTGATCAAAAAATAATGGGAATTTTTGTTTTTCTTAAACAATCTTTAGTTATGCATCTACATCAACCTTGTAGCCTTCAAAATAAACTCCCTCAGATATATTACACTTGTGGTACCACATTTTCCATTCTTGGAAGCAACTCACTTTTCCTTATGGCCTTCAACTACTTCAGTGATTCTGTTTTTAGCTCACCAATAGTGGTGAAACTACGTCCTTTCATGTTCTGTTCAGCTTCAGAAATAAAAAGAAGTTGCAGGGAGCCATGTCCAGCAAATAAGGACTAAGGTAACATAACATTTCTGATTTGTGCTAAAAAACAAGAACAAGCGTTGAAGTGTGAGCTCCAGCACTATACACGAGTGGTTTTGTGAAAATTCTGGTAATTTTCTTCAGATTACTTCATATAAATGGCACATAACTTCTAGGTAGTTTTCCTTATTGACTGTATAACCATATGGCAGAACCATTTCATTGCATCTTCCACATTGTCATCAGTAATTGGTATGTTAGAACATCCAGGGAATTGTCATCTTCAGAGATTTCTCAACCCTCTCTGAAACATTGATAGTACTCAAAATCTCTTGTCTTACTCATAGTACACTTTCCAAAAGTCACAGCCAACATTTTGGCTACTTTACTTCATTTTTTAAGCAAAATTTAATGCAAATTTGCTGAGACTTCGAAAACATGCATAACCTTTTAACTGTCAACAATAAACTAAGTATTTAAAACAGTTGAAAATACAAACATACATTCAGAAACATGAATACCTACAAGATAAAAAAAAAGTTTTGTATAAAGCTCAAAAAATTATCATTATTTTTTGATCATACCTCCTATATTCTGCATGAATGCCATGCCAGACTGAGTTCTGCAATTTTTGCTTGAACATTTCACAAGTTTTGAGTTAACCTTGAATCTTTATGAGATTATGACATGATGTTGGGGATGTTGCAGCATTAGATAAATTCTTCTGCCACCACATATGTTTGTGTAATGTGAAGTTACTGGTCACTTGATTTACGAGTCTTTTTCTATAGTGCGGCCATTGGTTTCCACGAGTTGTCCTAGCAAATCTATTGCTTATGTCATAAACAATAAAGCTGTTTACAATTGACGCATTTAAAACAAAGTAAACCAGATACTTTGACCATATTTTGGCAGTGTCTACCATCTCATAACATTCCTTTTGTTGATCTACTAAATCAACTTGATAATTTATGATGTCCTTAGGGCAGGGAATGTTGACTTTCTCTTTCCCTTTGCTGCTGCTTCTTTCCACCACACCATATGTCCTTAGGTCTGAATTTGTAGAGAGTAACAAAACATCTTGATTATCATGCCAAACAACAGCTGTCATCCCCTTGTTTTGAAGTTTACAAGATTTATCTCATTTCAGTTTTAGCTGTTTAAGTTTGCTGAATTCTTTGGGCCATTCTTTTCTCCCTGCACGTGTTATCCCACAAGCTTAAACTTCCATCTTTAACAGCAGTTTAATTTTTTGTGGATTTAAGAAAGTGGTCGAAATACATATGATACCATGGCCCGTGTAATCCTTGGATGTATCCAAAGCAACTTGTTCCCCAAAGAAGTAGTTCTTTTGGTTTCTTTCTTTCAAGGCATACCTTGCACTCTAATAAATAACCATTTTTGCTGTCCATAATGGCCCATGTTTTTATTCCCCATTTTGTAGCTTTCTTGGGCTTCAAATGAAACCACCATTTGAAAACTAGTATTGCTTCATCGACAGCAAGATCATATCCTGGATTATAATAAATTTTGAATTTCTTTACAATATCAAGTGTGGGCCAAGTTTTTACAGATAATCAAAATCCAATTCCTCCCCATTTTGGTTTAGTTTATTCATTGTTAATGTGGAAATATTGTAAAATTTCTTGAAAATGACACTTTATCACCTGCTTTATAATAGGACAGATACAAAAATTGTCTGTAAAATAATCTATAGTTTCGGGAACATCTTCCATCCCCATATAGACCAAAATCCCAAATAAACCCTAACTCCCCTCTCAGCTGTTTTCCCATTGCAAATCAGGCTTATTCAGCTGAAAAAAGCCTCGCATACTTGTTAGTCTCTGATGCCAAAAACTGTACTGTCTACAAAAAGACTAAAGTAACCAAGTTCTTCACATTCTGCTTCTCAAGTGTGGCAGATCGCTATAGGGGATGTAAATGGTTCAATTTCTGTAAATTGACAACTGAGATTGAATTTCATAGGCTAACTCTTCCTCAATAGCAACTCTTATCTTATTGTCTGTTATCTCTTTCTGTTTACACCTACTTTATGACCCAAAGGCCCTGCACAACCTTTCATGCTCATAATTGCAATAAAACAGCCATCTAAAACAACCATCTGAAGCTGGAAACACATCTTTTAATTTTTGATTCTTTACATAGTGACAAACAAATGTCAGATACCCCTAGGTTGACCTGGCTTGAATCCAGAGAACGTCTAGAGCATGTTCGTCGCCAGGAAAGCTTTAGCTCATATTTTACCCCTAGGTTGGCTGTGCCATGGCCGAGTGGTTAGATCACTTGCCTCTGACCTAGACAACCCAGGTTCGATAGCTAGTGACAGCATGCAAGATTTGTGGTGGATAAAGTGGCATAGGGGCAGGTTTTCTTAGGGATCTCCCCTGCTATCGCATTCCACTGGTGCTCCATCTTCATTTCATGTATCACCAGTGTCATCACCTGTGGTGCTACAAGTATTAAAAACGGGCGTTAAACACCACAAGAAAGAGAAAACCCCTAGTATGTTAGTAGTCCTCTCTGAAATGAAATTAACTAAAACCTTCAGGAAATTTAAGATGCAAGCCTTTAGAGGGCATCTGAATACAAATACAGCTTCAGTAAACTTAACTACAATATTCGGCAAAGGCATCATTTAAATTCAGTACGCTTTACTGTGATATGAGGCACAAAGGGTTGAACAATCCTATTATTATTTTTGATTCCACTGGTTACACTAAGAGCTGGGAAAATACAAGTTTCTAAGAAGGGAAGCATGCCATTTAATTCTTTTTCTATTGTGAATGTTATGGAACTGTCCTGAAGATTTAGTAATTTTAGGCTGTCCTCAACTACTTTTTTTGTTTACTATTGCCACTATGTTATCTATATATCTATAACAAGTTTTGTAGATTTCTTGGGAAGGCTGTGGTTATGTGGATTTCCCTTCTTGGACCTAAAAATAATCAGGAACCACAACAAACTAAAATCTGGAATCTATAGGAAAGAAACACAGACAGAAAACTACACAATTAGCAACAGCTACAACCCAATTTCTCACAAACATGCCCTGATCAACAGCCTTGCATTCAGATTAGTAAATCTACCATTAAGCCAGATGGAATACAAATTAGAACCTAATAGGATCATAGAAATTGCACAAAAGAATGGCTACACAGAACATTTGGCAAAGAAGAAGATAAATAAATTCATGAACGGAAGAAAGTAAAAGAAATTAGCACTCTAAAAAGAATAGAACCAAAACTAGCTACAAAAAATTCACTTACCACCCTTTGGCACACCAAAAATTTCAAAAGATTACCAAAAAATTGAACATCAACTTAACCCCAGTTAATAAGCACAGTTCAAAAAAAACCTCCTCCATACAAACACAAAAGATAAAATCCCCCCATTGAAACAACCAGGGATATATGAAATCAGCTGCACGGAATGTAAAAAGGTATACATAGGAAAAACAAAATAAAACATTGGACAACATTTTAAAGAACACATGAGATATTTAAAATATAAACAAACAGATAATTCAGCTATAACACATCATTTTTGGACTCAAAACCATAATTTCACAGTGAGCCCAAGCTATTAAAATTAGTACTGAATCCAATTGAATCAACAGTTTGGGAAAATCTATTAATTTTAAAAAACAAAAACAAGGTCATAAATTTTGACATACCACAAACAAATGGACTCATCGCAAAATTCATCTATCAGGGAGAGAGACCTCCACAGGCCGCTACCACGAGTTCATCAGTGAATCTCTGTTGAAGATGGTGGCAAAAGCCACCGAAACAGGTCCGAAGTAAGTTACTTTATATCAAGAGTGAAGTTTGAGTGTAATCCATCTTTTTACTCCTATTTGAGCATTTGGAATATTATAACATGAATTTTTTTTACCTTCTAAATTCAAATTTAAAGCATTAAGGTGTTCCAAAATGTCAGCTAAGAAAAGCAAGATCTTTTATCCAACCAGAGTCACAAATTTCAGGTACTTCTTTGTTTTTACTCAATAAAAACTCTGCTACAAATGGTGACAATTTGAAGAACCTGGAGAGAATCCTTCTGAGACTTGGCCAACGAATGTCACAGCTTAGGGGAATATTTAATAAGTTGGAATCAATTGAAGTAATGAAGTCTTTAAACTGGTGGTGATGAAGAGAACAAGACTTTATAAAGTTAAAGCATTTGAGTACATCATCCATTACATGGCTCATTTTAAGAACCTTGCTATATAACACCTGCTTATTAGTGATGCAATGAAGGGTGATTAATTCACGATCTGTCTTTTAGATACCAATTTCCTTTTTAAAATTCCTATGAAACCTGTTTTCCAGTCATTTCAGGTGCGTCGTCTGTTACCAATACTAATTTGATTAAAGGCAGCCCCATTCATTAAGTGCTTCTTGAATACCTTGCCCCTATGGTAGTAATTTTCAGTGGAATTAAATTTAGCATGGTTTCTCCAACATTCACATTATTATCCACTCTGCAGTATCTTAAAGGTCAGTACTTTAGTTGAGACACAATGAATACTACACAAACTCCTCGTATAATATATAATTGTAACTGCTGTTTAAAATCGTCAGACAGTTCTTTGACCCAGATATGGTTGTTTTCCTTCTATAAGGATGTTGATTTTTAGCATATGGTATTAGTGTACACTTCATCCAACTGACCCATACCATTGTTTAAAGCAAAATTTAGCTTTCAATTTTAAATCTGCATTATTTTGTGTGCATGAGAAAACTTGGTCTGCTGAAAATAGATTATCTGCTTGATCTTCTAGTTGATGGGCAAGTATAACTTCTCTGTACACATATATATTAGAGAGATAGCTGTTCACATAATCTCTCAGGATATCTTATTAATATAGTGAAGGAATATGCATTTGTATACCCAATATGACCTCAGCGACTGTTTAAGCAAATCCTTCTAGAAGAGCATTAGCTGTATCCTTTCACAAATAGTTGGCATTTTCCACCATTTCTCTTTTACTGTAAACTAAGTACACATGTGCTTATCGCATATTTTAGCAACAAATGCATGCTACATTGGTGTAAGTGACTAAAATGTATATGATATGTTCAATCATATTTATCATCATTTAGAGTGTATGAATTTTCATTGTTTCCTATATCTGAATTGAGAACCCATATTTATGTTACTGTTGCTTCATAAATACCCACATAAAAGTCCTATTTGTAAAATTTTGCTTTATAAACTGCACTTTTTCAGTACAATTACTCTCTTTTAATCATAAGAAAATAAAATGCGGTAGTAATAAGTACATAACTTTGAAAAGTAATGTGATATAAACAAAAACGTATACTTCCTGGACAATTAGTTGCAGGAAATGGGTGGCATTAGATGTACTTGTTGAGATGCTGGAAAGTGCCTACTGAAGCTTAGATGTTGCTTTATTACCACCCACCAATGCTACACATGATTTGTCAAACCAAGACTAGTGATGTAAAAGCTCCAAATATTGATAACATCACAGCAAGCCAGTTGAAAGCTGTATCCATAATTTGCAATAAAGATTTGTCTAACAATGTAAAATTTTCAAATCCATCCTTTTTACAAATGATGCAGGTACTGATTGTTCAACAGGTGGTGTCAAATATCCATGTTTGCAACAACGATGAACTTGACAGTACTGACAGATTTTCTAAGGTTCGTCCCCCTCGTAAGCATGAAAAATGAAAAATATAGAGAACATAATAATATGCCACATAAACAAGACCACTCAGTAGACAAAAGTATGGTTCATTATTTTGTGTGGCATGGAGAAAAGCAATTTATTTGAGGCAAACCTGCGAGTTAGAGGTTTAAATTCTGGTCTTTGTTCCTCCACATTTTGTCAATGTTACCGAGCACAATACTAGGCAGCTCTACAGGGAGGATGGTGG